>JASJUZ010000040.1:0-650347 GCA_037159825.1 Tupiocoris notatus | reverse complement strand
GGGGGAGGAAATGGCGCCGCTAAAACAAGGTCCACGGCAGCGTGGACATTGCCAGCAGCCAACTGGAGAGCCTGCAGGTTGACAGCATCGTCTGTTAGGCCGAGCTCGCGCATCTGTCGCATCTGATCTGCGTAGTCGGGTTGGCCAAGTCCAGCAGCCCCTCTGATGGCTGCTACAGGCTGTGCAAAAGGGATTTCGAATTCAATAGAATTTTCAGACGAAATTTTCATTAACTAATAACCTACAATGTAGTTATTTTTAGTCGTCTATCAAGGGTAGGGTCAACGAAGTAAACTTCTCTTTTCCCGAGCTTTCGGATAATATTTCCTTCCTCGGGGCTTGGAAACTGGTTTGCATAGTAATCCAACGGTAAATGTCAACATTTTTAGTTTATTGCAGAACAGTGGAATTTAATTAAGAAGGACATCATGTTGAAAGCAAACTACACTTAATTTATTTCTGCAGGTTGAGGGGGAGAAAAACGAGGCGACCTCTTCTCCATTTTTTTTTTGTCTTTCTTTTAATTCAGCCGAGTACTTTCGCCCGTTCGGGCTTCTTCAGGTACCTTCTGGACCAAGGGTACCTATGGCCCCCAGGTACCCTTGGTCCTACAATGCCCTGAAGAAGCCCGAACGGGCGAAAGTACTCGGCTGAATTAAAAGAAAGAAAAAAAAATGGAGAAGAGGTCGCCTCGTTTTTCTCCCCTCCAACCTGCAGAAAGAAGTAATGCGACCACCTGGAGAAGAAAAAAAAAACCACTTAATTTATGATTGCACTAATCCAAAATAAACCAGATACCATCTCTCGAAAAAAAATTTAAATATAATTATAGCGAAAAAATCACAGCCTCATCACTACAATTGGAAATAGGGCCGTAGATGCCTTGTAATGGTGCTACTGAGCCCTGATGATGCTCGAAGGGGCGAAAGTGCTCGGCGGGCTAATAAACAGGAGAACAAGTCGCCATGTTTTTCTCCCCCTCAATCTCAACAGCGAATTGGAAATATATTATTCGAAAGCATATAAAAGGGACGATCATCATTACACAATAGTTAGTATTGTTGAAAGGAGCCAAAACTAAGTTCTGTAAATTATTGGGGCTCCTACAGACTGGGCTCTAGCTTTATATTGTGTCAAAAGCACTACTAAAACACAACTCAGCTGCAAGCAGCAGTGTTGCCAGCTCTCCCCTTTTTGGGAGAAAACTCCCATAAAACATGGACAAAATTTATCTTTCCTCTAAATCCTACCCCAATCTCATTTTCTACTTACCTTTTTCCTACTTATTTTCTATAAAAAATAAAAACTCGGCGAATAAGGTTGATTTTCTTTCCTCACTTTTTAAAAAATGCAGGGATATTTTATAGTAGTTTTTTACATTATTTCCAATGTCTCCATGCTCCTCTGTCTCTTTCTCAGGCTCCTCCTTTTCCCTCCAAATATCGAACGATCTACATAAATTTCATCTTGTTCTTGTCAACGCATTTTTTTATGTCCAAGAGATGTGAGGGGGGAAAAACCAGGCGACTCATTCTCCGATTCTTCATTGACAGACCGAGCACTTTTTCCCATTCGGGCATCCTTAGAGCGAAGTGGAGCCAAGGTCTACAGCCATGGGCAAAAGTACTCGGCCTGCCAATAAAGAATCGGAGAATGATCCGCCCGGTTTTCCTCCCCTCACACCTCCTGAACAAGAAAAATTTCATCGTTCCCAGCAATTCTTCAAAGCTACGCTGAATATTGAACAGTCATTTTTGCACAATACTTCCCTGCGCAATACTGATGAGCAGAATCTATTTTCATGGCGCTAGAATCAAGCTTCACTTGAGCAAAAAAATCCCCAAAACTTCCCTTTTTTCGTTTTTCCCCTTATTCTCGTCGAGGATTCTCCCAAACCACCCGTAGGGACCTGGCAACACTGTCAAGCAGCCCCATATTCGTTTTGTTGTTATAAAATACACATTCTCTTGTCGTTCTTCATTGCTCGTAAAAGTTGTCAACTTTGAACCTAGAGGCGGAGAAAATTCCCCTTCTACGGACCTCTAGATGGGAAAATAATTAATCCGACGTTCCCAACAGTCCTGCGCGAATGAGCTAGGTTGAAAGGGATCGTTCGACTCACGTCTGTATCCATTTGCTCCATGCCAGCAATCGTTCCAGGTGAAACGGAAGCCATTGCTCTCTGCATTGCTTCGCTAACCATCTCGGGAGTTATCGCATTGCCACCTTCCGAAGCTGCTGTAGTCCCACTGCTTCCTGCAAAGAAAAATCGGCAATATTAATTTTACACATTGCACACGAATTAAAATACAGTCCTCTAGCTTTAGTGTACTGTTGTTAATTGACAGGCTATTATTGCCGCCCCTACAAGCCAAAACAATTATTTCTTCTATCTTCACAGCCCAAAATTTCCACATTTTTCCAAGTCGAAAAACGCTGCAAATTATTGTACAGCGATTTATTATTCAATTGCTTCAATTATGATTTGAGCAGACCATCCACTTGCGAACCTATTCCTCCAACGCAAAAACATTGTTGCAATTTGCAAATTGAGAAAATTCAATTTAAATTCCGATAGCCTATTGAAGAAAAAAAAGTATTTTATTTTAAGTTCAGTTACCAACCTGTAACGCTGGAAGGGAGTTGAGAAGCAGAAGCAATCGCCGCTGCCAACTGAGTTCGAGTGATCCCTGAAAATGATGCTTGCCGGGAGACACCTTGCGCAATCGAATCGGAAGACTGAAAACAGTTGAAGGTGCGATATTTTAACATGAAGATTGAAAAACTACAACACATTTCTTAGAGGCATAAGTTAGTCCTCAAATACTGGACAAGGTCATGGGAGCATATGAAATTCACTATTCGCAACAACTACACTACACTCTCCCCAGTTTGACGAAGCATTAAATATGACAGCTTTTCTCTCGTGCAAGAAATATTCTATAAAATAAATAACCTGCGATGATTCCATATCGTCATCGTCGCTCGGAACGTCCAAGAATTGAGAGATTCCAGTAGAAGTGCTAGCTTGTCCAGGGCTAGCAGCCGTCGAAGTGACGGCTTCTTCGTGTGCCGCTGCAACGATGTGATTGGCCGCTTCAACCAAAGCCGGATGAAGGTCTACCAGCCTGGTCAATGTCAGAAACGGGGGGAATAATACAACGATATGTGAGTTACAGTATCTTATTACTAGTTTTCATCTCAACCTCAAAATGTTTACAGACCAAAAACGCTGCAAATGATTGTACAGTGGTTTAATAGTCTTTTGATTCAATAATGATTAAAGAACGCCATCTATTTGTGATAGTAAATATTCCAGGCATTCGTGAACGTCTCCACCAAAAAACGGATTCAGAGGGGAAACTCCATAGCAACTATAGTGATTTTGATCATTTTTAGCCTTCTCAATTTTCAAATTTTAACTTTCTTAATTTTCAAATTTTAATTTTTTAATTTTCAAATTTCAAGTTAAAAGTTAAATTAATACAATCTTTTTGGAGTGTTGGCAATCATTCAAACGAGTATAGAACGATATAATATTGCTACAAAACTTCTCCATTATATCATCTAGGGCAATTATTGATATTGTCAAAAATTCTGAACAAAAGCTGCGGTAACTCGAGAACCAATAAAGCTATCGACCCCGCGATGGTCTCATTCGATTCAGCGTCCAAAAATCTATAGAAATTGATACCAAAAAATACACCTTTTTCTGAAAAACCGTGGAAAATATGAATATTCTCCTCCTCAAAACCCCCCAAAAATACCCTTAAAATTGAGCTAGCAATGTGATTCAAGAATTGGGCCGTTGTGAGACCGAGATTGATTTTTGGAGAAAATTTCAAAAATGTAGCTATTATAGTTTGGCCGGAAAAGTGTTGACGGCGAACAGACAGAATTTTCATTATTGGATATGGATTCTACATGCCTTGAATCGTAAAACATCCAATTTTAAGGGAGGGGGGTTAGAATTTTTTTTCCTTGGGCGATTACAATGGTTTATTATTGAATTATAAACCAAAATTGAGGGGCAATAGTTTGAAAAGTCAATGATCAAAATCTAGTTATTCCAAACTCCTCTAGTTCCTCATTTTCAATATTATAAATTTCTCCGATTTATTCATGTACCAATTTGCCTATGCCTTTAATGATTTTACGATTGCGAAGAATTACCGTCTAACAGTCTCCGTGTCACCCAAGCGGACGAGCAGTTCAGGATCTTGAATGATAGAGATTGCAACTGGATCTTGATTCAATCCTGGAGTAGTAGCAATGATGTTTTCCAGCGCTTCCGGCTTTCCTAATTTCTAAAAAGTAAAACAGAAAAAAAAATACAGATAAAAATTACGGCCAAAAATGTCAATAAATACCATTATTCAAGAGATCTATCAGAGAGTAATTGCTATTCCTCCTGTGACGTCAAACATTTCCAGTACCTAAATCGGTTTTGGTAAGGATATAAGCTTTCAAAAGGCTTAGTTTAATCCAGCGTGAACTGCCAAATCAATCACCGGCACCTTCCGTCTCTCTCTTTGGCTGCTCCCCCTCTCTTGAGAGTATATAATATACAACCAGTGGCTCAAATGTGGTTTTTATTTCCCTTTGTCTTGAGCACTCTCCCTTCCCCTGTACTGTATCGTCGTCCCGTTTTCATTAAGTCGCCCTCGAATATTTTCTTGAGCAGAAGATTTCCCAGTTTATCGTCGTACAACTGGATTTTATCTCCATACACTGAAACGGCTTCGCCGGTGATTTATGGAATTTGGTTTGAAGTGAACGACCAAGCTGTTACAACTATTTCGACCGTTCTCTCGTACATTTTCAGATTATGACTTGAATCTCTGACGGCATCCGATCCTGCGGATTTATCTGAACCATATCGAGATCCTGTCAACGAGACTTCAAGCTATAAGTCCCTTTCCCCCTTATTTCATTATCTCTTAGCATGTCCTAGGTTAGGTAGGCTAGGTTCTAGTAATTTATTTTATTTCATTTTCGTTATCATTGGTTCTTTGTGCCAATTCCGGAGGAATAAGTTTACTTTGTTCCCTTCAATTTTCAATCTCGTCCTAAATGAAGAATTATTTACATACTTTCTCTTATTTCTCCGAGTCTCATCTCTCGTCTGAGTAAGCTTTAATTTCTTTAGTATCTTTCCAATTATAGTTTCCAAATTGTAGGATATTCAAACTTTAGCCTTTTCCAATTCCTAGCATTTTCAAATTATATTATATCCAAATTATCTACCTTTTCTTTACTGGCACACACCTCATGCAAATACTATTCAACCGATTTCTGCAAAGACAACTTCTCTGTGCCGGTGCTATGAATTGATTTATGTATTTTTCTTATTATTGTGTAGCACCATTTTCTGCAGTCTACAAATGAAATACAGAATCTTCAATAATGGAAATTTTCAAATTGTACAAAATTTGAAAATCAAACCGGTAACAAGCGTCATTTATCAATGTTGATTGCATTTCACTTGATGAGAGGTTATGTAGTTGTACAATCTATGGAGCACAACTCTGCTATCATTTTCTACGACCTATATCTTCTACACTTAATTGAACATATCTTTATTTTATATCCTACAAGTTCACTGTTGGTCCCGACCAATTAGGAACTTAGTTCTCGGGTCCGCCGCGCGGATCGCTGCCCGTACTGAACGTCTATGCTCTTGTACCTCCAAGCTCAGAAGATGTGGGCAGACTCGACTGTTCTTTATCCATGGTGGGAATTATTATTGGTTCAGACTGACTTTCTCATGCACATTGATTTACTGTTCTTAATTAATGGAGAGTTTTAGTGACTTTCGCGTTTTTTGAAAACTTAAACGTGGGAGATTTGGTTACTTTGTTAAATCATAATTATGTCTCTAATGGTCACAACAATCCGCCATCCACAAGGCGGTAACCATAAGAAACGTATAATTTAATAAAGTAACCAATACTCCTACGTTTCAGTTTTCAAAAAATGCAAAATGCACTAAAACTCTCCAATGATCATTGAAGTACGATCGGACAAGTCCTGCGCCTGGCCTACTGCAAAGTCGAGGTGTAGTGGCAGCAGTGGGTTGAGCCGAGGCTGTGTGGAACGGCCGTTGTTTTGGACAGTCGTACTACACCATCTTTCGCTTATGATCTGTTCGGTTCGGTCATATTGTATTGTTCTGAAGACCAGTAAATCGACCAATAGTTCACCATATCTTTCGAACGTTTTTGTTCTCCGAAGTCCATACATTTATTAGATCGAACTAGTACGCGTTTGTTCATTTGAAGTACATACCATTATTCATTGATTCGCAAACTGGAAATGCAAACTCAGCTTTGCGAATAGATCCCGAGTTTCGGCACCACACGTTCAGTAAGAGCAAAAATCCGCACGGCGGACCGGAGAACTGAGTTCCTAATTGGTCAGGATCCAATTCACGTAAAATTTGAATGCTGTAAAATTATAAAATCTTACCTGCAAAGAACTCTTATACGATGCATTGAACGTGAGGGTCCTGAAAGCGCGGACTAGACTGAGAATATCTGCTTCGGACATTGGAGTTGTCGGAAGTGGAGGAGCTGTTCGAAAGAACCAAAGGAAAAAAGGTTATCCGAATGTCAACCTGAGCGCTCGATATAGGAGTACTATAATTGCTAAATTAAACAAAAACTGCCTTCCTGACTCCAAAACAGCGTAATTAAGGATTTCCATGATTCATAAGATAGATCTTCTATTCATTTTCCTTCACATAAAAATACATAGCAATGATCAATAAATAATGAAACGGAATTTAGCTGGTCACAACTCAAGCTTAACATATTTTCTAAAGGAGTTTTTCGATTGAATTATTTTCCATTAACTTCTTTCATTTTTTTGTGGGTTTTAGCTCCACGTGTGAATAATTTTGTTCAAATCTTTTGCTCTTTGTCGATTATTTTCGAGTTCAGAATTTTCTTATCGATTTAGGGGTGCGCGTCTCAATAATTTAGGTCAGGCAGACTGAATCGAAGAAATACCCCACACATCAGCAAGCCAAAGTGTTAGACAATGTATGAAATCCTCATTTCTGTTGAAAGAGAGCCTTAGGAGAAATAAATATAATTCTTAACTGAAAAAAGCTCAGCTTAGAAACAAATATAAAAGTTACTCACACTTTTCCTTCTTCTTCAGAACGTGTATCATAACTCCAGCTTTGATCCCATTCGACCTGAGGGTGCTTTCATCGTCCAAAATATTCCCGCAGTAGACTAGTTCTAAAAGCAATCAAACAAGTCCGTGAGTATCCTATCTTGGAGCGAATCATATTGAAAGAATTACCGACCAATTATTACTGAATCTAAACGAGTTCTAGCATTAATTGGTATAGAAATGCACCGAGCAGTGAGCGTGAATCTATTCATGTGAAATGGGATTCCGCAATCACAATGCAAGTGATTTTCTATTTAGAAAAAAAGACTTTCTTACCTAGCAAGTAACTTTCCATTAACAACCGTTAGTACTCGGCTTGAACAATAGTGAGTATCAGTGTTGCCAAATCAGGGGATTTTCCCTAGATCAAGGGGATTTTTCTGATGGGGAAAATTTAGGAAGAAAAAATATCTAGGCGATTTTTTGGGGGATTTCATTTTTAGAACCAACCAGCTGACACCTAACGGCATGCAGTTGAAATGTGTAAAGCGAGTAAATAAGTAAACAATCTCTTAAAAAAACCTCCAAGAAGGTATCCATTCTAAAATTGATATCCCCGAAAAATCGCCTAGATATTTCTTCTTCCTAAATTTTCCCAATTAGAAAAATCCCGTTGATCCAGGAATAATCCCCTGATTTGGCAACACTGATACTAACATTGAAGCCGAGTACAAACGGTTGATAATGGAAGGTTATTTGCTGGGTAAGAATCTTAATTTTTTTTTAAATAATAAATCACTTGAGATTGCGGAATCCTATTTCACACAAATAGATTCAAGCTCACTGCTCTTAGAGGTTTTTAGAAGGGATTTTTACTTTTTTAGAGACATTTCTACTGCGTTGATAGGAATCAACTGTATGCCACTTGTGAAGTGCAAATAATAATTGCAATAGGTGAGACACTCTCACTCTGTCTCAATATTATCACGTCGGGGTCACCAGTTTTATAGGTTTTGTTTTATTATTTTACCTATAAAAGTTTGTTAATTGTTAAGTTAACTTTCGGCTCATTCAAAGATAAACTGACTCGTTGAAATCTCAAACTGAACTAACTTTTTATTATAAACTTGCAAACATATTATTGTTTAGTTACAATTTTATAAACGCGAGTAACGCATCATTGTGAATTTTGATTTGTGAAGTGCAAATAATAATTGCACCCACACCACTCATAACGAAAAATTCCCTGTGCCCTTCAGGGGACTTTCTGGATATCCCTCGTATCAGAATTTGAATAACAATATTAGACTGTCAAATATCGGAACTAGAATATCGATATTCGATGTTTTCCATGTCAATATCCCGTCTCTACCTCCAATGCGTCAATAATCGAAATGTAATCAGCTCGATTTGGTAAAACGAATCGCTTTGATTATCTAATAAGCATAAAAATTTTATTTTGATATATATAATATAATTGATAATTGAATTGAAAATATAATAAATAATTGATAAATAATTATAAATACTAATTAGGTAGGTATATAAAATAAATAATTGATTGAAAATATAATAATTGATATTTTATATCAATATAATATTATTATTTCAATTTCAATAATTATTTATTTGAAATAATTATTTAATAATGGCGTAGAAAATTATGTCACATTCAAATACAAACCAAGGCTTTCCCTTGCGATGTTCGCTTTCTGCGAGACTTCGTTTTTGAATTCTTTGATTTGCGAATCGAAATTCACATTCTCGATTTTGATCCTTTGAAAGTCGAATGACGTCATACGAACTCCAAGGAGTACAGACGACATCGCTGAGAGTTAGGTTTTCACAGAGTCAAAAACGAATACCTGAAAAGCAAAACAGAGAGGTAAAACTAGAACATTGAATTAATTAACTGAGCGAGTGTAATGAACATAAGTGTAAATTGGACAGCGTAACATGACCAAAATTATTTACAAGTATAGTTAGTATGATGTACTAAGCTAAGACAAAGAGATAAACTTACTTTTCACAACTTGCGGAGAACCGCATACACGGGCGAATCCGTGATCAGGCTTTTCTGACTAGATCAGACCTTGCAGTCCTAAAATACCGAGGTAAATAAAATAATATCAAAAGCCACACTTGAATTCAGAAGACAGCATAGCGAACACTAAACAAAGAACACGATTCTCATCCTTTATCAATCTTATCACTAAAGAGCCCTCGCACTTTGCATAGACAGACAGATTTTGACTTTTAGAATTAAAAACGGTATTGGTTTGTTATTCAATATTAAACCATTATAATCACTCGAAAGAAAGTGTCTATCTCCCTCAAAATTTGATATTTTACGTTTCAAGGTATTGGAATCCGAATATTCAATTTAAAAAATTTTGTACGTCTGCCGTCAACACTTTTCTGACAAAAATGCAAAAGCTGAATTTTAAAAATTTCCTTCAAAAATCAATCTTGGCCTGACAATGGCTCAATTCTTAAACCAAATAGTCACCTCGTTTTTAAGTGTATTTTTTAAGCTTTTCGAGAGAGTTAACATTATTTGTATTTTCCAACTTTTTTTTTTAGGAAAAACATCGATGTTAGACAAACATTGACATTGACCTCGCATCCTTATCATTAGGGTTGGGACATCAAAGCTTCAACATCGATGTTCGATGTTTCTAACATCGAAAGTCGACATTATCGATGGTACCGATATATCGACCAAAAAACATCGATGTTTTATACACAACAACAATAAATCGATAAAAAATAATACCGATATTTTCATTTGTTACTAAATTACAGGCTTTGCCGTTTAACTTCAGGGTATCAACTCAAAAGGTGAAACTGAAACCAGTGTTATCAAAGCCTTTAACCTGGTCCCCACTGAAAAATAAATAAAAAATTCCCACAATTTCCTTAGGTACGGATTGTTTTAAAAACCCCTCGAATGTTCTATACACAAGAAAAAAAAATCGGGATTACTACGTTAATGTAAAAAAAAAATCGAAGCATAGACATCGATGTCCGAAAAACATCGAAGCCTTGACATCGATGGTAAACATCGATGTTTTTAGTCCGATACATCGATGTTTTTCTAACATCGATGTCGATGTCCCAACCCTATCCTTATCATCATTGACAATGACATTGCCGCCGCTTGGCGGTCATCGTCATCATCTCTTGTTGTTCATTCTGTAAACTTTTCGTTCGTGAAAACTTTATCATGAGTAGGTATTGAAGTTTCTCGTTATTTTTGTGCACTTTGGAAATTCATCGTTGTGTATATGCGCTAAGTCTGCCTGAGGACGCTGTGGATCAATTGTTTGAAAACCAGCTCAAAATGGCATTACGAATGCGTCGGTTGTGGAGTAATCTCGGCCGAGCATATTCCGATTTCGCTTCAAATAAGTGAGTTACTATTATTCCAGCACATTTAAGCTCTTACTACTATAAATAAGGTGGATGTGGGAAAATGTCCCGATTGAAATCAGAAAGGAGGTTCTGAGTTGGACAAGCTGAGTGGGGTCTTCCTGATCGCGGACCTCCTCCAAACTTGTTCGCCTTTTCACGAATCTGTCACGCCAAACTCGCACAATTTGAACTGTAACACAGTCCTCACCATAAACTGAAGCCAATTCGCGGTGGATTTTAGCTCCCGTTTTCCCTTTCCGAGGTGGACATGGTAGGGAACGCTCGTCAAATTTCTGAAAATCTCCCAAATTCGTACAAAAGCTGCGATACCCTTGAAACAATAAAGCTATCGACCCCGAGATGGTCTCATTCGATTCAGCGTCCAAAAATCTATAGAATTGATACCAAATACAACTTTTTCTGAGAAAGTTTGGAAAATACGAATTTTCTCCCCATCAAAACCCCCCAAAAATACTCTTAAAATTGAGTTAGCGATTTGGCTAAAGAATTGAGCCATTGACAGACCAAGATTGATTTTTGTTGAAAATTTCAAGAATGTAGCTATTATAGTTTGGCCGGAAAAATGTTGACGGTGTGCGGCGGACGGACAGAATTTTTTTTAATTGGATATTCAGATTCAACATGCCTTGAAACCTAAAACATAAAATTTTGAGGGGTTAGACATTTATTTTCCTTGGGCGATTACTACAATGGTTTATTATTGAATAATAAACCAAAAATCAGTGTTGCCACAACACCCTAACCAACATTTCCTGCAAGTTAGATTTTCCCGCGCTTTAAAGTTGGTTTAAAAAATAGGGAATTGCGACTTTTGGCGACGCCCGCGCTTTATGCTCATTATGTTTTTCAGGCAGCTCCGCTTCGATGTTGTTGTTGTCGGTGGAGGAATCGTAGGTATGGCGGCCGCCCGAGAAATCCTCATTCAGAAACCTCACCTTACATGTGCGGTGATTGAAAAAGAATGCGCATTGGGTCAACATCAGTCCGGCCACAATTCAGGCGTTATTCACGCTGGCATTTATTACACTCCTGGAACCACGAAAGCTCTTCTTTGCCGACAAGGGAGGAAGTTGGCCGTTGAATATTTAGAAAAGCGGAACATTCCTTATAAGAACGTTGGCAAACTTATCGTGGCAACAGAGGTCGACGAGCTGCCGAGATTGTCAGAACTGCATCGGCGAGGTTTGGCTAACGGAGCTGAAGATTTGAGGGTTATAGAGTCATCGGAAATAGCATCGATCGAACCACACTGCGTGGTAAGCCAAGCTGCTCAAGGTAATTCTTGGAACTAACGTTATTGTTATCTCAATCTGGTGTTTTCACTGTTACGGTTAGCTCCTTTCTTCCATCTGCCTTCCCAGTATGTATTAGTACTCTGAAATAATCTGACTTCTAGTGGACGCTTAGTTGAACGATTTTTGGTCAATGTGCGACTAGGGAATCAAGGCTCTCCATTCGCCGCACACTGGAATCGTCGATTGGGGTCAAGTGACTAAGAGTTTTGGCGTAGATTTCCAAGAATCCGGCGGCGAGATCATACTGAATTACGATTTGGCCTCTTTGTCGTACGGAGATTGCAATTCGTCAGCCGATGTTTCAAAGTTCCCTGTTGAACTACTTTCTAAGGATAATGTGAGTATCATAAATTTCCCCACCGTTTTCTTTATGGCTCAAAACACTTGCGGCTGTTTGATAACGATGTCCAACTCATAATAGAAGCAAGCTGATTCCTTCGGCGTTCAACTTGCTGAAATCAAAACCTGATTGTTAGGATAAATTTTCTGTACCATTTGCTGCGAGAGTGACTTGAATTGAAATCATACTTTATTTTCTTCTTCGTTGTTGGGGTTGAGGGGGAGAAAACCACGGCGACCTGTTCTCCTGTTTTTTATTGTTGGCCTGCCAAGCACTTTCGCCCATTCGGGCATCATCAGGGCTTCGTAGCACCTTTACAAGGTATCCACGGGCCGAAGCACTGTAATGGTGCTACGAAGCCCTGATGATGCCCGAATGGGCGAAAGTGCTTGACAGGCCAACAATAAAAATCAGGAGAACAGGTCGCCGTGGTTTTCTCCCCCTCAACCCCAACAACGAAGAACAAAAAAAGCGACAAAGCTACCAAAAAAAAACCCTTTATTTTGGTTCTATGCAAAAATAGATTCCCATTGAGTGATTGCACCTTCAACATGACAGTCATTCCTGGGCTTTCAAAACTCACAGTTTGATGGTCATTTCCAAGAATCATACTGAATTACGATTTGGCCTCTTTGTCGTTCGGAGATTGCAGTTCGTTTGCTGATGTTTTGAAGTTCCCTGTTGAACCACTCATTCTCTACGCATTCACCAGGAAGCCATAACTAAGAAAAGCATTTGAAAAAAAAGCTTAAGCAAAAAAAAAAGCTACTTTGCTGGTAATAATAAATGAAGCTTTGTAATAATTTGTGACAAGTACGTTGTCCCTTTGTGATGTATTTGTGACATTTGTATTTTAGAGCAAGTGTTTATTATCCACCATCTCTTTAGTAAATTTTCAAGGAACCTAAGTGAAAGTTGCAACACTGCTAATTATAAAAAAAAGCAAGTCAACGATAGTAACCTCCTCCTTCTGAAGTCGAAAATGTTTTCCTCGCTTTTCTTGAAAACAGTCAAATTCCCAATTAATACTACTACATAAATGCATCGTTCAGTTTTGTTAACTCGCAAGAACATACGCTAAAGTTCCCAAATACTTGCAACAATACTTACTGTCTTTCTTGAAAAAAAAGTATTTTTTCAACCAAAAAAAAAACCTATTTGACCCTTGAAAAAATTTTTTTTTGTCAAAATGAAACTCTAATATGGATTTATTTTTACACATAATACTACTTGGTTTTAAGTACATTTTAATGGGCATTTCGAGTTTTAAAAAAAATTTTTTGAACATTATTTTTATCCCCCTGAAATGGTTCTTCTCGATTTTCTCACCAAGCCAAATTTTTAGATATGACAGTTTCGCATTCATATTATACAGTGTGAAAATGAATTTCATCTTGTTCCAGAAAAAAATAAGCGCAGGTTACGTTTTGTGTTGTGCCGGTCTATTTGCTGATAGAATCGCACAGCTGAGCGGTGGAAAGCGAGAGCCTGCTATTATTCCTGTGCGGGGAGAATATCTAGAACTTGTCGAGGAGAAATGGCATTTGGTCAAGGGAAACATTTATCCGGTAAGTGAGAGCGTATCTAGAAATTATCAAATGCTCCCTCTCATTGTACGCTTAAAATTGGACAGCACGTTACCCGCTCCTATAAAAAGCTAGGAATATTAAAGATTAGAGAGTTGAAGATCTATGTCGCTGCGATGGTTTTTAAAATTCGGAAGGCCTCGCCATTTGGCCGATCATTTCAACTTTATGGCCGACATCTCATAAGTGTAAACGCATCCTCAGTTGTTTTAATTTTCACAATATAAATATAAAGAGATAATTGGGTTTAAAGTTGAATGGTATTTAGTGCGGTCGGCTGGAATTTTTCCCATTAACACAGTGAATGTGTTGAAGATAAAAATGAATTTCACAATAGGAATTGAGTGTATAGGTTAAAATGTTCTTGTGACCTTGAGTATCGTGATCAAACTGGTAGACAATTCAGGGAAAGAATTAGGAAACATGAGAAGGATTTTTTTCGGCGAAGAAAATCCTCCCTTGCTTTTAGTTTTGATCTTGCAGACAGTTTGTCGAGTTCCTTTATTTTTGTTTGAAGAGTAGCACGTTGGATTTATTTGAGAAATTTGTTATCATCAAAAGTGATAGGGCTGGGAAATGAATGAATGAGATAATCCCTCAATGATATTCGCCGCTAATTGTCATTTCTGTAAAAGTTTATGGTTTTTAGTACTTTCACCTTCTGTCACTACTTTCACTTCACTCTTAGCCAATAAGAGTCCAGCTTCCTTTTGCCTAGAAATATTTAATCTGTGTCCTCACTGTTGAACTTTCAGTTGTAAGATGATGGCCTAAACGTCGAAATCGATATAACAAATATATTGAAAATCAGTAGAATTCGTGACAATCTCTTCGTCTTCTATCCTTGAGAACAAGCGCTTATTTATATATTTCATATTATAAACAACCTATTTGCACATTTTACTGTTTACAGGTTCCAAATCCGAAATTTCCATTCCTGGGTGTTCATTTCACTCCGAAAATCGACGGGCGAGTGTTGGCTGGTCCCAATGCAGTCTTAGCTTTCAGCCGTGAAGGCTACTCGTACGTAATTGTTTTGTACAATTTATTTATTTTTATATAATATCATGTACAAATTATTAGATTTTATATTATAATTTCATGTACAATTTATTTATTTTTGTAATTATAATTTCATGTGCAATTTATTTATTTTTATTTATAATTTCGTGTACAAATGATTTATTTTTGAATTATAATTTTATGTACAACTTATTTTTATATCATTTTATGTACAATTTATTTTTACATCATTTTATGTACAATTTATTTTTATATAGTTTCATGGGCAATTTATTTATTTTTATATCATTTCGTGTACAAATTATTTATTTTGATAAAATTGCATGTACAATTTATTTATTTTGATATAATTTCACATAAAATTTATTTATTTATACAATATATTTATTTTTACGTATTTACTCTGTCATAATATTTATGTACAATTTATCTATTTTGTGCGATTCCACGTCCAATATAAATAAAACCCAATGATACCATTTTTTTTTCATAGGTACTCTGACATATCGATGAAGGATTTTATCGATTATTTGAGCTACCCTGGGTTCAGGAAAGTTGCTTTCAACAACGTCACCTTTGGAGTCGAAGAGTTTTTGAAATCGCTTTTCTTGAACTTGCAGGTGAAAAAGTTGCGCCAATTTATTCCCGAAATATCGGCCAGAGATTTTATCAGGTACCTAATTTATATTAATAAAATAATAATCACGCAGCTAGTAGTGCCATCTTTTCAAACGTCATTCTTTGTTTTTATCTGATTGTCACCTTGGTTTTGGTTTTATTAATAATTAACCGTGGCGATCGCCTGAAAATTTGGCGTTCTACAAAGGTGCGTAAAATCCAAATATTGAACTAAAAATGTCTGTCCTTTCTTTTTCTCGACAGAAAATTACTTTTTTTCTGACGAAACGATAACAGCTGAATAATTGAAATTTTCGCCAAAAATCAATCTGGCCTGACAACGGTCAAATTGTTTAGCCAAATCGCTACCTTAATTTTAACGGTATTTTTGGAGGGTTTTTAAATGGGAAGGAATTCGTATTTTGTCAAAGGTGTATTTTTTTCTATCAATTCCTATAGATTTTTGGACGTTAAATCGAACGATGCCATTACGGAGTTGATAGATTTAATGGTTCTCAAGTTATCGCAGATTTTGTGTTGAATTTGGGGGATTTTCAGAAATTTGGCAAGATGGCATAACTCGAGTATTTTCTAGGTCTATAAAAACGTTCGATACTTGTCTATACTCGCCGTCTAAACAATCCGATATTTTATTTTTGAAATAATTTTTTTGTACCTGTTATATGATTTTGATCGCTGGATTTTTATTTTTACTTTATTCTGTTGAAAGAAGTGAGGTGTTTTATTTTGTAAATAATCTTCTTGTACATTGTAATCACTGTACCGCGACATATATTTATAATTTGTAATAATGCTCCCGAGTGAGGTGAAAGAGAGTAACATTTGGTCCTAACCTTCCCCAAAGCTGCTATCAATCAATCTGAAGCTACATCGTTGGTCGAATAATTGAGCTTTTAGTTAGATAATCAAGAAAAATAAAAATAATTGAAATTACGTCATTTTTGTTTCTCTTTATTTTATATTCTGTTTGGTGGAAAAGTTCGCAAATGTTCACGAATAGCTAGCGACAAAGGATAAACCACCTTTAATCATAGCAGAGTTTTCTCATCAGATTTCTCCGAACTAGACTATTAAAAAATATCGATTTACCTTGTCCACAGCGGACCGACCGGAGTGCGAGCCCAGGCCGTCAGCCCAGATGGCGAATTCGTCGACGATTTTGTCTTCGAAGGAGAGGAAGATACATCGCGAATACTTCACTGCCGTAACGCTCCATCTCCGGCTGCGACGTCTTCACTAGCGATAGCTAAAGTTTTAGCGAAGAGAATGTTCCGCATGATGGCCGGGTGAAGTTATATACGGCAGTAGTGAATAATTAGGAAGTACCGTCGAAGTTAATATTTGTCGCATTTAATGACGATGGAATAATAATCCATACATACTTGAAGAGGCGATTGAAAGAAGGCGATGTTTTATTTTTCCGTAAGCTCGACACATTGGCGTATTTTTCAACAATATTTTTCTACTAATAGATAATTGTAGGATAAAAAAGAATAGATTGACGGCATTTATTTGATATAAAACAGTACAAATTAACATGTATTTCCCTAATTTTGTTCTGTTGCAATTAACGTTGTTCTAACGTACAGGAATATCAAATTCATGCGTTCAGTGTAATGTTGAACTATAGATACTGGAAGTACTGTTAAATATAGTCTAGGAGCAGAGCCAAAAATAAATAAGAAATTTAAGGGCTTTCTTGGAAGATTTTATCCTTGATTGGACCTCCTTCGCTGCTTGCGTTTTATTTTTCAAGGTTTTATTGTGTTTATCGTAAGATTTCACAATGGTTTTTCACACTATTTTATAAACGCCTTTAATTAAATGGTAAATGAAATCTTTCATGCTTTAGTAAAAACATATTTTCAATTTACGATGGCATTAGGTAAACATTGAGATAATTTTATGTCTACCGCTTCTACATTTGATTACATAGGTAGCTGTCAGTCGATTTAGTACAAGGGAAGTTATGATACCAACGATATATCGGAGTATCGATGCTTTTTTGGTATCGACACCGATAATTGTATTGATACTTTCTCTCCGATTCTGGGTACCGATATTTTCGCTTCGATACTTTTTGCCGATAAATCGGAGGTATCCGATACTTTTCAAAATATCGGTATCAAATATCGGTATCGAATATCGATACTTTTCAAAATATCGGTATCGAATGTCGATACTTTACAAATATGTGTATCGAGTATCGATACTTTTCAAAATATCGGTATCGAGTATTAATACTTTTCAAAATATCGGTATCGAATATCGATACTTTTCAAAATATCGGTATCGACTATCGATACTTTTCAAAATATCGGTATCAAGTATCAAGATATCGGTATTGAGTATTGATACTTTTCAAAATAGCGGTATCGAGCGTCGATACTTTACAAATATGTGTATCGAGTATTGATACTTTCCAAAATATCGGTATCGACTATCGATACTTTATGATTGGTACCTAAATGGTATTTTATTCGTTCTCTAAAAAATGTCTATTCTAAACGACCTGGAAGTAATGTTGGAAAACGATTGCAAGGAGTGTATAGGTCAATTTTACTCGCAAAATATCGATGGTATCGATAATAAAAAATAAACCGTATTTAATTTCAAATTGTACGATCAATTAATTATTGCGTCTCCAGTGCGCAGCCCCTTTTTTCTGCTCTAGCGTCTCCCTTATAAGAAAACTATTTCTTCGACTTGGGTTTGAGGTTGAGACATTGTTGGCGACGCTATCTCATTTTGCATTTCTTTATTTCTAGCGCTTTCGCCACTCTGGGCCTCTTCAGGAAACATATTTTTCTGTATAAAAGTTTTTTTTTAATAGGTCCTGTAAGTAGCTCGCTTCTAGTCATTTTCAAGTCTTAATGTTTTAATGTTAAAGTCGCCCCATTCTAGTCAACCCTGTATTTGAATCTAGTCCCCTATTTATATTAATTTATTTGACTCTAGGTTCAAAAAACAGAAGTGTTTTAGAAGATTCCCTATTCCTTGTGAAGCTACTTACAGGACCTATTAAAAAAAAAACTTTTAAACAGATGATGTTTCCTGAAGAGGCCCAGAGTGGCGAAAGCGCTAGAAATATATAGAAATTCAAAATGAGATATTCTATAGATTGCCATAGAATACTTTCCTCATCAAGATAGTTTACCAACATTATCATGAGGTATTTCGGTTATGAAACTCGAATAAAATACGACCAAATATTGTTTCCGTACAATTATCACACGTTCAAAGGTATTACATTTTGAGGAATGATTAAATCGATACAATTCTACAGGCGAGTCTCGCTAACCCGACTTGGAATGTAGGGACTCCTCAAGGCGCTGTGGACGATCTTGGTCTCCCAGTCGAGAGAGGTCGGTTTGAATCCAATCGCTAATCCAAAATTGCTATTGCTATCTTGAAGATTATTTTGTTGCCTCCATCTAAATGTAAGCGAGTTACTCAGCCAGATTCTGATCAGTCGACTTGGGTAATTGATCATTTATTATTTTCCTTGTCGTCGCACTGATGTCAATGGGGTGTGAGGGAGAGAAAACCAGGCATCTCATTCTCCGATTGTTTATTTTCTGGCCGAGTACTTTCGCCCGTTCGGGCATCATCAGGGCGACGTGAAGCCGGCGTGGCTGCGGACCCTATGGCTCCACGTTAGGAGCGTCTGGAGCACGGCCGGTCTTGCGACCTCACTAGCGCTCCTGGTGGCCGTGGCACAAAGCGAAACGACAGGGCTATCGTTACGGGAAGCAAGTGAAACAAATTATATTGTACTATAACCTAATCTGCTGTGTAGCTTTGATGGCAAAGGCATGGCTCCTCGAGGAAAATAATGCGTGTACAATTCTGAACACAGGAATAAAATTTTTTGTAACTGCCGCAACTTGGGAAAATTGAGTTGATTAGTTTCCATCTTTCCATGAACACCAGATAGTTCAAGGACTCACTTGAACTGTGTTTTACTGATGTTTACATCGAATTGGACTGATTTAGGAATTCTTTTACTTTTCAAGATTGATTTATAGATGAACGAGATTGAAAAATTTACTTGATCTTATGCGTGCGTCTAATTGGAAAATAAATGAGTAAATGAAATTTACTTATTCTCGGCAAAGGATTAAAACAATACAATAATACATTTCTTTGATGTATTTCAAAATTTAAGTTCTAATATGGCCTACTAAATTTTCTAGTAATAGTCGAATTTCAATTAAAATTGACACCACCTTTTGTATAAAAAAGAAAAGGAAATATACATAAGTAGTTGCCCATTAAATACGAAGACATAGAAATTCCAGCGATAACAGAAACATCTAGTACAAAGCGAGTAAAGACTCTGTCTCTGGGGTTCGGTAGCTCAGTACTTCAGTCGCCACGAGCGCTAGTGAGGTCGCAACACCGGCCGTGTTCCAGAGGCTACTCTCCAAGTGCCCTGATATGCCCAAACTAGCGAAAGTACTCGGCCAGAAAATAAACAATCGGAGAATGAGTCACCTGGTTTTCCTCCTCCTCACAATCCCTGGACATTGATAATTTACTGCCCAATTTTCATTTTTGGCGATAGTTAAAGGTTTAAACATTTTCTGTGGTTAGTTTTATTTTGAATATTCAGTCGAATGTTGGTTATAGCTGAGTATGCGTTACTTGCATTGTATACTGATGTGAAAGTCTTATGATCCTCGAGGAGCTTCTTAACACCAGCATCATTCAGTTGAATTCTGGTCAACATATCGAATCGGACCGGAGCATCCATTTTATATTATTTCTAATGGAAGTATGGGTTTTAGCCATTACAATTTCGACAAGGACAACTGGCAGCCTTTTAAGCTACGTTGGTCCTAAAATTCAAACTCCTGCCAAGGCTAGTTCAAATGGGCACCACTGGGGGCTCTAGCGAGACTCTCCTTGATTCTAGAACTAATATTACCACGCTCAACACTCTCAGTTGGAAGCGTTCGAGTTATTATAAACAATCCCAACAACTTGTCATGGAATGAATATTTTCACATTAAAATGCAGGTCATTGAGTTAGTAATTAGATACAGCTCGACTTTCAATATGATTTCTCTACAAACTTATGTGCAAAGCGCGAAATTTTGTCGAAACAATCATTTTTACGGATATATCGCTACCAATATTATCGTATAAAATCAACTACCCTACAGACCTATGATCGAAACTATAAAAAAAAAATTCACTACAAATATTAGTTTGTACGCGACTAATCCATAAACAGTTAACGTTTTTTGATTTTCGTTTTCACTTAATGGAATTCTTATCGGAAGCAATATTTTTAAAACTAGTCGCATTCATAAGCGAACCTTTAAATCTTCCATGCGCTGCTTGATTCTTCTCTTCATTTCTCGATACCTGAAAAAAAAACAAGAGGAACTCGGTAAAATACTAAGTTAATAAGAGCTTACGAAATTACTGTTCTCGTGGAACTTAGTGGAAAGTGCTATATTCCATTCGACGACAATATCATCGGTTTTCATCTTATCAAAATGGAAAATCTGCGGATTGGAACATGAAATGTATCGATTCAAAAACAAAAATGCAGAGGACTCACTTAGTCTGAACTTTCCTTTCCTCGCGAGCCTGTTCTGAATTGAACCGCTCGAGAATTGCGTTGCACTCGAACATTGAAAGGTTGAGAAACTGGGCGACTTCGGGCGTTATTTCGTCAGTTGTGGTTCGGTCCATGAGGTACAATTTCGCCACATCTTCGTGAGGTCCCAGCATCACACGCGTCACCAGCGGATATTCGTCGTCTTTAAGCATTCGTTGTTCTGTCAATAAAGGATAAATGACAATTGAATGACCAACAATACCAACCAAGTATCTCGACAGTAACAGTCTTCTGCTCGCACTTGGATAATCAATCTCTCTCTCTCTTCCTCCCTCACACACAGTACTTCCAAGATATAAGCGTTTCAAGTTTTTCTATTTCAATTTTTGCAGGCTATAAGAGTCAATATTTTTTAACGTTTGAGATCTTGAATGTTTGCTATGGCTAGCAGATGACGCTCGATTTTTTTGATATTGGGTCACACACCGTATCTCCACGTTTGAGCCTCTTTCACGGTTTCAATAGAGTGTATTTTGATTTGTACAGGCCGGAAAAATCAATACATTTTAACGTTCAAGGTCTTGAAATGTTTGGGGCGACGATTGAATGATGACTGATTTGTATTAAACAGGTCAGTAATTCCACATTATTCGCATATTGACAATATTTTGATTACAATTTTTACAGACCGCAAAAATTAATATATTTAACGCTGGGGAACTTGGCTTGTATTGGTTTGGCTCACATACTGCACTTCCGCATCATTAACCTAAACCGTGGGTATATCTATTTTTGCGTTCTCCTACATAGTTTTTCAATAGCAGTTGTAGAAAAATGATGTTGCGCTTATAGTACTTATAATCGGTTATCTTGTTACGGACTCAAACATGGAAGTACTGTGTGATCTATGCACACCGCTGGTCTGTTATTAATATTTATATTTGTAATTTGGGCCTCTTGGGCCCAGGTAAATAAAATAGATGAATCTCAATTTTCCGGTAAAACTGTTGAAAATTGAGACACAATCTCTTACTCAAAATGAAACTTTGAAAATTGAAACACAATCTCTTACGTACCTCCATTGTCTCTGACGATGAACAAAGCAAAAAACTCGGGTTTCGAGTCGACTTTGTATTTATCCAACATTAGATTGATAACCTCCTGAGTGGACACAAGAGACGTTACCCAGACGGACATCTGCGAGCCGAAGGGTGGAGTAAAAAATGACGTCTCCCTGTCGTAGAAATGACCGTTTATCGAGCAACGTCTCTTGAGTTTGGTTCCTCGCTTACGACGGGCGCCAGGTCGCCTACGGATAGCGGCGTCGCCTCTTTTCCTCGGCAGTGACGTCGCCTCAGATCTAGTGGATTCGTCTTCACTGTCAGTCAGCCCGATTGACGCCTACCAAACAAGATGCAATGGTAAAAGTGTTGATGAATGTAAAAGTATTGATGATGCCGTAGATCGGCCGCTGCAAAGAATAAACTCTATTCTATTCTTGTCCCAAGGAGGGCTTAATGGTTTGTACTTTTTTTTAGGAGAACAAGCGAACAGTTACGGGTGAATGCAGCAAGCTACTTTGGCCGATCGAGCAAATTTTTCTGCCACAACACAAAGGATAGAATTATTCTTTTCAATAAAATTTTCCAGCAAGACGATGAAACGGTGCAAGCGATAGTGTCAGCACTAAAGGTGCCACTACACTATCAGGCGGCTTGATCAAATGCTTGATAGTGTACAAACCCGTTGGGTGCTTGAAGCAAGCATTGACGGTGATTGATAGAAAGTTTGCACGGGAGTTCATTAGTTTCCAGGGGTTGTGAGGGGGAGAAAAACCAGGCCTCATTGTCCGATGCTCGATTCGCTAGCCAAGCACTTTTTTGGGCATCCGCAGGACGACGTGGAGCCATAGGGTCCTTGTCCCTCTGAGGATGCCTGACGGGCGAAAGTGCTCCAGCAAATAAAGAATCGGACAAGGAAAAGAAGTTCATTAGTTTATTAATTTATCTGAATTTGACACCATTGTAAAGGAAGACACGATCACGAAACACACTGTTCCACTTCTCAGCTTTGATGGATGAGAGTTTTGATCAAAAGATTGAAGGCTTGATTGAAGTACTCTTGAAGCGCCCATCAATCGGAGGTTCACACATTTGATCAAGCCGCTTGATAGTCTAGCCTAGTTGAGAGGGACGTCTCATCTTTCTAAGAGGAGAACTGCAGTGGTTGGCGCGGTCGCATGATTTAGCTATCTCAAATCAATAGTTTATGTGACTCGTCCAGGACCTTGCGACAACTCATGCACAACATTTGACGAGTAATCCCAGAAATTACGCATGACATATGATCCGATAAGCGTCAGCAATCAAGCTATCGAACCTGCGATGGTCTCATTCGATTCAGCGTCCACAAATCTATAGAAATAGATACCAAATACACCTTTTTCTGAAAAACCTTGGAAATTATGAATTTTCTCCCCCTCAGAGATACCCTTAAAATTGAAGTAGCAATTTGGCTAAAGAATTGAGCCATTGTCAGACCAAGATTGATTTTTGGTGAAAATTTCATGAATTTAGCTTTTATAGTTTAGTCAGAAAAGTATTGACGGCGGACGGACAGAATTTTTTTATTGGCTATTCGGATTCTACATGCCTTGAACCGTAAAACATCCAATTTGGGGGGGGAGGGATTTTTTCTTGGGCGATTACAATGGTTCATAATTGAATAATAAACCAAAATGGAGCTGAATCGACTCACCGCTGCCAAGTTTTCCGGGTTGCTTTGGCTCCGATCGAATGACCTGGGTCTCGGCTCCCTCTCCTCCCCACGATCGGCACCTTCCAACGTCGAATCCAAACTTTCAGAATAAACGTCGGTCGAGCTCGTCCCTGGATCCATTGGCGTTGATAAAGAACAATCTGCCGCGTTGTTTTCCAAAGAGTTTGAAGACGAAAATTTACCCGCACTGGGCAATGTGCAAGGCATTGTTTGGAAAAGTCGGTCGCTGTCGCTCACTTGCCTTTCAACCTTAAGAGAAACAAATTGAAATAAGGCAAACGAGGGAAAATCGGCGGTGAGTTGTGTTACGCTAGTTATAATCTGTACCCGTGGAGACAGAAGGACTCTTAGTTCATCAAATTATCCAAATTTCCACTCTTCAGTTAATAGTGGAATTATGTTGATTGAAGCATTTGTTCACCGATTATTTTCTCTCAAATCACGAGTGTGATCGGGAAACTCGATACATTCATTTTAAAAGCGAATCTTATAAATTCATGAGGCATTTTGGCAATTCGTTATAAAAAACGGCAATAATTTATTATTATTTATTATTATAATAATTTATTGCTAACAATAAATTATTGCAATTACCTAATCACTATAAATGATTGAACAACGATCATTACTAGTGATAAAAAATAAACTAAATTTTGCAATAAAAACTGAATACCTGCAAAAGATCGTCCAATTCGTTCCATTGCAGAACTTTCAAATCCAATTTTGATGGAAGGGTCAAACATTTTCCAGCAAAGTTGTTCAATTCGTCAACAGGCGAGCTATCAGGTTTAACGTCCACTATTCCATTACTTGGAGTTGGCTCAGTTTCTCCGTTATGCTGCAAAATGAAATAACTTGGATTTAAATATCATCCAATATAGCGATAATTTTGTCACTTGCGTAGACACAAGCTATCAATGAATTTGTAGCAATAAAACAATATTGGATAATTTTCCTTCGATTTATTGGACAATGTCTGTAATCTAATTAAATTATTAAATTAAAATGAAAAGTGGAGACAAACACGGCCTAATTTTTAATAATTACGCCCGCTCTGGGGATGCGAAAGTGTTCGGCATAAGAACAACACACGGAAGATAGGGTTCATTGGTTGTTGTCGCTGGTACACAATTGTGTGGTTGAGGTGGAGATGAAAAACGCGACGAGTTCTCCTTATCATCTATATTTTATCGAGCGCTTTCGCCCTCACGGGCCTCTTCAGGATACATCTTAGAAATTAGTATGTCGAGTTTTTTAGGATCGCCCGGTTTTAGGTTCGTCTTGAGATGAGAAGTTATCACAGTTGCATACCTAATCTAGTTCTAAAAAGCTTGAAAATATAATTCTATTAAAAACGAAGAAGACTAGAACGACGATCTCAAGACGAACCCTCTTCACGGGCGATCCTAAAAAACTCGACATACTAACTTCTAAGATGTATCCTGAAGAGGCCTGTGAGGGCGAAAGCGCTCGATTAAATATAGATGATAAGGAGAACTCGTCGCGTTTTTTATCTCAACCTCAACCACACAATTGAAGATAGGGTTGGGAATCGATATTTCCTAAATATCGATATTTTCTCTTCAATTATCGATATTTTTTCATCCATATGCGTTGGTCGTTATACATCGATTTCCTCTGTTCGATAGTTATCGATTATCGATACAGCTGAACGTAAATTACACACGCAAATTACAGTTTTATTTTATTTAATACCAAGACCCATCTTAATTTCAATAGTTTTCATAATGCTAATCTACTTTCAATAATTGAAAATAAAACAATTAAGTATCAATATTGATCAATTAAGTATATATATTTTTTTAAACAATTATTGATTTTAATGGGATTTTTGGGGTGCCCAAAATCCACTTTTTGATTGTTTATTTCGGGTAATATTCTCAAGGTGTTTTTTCCAGTTTATTGGATGTTGGAAAAAATTTTGTTTTAGTTCTCTCTCCTAGTTTTGAAATTGATATTATGAAAGAGTGGTATCACAGTCTAAGTAGGGGAATTTAAGAGGTAATGTTAAATCTGTAAAAATACATTTGTCATAATTTGAGTAATTATATCAAAATTTGTATTATTTTGCCAAATTTGTTCAGCAAATAGGTTCTGAAAAAGGAAAATCTTTTACACAAATTGAAGTATCGATAAATATCGATTAATATAAATAAATATCGATTAATATCGATAGTTAAGGACCGATATATCGGATATATCGATAGTAGGTGGTCGATTTTGGTTTCGATAGTAATATCGATATTAGAGCTCCGATATCCCACCCTAACGGAAGATAACTTGATAAGATTAGAGTTTTGCAAGCCACAAACGTCAGACGTTAACACAAAGACGTATCTAGAGCGAGTAGTCCAGATGCTAACCTCATACAGAGAGCGGTACGTAGCTTTCGATTTCATAAGTCACGTCAAGGCGTTAACACTTTGTTTTGTCAATAGAGACGTGCGTCAAAAGTGAAATGGAGACAGTCGAAAATACGACAGAGCTACATACAGAAGGCATAGTAATGAACTGATTGTTGTGAAAAATGAATAGATGGATTACGCGACTGTTCCACTGCACGTCAGTCTCATCATCTTTGACTGAGCAATTCGTGATGAAATACATGCATCTCAATACCGTACACTATATCCACCCAACTTATGTTTTTCCACAATAATCCCAGTCAACTAATTAACGTAATTATTTTACAACAGTTATCCAGCGAAGTGATATAAAAATAAAAATCTCAATACAGCCGTCCAGTTATTTCATCCTTTCTCAAACTTCTCAGTGGAGAATCCAATTCTCGGTATCAGATTTTGTTTTCACGTTCATTTCGCAAATCAATGAAGCCTAAAATCATGAATCAAATTTCGATTCGACAACACACAAAATTCAGTCTCATGCCTCCGAGAATCTAAGAATGAAATAACCGGATGGCTGTAATGAAATTTCATTTTTACCAAAAAGGTTACACTAACAAAACATTATTCTCATAAAAACTAAACTTCGTCATCGGAAAACTAGTTGCTGAGGTCCGGTTTAACGATGACGAGGATCCTGTTGACTTTGCGACTGCACTCCTTTCCCGAACCACCGGCCGGTAGAAATATCATGGAACTCAAAACGGCGACCGATTGCCGACGTAAACAGAAATAAATCCGGAAAATTCTATTGTTTACAACTTGAACTGGTGAGTTCGAGGAAACAGAACTAACAGCAGAATAACGGGCGATTCCCATTTTTTTAACAAACGGGATTCAATGTCACTCGCTCGCCGTGTCGATACCACTAGGTATGTTTGCATAGTTGACAGACTATATAGAAAGATAAATATGTAAAAGATCGCGCTCAAAAGGATTAGTTGTCGCGTTGTCGGTGGTTTCACAGTTTTGGCAGTTTTCCCCACGAGTTGTTGGGGTTGTAATCGAAAGGTTATGCGATTGATGCGCTCTCGTCACGTCGTACCTTGAATTTGAGGGAATTAAGCGTCGTGCGTTGCCTACAGCGTCTTCAAACTCACGTGCACCTCGTTGTCTGATGTTAATGGCTTGCGAAAACTCTATTTTCAAATAAAAAACCATTCCTGGCAAGGAAATCTTACTTTGGAGCCAAACCCGTTGATACCGCTGAATCTGTAGGAATTCCTTTTTCGTACAGTAACAACTGTCCGTTGGTCGACGTCTTCTTTCAAATGAATGACACCTGATACGCCCCAGTAGATTCTCAAAGAGCCTTCGAATACGAGCCTGCCGTTCACCTGAAAATTACAAAGGTTCACGTTCACCCTTTTTAAAGACTAAAAAATTACTCGATTGAATCTTCTATTGTATTATCTCTAGTGTATTGAGGCACTAAAGATAAAAAATTTAAAAAAAATTAAAGTATCACCTCTCTGCATCGGATTTCACCACTTCTCCCATCGTAGTATTGGTTGAAAATTTTCAACTTTGATTCCAAATGCGATCTGAAATTTACATTAGGTAGTTGATTTTCCTGAGCTTGGGGGAATTAAGTTGATAAAATATACTCCAATTAGATAACTAACAACGGTTGATGAAAATCTACGATTCGAATTACCTCGGCATGTTTTTCGTCCCTGCTTTGTTCTCGACTTTTCCAAAACTTGTATGCGATTCGACTCTGGTGCCGTGGCCATAAAGTTGCGGCCCGAACAATGCTCCGTAACAGGGCACGTGGCAGTAAGGGACACCTTTGTGCTGGAATTGTAATAAATAAAAGTTTTAACTGATTTACCTCATTCTACGGAAAAAGGTCGTTCGGAGTCACTCTTTCCCCCTCAAAACTAAAAATGATTGTACAGTGGTTTATAATTAATTCCTTCACTTCAATTATGCCGATTCAAAAAATCAATTATCGATTTTGATTAATCCTTATTTTAAATAGGAGAAAGAAAATGTTTCAAAGAGAACAATAATTTTCAAAGTCGGTTAAAAAACCCATTTTTTGAGAAACACCGATTTTTTCTAAAATGAGGAATAAAGTATAAATTTTCAATTTTAGCCCATTAACAAAAGTCGATTTTTTTTTACAAAGAATCGATTTTTAGAAAAATCGGATATCGATTGCGTATCCCTACTTGTGACTCAGACACTTTCCGAGACATGATCGGTCATGTCGCCAAAACTGCTCACGGGGTCATGTCCATTTGTGAGATGAGTCTTGTGCCTGCTCTTGTGACTCTTTTGTCTCAGGTGGACACTTATTTTAAACCGTTTACGAAAGGCTGGTCCCGTTTTTCTCCCGTGTATACTCGAATGCGCCGAGTGTGAGCGAGCGCTGGATTGGCCTTTACGTGGCAGTTCGGCGACGAGGTTAGCTTGAGCGCAACTGACTCTCTGACCACCTAACCCGCTCGGCGATATCTCGTTATCGTTCGCGTCGACCTGTCCCGTCCCGACACGACACGATCCTGTCGTGTCGGAGTCATGCGGCGATTCCATCGACGTCCTTATCGTCGCATCGACTCACCGATCACTTTCCACGCATCACTCTTCTTTTGCTTGTCCTTGTACTGCGGCACTTGTACGTCCCATAAACATCTCTGCTTCCAATATTCTTCAATAAGCTTGATTATATCATCTCTTTCCCAATTCATTATGAAACACTCACGTCAACAATACCCTGAGTCCCTGACAAAACCGCACAAGACAAAACAAAATGCCGGATGGCGGATGTTACGATGTTATCGCTCATGGCTCGATAACAAAACTCACTGTCGCCAACAATGTTACTAACACTGTTGACGGAAAAAATAACAATGTTACAGAAATTGTTGCCAACAATGTTTCCAATAACATTTCGGGGGAGGAATTGTTATCAACAGTTTTCAAGTGCAGTAACAATGTTATTAACAATTCCTCGCCCGATGTTGATAACATTTGTTGCCAACAACGTTACGTTCGGTGTGAACGGAAAGTTACTGAAAAATGCTAGTAACAATGTTTTCAACAATGTTATCGTCCGGTCTGTAAGCACCTTTATGTTAATAACATTTGTTTTCACTAACATTTGGTCTGTAAGCACCTTGAGAGAGTTTCTTCTACGATTTGTTTTTTCTTCTTTGATGTGTTCTCTGGTTGAGAGTCGAGTAAGACCAAGACATTTACAGGAGTTCACTTTAAGAGAAACTCCGTGAACGAAGACAAAGTGAGACCATTGGCAAGTCTATTGTTAAGTACTTAGACATTCTTAGTTCCCTACAAGTTCTGAACGTGGAAAGTTTTCTGTTCACCTCAGCGTGCTGCCCGGGATTCAGACGCTTGCAACACTCCTCGCATCTCAAACATTCCGGATGCCAATCATAGCCCAACGACTGCTTCCGCTCGGCTAAAACAGGAAACCAAATTAGGCGACGACAATCTCCGCTCAGACAAAGCGCATCTTACCATTTTGATTTTTCAGTTTTAAAATTGAATACGACTTACCGAAGTAGACTGGTTTTCCGCACTTGTGACACTTCCACATCCTCAAAAACAGAAAGATAAACTTCAAAGAAAAATAAAACGCGAGAAAACGAACGGTTCATTTGAATATCGTTCGATTATCCCCGAGTAAAAATGTACGGCACGCGAAGATACATTTCGAACATCATTTTGCAACGCGTATCAGTCTCACTCTGAAAAAAAAGAAGCGAAAACAACGCAAACTGCATGCTAACAATATCAATAAACAATCGTCAGCTGAATAATTGACAGCTTCCTCTGTCTAGATAGATGCGCTACGGAGGGCATAAAACTTTTACTATCGCGACCTTGAATCTATATAAACGGGTGGGTTGTTTTAAAAGACAGCAGCCTGAAGAGACTTTAATTAAGTGCCAAAAGAATAGTCCACTACTTAACATTTTTCTAGCCCTAGAAGCTTATTGGAATTTTGAATTTATATATTTGAATATATATATATTAGCATATAATTTCTAGATAATTCACCGTATGATACTGTTGGAATAATTAATATTGCCATTCAAACTTTTACTCACCGCGTTCTTCAAAATACACCGCTTTGACTCTTGAAGAAAAAGGAATTTGAACACCGCTTCAATAATGAATTTAGTCAAACACAAGAGCTTTTAATAGGTAATCCTTTCTTGTTGCAGGTACAAGTACACGTCTTATAACGGTAGCATAGAGAAAGGGAGAAGGAAGTAAAATCCTGCTCGGGCAGAGTCTCTTGGCAAAGACGAGACAGTGTTGCCACTATTTAATTGTCCCTTCGGGATGTTGAATTTTCCGTTTTCCAACAAATTCCTATTTATATAAATTGAATTTTTTATAATAAAATTTTTCATAAACCCACGGTTCAAAATTCACAACAAAAAAATGTTAGGTATGATGATAGCGAGGAAAAATAGCGGTTGATAAATTCCACTAGGCTTGAAAAAATTATCAAAACCAACACTGAATGTAGAACAACTTACCTGTTGTTTTTTTTTTTTTTTTTTTTTTTTTTTTTTTTTTTTTTTTTTTTTAAATCACAATTTGAATAACAATTGAGAAAATATCCTCACCATGAACCAATCACTTGAAACTGAACAAAACAAAGATGTCCGCATCTCGGCGTTTCGCCTCAAGGCCGTTGTCAATTTTCGACCAATGAGAGGCCTCGTCAAAGTGCTAATCGTGGCGTATACGCAACATCGGCAGAAAATGGGTTAATCGTGGTAACTAAGTGAAAGGGCTCATTATAAAAAATTATTTTCCTTACCTGGATCAACCTTCGAAGGACCACCTCGGATTTAATAGGTTAACCGTAGGAAACCTGCTAAAATTTTGGATAAGAAAATTGAGAACCACCGGATCGGAGCAAAGGATTAACACTGATTTATTTCGACCAAGAAAATGATCACAACTCACTATCAGACTATTTTCCTACCAAAGTGGCCACTGGAATTTTTATAGGATGCTATGAAGATTCGGATCTATTTTTCAAAATTGGCAAAAATTTTGGCTTTTACTAAATCAGGTGAAGTACGCGACGATGACGTCACTGTAGTACGCTTGAAGTGGCCACGGGCCAAGGAAAGGGTTTTTTGAGACAATAAATCGCAATAGTAACGTCAGAAAATTATTTATTAGAAAAAAATGGAAATCACACAAAACGAAAAAAAAGCACCATTAGAAAAAACAATTGTTACAAAGCGTATGTAAATTCAGTTCTGAAAAATTGTTCAACGCTAAAATTCACGATGCAGACGACGAGTTACCTATTGGAATACTGAACTCACTTTAAGTTCTTCTTTTTACATGAACATAAAATAGGGTACCATTAACCGAAAAGCCCTAAGACGTACTACAAGCACCGCGAACAAAAAAAAAGCTGACTGTGAATTCTATTCTCAAGCTGAATTCCTTCGGTTGGAGAAATAATAAGACTAAATAATACGATAAAAAGAACGGGTAGGAATTAAATACGATGAAACATTCAAATTATACACTTGAGTGTTTGCAAGCCATAAAGGCCTTTACAGACCGGACGATAACATATTGTTATTAGCATTTTTCAGTAACTTTCCTTTCGCACCGAATGCAAAATTGTTGGCAACAATGTTATCAACATCGGGCGAGGAATTGTTAATAAGATTGTTACAGCACTTGAAAAATGTTGATAACAATTCCTCCCCCGAAATGTTACTGGGAACATTGTTGGCAACATTTCCTGTAACATTGTTATTTTTTCCGTCAACATTGTTGGTAACATTGTTGGCGACACTGAGTTCTGTTATCGAGCCATGAGCGATAACAAACCGGCATTTGTGACTAACATTGTGGATAACATTGTTAGAGAACTAGACCCAAATAAAACCGACGGAAGAATTGTTGGCAACAAAAAAGTTGACGCCAACAATGTTGGTAATATATTTTCTAGATCATCTCATTTTGTTACAAACAGGTACTAAATATCATCCACAATGACCACTGTCAAATTAATAATACGTATGTTTTTTTTAAGGTGTCGGTTGAGAGAAATCCAAATGTCAGCAGCATAAAAAAAACCTTTGCGGAAAGCAAATAACTGAAAAATCGATGTATAGAGGAAAAATGAGGAGAATTGGCAAAAAATGAGGAATATTGGGGATCAGAATTTCGGGAGAGCCACATCAGGCATGAAAGCATCAACCCGGAGTCAATTTTCGACTTTATCCGGTTGGCGTAATGCAGACAATTTGTTGTCATGTGGAATACGAAGAGCTATAGCCACGAGGTGGTCTATTTGCATCCTGAAGCGTCTGAGCTTGGCCAAGCTCAATCTAATTTACCACCGTCTCCTTGCGAATACTCAATACAGCTGGTGTATTCCCTAAGGCATGTTGACATAGCAAAACAGGTTTGTCATCTTCATGGCTTGCAAAACTCTACAAATTGACCCGTTTAGGTTGAACCCGAAGATGTTTAGGAAGATCTCCCTTTCTCTATGGGTTGAACAGTTGAAACAAATAATATCCATACACGCACAGACGAGAGGATTCGCACCATAAAAATATACTCTCACTAGAAAGTCAACAAGGATCACAATCAATGTTTACGCTTGGCGAAACATTTTCGAACCACGTTAAAATATCGATGCGTCAACAGTTTTTAAATTAGGAAACGATCAAACAACGTGAGGCAAGTGCAGTAAATTTTTAGAGAACACTAGAATAAATAGCACGTACATAAATGGGTATGAAATACAATGAATAATAATGCAACTTTTGATTACAAGTCATTAAATCCTTGTAGTTGTAATCATTGAGGTAACTGGAGATATGAATGACATTCAGTCAAGTCAAGCTCCTATAGTTAATATTGGCCTTATTATTGACGAAAAGCCACTAAATTACATTAGATGTTCAACGTTGCGAGGTTGAAGAGTCAGACAGGCACCCAATTTTGTGTTGACCAGAGGATAGGATGAATTTGTTCGTTGTCGATATTGAACGACACTTCTTTAAATCTGAAATTCAGAAATATAAGCTTGGAATTAGAAGCTGAGACGAAATTCCCCTAGATCTCTTTTTTTCTTGAAAAATCTAGAGCGAAGTTGAGCGATAATAATAATAATATAAATAATTTTCATGTAACTATGCAATGGACACAAATGTAACCTGCTTTGCTTACACAACAACAGCGCAGACTTTTTTTATCATTGATTCTTCGGTTTTCATCGTGGTTTTGATTTCATTCCCATTTTCGCGATTGGGATGGTAAATTCGTTTTTTCAAGGAACAAAAATGTTTTATTAAATATTTGAAGTCCACGTTTACACCATATTATGGTGATATGTTAAGGTGAAATGAATATGAGGATAAAAAAATTGGAATACTGTGCCCTGTATATTTATCCCCTTTTATTGTTTAAAAAACACAATTTCCCCCTTTTCCAGTCAAATTTTCCCCCAAATCTCCAATTGAGACCTGGCAACATTGCCTGGTGGTGGGGTGATTTCCGTTCCACAAATGTTCCTCTGTACTGCAGTAATCGATCAAGGAAATATACATCTTCACTCATTCATTCCATTCCTTTCTTTATTGACAGAGATTTTTCGCCCATACGGGTATTTTCAGAGCTACATAGGTCTTTCAGGTACCAACGTCCTCCTACGGCGTCCATCAGATTGTAGGTACCTGATGGACCTAAGCAGCCCTGAAGATGCCCGAATGGGTGAAAGACGAGCCAAGCGAGAGCAGAGCAGCTCATATTATTATATGCTTGGCTCGCATGTTGGGACGTGATTTAATTCCGACGACCGCTTTACGAGCTGCTCACGAACGGCTCGTAAGGCGCTCCGTCTCCTGTCGGTTTTTAGTGAGATCAAAGGGCTTTGCTCGCCAAGTTGGGACGTGCTCTTTGGCTCTTATGACGCTTGCGAACATGACCTGGCCTCCTTTCTTTCTGTTTTATTTTTTCTTTCAGTTACACTTTCGTGCTCGACATGGAGTGGACTCAAGAGCTTCAAATATCGTTGATTGAACTAGAGGGGTTGTGAGGGGGAGAAAAACCAGGCGACTTATTCTCCAGATTTTTAATTGCTGACCAAGCACTTTCGCCCATTCGGGCATCCTCAGGGCGAAAGTGCTCGGCCAGCAATTAAAAATCTGGAGAATAAGTCGCCTGGTTTTCCCCCCTCACAACCCCTCTACAACAAATGCGACGACAACCAAAAGAAGTTGATTGAACTGTACAAATTCCACTGGCTTTTGTGAGATCCAAAACGTCGAGATCATAAAAAAAATGTTAAAGACGACACATGGAAGGAGATATGTGATGTGTTGAAGTTGCCAGCAGAAATATGCAGAATTAACATTGTTGATTTGATGGCTTCCAATCGCCGTGAAAAGAAAATAGGCAATGTTGGAAAAGTTGGCTCAAAACGCGCTCGCGGTGTGTTTCTTTTTCCCTTAGCTCGTGAAGAGAAAAAATTTCGACGAGCACGTCACGAGCAAGAGCGGAATACACTTGCCCCGAGGCAGGCCGCGCACCGCATGAGCAGCCTCGGCTCGCCGCGATGCTCAAGTGTGTACAGCTCCTAAACACAGCTGCGAACAGGCTCGGTCTGCCTCATGCGGTGCGCGGCCTGAGCCATCGGCTGTCGGTACATCAAAGTGAGCACGGACCGAGGCAGCCTCGTTCGGTGCTCAGTGTAGACGGTATTTTGGTCGTTCAGTTCTTGAGCGAATAGAGCCGCGGCACACGCATGCCCCCAGATACTGATGAAGGCTTTCAACTCTCCCAAACTTGATAACTTATCGATGGTTATCCTTTATCACTGCGAGCACCGCGCAAAGTCGGATCAGTACTGAGCACGCGCGCCTCGGCGAAACTCACTTGCAAGTTCGTATCGCGGCAAATCACATCGCGGCGAGCCGAGGCAGGCTCGTTCGGTGCTCAGAGGATGCGCAGCCTGCCTCGGCGCAAGTGTATTCCCGGCTTAAGGCGCTCTGCTCTCGCTTGGCTCGCAAGTGTATACGCGGCTAAAGAATTAAGGAAAGAATGGAGAAAGAGTCATCAAGTTCCACTCCCTCCCACTCCAGCAATCACATATAAATGTCATTATCAGGATGAGGGGGAGATTGAGATTGTGACTTTTTCTCCATATTTTTCTTCCTCGGCCGAGATCTTTCGCCCATTCGGGCATCTTCAGGGCTGCATGGGTCCATCTGGAACCTATACGGGTCATAAGTACCAAATGGACCTATGCAGCCCTGAAGATGCCCGAATGGGCGAAAGATCACGGCCGAGGAAGAAAAATATGGAGAAAAAGTCGCAATCTCAATCTCCCCCTCATCCTGACAATATCAGAAAAAGAGCGACACCCTAAAGAAGTATAAATGTCATGTTCGCATTATTAGGAGAGCATGTTAGGAGGGAAACTAACCTTGCGATGAGAGAGCGGTATCCCCGTCCGAACGTGGCTATAGTTGCAGGTTTACTATTGGGGAGAGCAACAATTGCCGTCAGTTCGCCTTCGTACGGTCGGAAGACAGTAATCGGCCGCAGCGACCAAGTTTCAGCAACAACCATACAGCCCCAAGTTGTACCAATGTACAGTTCCTTCTTCACCACGCACAAACTGGTCACCTGAAAGGAACACAATTCAGTTCAAGCCTTGAGATGAGGGAATTGGTTGTAAGTGAAGGATACGAGATCAAAATATTACCTGGCATCTCCCGGGGCTCAGATGTTCATCTATACTGATGGATTTCAAACTTTCAGAGCAAGGAACGAGCTTTGAACAGTCCAGCTTATGGAGGATTGTTTTACTATCGCCATCCCATTGGTAAACGACGCAGCCTGCGGTGAAAATGAAACCCATCGATCAATTGTTATGGAATGAATAGCGGGAAAACAATCATAGGCCAGACAAATCGTACACAAACCAGTGGTGTGCATAGATCACACAGTACTTCCATGTTTGAGTCGGTAACTGGTATAACCTATTATAAAATCGAGAAAATCGTACGAAGGCCGAAACGTTAATTTACAACAGCTGTTATGGAAAAACGAGCCAGGAGACCTAAAGTCTCACTCTGATAGACTAACAAATGGACGCACAGACCTTGTTCAGAAAGTGAGCAGAGCGCTCTGGGAGCAGGTGCGTTAAACGTTCAGATAAAGCTGACGGAGGATTTCTAAGGAATACACCTCTACTCAGGTAGTTTCCTCTTAACTAACGATGTATTGTGGGTCTTGTATTTTTTCTGCTTTCTAAACCTTGTGGAATTGTACAAAAATCAACTAACAGACGAAATAATTTCCACTGTTCTACAAACGATGTAATGACTGAAAATAAATCCACCTTCATTCTACACCAAATGTTTTCGGCATGTTGTCATCGTTTATTATGTTGGATTAGTTCAAATCGAGATGGAAAACCATCGTATTCATAGTATATTATCATTTCCGAATATCAATTTAGTTTTATGAAATCGAGCGTGATTCCCTGCCATAAACAAATCAGAATGCCAAAAAGCACTCTAGATGCCAAAAATATTTTAATAACGCGGAAGTATGGAATGCGGCGACTTTAATGATAAAAATCTATCGTCATTCACCCGCCACAGATAACATTTCACGTCCTTTTAAACGTTCAACTATATTGACTTATGGCTAATGTGAATATCTCTGATACAAAAAACTACTGGATAGCATGGATGTACGGCGTGTGACCATAGCGGTAGAGATCAGCGTCATTCACTCGCCATTACAAATATTAAATACCTCTAGCGTCAAATATATTGATTTTTGCACCCTATAAAAAGCTCAACAGCGATAAACGGCGTAAGGTGGAAGTACGGTATGTGGTCAAAACCAAACAAAACATGGTCGTTGTTGCTCATATTTAAAACAAAGAGACCCGAAAGTTACAAAAGCGCTAGAATGAAATAACTGAAATTGCGTGTAACGAGGAAGTACTGCAGGTGACCCCAATAATAAAAATCAAGCAATATTCAGCTGTCATATAGAAAATTTAAAGTCTAATGTATGTTCACTTTTGCGGTCTAGTAAAATCTCAAAAGTTAAAAAATGGCATATTGCGGAAGTACTGTGTGTTATCCAAACTATGCAAAACAAGTTTTGTGAACGAGGTCAAAGTTGGTCATATTTATAGCAAAGAGACCCAAAAAGTACAATAACTGAAAATGCGTTTTACGAGGAGGTACTGCATGTGACCCCAATAATAAAAATCAAGCGATATTCAACTGTCATATAGAAAAATTTTAAGCCCTCCAGCGTTCAGATATATTCATTTTTGTGGTCTATAAAAATCAAAATGTAGCAAAAAATGTGCTTATAACGCGGAAGTATTGCATGTGACCCATTTGATAAAAACCAGGCATCATTCAATCGCCGACCCCATCATTTTAAGACCTTGAACGTTCAAATACATTGAGTTTTGCGGCCTGTAAAAATCAAAATACAAAACATGCACTAGTGAAATCGTGAAAAACGCTCATAACGTGGAGGCATTGTATGTGACCCACTATTCAAAAAATCTAGTGTTTTCTCCTTGCCATAACCGACATTTCAAGCCATCAAACGTAGAAAAATATTGACTCTCATAGCCTGTAAAAATCGAAACAGAAAAAACTTTGAACGCTTATATTTCGGAAGTACTGTGTGTGATTCGAAATCCGGAAAACCCTAATTTTGCACAATCACTGGGAAAACATTCCCTTAAATATACTGTAAATCGATAAAAAATGATTATTAATTGTTCGAATTTGATAATTTTCACTATAAATTCGAATTCTACGTCTAATTTCCTGAAGGAATCATTAATTGATCAAATTTGAACAGTACTGTAAGTATTTGCAACGAATTTTCAGTTGGAAAACATAAGAGTGGCATAGTGCTGAAACTCGGAAAAAGTCATAGTTGTCGTCAAATTCCGGTCGTTTTGACGTCAAAGTCGGATTCAGCGTTAAATTTCCAATGAGAAAAGCTTTCAAAATCGCTTTAAAACAAAAATTTAATTTTTCACCCGTATCGATGCCAGCGGAGCTCGAATTTTCGGCCGGTGAAAAACTCGATTTAAGGAAAATAATTTCTCTGGCTCTTTTTAAATTTTTTTCACCAAATTTTTTGCTATGCACGTATGTAAGACGTTCAAATGAAGACTCCTGCATAATAAAACAATTGATTCGCATAAATTTTGACCCCGAAAAGCACGGTTGAAGGTCAATTTTCGAGCGTTCAAAACCAGATTTTTTCGGACTACTTGCAGATTTTTCCAAAAGTTGAAAAAAAATCACAAAAATACATCTTGGTAAGACACAACTTTCCTGAAAATTTCAGGTTTTTATCTGTATTGAAAGATGAGTAAAAAATCGTTAACTGATCTCGGTTCAAAAAAGTCGCAGGGGGATCCCTTGGATTTTTCGCGAAACATTTTTTAAAATCGATTTCGCTCAAATTCAGCATAATGATAGTTGATGATGCGTATATCAATGTTATATGCGCCATTCTTTGTTTCTGTTGCACTAAATAGATGTAAATTGAAAAATTGTAATTGAAAAGTTGACAAATGTGATATTTTCGTCTTTGGTGTACTAATGTTGTTGAATAACGCACAAAAGGTTGAAAAATGGATGGGTACATTACATGGGGAAAATGTGGACGGTTGAATTAACTATCTTTTGGTATATTCAAACATCCGAGTTGACGACTTTTTGTTCAAGTTATCCACTGTCCAAGTTACAAATCTTGGAAAACTTGAAGTTGTTAGGTCTAATTCTGCTAAAACTTTGTCCAACTTGAGAAACCCAATATTTTCTGATAAAAAACCATGATAACAACGCCACCTACACACCAAATTATGTTGACTACTATAAAATCTATAAATTACACCTCTCCATACAGAAATGAACTACTATGTAGTATTTTTTTTCTTCTCCAGGTGGTCGCATTACTTCTTTCTGTAGGTTGAGGGGGAGAAAAACGAGGCGACCTCTTCTCCATTTTTTTTATTCAGCCGAGTACTTTCGCCCGTTCGGGCTTCTTCAGGGCATTATAGGACCAAGGACCAAGGGGTTATAGGACCCTTGGCCCTATAATGCCCTGAAGAAGCCCGAACGGGCGAAAGTACTCGGCTGAATAAAAAATGGAGAAGAGGTCGCCTCGTTTTTCTCCCCCTCAACCTACGGAAAAAAATTCTATATAGTAGTGAATAGGACCACGAAATGTAAGGCACGGCAGGAGGGACGCAGCCTCTCCGAGGGGCCGCACCTGTTGGCACGGAGGGCGGAGGGCGGAGCCGCCAGGGGCGCTCAGGTCCTCAGGTCCTAGTTTGGTATAAATAATGATTACTTTTTTTTACTTTTTTTTTTTTTTTTTTTTTTATATAACTTCTTCGATTGACACCGACCATGAATACCCCTAAGATAATAATGCTCGGATCACGATTAGAGAGACGAATGTTTTCTAACCGTAAATTTTCCATGTACAGTCGGTTTATCGTTTTTTCAACCGGCGACCTGAAAACGACTAATGTGATGTGTTTCATGTCCGGTAAGTATAGTTCATTTGTGGAATATTCCTCGTAATTTGATCGAAGGTAGAAAACACCTTGACGTGAATATTCGTCTATTATTCACCACTAAGTATAAGGGCGCTGGAAAGAAAACACCACGTTTGGACTAGCGAGCCCTGAAATTCGTATCGAGAGAAGAAATTAATAATTCACGCGTTCATTGAATAATCCACATTTCAGCGAAGCGGTCGTGAGCAAGGGAAAAATGTCTCTCGAAGCGCACTCAGCCGAGAGAAATGGATGCAGCTCGTTATAAGAAAAATACGCTCTCCTCGTATTTTCGAAATATTTATCGTTTCATAGGCGTCCACAATGAAAAACGCTTCACTCCTCACAGTATCGCATATTTCCTCCTAGCGCTAATCAATTTCGCATACCTCGCCTACGTTGAGCTCTTCACCGACTGCAACAGAATGAAAGTGGCGCATTTCATGGGTCTCCTGTATTTTTACGTTGGAACTCTTTGGTCGGCAGTTTCGAAAAGCGGCGAGGTCATGAAAATCGCCGACGAATGCGCCCTTTTCGTCGGCTTGGACGATATTCGCGTACGGGATTTTCACCGAGTCGTACATGAGAGGATTCAATCCACGACTCCAGGCAAAGCCATGAGAACGGTAACAGCAATTGCTTGCCTCATATGCTCGTACACTTGCGTCGAACCGTTTTTAATCGCTTTTGCACGCAATAAGGAGCTCGAATTTCCCTTCAGTGGGACCACAGAAAATGGCAATCTCTTCGTCGCAATTTACCTTCTCCAATGTTCGATGATGTTCATCACACTCAGCGTGAACGTAATTATTTTCCTAACCCAAATGGGCATAGCAATGGATCTGATGGTAAAATACAAAGTTTTACAATACGAGCTTTCGAATTTGAATTTGCGAATGTGCGATGATGAAAATGTCTACGCTAGCAGACTTTACAAAACCGCAAGGAATTGCGTTCTCGCTCATCAACATACATTAAGGTAAGGAAGATGATGGATTTTTATTGAAACTTGACAGCGACGAAGTTAACAACCGTGGAATAAACTGATAGAAAATAATAACGTAAATAGTAAGGAGCATTGAAGCGCTCCGAAAAGAAAACTCCGATTTTTTTTTTTTTTTGGTTTATTATCAATAATAAACCATTGTGATCGCCCAAGAAAAAAAAATTTAGAACCCCCCCTCAAAATTTGATGTTTAACGTTTTAAGGCATGTAGAATCCGAATATCCGATAAAAAAAATTCTGTCTGTACGCCGTACGTCGTTCGCCGTTAGCAGTTTTCCGGCCAAACCATAATAGCGAAATTCTTGAAATTTTCACCAAAAATCAATCTCGGTCCTACGACGGCCCAATTCTTGAACCAACTTGCTAGCTCAATTTTAAGGGTATTTTTGGGGGTTTTGAGGGGGAGAAAATTCATATTTTCCACGGTTTTTCAGAAAAATGTGTACGTGGTATCAAATTATATAGATTTTTGGACGCTGAATCGAATGAGACCATCGCCGGGTCGATAGCTTTATTGGTTCTCGAGTTATCGCAGCTTTTGTGCCGAATTTGGAAGATTTTTAGAAATTTGACATGAGCGTATAACTCGAGAGTTAGTGGAGCTATAAAAATCGTTCTATACTCATTGGAATGGTCGTCAAACACTCTCTCCAGCTGTAGGGTAAGGCAAAAAAAAAAATTAGCTTTTAATTAGGAAATTAAGAAAAATAAAATTGATTAAAATTACAATAGTTGCTACGGAATATTTCCCGATAGTTACCGATCGGTTTTTCGGTTGAAACGTTTACACATGTTCTGAATAATTACTATCATAAATGGATAGTATTCTGAAATTATTATTGAAGTGAAGGAATAATAAACCACTGTACAATCATTTGCAGCGTTTCTTTATTGGTTCTTGAAAATGATGTATTATTTTATTTTCGCCTTGCGTACGTACGAGGCTGTGAAAATTCTCTCCATAATTTATTCCGTTCCGAATTCGAGTTTTGGACAGCAGTATTTCCACGTGAACCAATGATTTTGTTTCGCAGCATTTTCGACCAATTCAAAGAAGTGTGCAGTCACGGGTTTCAATTTAGCTACATCGGCCTTCTCGGAGCGACGACGTTATCGAGGGCGCTTATATCAGGGGTAATATGGTTGTCTTGATTTCTGATTTCACGCCAAAGTCCAGTTAAATTTTGATCTGACCCAAAAAATGAAAATTTTAAAAGAAAGAATACTTATATTCTAATTAATGCTCTTCCACGCCTGATTTGATTATCGTCCGCCTATATTATTTTGTTGACGTGGTGAAATTTATTCGATATCTATTTCTAGGATGATCCCGATTTGGGAACAATTCCGCATGTGTTTTGCGAGCTCGCGTACGTAGGAATTTTCTGCTACATCCTCGACGAATTGGAAGTTGAGGTATTAGCAAACGTTTCCTCTCCAACCGTTGCTATCAACCTATCAACCATTAACAGTAAATATCTCATACATTTTTCAGCATAACAAGCTAAGAGATGCGATTTACGCGGCCGAGTGGGCTCATATGCCCAAACAGGTTGTTCCGATCCTTCTAATGATCATGAGGAGGACTGAAAAAACGCCGCATGTTATGTTATACAAAGGCGGAGCATATGCTAATTTGGAAACATTTTATAAGGTAACTATAATACCGAAGCAATGGTATGTTTGCGTTTGTTTTCCTTACGAATCAAATCATCATTAAATAGAAAGTTTTAGGGAATTGCAGTTTTTTTTTCTTTTTTTTTTTAAGTTTTTTATCTTAATTTTTTTTTTTTTTAGGAGTTTTGATTATTATGATTATGATCTTATTGGTCACCACAATCCGCCATCCACTAAACGGTTACCATAAGAAGATTATGATTTAACAAAGTAACCAAAACTTTCACGTTCGAGTTTCAAAAGAACACGCAATGCACAAAAACTTTCGAAAATTATATTCGCTTAAAGACACTATTTCCAAGTAAAATTTATATACTAAAAAAAAATATATATATATATATTGGAACAGTAGCACAAAACCGACGAAAACTGCTGATAGTCTTTAAGGCCAGACTCACTACACTGTCTCCTTCCATCCCGCCAACCACCCACTAAACTGCATCACTACCCCATCATCATGGCTAGAAAACTGCTGACGTAGGCAAAGTGGTAATTCCCTTCGGTTCGAGCCATTTCTCAAACTTGACAACTTCACTTGACTCTAATTTTGGTTTATTATTCGATAATAAACCATTGTAATCGCCCAAGAAAAAAAAAAAAATTCCAACCCCCCCTCAAAATTTGATGTTTTACGTTTCAAGGCATGTAGAATCCGAATATCCGATAAAAAAAATTCTGTCTGTCCACCGTACGCCGTCAACACTTTTCCGGCCAAACCATAATAGCTAAATTCTTGAAATTTTCACCAAAAATCAATCTCGGTCCTACGACGGCCCAATTCTTGAACCAACTTTCAAGCTCAGTTTTAAGGGTATTTTTGGGGGGTTTTGAGGGGGAGAAAATTCTTAATTATTGTCCAAGGTTTTTCAGAAAAATGTGTACGTGGTATCAAATTATATAGATTTTTGGACGCTGAATCGAATGAGACGTTCGCGGGGTCGATAGCTTCATTGGTTCTCGAGTTATCGCAGATATTCTGCCGAATTTAGGAGATTTTCACAAATTTGGCATTAGGGTATAACTCGAGAGTTATTGAAGCTATAAAAATCGTTCTATACTCATTGGAATGGTCGTCAAACATTCTCTCCAGCTGTATCGTTAGGCAATAAGTTTAGCTTTTAATTAGGAAATTAAGAAAAATAAAATGCTGTCAAGTGTAGAGGAGTTGGTTCATCATGGGAATCATAGTGTTGGCCTAAATTCCAGGAAAATGAAAACTATAATAAAGCATAATAGACGTTTCGATGAAATTGTTATTTATTTATTTTTTTTTAAAAGGAAGTATTGGTATTTTAACATGCTGAGTTTGAATATGAAAACAAAAACCAATACTCTAGTGGAATTTTTATTTTTCAAAAGAAAATTTCTCTCTCGACTGCGATACCGATTTCTCAAAGACTTTTCAATCGAACGATTGTTGAAATTAAAACTACTATTCCTTGTTTATATTATTTTTTCAGCTTTTGAACGGAACATGCGCCTATCTCATCATGGGATCGGTACTCGACCATGCCATATGATGGGAAGAATTTTACTGCTATCCACCGTAGACAAACGATATGTTAAAGTTGAATGCACAGAAAAAATAGCATCACAATAAATGCAAAGGCAAAAAATGAGTTTGCTAGTTGTGTTTTGGAATTTCCAAAATATTTAAACCTAGTCGAAACAGTAGTATTAAGAACGGATTATAATAATGGTAAATGTAGGTAGAAATGTAGAGTATAATTTAATTGAATAGTGCTTATAATTGGAAATGAGTGAAAGAGTCAATGGAAATCTGACAATAGGTAAAAGGGAATGAAGAAAATATAGAAAAAGTAGGATTGTAAGAGGATACGAACCGGCTTTTGGAAAATCAGGAGATGTTGAAAGAAGCAATGAATTCAATGTGAGAGATGTGTGATTTCGATGGCTACAGGACAACATGTGATATATGAAAAAAAGGGTTTTGGATGATTTTTATTCAGAATTGCAAGCCAAATCTCGTGGTCGCCTCAGTTTTTACGAGGAAGTACTGCAGGTGATCCCAATAATAAAAATCACGCGATATTCAACTGTCATATAGAAAAAATTTAAGTCCTCCAGCGTTCAGATATATTCATTTTTGTGGTCTATAAAAATCAAAATGTAGCAAAAAATGTGCTTATAACGCGGAAGTATTGCATGTGACCCATTTGATAAAAACCAGGCATCATTCAATCGCCGACCCCATCATTTTAAGACCTTGAACGTTCAAATACATTGAGTTTTGCGGCCTGTAAAAATCAAAATACAAAACATGCACTAGTGAAATCGTGAAAAACGCTCATAACGTGGAGGCATTGTATGTGACCCACTATACAAAAAATCTAGTGTTTTCTCCTTGCCATAACCGACATTTCAAGCCATCAAACGTAGAAAAATATTGACTCTCATAGCCTGTAAAAATCGAAACAGAAAAAACTTTGAACGCTTATATTTCGGAAGTACTGTGTGTGATTCGACATCCGGAAAACCCTAATTCTGCACAATCACTGGGAAAATATTCCCTTGAAATTTCATAGGGTTTCATCCATTTTTCAGGGAGGTATGGCGTTTTATGTCTTACGCGTCTTAATATTTTCTTGTTCAGAAAGTGTTTCTGAGTTATACTACTATGAAAATTATCCCATCAGGACCTCGGTTCCGAATTCGACTTTTCAGACGATCACAATACTTCCACTTACTACGTAAACATGGAAGTAAAAAGAGCTAAAATTGCTAATGATCTGCTCGTTATGATTGGTATGTTGTTTGGGACGGTGAGGGAAGTCTAAAACTAAGTTTAAGAAATGAAAACCTCGTGCTTTCTATGTAGCACTCGAAAAACGCCAAAATGTTGACCCAGTCACTAGTTTTCCCCTAAAAAGGGGAGACCTGGCACACTGCCCAAGAATAGTAATGGAAAACAATTGAAGTACATTCTAGACCGGCCCATTCGCATATGGTTCGGTTGCTAAGCAAGAGCAGCCGATGATAATGAAGTCGGCGCCACAGAATGAGTCGGTCCTTAAGCTGAGGCACAGAAAACTGATTAGAAACACTCACCAGGATAAACGTAGGTCCATACGTATTTCTGGTTGTCTTCGTCGGACGATACCAGCTTTACAACATCAACGTTAGCTATAACGGGACTGTAGTGATTCAGCGATTCGTAGTTAGCAACAATGGAGTCTTCCAATGTGTACACAGATATAGCGCCATTACTTTCCCCGCACCATAGCTCGCAAATTCTGAAAGGAAGAATTAAATACGATCCAAATCTCTGCTATCATCTCTCATCATCTAAAAATCAAGCAGTCTTACTTGTTATTCTCATACAAAAGTGCCGTTATGTCATGGAGGACAGTAGCCGAGCCGAGCTCCGTCAGTACGAAACTGCCTTCTGCCATCGAGGAAGTACTCGGTGGGCTATCGGTTACAAGGAAAATTCTACCGCAGCCAAGAACCACGGCTATTCTTCCTAGTGGCTCCAACCAGAGCAGCCGCAGGACTGGGCTCATATCTTCCCCTTCAACCATGCTATACCACCACAGTTTTTTCATGTCGTTCATACTGCAATACAGAAATTGGCCAAAGTTGCAGAAGTTGCGCTGAAATTTTGTTATATATTGAAGCTAGAGAAACAAAAGAGAGATTTTTTGGAACAAGGAGGAACTTGGAATAGGGCATCAAGATTTTGTTTGCAGGGTCATTAAAAATTTGACTGCATGAGCGGTGATTTTTTCCCCCTAGCAGATTTCCACTAAAATAGTGAAATTCGTTTTTTGTACACCATTCGTACTATGGGGCTGCTTACTAGTAAGCGTGTATGCGGGCGCATTCATCTCCGATCCAGACTGTATTCCTGACAATGCAAATGGCAGTCGGCGTAGATTTATTCGCATTTAGAGCTGCAGTATGCTGCGGTGCAAGACACGAGTACTGGAACCAGTTCTGGTCCGAGGCCAACAACTGGTATACCATGCCATTGGCACATCCAAGCCAGATGCTCTGACAACTGCAATCTGCACCGCACAATCAATATTATTTGAAAACGCAAAAAATTAAAAAAAAAAAAAAAAATTAAGAAAAATAATTTACCTGGATTGAAATATAATGTTGCTGCAGCAGTGGTCAGTATTGTCGAGGAATGGTTCAATGATATGACGTCGTACATGTGCGTGAATTCGGGCGCTGACGAAACGCTGACTATTTGCGAAGCTGTCGGTCGGTCACACGGTTGGTGAGACCAACATAATACCATCAGGTCGAGAATCGAGCTCGGCCAATGGGTTTCCTAGTTGATTTCATAGTTTAGAGATGGAAAAACGAGCCCAAGAAGTTCCAAATGAAATGAAAGAAAATATAATTCTCACTCTTTGCGTTAGATTTGGCCGGCCTCCCTCAAGGATACATTCTTTGACCGATTCGTGACTTTCGAACGGCTGATGTAAAGTGACTAGCTCATAGATGAACATCCCGAACGAGAAACAATCCACCTGTAACGAACTGAGATTAATACTTGCAGGTATCTCAAACCAATGCCGAATATGATGCCCGAATAGAGTTCCGGCATTGCAAAAGGAATATAACAAAAGAACAGACACCAACCAGTAACCGATCTTACAGGCATTGAGTGAAGGAAAAGAAGAAGAAGAAGAAGAATATTGATTGTAAAAAGATGAAGACAAAGAGGAAGAGGAGGAAAAGGAAGAGGAAGAGGATGAAAAAAAGGAGAAGAAGAAGATGAAAAATAAGAAATTTTAAATCAATAACCAACAGGTTTTGACAATAGTTGGTACACGATTCATCAAAAGGTAGAGAAGAAATTTTGGCCCATCATCTTGGGTGGCGTCTTAGGATATAAAGAAAATTACTGAAAGAAATCGTTGTTAGAAAGTATGAATCACGGTTGTGGAGTATTGTTACGAAAAAGTATGCCGATACCAACTTTTGAGCGTAAACAAAAGTAACAAGGACCCTGCACATCATGACAACTTCAAAAAGGCAAGTACAGTCCTCATCATGCCAGTTCCAATCAACATTTTCCCTAATCACCTTTTCAGTGTACTCCTCTTCGCCATTGTATTTCATAATTTCTGGCGCCATGAATCCCTCAGTCCCTCCAAAGCCTTTGGTCCCAGTCGGGAGTGTTAGCCGACTGATACCTGCAAAGGGAATAATAATTAAGATTGAAAATATTTCTACAAATATGAAATATTTCCATACTATAAATGTTATTATTATATTATAATAATTAATTTCAATTATAAAATTAAAATAGAAAATAATAATAATAAGAAGAAGAAGAAGATAATAATAATAATACGATTTCTGATAAGTTTTATGATTATATTATAGTTCAATGATAAAATTAAAATAAAATAAAATAATAATAATAATAATAATTTTCAATGATAATTTATTATTAACAATAATTTTAGATATAATTTAATAAAAATCGTAATTTTAGAAATAATTTAGGTAATAACTCATCATACATGTAATTATAATTATTATCGTGACTATTTAAATTACAATTAACATTATAATTAGGTAATTAATAAAATTATTATAATTTGATAAATTATCATTGAAGTTACTCACTATATTATAATTCTAATAATGGTAATTCAATAAGTTTAATAAATATAAATAAAAAATAAATTTTACTCAATTATTTTTTATAATTACGAGTTATAATTATACTATTATTATTATTATTATTATTATACTATGTTTTATTTCCATATTTATTGTTGTTTTTATAAGGGCGGTAGAAAGAAATGACAATTTACAAAGGAAAAAACTATCACCAACCGTAGTCAGCCAGTTTGATATGGTTGGCCACTTCTGTGTGATCCTGGAAAGGTGCCGACATAGACCAGACAAGGACGTTCTCCGATTTCAAGTCCCTGTAGATTATGTGCTGCTGATGAAGATACTCCAATGCTTTTGCAACCTGAAATCCAAGCGACAGTGATCGAACGATCAAAAATATTGAGGAATCATGAAAAAAAGGAGCAGTCTTACCTGCAGCACAATACTTTGAACACTATTCGGATGAAGAGTGGCAGCGCACCTACGGTAACTCCTGAGTATCATATGCAAGGCTCCCATTGGTGCCAATCCTAAACACAATAATTCGCAAATCAATTTCTGATCAGAACGTTCAAGCCTCAGAAGTTTTTAAGGTCCCAAAACAATAGCAATCTAAATGCAAGAAAAATCAGACCTCTTCCTATTAAATGCTCCTTTTAAATGTCACCGGTCATTTAACGGTTCCAAGTTTTTGTGAGCTAACTGATACAAGCCGTAAATAAAACATATTGATTGAAGAACTAGATTCAACACTCGGTTTCAAAACACGGATAATTCGGTCGCTCACCCAAAATCAAACAAAGAGGATCAATGCAAAGACCAATAAGAGGTACGATGTTGGGATGTCGGACAGTCAGTAAAATCCCCAGCTCTTGTCGGGCTGTTGAATATGCTTTGCTCGCATGCTGAATTGGATCCCGCTCCCATTTAACTTGCGCGTTCTGTAAAAAAAAAATATAGTGAACCAGTGAAAAGATAGTGAAACATACATTGAACAACCACCGAAAAGAGCGAGTCTCAAATCAAATCTGTACCTCGTCATCGCGACAAAAATTCAAACCCGAGTGACCGAATCATACAGTAAAATTGATTCAACAAACGATGCTACTGTTCTAATTTTATTATGATCTTGGGCATCACAAGCTCAACTGGACCGCAGATGGGAATTCGACATGACCAATTTGTCATAAGTTGTGAAGTACCTTATAGGCGATAACTGCTGAATTGGATGCACCAGCTGGCGGTGGCACAGGTTGAATGGCTTTGATTGCGACTGAAAGCTTCGTACCGGTGGTTTTCGGAGTGCAGGTTCCCTGGAAAACAAAACCGAACGCACCGCGGCCCAAAAGTTTTCCACGAACGACAGTATTGCTGTTGATGAGAAACTGCTCTCCCACATCTAGAAACAACTGTAAACAAGGGGAATTTTGATTAATTTTATGTAATGTTCACACGCCTCAGACGATCGCGGTAAAACGTATAATGATTTAAGAACACCATCTACTTGTGATAGCAACTATTCCAGGCATTAGTGAACGTCTCCACCAAAAAAGAGATTGGTCATAGGGGAAAACTCCATAGCAACTATAGTAATTTTGACCATTTTTAACCATCTTAACTTTAAATTTTTAACTTTCTTAATTTTTTTTTAATTTTTTTCAAATTTTAATTTTATTAATTGTCAAATTTTAATTTTCTTAATTTTCAAAGTTTGATTTACTTAATTTTCAAATTTCAAATGAAAAGTTGAATTATTACGCTTTCTTCGGAGTGTTGGCAATCATTCAAACGAGTATAGAACGATAATATTATATTGCTACAAAACTTCTCTAGTTATATCATCTAGGCCAATTTTTGATATTCTCGAAAATTCTGAACAAAAGCTGCAAAAACGCAAGAACCCTTGAAGCTATCGACCCCGCGATGGTCTCATTCGATTCAGCGTTCAAAAATCTATAGAAATTGATACCAAATACACCTTTTCCTGGAAAACCTTGGAAAATATGAATATTCTCCTCCTCAAAACCCCCCAAAAATACCCATAACATTGAGGTAGCTATTTGATTAAACAATTGAGCCATTGTGAGACCAAGGTACAGCCGAAGAGAGAGTTTGACGAGCATTCCAACTAGTATTGAACAGCTCCAAGAACTCTCGAAAGGCAATTTGTGAAAATCTCCCAATTTCAACACAAAAACTGCTGTTGGTTCTGATAGGAAAATGAAACGGTGTCGATTAAGGCACTTTTTTTATAATAAAATAAACTGTATTCTGACAGAGTAACTTAACGTGAAGCTGTCTAGCATAAGACTGGTTGCACCAAAAAGAAATAACCTGTGAGGTAGCAACTTCAAATTATTGTTCTCAACTTCAGTTCTCAATGTCCAACAGCTGCGTTAGCTCGAGAACCAATAAAACTATCTACTCCGCGATGGTCTCATTCCATTCAGCTCCCAAAAATCAAACCGAATACACGTTTGTCTGAAAAAAGGTTGAAAAATACGAGTTTTCTACACCTCAAAACTCTTTGTAACGATTTGAATAAAGTATTGAGCCGCTGTGAGACTAAGATTGGTTTTTAACCTGCGTCGGTATAACCTGTTTACCCAAACTGTATCGCAAGATCAACCTTGTATGTAAATTATCACTGAAATAGGTAGTTGTCGTTAATAAGCATCACTACTAACAAAGCTACAACGAAGAAAACTTCTACGTTCAAGTTTCAAAAAACACAAAATGCACTAATGCTCCACAAGAGCTCCAGTGACTATCACAAGTGCTTTGCTGGATATTAGGATCCTACGTGCCATGAAATGTAAAACATCAAATTTTGAGGGGTTAGAAGTTTTTGGCTCGAAATGCATTGGCAATAAACACCGTCCTACGTGAATTGTATTTTTTCACCTGTAGAACGTCGTCTGGCAGCATCAGACCATAGCTGGTCCATCAAAAATTCAGATGAAGTAATATCCAGCCAGCTAAACTATTTTTTACTGTTTTTTAGGGTTAGAAATTTTTCTTCTTGGGCTATTCCAGTGGTTTATTATTGAACAATAAACTAAAATCAGCAGCGGGTTAGTAAGGATGAATTTTTTTTACCGTATCTGGAGCGACGTGGGCAAGAGAAATCTCTCCATGAACTGGGCATCGGTTGATTTTCTTTTCAATAGCGGCCAAAATGCATTCTTCGACCATCCAACTGTACTGAGGTGGTCTGTTCTCGATTCTTGATGGCAAACCTTCTTCGGAAGCAATTCGACTGTGAAAATAATATCAACATTAATCCGATCGCGTTTTCAATTAATAAAATAAAACGTTAAAATGTATCAAAAGAACATTTTCGAACAAATTTCCAACTGCAGTTGCGTCTAGGAAGACAAAATTAGGCAGATAATGCCTTTGTTTAGGAGAAGACGGAAACTGCGTCTTGATTACCGAGACCTTGTTCTTTTTGCAAGGACCTGTACAGCTCTAGGCTCCTGATTGGTTAGTTTTTAAACAGAAAGCCTCGGAACATTATCATCGAAAGTACTGAGTAACCCAAAAAAACTAAGCTTAATTTGTGGAAAAAACTTATCACTCATCGGCTCACTATTCCCACTCCTAGTTTTTTTTTCCACTGGCGCTAAAGGCCGATGTGGCCCTTGGCCTCCTTGACCGCAGCTCTCCAACGCGTCCGATCAGCAGCCACCTCGCTCCAGTTCCGGACCCCAATCCGTCGGATATCCTGCGAAACTTCGTCTCTCCATCTGCTTCGTGGACGACCTCTCCTTCGGGGCCCGTCGATTCTTTCGTCCAAAATCGATTTCTGGACTCTTCCTGCGGCCATTCTTTCTACATGCCCTATCCACCTCAATGTGCCTGCTTTTATGTGCGATTCCACTCCTAGTGAGAAAGATATTGGTGAACTCTTGGTGTTTAGAGCAAGAGTTGCATTTCTTTATTATAACACTAAATTCATGGTACAGTAATAAAAAAAAATTCAGTCCGTCCGCCGGCAATCCGTCCGTCCCGTAGTGACAAGCCCGACAAGCCCCCATGTTTTCTCCTCCTGAATCTCAACAGCGAGGAATAGTAACCGTTACAAATGGATGGTCTTCTTAAATCATTATTGAATCGAAGGAATAGTAAACCTAAATAAAATAAATTTTTATTATCTTTGTTTTTTTCACCATAGATGAGATGGCAGGTTACTTGCCTGGACGACGGACTGTCAGCAACGCCACTATCCCCATCAGATGCAACGCTCCCCTGAGACACTCGGGCGAACTCTACATTGTCATCGTCGTCACTTTTCTGCAATAGAGAAGTTCCGACGAGTCAAATGTATAAACTTCGCATCAATAATGTCTTTGGAGATTGATATTTACCTTAGACTGGGCGTTATCAATGATTAGCTGGTTCATTGCTTGGGAGAGACACGTGGGACACGGGACGATCCTCGTCACCAAAAGCCGACCTTCGGACGTGTGAACGAACCTTGTTCCTACGGAATGCAAACAGTATTGTTATACTGGCAATGAAGAGTGCAACATTAAATAGCTTGAAAAGACACGCAGATCCGCAAAAGACAGCTTACCTAGTGTTGGGTACCAATCTTCAAGAAGTATGTCAATATGGTCCGTCGCTAGAGCCAACAAATGGGCCGCTTTTTGAGGAGATGCTTCGAGTACTATAGCTTGGTAGCCGATGACTGATTCCGATCCTTGTTCTTTGACGGGTCGCTTGATGACCAACGTGTCAAGCGGTAGATGAATCTCAAGCAGTGAAACGGTGTTGAAATTCACATCAGTCCAAACTCCCTCTTGCTTCAATTGTAACCTAACAACAACGAAGAGCGAAATGATTTATTCGTCAATAATTTTTATTCATCGATAGGCCAGTTGTTATATAGAAAATTTTAGTCCCTATCGCACAAGCTTTTTTGGTTCATTATTCAATAATAAACCATTGTAATCGCCCAAGAAAAAAAATTGTGAGGTTGAGGTGGAGACAGAAAACGCGACCAGTTCTCCTTATCATCATTTGGTCGCGTTTTCTGTCTCCACCTCAACCTCACAATTATGTATCAGCGACAACAACCAAAAAAAAAAAAAAAATTGTCTAACCCCCAACAAATTTGATGTTTTACATTTCAAGGCATGTTGAATCTAAAATGTAGTTCAATACAAAAGCTGCGATAACTCGAGAACCAATAAAGCTATCGATGGTCTCATTCGATTCAGCTTCCAAAAATCTGTAGAAATTGATACCAAACATGATCCAAAAATATTCGAAAATAGGAATTTTCTCCCTCAGCTTTTGTTTTGAACTTGAGAGATTTTCACAAATTTTGCATAAGTTTACAACTCGAGAGTTCTTGGAGCTATAAAAATCGTTCTATACTCGTTAAAATGGTCGTCAAACGCTCTCTTCAGCTGAAAATTTAGCTTTTTATTTGGAACACTGCAACCTATTGAATCCATCATACAGGCATAGATCCTATTTCAAGATCAGCAGAGCTTCTCGACTGCTATACTTCATCTGAATGAGATTTCCAAGTCCCAAGGCTAGAGGTATTGTCTCCTCCAGCTCCCAAGTCGTTTTCGTAGACTCTCTTCTTAATTTTTAGCCACACCAGCTCCACCAGGGTTTGAATCCAGGCCTATTAGAAAGCCAGCTGTTCACAGGAGTTAATTCTCTAATTAAGTTAACTTCTCTAATCTTCTAATTCCTTGATTTGCAGCAGCCGGTCCTGGCCAGCTGACTCAATAGGAGGACTGGCTATGTGACGAAGCACCCGATAGACGTCAAGATAATCACCTCAAGCTCTGGTAATCGATCGAATTGTTGTTGGAGTGAATTATTTCCTTCATGGAGAAAAGCACGGTGTGGCCATAGCGAAGCTCCATTCCCGTTTGCCATAATGTCCATTCCGCTCGAACGTCGAGCAACTTGGTCAATCTCATGTCTTGCGTCACCTGCGATCGAACACAAAATATCTCCACTTCAATTTGTTTTTTCGCTCTGCAACTCTAAGTTATTTCAACTTTTTGAAAATCGGTGCACAAAACAGCCGAGAAAGCACCTCTTTAGGAACAATGAAGAACTCCCGGACAATCTGTATGACAGTATCATCGGCAAGGAGTCGGGTGATGAGCCGGGACCAGAAGCCGGAAGGAACGTACGACAGTAGGAGGAGCCGTCGAATAGCGACTTCAGGATCGTTTCTAGATGTAAGCTCATAATCTGAAACAGAAATTCAATAGATAATTCTGAAGCGACGAGGCTCCCATTTAGCAATACATTGCTAAGGGGTTGCGAGGGGGAGAAAAACCAGGTGACTCATTCTCCGATTCTTTATTGGATGGCCGAGCACTTTCGCCCGTTCGGGCATCTTAAGGGGCGACGTGGAGCCATTGGGTCCTCAGCAGAACGGGCGAAGGTTTTTGGCCAGCGAATAATGAATTGGAGAACGACTCGCCTGGTTTTTCCCCCCTCACAACCCCTCTACTACAATAAATGCGACGACAACCAAGCGAATATTTTTATTCGTTAGTAAATTACAGGATTTGCTGTCTAAGTTTAGGTATCAACTCAAACGGTGAAACTGAAACAGTGTTTGGCAACTGTTCAAATTGTGTTTGTGGCAAAAATTCCCACACTTTTCCCACGGATTGGTTTAACAATCCCTCGAATGTTTTATACGAAAGAAAAAACAGAGCCTCTATTTAAAAAAAGAAAAGAAAAAAAGGGATTTACTACGTCAATGTCAAAAAAAAATTGAAGCATAGAAATTGATGTCCAAAAAACATCGGAGTCTAGACATCTAGACGTTTTTCTAACATCAATGTCGATCTCCCGACCCTAAAGAATATCAAACACTCATCCTGCTGATATAAAAGACAGGTGCTCGTCCCACAGTCTGATCTTCCTCTTCTCAAAATTGGTACGCACCCTACCAATTTCAAATTGTGAGTCATAAATTTGTGATAATTATAAAGCGACAAAATAGCGGCTAAAAATAGACGCAAAGTTTACCTTGCTGATTTTCATCATTCGAAGAGAGAGACGACGACGAGGCGTTCAAATTGGACGATTTTTTATTCCGCGAAGCCCAAGCGCGCGACCTCACTGGAATCTGAGAAAGAGAAGAAACACATATAAAAATACAAATTAAGAGGGAAAGATAAGAAGGAGAAGTTTTAATGATATGAAAGCTACTAAAATAAATCGTCGCTTTAACACCAAAATGCTCCAATTCAATTTTTTGCAACAATGACTTAAATATAGACTGTTACAGAAAATTTCACGCCCGATCGATTCGTCAAGTCAGTTTCTAAAGAAAGCCACTCGCAAAGCTGTTGTTGTCAGTTTTTCCAATAGGATATGATTCGAATCTTAAATAACATGCCATAACTCAGCCCATTACGGAGGCGAAGAGACAGCAAAATGGACGAGACGGTAAGACCTTATAACAACCTGAAAATCGAGCATCCAAATAACAATAGCAATTTGCTTAAAAAAAAAAAAAAAAAAAAAAAAAAAAAAAAAGAACTCGCAACAATTATTACCTATGAGTGAAGAATACAACTTGCTACAACTCAAGAGTAAAATAGGACCGTATGCTGCAACTCAGCTATTTTTTCTTATAAATAGTCATTTAATTCACTTTACTCAATTTCCTCACTTACTTTAATTTTAATTAATTAAGTTAATTAAATGAATTAATAATAATACGTAAATAATAAAAATTAATTAATTTAATTTCAATATACAAATTTAATTTTATTCAATTTAATTTACTTTATTCAATTATTTGATTTAAAATTTCCGTTATACTTTGCGGCTTCATTTATCGATGAAATAGTCGACGAGTTTTGTTTAACCGAAGAATCATCGATATAAAACAGTGTTTTTTGTCTCTCAAAAAATAGAGAGAATATAGCAAATAAAAAGAGGAAAAGAAAATGCAGAGTATAGCATGTTGGTGTTTGAGAGACGATAGACAATGTAAACATGGAATGAAAAAGGTGCCAATAGAGCATTAGCAATAGAGCTTTGAAAGCTACGCTGGCGTTACATTGCTGAGGAAATTCATACAATTATTTGAATGGACGTGAGAGAAGTACTTGAAAAAATTTAAGGTAAACCAGGTGATCAATCTTCGAATTTCGAGCATTCAGCGATTCAAGAAATTCAAGCTTAAAACGCTGAGTTTTCCACTCGGACTCCATTAGATTATCGGCTTTTTAGGACCTACTATTCGCAATTACCAGCAGAGCTAAGACAGTACTGAATTCATACGTTTTTATTGTTACCTTCACACGAACTGAAGGTGTGTAAATGTCATCTTCAGTGGGCAGAAGCGACGGGATCAAAAGTGTCCGATTGTCCCAAGTGATGGCAACTTCAAATTTATTCAACAGATGAACAATATACCCTTTTGTATCGACATCTCCTAAATTCGACGATTTGAATACATGCTTGAGATCGTCCAGACGCATGACTCCTGGAACAAGCGAAATGGAAAGCATACAAAAATTGAAGATTAAGTAGAACTCCAATCTTTGCTAAAAAAATATATTGCGACAAGAGAAAACGAAGCTTTACCATTCCTCGCAAACGGATTGATCTCTCTGACTGTCACAACATGGGCCAACATGTCGCAGAGCCATTGAGGATCAAGAAAATACAAATCCTTCAAGGTTGAGTCTTCGTAATGGAGCAGAACACCTGGAAAGTGAGTTTTTCAGTGAGTACAGTAAAAGAAATTGCAAAACCGCCTAACATGCGACATCATAATTAACCGTTGAATATTAAATAAATCAAAATATAACAAATAATATACAAATATATACGTTATATACAAATATCAAATAATTGAACAGTTGTTTATTATTCCTTCGCTTCAATAATGGTTTAAAAAGACTATCCATTTTTGATAGTTATTATTTTGTTTGAGGGTGATGAATTAAAAAACTGGCTCCAGTTCCACAACTATATTTCCTCCACTCAGCGATCGATTTCAACCATAATAGGCCATCTTCAGGCAAGCTTCCTTTTCAACCTCTATATTAGGTGCTCTTGCATTCTTTTTTCAAGTGATACTAAAACTAATATCACAGAGTTCCTATATCTATATTCGTAGTGACACTAAAATAATATCACAGTCAAATTTATCGCAGTGCTAAAACTAAGAGTAGGAACTTTGCATTACTAAAACTTAAAAAAGAAAAAACCTAGAATATTGCAACAATTTTTCTTTTAAACGAGAGCAACAATAGGGTAGCGCATAATAAAAGCAAAAAAACGAATTGTCTCCACCTCAAAATCCCCCCAAAACACCCTTACAATTGAGGTAGCGGTTCGGCTAAAGAATTGAGCCATTGTCATGATTGATTTTTGGTGAAAATTTCAAGAATTTAGCTTTTATAGTTTTGTCAGAAATTTGTCGATGACGGACGGACAGATTTTTCTATTAGATGCCTTGAAATGTAAAACATCAAATTTTTTGGCGCGAGGTTAGAATTTTTTTCTTTCGCAATTACAATGGTTTTTTATTGAATAATTATTGACTAAACTTAAACCACAAAATTTATGTTAACAAAAATTCGTCCCTCCAGCAAATGATTCGCGCCCGAATATTTTCAAAATAATTCACTTTCATGGCAAAGCTAATCGGATTTGAAAAATGGTCGTGTGACAAGTCTGCAGAACTCAAAGCCACCGAAAAATTCACCAATTACCGTTTTCATGAAGGAATAAAGTCGCTTGGTGAAGCTCAGCAGAATCGCGCAGGTTCGTATGGTAACAAGCGACTGCATTTCTGTACTGCTCGGTCGTCAGGACGGGATCTTGTTTTTGCTGTTTTTTTTCGGCGACTATTTGCCCGATGACGTCTTCCAATACCAGGTAACTCGATGGAACGCATTGTTGAAGCAGCAGCGTTTTACTCCCTGATAAATGAAACAAGTTTATGTTGAAAAACTTCAGCACGATGGTGATATCCGGATCAAAAGACGATTCAGGATAAGACGGAGTAGTTGGAATTGATTGACCCCCCTGGTCCCAATCGATTTAGCGTCGAACAATCTGTAGAAATTGATACCAGATGGACTCAGTTTGAACAACGTTGGAAACACGAGTTTTCTTCCCCTCAAAAACCTCCAAAAATACCCTTAAAATTGAGATAGTGATTCGGTTAAATAATTTACCTCAGAGATACCAAGATCGATATTTGGTGAAAATTTCGAGAATTTAGCTATAATTGTTTCGCCCGAATAGTGTTGATGGCGTACGACGTAAAGACGGGATTTTTCAATTGGATATTGGATACAATGGCTTGCAACGTAAAACATCAATTTCGAGGGAGGTTGGAACATTTTTCTATGGTGATTACGAGTCTATCATTGAACAATAAACCGAGTTTGATAAATCCCCATTTACCGACCAGTATTCCTTATAGTGGTCTACCTTACAGTATTCATACACTGAAAATAAGCCATATGACGAATATTGAAGCTGTAAAAACGAAGGCGACCAGTAAAAAATTATATTTGGAGTTATGGAATTGAATTCACCTGGCGTCCGAAGGCTGAAAACAGTATCGTAGACTAAATTGCAAAGTATTCGGATGTTGTGCCGAGTTTTGCAGCTCACTTCGATAGTATCGATAACGCGAGGTAATCCGCATTTCTCCGCATCGACAACATTGATGAACCTAGAATAGAGATTTTGGATAATATATTTACGGCCATCGCGACAAAAGGATGGGGGGTGCTCCCCCTTCTGCTTTTATAACTTGAAAAAGTTGGGACATTTTGGGACAAGAAGATCGGAAAAAAAATGAAAAATTAATAGATAAAAATAAAAATGAGAGAAAAGAAAAGGAGGAGTAGGAAAAGTGAAAGAATCAGGAGATGGTTGGGATTTCTCAACATGCATAACTTGGAATTCCCCTACGCTGGTATCTGAGTTGTTGGAAACTAAAAAGTTTTATTTCTCCCAAGGGTCAAAGAAGTTTCAAATGTCCTAGCGAGGGAATAGTCCTGGAATAGGAATAGTCCTGATTGTATTACCTGTACATAAATTAATAGAACTTTCAAAGCGACAATTTTTCAAAATTCCCAAATTTTGCTACTTTTTTGAGGTAGAAAAAATTGGGAAATTTCAGGCCGTAAAGATACGAAAAAAATAGCAAAAATAAATAAAAACAAATTGGATTTTTTGCAGTTAACAACTCAATGAGATAATAATTTTGCCATCCCAAGATGGATTTTCCATCTTGAACCAGCGTAAAATTTCGCTTTTCCATAAGTTTGGGAAGCTTGTCAAGTTTATTTTTAATTGTGCATACCCTATCGGACATAAGAATTCAGCCAATCTTTGGACAGCTAAGGAAGAAAATTAATATATTACAGTAGGAACTAATTTCTTGGCTTTTTTTTTAAATGTTGGACAATTTCGGCGGGAAAATTTGAATTCACCTCCCCCCTGGTTTTTTCGCTTCCGCCCTGACTATACTCCAATAATGGGCTCGACTTTGTAAACGGATAAATCCAGTTGTAGGTTGAAGTCGAGACAAATAAAAGTTAATTAACTTAATACTTAATTGATAATTAATACTAAAGAATTGAAAATGAAATATCGTTTATCGTATAGCCGTAAGGTATTACAAAGGAATACTAAACAATTAATTAATACTTAGTTAAGTTTCAAAATAAGTTGAGGAATTATGGAGAACCAGTAGCTTGATTTGTCTCTCCTAGTCAGGTAAATAAATGAAGGTTAATCACCTGTCCCTGATCAACTGCTGCAAATCTTCAGCGCGCGACAGCGGATAATTCTCTTGCATCATGTCATAGTGAGTCCCGACTATCAGCACAGGGGAATTCGGCGCCCTCGCCTAAGATAGGAATTATTATTAACGATAAAAATGAAAATAGTTTGCAGCTTATGAAACCATAGAGCAGTCAAAATTGCAAGTAATGTAAGCTAAACGACGTCGGAAAATCGAAATGCCTTCTTATATTCAAAAATCAAATACCTGAATATTGACTAGCCATTGAAGAATCTCCGATATTCCTTTTTGACCGTCGGGAATCTTCCAAACGACGAGGTACAAACTTCTTTTTGAAAGGAAGTACTGATGCGTAGCGTAATATTCCCGCTGACCTCCGAAATCCCACGTTCTGCAATTGGGACATAGCAGCAATTTAGCTAGGAATACGACAAGAGAGAATAACGATTCAGACCTCGTTCAAATCACTATAACATTCACAGACGTTTCATAGCATCAGAAGGAAACCGAGTCAATGTGGACATAGAAGCCGACTGTTCACCCAATTGGTTTTCCAGATATCAAGCGACAAGGCGACTATTGACATGATTAAAACTGAAACTCGGAATGACCCCGGTCCTCGACGAGCTTAATTAGATTCATCTCGGTGTCATGAAAATGAAGCAATTAGCAAGGCGATATGTCTATTAGGCTGGCATTTATAAAGACGTCGAACATCTTATCAAGAAATGTGAAGACTGTGAATGGGACGAGCCCTCGAAAAATTGGGAAATGGCGCATACAGATTATGCGGAACCTTTTCAAAGGCTACGATTTTCTCCTGTGCATTGATGCGAAATCAAAATGGGCAGATATTTGATACCCAAGCTTGATGACGCGCCATCAAGCGCCTCGACAATAGGGCGGATTGTGCTACAATCATCTGTAACAATGCGAACATCTTCCACAGCGACGAGTTTCTAGAATACAGCCGCATAAACGGCATATTTCAAAAATTCGTCGTGCTGGGATATCTGGCCACGAGTGGTTTGTAGAAGGAAATGTCAAGACGTTAAATAATCGTTTGCGGGCTACCACGAATGCTATACTCCAATGAGGTTGAAGCTGCAGAAGATCCTCTTTTGAAATCGTTTGACCACTTTTGCATGCGAAGCAATTCCTGCAGAGCTTTACCTCAAAAGAAAAATGCGACTTCTTCTCAACGCACTTCTACCTCGTCCACCGCAGTGTCACCTATACCCAGGACATTCTTTTCAATGGAAGAGAGGATCCAGACTCGACTGTACCAAAATAACAAAAATAAATGGGATTTTGGTAGGATCGCTTAATAGTATTGTCTACTTCACTACCTTATTCAGCTTGACTCGGCACAAAAAACAATTAAACGGCACACGAATCAACTTCGTGACCCAGGTGACCAGCTGTCACCTCCACTTCAGCAAAATCCACCACTGCCATTGCCTGAAATGCATCAAGAGCTTACACTTCCATGCTCAACCCAGGATCCGAAGAATACCAGTGAGATATCAAGATTGACATGGTCTCTTCAAAATAGTGGGGGAGGCTATTGTGTATTTGATTTAGTACTATTGAAGAAACAATAGTTGTCGACTGCAACGTGATTAGCAACGACGATATGGATCCAGATGGCTTCGATTAATTCAAATTTTGCAACGTTTTGGCATTTTTGTGTCGCATTCTAATGTCCCAATGTGTTCGATCCCAATAATATTTCAATCCTTCTAACACATGCTTTAATTACACAACACATTAAGCTTCCAAGTCCTTTCTTCAACTCAGCTCCTCATCTCTAATCTCCATCATTCTTGTCCTATCATGAGGACTTGATGGCCACTGGACAGGAGATGAGAAGAAACTTGGAAACAGAACAGGTCACCTCAGATCTGACAAAACATACTTGAGAAAGAGAGTTAAGAGCTATTTACATCGTTATTCTTCGAAGACAGCAACTGGATGGAAATCCTGAATATCAAGCAAAGTATCAGCAGAGGACCTCTGAAGCCTCTGAACCAGATATTTTGAAAGGCATCAATATACCTGAAAGTAACAGGTCCGTACGACGATTGTCCTCTTATCTTCTTTTCGTACGTCCAATCTCCAATATCAACACCAACAGTTGATATGTTTGTGCCTTTGCATGTCTTCAAATTTATACTTTTGTTTCCCATTCTTTTCGCCCAATGCTGAAAACGTAAGATGAATTATATCGATGTGAAATTTGCTCTCCCTTGAAACCGTTAAATAAAAATATTGAAAAAATAAGAACACCAGCGGTGATGGGGCAAAAGTCTCCCCAGTCACCTGATCCACCCCATGCGACTTCATTTCGTTCCTCAGATTTATAAAGAGCATGTATGGAGGAGGCGAACCAAAAATTACCAGTCTTCTTTTCCTTGTCGTTGCATTTTTTGATGTCCATGAGGTGTGAGGTGGAGAAAAACCAGGCGACTCATTCTCCGACTCCTTGTTCACTGGCTCAGCACTTTCGCCTGTTCGGGCATCCTCAGAACGACGTGGACCGTATGGCTCCATGACGGGCGATAGGGGATGCCCGAACGGGCGAAAGTGCTCGGCCAGCGAATAAAGAGTCAGAGAATGAGTCGCCCGATTTTTCTCCCCCTCACACATCATGGACACGAAAAAATTACAAGGAATTATTAATGAAGGAAGCCTCAAGGCTGGACCACACAGAAGGTGGTCTGTCGCGGCAAAAATATTGAAAACTTAGGCGAGGATACACCACCAGTGTTGCCAAGTCAGAGGATTTTTTCCTGATAGGGGAAAATTCATGGGGAAGAAATTGTTTGAGGGTTTTTTTTCTGGGGATATTATTTTTAGAACCGACACCTTCTTTGAGGTTTTCAGAAGAGATGTTTACTTTTTTTGTAGACATTGCCACTGTGCTTCGCTAGAAATCAAGTGGTCCACTTGTCTAATTAGTACGCTGCCATGGAAGACACCAGGACAAATTAATAAGGCAGCAACTTCGACCAAGTTGGATTAACCTCAAAGCAGAGTTTTTGAGACCTACTCTAAGCGTATTAACGACTGAAGTTCTCAATTTAAACTTTCCACATGGCCTCCCAATTAATCACACTCCAGAGAGTTTTTTGTCTTCTTTTTATAGTTATTCGGTTTTTGTTGTTTCTTTTTATAGTTTTTAGATTTGCATTTCATACGAAGCCAAACATCGGGCCAAATTTACGTTTTTCCAAATATTTTTTGTAGCTTAGCTGAATTTGGGGGATTTTTTCTTCAATTCAGGGGATTTGGGGGATTTTTAACTCGGTTTAGAGGGATTTCCAGAAAGGCACTTGACAAGACTGTACACTGCTACAACAATACCATTTTTAGAGAAAAGGCATTATCTCCTTCTAATGATACCTCAACTGGTTTCTTCTTGTGTCCTTCACTCCGCAGTTGTTCCAACAGCGACGTCTTTCCAATCCCTTGAACGCCGACTATCATTAACTTCATTCGAGCGTAAGGTTTTGCATCCTCGAGCACGCTCTTGAGGTATCCTATGATGTCCATGGTTTTGTATTTTTTGCTTTCGATCATAGATTTCAACGGCTCTTGAAGATTACAACCGCGAGTGTTCAAGTTCCAGAGACGCGAGAGTAGGCCCATTTGAGGTGGCAAGTCGTACACGTCTAGAAACATAATGGAGACTCGGCGTTTGAAAAAGTGGCAGAAAAAGCTTGAAAAATACAAAGTCGGTAATACGTTTTTTGAGAAACTGGTCGACCCTGAATTTTTTAAAAATTCCTACGGTTCTGGTTTTTGAACTCAGCAAGGGCTTGACTCGTGCGAAATCGATGAACTCCTGAACGGTAACTGCGTTTCAGTTAAGAAGAGAAAATTATTAGCAGAAGCTATTTACAACATTGGTGGGCACCTGTATTCCCGCTGACGTTCAACACTGAAAGACTACTCAGTTCATGTATGATCGGTGGAATATCCTTCAGCTTGTTATTGCTCAAATCGAGCATGCTCAAATTCGGAAACATGAGTTTGGACTTCATTGTTCCCGCTCCGGCAAGAAGATCCTGTGAAGCAACACAGTGTATAAGACAGTGTTCCTAAATAAATAACAATTAAATGGACAATGTAATTGAGAAATAATGCTTGACTTCAAAATGAAACGAACAGCAGCTAAAAACGCTGCAAATTATTATTAAATCGTTCTTCATAATTTTCCAATTAAAAGCTTAATTATTCGCCTGAGGTTATAGCTGAAGAGTGTTAGGCGACCTTCCATCGACTATAGAACAATTTTTATAGCTTCATAAATTCTTGAGCTATACCATCAAATTCTTCAAAATCTCAAAAATTCAATATACAAGCTGCGATAACTTGAGAATCATTAAAGCTATCGACCCTGCATTGGTCTAATCCGATTCAGCGCCAAAAACCTATAGAAATTGATATCAAACGCAACTTTTTCCAAAAGACCTTGGAAAACACGAAGTTTCTTTTCCTCAAAACTCCAAAAAAAATACCCTTTAAAGTGAGGTAGAACGTTTTGGTAAAAGAATTGAGCCATTATTGGGCCAAGATTGATTTTTGGTGAACCTTATGAGAATTTAGCTCTTACTGTTTTGTTGGAAAAGCGTTGACTGCGGACGGACAGAATTGTTTTATTGGCTACTCAAATCCTACATGCCTTGAAACGTAAAACATCAAATTTTATGGGACATTAGACATTTTTAGATTTTTTATATCAAAATGGTTTATTATTGAATAATAAGCCAACATTTAAAGCGCAGGCAGATGATAGCTGAGCCTGCTCCAGTACAGACTGTTCCCGATGGTGCCAACCGCTGCAAAGAACCACCGAGGGGTATATTTCTCACGAAACCAAACACCATCGACGTACGGACTAGTTGGAAAATTCGATTGATTCAGAGCACGCAAATAGATTGAAAATATTTACCCATTCAGCATCGTGCTCGTCTTCGGAAGATGTGATACCGTCATCGTCGGTTGTCAGCTGAATTCTTGTGAGACTATTGTCCGCCAAGATAAGGGTTCTCAGATTATCCAGCCTTAGATGTCTCCGATGAGTGCATACGCTGTTCAAAATCGCACTCCGGAAAGAACGGTTCCTTCCTAGAAACGTTCGGCTGATGTTATGTCTACCATACATTGATATCAAGGTATCAGATTGTAGTGATAAAACACAGAAGGATGAGTGCGGTTCAGAAATATAGCCTATTGATTACACCCGGCTTCTCGTCGATAATTCCATACAATCTAATTATATTCCTTAAGAATATAAAAGTGGCGCAGCCAGTAGGGTATTATCACTAATTTGATAAAACAATAGGCCAGCGGAAAATGAGAATTTCCTATCGGGCAGGATTATTGGCAGCTAGGAGAAATAAAAGTTGACCTTGGTTTGACAATAGACGAGGCAATCAATAATCAAGTCGAAAATTGCCGGCTAAATAATTTGATCCAAGTGCGATTCAGAATCGATTGAAACAAATCGCCACACGGACCAATGCCAATTGACCCAATTCCTTGACCTAATTAGGGCTTGAAAACTGAGACAAAGTGAATTTCCCCTAACCAAAAATAATAAATTTTATTCTCAGCTGATGAGATTGAGGGGGAGAAAAACATGGCTACTTGTTATCCTGTTTTTTATTAGCTTGCCAAGCACTTTCGCCCCTTCGGGCATCGTCAGGGCTTCGTAGCACCATTACGAGGTATCCACGGCATGGCTGGTTGGCCTAAGCTAATAAAAAACAGGAGAACAAGTCACCATGTTTTTCCCTCTCAATCTCAACAGCTAAGAATGATTGATGCGACAAAACAACAACGAAAAAATAAATACAAAATAAATTTTATGATACTAACCTGTAACTATTTTTGGTTTTGTAGTCGAATTTGGGGCGTAGCAAGTTATGGCCGCCTGTTCCAACGGATCCAAACAATCGATTTGCGGGAGGGACATCCAGCAGCAAATCTGGTTGCCGCTCAGTTCAAGTTGTTTCAATTGAGATGGATACGAAGTGATATGGCTCATACTGCGCAACCTAACAAATTATTTTGGCTGATCAGAATCGGAATTAGAGTTAGAATAATGTTTTGACCGGGGAAATTAATGAAATTTATCTTGATTTACCTATTATCGGACAGATTGAGCCTGGTCAGGTTGACGGCCAAACAAGGGAGATTTTGAGGCACCGATGTGAACTGGTTGTGGGACAGATTCAACGTAGTTATTGGGCAGAACTGGGGGCCGTTCCCTTCATCATCATTGGTGACCAGATGTTCGATCACTTCGACATTTTTGCTCCAAATGTTGTTATGGTGAATTTCAAATTGTCTGCAATTGATGATATCGATGGTGAAAAACTCTACTGCGAAAATTTATAGCTTACGTAGGTGAAAACGGGGAAAATTCTAAAGGAGAGCTTACTGCAGGTACATTTCTTGGTCCACTTGTTGAAATCCGATCGGTGCCTCTTGCGGCGTGCTCAGATCAGTGTCAGCGCTTCTAGAAGAATCGTACGAACAAACACTAGCGCACTCGCTAACATCCTGCGATAAATGATAACAGTCAAGAGTAACTGTAATATTGATTATGTCTCAAGAGCTTTTCAAAATTCAACTTACATCGAGTTGCAATGACGGCAGCTCCTTCAAAAGGTTAAACGCAGCGTTCAATTCCCGTAATTTTGGCGATTTCCACATATGGTAAGGCAAGCACGAGAGCTTGTTGTTAGAGACGTCTAATATACTTAGACACGGAAGGGAGAAAATCTCAGGAGGCAAAGAGTCCAATCGGTTATCCTGTAAAACGCAGACGGTAAAATCATCTGGCGAGAAGAAATGAAAAATCGAGCGAGATTTTCAGCAGCGACATTTTACCTGTAAGTAAAGTTCCTCAAGGACAGGAGCAACGTAGCCTTTGGAATTGAGGCTTATTTTGCTTTTTGTATTATCCCCAAAATCATCCATGGTTGGCAATCTTTCGATTTTGTTCTGAGCGATATTCAACACCCTACAAAACAATAGGAAATGTCACTTTCAAATAAATGAGCCAATATTTTAAAACTTTATAGCGATGGTATATTCAGAATAGCGGGACAACCAGAGAATACTTTCAAACTGACTTCAGGCTTTGAAGTTGAAACATCACCGGTGGAATCCATCCCAAAGAGTTGTTCGATATGTCCAATCTCGTGATGGCGTAGAGCACAATATCTTGACTTTTCGGGTTCACTTTCAATTTTGGGTTCACGTGGAGAGCAGCGCTCACCTATCGCCAAAAATAGGGTGATCGTTCAATAGTTTACTAAAATGACTAAATTCTTTTTAGAAAAACAAGAAAAAAAAACAAGAAAAAACATACATTTTCATCAAAAATAAATCTCGGTCTCACAACGAACCAACTCTTGAACGACATTGCTAGCTCAACTTTAAGGGTATTTTTGGAGGGGTTTTGAGGGGGAATAAATTCAACTTTTCCAACTTTTCAGAAAAAGGTGTATTCGGTATCAATTTCTATAGATTTTTGGACGCTGAACCGAATGAGACCATGGCGGAGTCGATAGCTTAATTGGTTCTCGAGTTATCATAGCTTTTGTGTTGAATTTGGGAAATTTTCAGAAATTTGGCATGAGGGTATAACTCGAGAGTTCTTGGAGCTATAAAAATCGTTCTATACTCGCAGGATTGCTCGTCAAACACTCTTCAACTATACCGTAAGGCGATATAAATAAAAGAAATTAAGAAAAATAAAATGGTTAAAATTACATAAGTTGCTACGGAAATTTCCCTTATAGTTCCCATCTGTTTTTCCGTGGGAACATTCACAAATGTTCAGAATAATTACTATCACAAATGGATAGTCTTTTTAACCATTATTGAAGCGACAGAATAATAAACTACTGTACGCATACCGCATAAACCATTTGCCGCGTTTTTCGAGAGCGATTACAATGGTTTATTATTGAATAATAAACCAAAACATATATTCAGGATAAGGCGTCCAGTTTTCCCACCTTTTGAAAAACCACAGAGCAGAAAGGGTGATCGGAAGGGAAATCGGACATCAAACCTCGTTTGCGCACGATTTGCGCTAATTTTACATAAACGAAATACAAGACTGACCAGCCATTGGTAGCGGACGTAAGGAATCTGCGCTGAACCTCCGTGCCAATTGACCATAACTGGAGTATTGGCTAGAAGAGAAGTAAATGCGTGCCCTTTTGTGACGGCTTCACTCATCGCCTTCTTGTTAATAGAATATTCCGGATCGCTGTGCGCCTGAAATTGGAATGAAATGTCAAAATTTTATGTCAAGGTTTTAATCGCAAAATTGTCACCATCTTATATCGACCGAGAAGTAGAAAATGCTTCAATTTTATTTGAATATAGCAGTCACCCTGATTGAAAGGAGTTTGGCCATAAGAATGTCGTCTTTGTTGTGTACAGCGACGGCTAACGCTTTCGATTCGTGGTCGTGCGCGTTGTGCCTCAGCAACAGGTCGACCATCGTGATATTCCTGAGTTTGCACGCTTCAATCAGGCACACGCAATCCTAGAAATACGTTGAACACAAAAACATCAAGTACTTGCAATTATGCGGGATAAAATACCACTCACATTTTTGAAAACGTCCGGCAAAAGGTTTTTCCCCAATTGGTTGCATTAAAAGTGAATAAAAGCAATCATCTGGTCCCATGATAATGATCAAAAGCTCAGCAATCAAAAGCCGTTTCGCAAATTAACTTCATAACTCATCGTGGAATAACTTCATTGTGTATCTGAGATGGTCAAACTATTAGCTCAACATTGAGGTGGAATCAATTTTATATCGGAATGGTATTCAATAATGCCCGACAAAACGGAGCATGAAATATTCCTTGTTGCGATGTAGCGCTAACTGTCTCGCCGTCGTGGCTACTGATTACTATCTACTTATCAGACTTTGATATCACTTCGTCGTCCTGAAATGATAACGAGGGATATCCAGAAAATAAGGTTACAACTGCTGCCAAAAATCGAAAAGTGCATATATTTTAACCAAATTTACAGGGTATGTTCCAAAATATATGTTTATTTTTCGACATAAAAGCCATGCCGATCAATACATTTTTTCAGCCTCGGCAGCAGCTTTTGTATACCCTCGTCGTATACGCTTCCCTCCGCCTTTGAAAGCCAATTCTTGACAGCCTCCACCACCTCCTCGTTGTTACAAAAACGTTTTCCACCCAAGAACTCTTTCAATTTAGTGAGAAGATGAAATCTTAGGGCGCAAGGTCCGGAGAATATGGTAGGTGGGTCACAATATCCCATCCAAAGGATGCAAGCAGGGCTTGGGTCACACGAGCGGTGTGAGGTCGGGCGTTGTCGTGAAGGAGAGACACACCACGAGCCAGCATCCCCCTCCTCCTGTTTTTTATGCTGTTCTTCAATTTTTTAAGGGTTTCGCAATATGCGTCAGCATTGATGGTTGTCCCTCTGGCCATAAAATCCACCAAAAACAACCCTTTTTGGTCCCAAAACACCAATACCATGATTTTCCCCTCTGAGAACTGGACTTTAAACTCTTTTGCAGATGGGGAATGGGTGTGGAGCCATTGCTGGGACTGCCTTTTTGATTCTAGGGTATAGTGGAATCTCGCATCAGTAGGTGGAGGAAACAGCACCTTCAGAGGTTGAGGAGAACTGCTCCTGCGACGCCATTTCTCAACTGACTGACTTTTGTGGTTGGGCTTATTTTGACCGTTACGAACCCCTCTACAAGCAAGTATGCCACTCATAACGAAAAAAATTCCCTGTGCCCTTCAGGGGACTTGTAACCTTACTTTCTGGATATCCCTCGTATTATGGATCACAACAAGTTGAATACATGATCATCTCGTCGAGATGTTCAATAAATCAATTTCATCGTTGATGAGTTTTTAATTAACACCACACTTGTAATAATTAATCTTGCGATAAAAACGAGCGACGATTAAGACAAGAGCAAGACACGCTTGTAATTAAAATAGATGCTTACACTCTGCGAAAGAAGGTTCGGGTTGGCACCGGCTGACAATAGCAAAGAGGCAATTTCTGAATGGTTGTTCTTGATGGCAACGTGAAGTGCCGTCTCTTGTTCTGTGTTACAAAGGAGATCCAGCAACCACGGGCTTATTAGCTTTTCGTTGCTTTCAGATTTCGAACCCAAACTCAGCCGGGTCATCAACACTTGAATTCCATCCGATATTCGACGGCGTGTGTTAACAGTCTTATCTTCCCGCTCTTTTTCCTCTTCAATCTGAAAAAATTGGATGAATACATGAAAATGGAAGAAGTCGGAATTTTCCAAAAACAATCATGGAACGAGTTAACGTTCATCGTCGAAGAGACATTCTTCGTTCATTGAATTCCCAATAAAAGGGGGAAAATTATCGTAACTTACTTTGACACGAGTGGCCTTTACTTTGAATTTCAACATCGTTTCGACCATCTTTAAATTGCCCAATAAACTAGCGAGGTAAATAGGCGTTTGCCCTGTGACGTCCTTGAAATTCACGTCAAACGGAAGTTCGTACGTCCATTGTTCAATGCTACAAACAGTTCACAAGGGTTGAAACAAATCGGGAAAAAATAAAATAAATAGGCAAATAAGATTCGAGCAGTTACCTGAAATTGCTGTACAAATGTTGAGGATATTGACATTTCAAAAGCGTATCGACGATACCGACGTGGCCATTGATGACTGCCGCGTGAATCGGAAGCCATTTCTCCACAGTGTATTGTTGAACTAGCTCGGGGAATTTCTAAGCGATTAAAAATATTAACAACGGGTAAAAATTATCTGATGAAAAATTACCTCACCAGCTGAGGAAAATATTACTCAGATCAATGGCAATTACAATTCTTTGGACATAATTACCTTTAAAAGGAGGTCGACAATATCTTTCCGGCCTTTGACAATCGCTACATGAAGGGGAGAATGTTTGGTGATTTGGTGAACTCTACCGTCGGCCCCGCTGTCCAAAAGTAATTTAACAATATCCTTTTTACCAGCTTCGCACGCCCTGGAAAAATATTGAGCTGTATAGCACCGATTACTGTAGTGTTTTATGGGTCATTCGCACCCATCATGATTTGGAAAGACTATAAATACAAGCACGTAACACAAACCCTTCTGAACATTTCCACCTACAAACATATTAGTAACTGAGGGCGAAGTCATTGGCAACTATTGTAATTTAAAATATCTTTATTTTTCCCCAATTACTCAATTTGAGCTAAAATTAATTGCTGGAAAATAAGAGAGCTAACGCGAGTATTTGACAAGCTTTTCAATAAATATAGAACGATTTCTAAAGCTCCACAGATGATCGAGTAATACGAGGGATATCCAGGAAGTGAGCTTACAAGTCCCCTGAAGGGCACAGGGAATTTTTTTCGTTATGAGTGGCATACCTGCTTGTAGACGGGTTCGTAACGGTCAAAATAAGCTCAACCTTTGTCCGAAAAATCTTTGAAAATACAAATTTCTCCTCCCTTTCAAACCCCTCAAAAATCCCCTTAAAATTGAGGTAGCACTTTGGCTATATTATTGGGCTATTGCCAGGCAAAGATAGAATCGGGTGAAAATTTCATTAATGTAAAGCGTTGAAGGCAGACAAAAATTTTTTTTTATTTCTAACATCACGTAAAACATCAAATTTTGAGGAGGGGGAATAGTTTTTCGAGAGACGATTAGGATGGTTTATTAGTGAATAATCAACCAATATAGGGCTACACTATGATCGAAGCACAATGAAGGAATTCTGGATTGGTCCCCCGTTTTAGTAAGGACGAAGCCGTTTACTGTACGTAAGGGCCAAGCTGATACTACTATCAATACTAGATGGAGTATTGATACGTAGGCGACTTATTCATCGAACCTTTATTGGTAATCGGTTGAGCGCTATCGTCTCTTCAGTATCCTATAGAAATTGTGCAACTATATGGCTCCTAAAGCCAAAACTGCTGCAGCTGTGTAGAAAATTTGTTCTTAAAGGTAATTTTCTTAGCAACATGAAGCAGGTAAACTCACGTGAACAATAGTGTATTGGATCCATTTGGCTGTAAATTAATAACAACAGAAGCATCGGCTCCAAGTTCGGCGATAACCGTTTTGACCGTATTTGTGTCTCCTGAGAGGCAGGCTTCTCTCATCAACTGGAATCGCGACTGGCGCAGGGTTTCTTTTACCTCTGAAATGAAATATAGAACGTGAATGACATACGTCACGATCGAAGGAATGCTCTAATTTTGGGATTCGGGGTTGTTACGTTGGGTGCCGGAATAGAAATACTTTTAATGCGCTAGATGATACACATTTAATTTAGGGATATAATACACATTTAATTTAGGGATATAATACACATTTAATTTAGGGATATAATACACATTTAATTTAGGGATATAATACACATTTAATTTAGGGATATAATTCACATTTAATTTAGCATTACATGACGAGCTGGATACATGAGAGAGACATATGGAGCACTGTACTTATTCAGGGTGCGGCATAAAGGATGGACGCTTTTGAAATGGCTAGTACTCCTCCCCTACTACACCGACGTATGAGAGGGGGTGCCTCTCAATTCGTGAGGTACTAGCATTTTTTTTTTTTAGTTGAAACCATGGTGCCGTGGACTGTTGAGCATCGAAAATTAATTTGAAAGTTGACGGAATCAGCGAGGAGAATCAAGCAACAACAGAAAATAGGAGCCAATAGAGGTGTGCACGTGATAGGACCAGTTGAGCAGGAGTTTGCGAAAGTAGTCATGGGTTCGAAATTTCCGATCCGTTTGCCCAATCAATTTACACCTAAATGTAAACGAGACAACTATTTAGGAATTTTTGAGCAGGAAGAAGATACAAGCTGTCTCAGGAAGCCTCGTAATTCATTGCGGTATGTTCTAATCTCATTTCCGAGGTAAAATAATAACTTTCACAAATTTCATGACATTAACGTCGATATGAAGATTGATTTTTTGGCATGCTCTAGTGAGAAAACAGCTGTAGCGAACGAGTCGATCTAAAATTTATATTTTTGACGATGCTAATGAATTTTGCAAAATTTCGCCCTGAGCGTGTCAATGCAAAAAAACAGCATACGTGTCGCGATGAGAAAAATTAACAAAACGCTAACATATTAGGCAAAAAAAAAAAAAAAAAAAAAAAACATACCAAACGTATTAACAACGTTACAGTAAAAAGTATGTCGGAAAACTTACGGAACAATCAACGATTAAAACGGCCGATTTGCCATATGCTAGCCCAATATTTGATCTAGCAGTAGAAAAGGGTGCAATATGTTTATTATTCCCTTGATTCAATTAAGAGGACTATCAAATCCATTTGTGATAATAACTGAGTTTTAGTGCATTTTAATTCTCGAGTTACAACCTCATGCTGAATTTATGGAAATTTCCAAAACTCAACACAAAAGCTGCAATAATTCGAGAGCCGTTAATCTATCGACATATTTTAGCTATCGATCTCTTCGATTTAGCGTCCAAAAATTTATTGAAATTGATACAAAATTCAACTACGTTTGAAATACGTAGGAAAACAAGTGAAATTCTCTCCGCAGAAATGGAAATGGATACAACGTTGGAAGATTTGTTGAAGATATTATATGTTTGAAATTAATCAGAAGCGCGTTCAGCTTAGCCAAAACATAAAAAATGAAGAGGCTATTTGTCACGAATTGCAAGTAATGTAAGAAATGTTCATAATTCCGGTTGACTCAATAGACAATATTACACTATTTCATTATACAAGCGCGCAATAAATTGCAATAATTATGAAGAAGTGAAGAACTCTCTGAACCCAAAAGAGGAACTTCAAGTAATTTTTTTAAATGCCACAACCAGAAATTTTTTTTTTTATATTCCCATAAAACGCTAGTTATTGAAAAATGTCTCAATAGAAAAAATATATACATAAACTAATACTATAATAAATAAAATAAAATAACAATAAAATATAATATGAACTGTGCTAAAAATTTCGCAGAAGGTCGATAATTTTTATAACTCTACCAATTTCGTGCAATTCGTTCAAATCGAAGGAGTCGCCGTCCAAAAAACACGCGTCAAATCCTTCCTCGATTTCGCTGTCACTCGATGGCGCCTCTCCGAATCCTGACATATTTCACTCCGGAATCGAACGGGAAAATATCCAAATCCAGCAACAGTCATTCTTGACCGGGATCAACGCCTCGCAAAGACTAACAGGTAGTAAGTACTTCGCGAGGGGACTTAGAAGCATGTGGAAAAGAGGAGGAAGAAGCGAACGTCCTTGGGAAAGGGCGACAAACGCGAATGGGCTTCGCTTGTGTTATATAACAGGACAACGGATCGATCCGATGGACAGAAGACGTCATCTTAACTGAATCATCGCATAGCAGGAGACATTTCGAATTATTTGTATTCGTCTAATGGAAAATATTTATAATAGTAAAAAATAATTAAAAAAAAATAATAATTAAAAAAAGTAATAGTAAAAAATAATTAAAAAAAAAAATTTAAAAAGTAATAGTAAAAAATAATAATCTCATACTGTTCTCTACAGTTGGTGGCTTCTTCAGGTGTTCAATTAAAACAGTTTCAACCTGAACACCGCCGATGCTTCTATATTAATAACAACTTGGCGTTAAATGACATCATTATAGTGTATTTTGTCAATCTGAAATTACAATCTTTGGCACATCAAAGATTATAAGACTGGAAAATGGAAGCATCCCAGATGCCCGAATGGGCGAAAGTGCTCGGCCAGCTAATAAAGAATTGGAGAACATGTTTGACAGTGGTGGCTAGATTGACACCATGATGATCTCCAAGCCCGGAGGAAAGAAAGAAATTTTTCCGAAAGCTCAGCAAAGGAAATATTTGACTTTGGTATGACCTCTATCCTGATCAATGTCAACTAATATATTATATAATATATATAGTGTATATATATTTATATTATTTATAATTAATTGATTGTGAAAGAAGAAAGAGGAAAAGTTTGTTCTAATATTTCGAAAAATCTTGGTCACAGATAAAGAGAAAGAATGACTCGAATGTTTTTTGCGTTTTGGATCCATAGCGTGTGTATTATTTATAATGTATTTTAGAAGTACCACATTTCAGAATCAATCGTATTGAAGAATACGTGTAACAGCTACAATTCGTTAGTACGTTTCGGTTAATTATTAAACCTGAAATTCCAATAAGGAATGTAAAGGCGGCATTTTCGCAACATTCTTCATTTTATGTCAGTATTGGTGAGCGGTCAAGCTGGCGAAAATATGGGAATGGGAAATGAAAACTGAAGCGATGGTAGATGAACAATAAGCAAAGAAAATAAAAGCACCGTATTATTATTCGATTCCCATATCAAAATTTGCATATTTTCACAGCTTGAGCTCATCATTTTCATGCTAATTTGCAGAGCGTCGACCTTATTTTCCTCTTAAGCGATGAGAAAGCTGGGAATCTTGGAGGATGAGAAGTTCATTGTGAAAATGAAGTCAGAAACGTTAAAAATATTTTTCCAAAATTTTTCGGGATGATGAGAATGTTTAATTTTTCTGTCGAATCTTTGGATCGAAATTTGAGGGTTCCAGCGATCTGATTAGGAAATGAAACGTCGAGCCTTTTACTCTTTACTTTACGTAAAGACTGCCCCAAGGAGTGCCAAGAGCTTATTCATTTACCTGGGGAATGAAAATAGCAGATACTCGCCTGGATAGCTTTTATAACACCGAATAGGTTGAGAATAGAAGAAAATAGAAGCAGTAACAGAGCTTGAAGTAAGATCTTATGCAAAATCTTCCAGAGATTATTCTGTTTTGCATCAACAAATAGGCAAAGATTTGGAATATCTACAGCAGCTGTATCAGTAATATTGCAGGGTGGATGGGCATAAAATTCAGAATAAAAAGGCCGAAACGTTGATGTAGGGTTCTCTCAAATTCGTAGCCCAAGAGCTTTTTGTGCTTAAATGGGGAAGACGCCTATTTTTTATTTTCGTTCCTAATGGCCTGAATTCTGCTATTTGGTGTCAGCTGAAGACGGAATGACCAATTTTTCATGAAAATTGTGAGTTTCCGCGGAGAAAATCGCTAAGGAAAATCAGCGGTTTGAATAAACCCGGAGATGTAACTCCAACCGATTGAAGTAACTCCCTAGAGCGCTCTGCAGTCGGCTGAAAGACAGACAACAACAACAAGACCGGAGTCATGCTAAATCGAGTAAGTGTCGCCAACTTCACTGCTACTTGTTATGTTTTTTTAATCGTCGAGTTAGTACCGCCCGAAATGCCTCTTAAAGCAAATCAATTGCTGGGGGGGGGGGGGTAATCTCACAGCAACCTCAAATCATTGCTCCCAATGTTAGTTTATTCTTCCGATGATACAAGCGCTAGTATCGATATTCAAGTTCAACGGACAAGTTATGACGTAATAACTATTCATTTTTCGTTCAAAATCATCGGTTTTCATTAGCGATTTTCTCCGCGGAAACTGACAATTTTCATGAAAAATTGGTCATTCCGTCTTCAGCTGACACCAAATAGCAGAATTCAGGCCGTTAGGAACGAAAATAAAAAATAGGCGCCTTCCCCATTGCAATAAAGGAAATATATCACAATGAAGAAGAAACTTGTAAGATACTCGAAGGATTACTAAAGAAGAGGAATTCATGATATCATTCGCGAGCAAGGGCGAGATAAAGTTACGGAATATTATCATGCAAGTTGCGATTAAGTGAAAACGAGCTCGAAAGATGAATCGGACGAACCTGCGGCTTTTTTCAAAATTCTCATACACTCGATATGTTCCGATTTTTCGGCAATATCCAAAGCCGTCAAACCGTTAGCATCTTTTGCCATGAGGTCAGCGCCATGCTGAACTAGAAGTATTATGTTATTCACAAAACCATGCTCAGCACAGACATGTAGAGGAGTCTAGAAACACAGAAATTGTTAGCTTTCAGTTAGGGATGGGTATTGTTGAACAAGTATCGATATTTTGTACCGATACAGTATCGAAAGACTGGTATCGATACTGTATCGAAAGACTGGTATCGATACTCCAAATATCGACCAGCAAAGTATCGATATTTATCAGTATCGGGTATCGATACTCATTACCACAATAATACAATATTATGCTTAAAATCCTCCCTCATCATTTCCTTTTTTTCAATGCCTAGGTAAATTTAGGGGTCAAACACTGGTTTGCTGGTCCTTGACTTTAAGATAAAAACAACAAATGAAATTTGTAAAACGCTTGAGATAAAAAAAAATTAATTATTGCTGAAAAAAATGCCTATATTTTAAAATATCGGAGGTGAAGTATCGATGCTCGATATGATAAAATATCGGAAGTGAAGTATCGATGCTCGATATTATAAAATATCGGAAGTGAAGTATCGGTGCTCGATATTATAAAATATCAGAAGTGAAGTATGGATGCTCGATATTATCGGATGACTCAGTATCGCTACAAAATATCGGGTATCGTATCGATACCCATCCCTACTTTCAGTTCACATGACATCAGGGTGAACAAAAGCAGCTAAGAATAGTATTTAAAAGATTTCTGCTGCATAAATCGGACGCGGAGATATTGAGGAGTCTATAAGCGGACAAGAAACTAAAAAAAAATTAGCAAAATAAGATGTGTCTACCGTACATGAAATTTAAAAAAAAGTAATAATTCTTGTTTTAATCGCTCTTGTTATGAGGTAAAGGGAGAGACAACATTGGCGACTAATTTATAGATTCTTTATATTCGTGCCAAGATCTTTGCACCCCATTATACCCCAGACAAACGAGAAAAATTCATTTTGACGTTATGTGTGAGAAGAATCAATTTTAAAAGTACTGAAATTTTCCCTTACCTTGCATTCGCCTCGAGGACCACATGGGATGTTAGGATCAGCTGAAAATTGAAAAGCATGTACCGTGAAATTAATCCCGTTAATGTCATCGGTTTTTCGTGCTCACAAAAAAAATTAAAAAATCAAAAACCCGTCAAGATTGGGAATGAGTCGGATGACATCGTAGTAGTGAAATGTGCTCTATGACAAGTAGCTGCAAGAGCTGCCTCCACTTCTTTTCAATCCCTCTAGCTCACTCCCTGCCCAGTTCGTTTTTATTCTCCGATCCGTCTTGCTCTTAACCGTTTCCCCGAAATTTAATAATTTTATTGGAAACTACACGAATATGCGACCAGCCGTCGCTTGATGTACAGCCTTTCTCCAGCAAGCGGAATTATCCGTACAAGGTTTACCCTCAGGTTACCGCATTGGATTAGTGAACAGCCAGTATATGTGCCTCAGGCGCTTTTGGCCACCTCCTACGTCCACTGAGTTCACGATCCATCGTTTCGCCCTCAGTGTCGTCTTGTCTAGCCTCTGATATATGAGATTTTTTTGCTTTTACCAGTGTTTTTCCACAGTGGCCGTGGGGAGTACACCAATAAAAACCATACACATCTAATGGTTACCGTCGTATGGACGTGAACAGTGGTTTATATTAAAAACGTATGATTTTACAAAGTAACTAAAATTCCCCATGCCCACCGTGGAAAAACGCCGCTAAAAGCAAAATTACCTATTTTTGCTAAACTCCTAATTTGCTCCTAATTTTTGCTAAAACTCCAATTTTGCTAAAAGCAAAACCCCCTATTTTCCTCTGTATATTTTCTTCGGATTATTGTTTAGGTTGGTAATAGGTAAATATATCTGTGCCAGGAAACCGCTGAGCAAAAATTTCATTCTTATATATTCAAAGTTTAAAAGACCATCAGTTTATTCTCCTAATTTCGATAAAATAATTTGTCTGAATTTCATTTAATTTTCCCTTTTATCCCCTCTTGGGTTTCATCTCCAGGTAAGCTTTTCTTTAATCATATACCTTCATCGTTGTTTTTAGCTTTCCAAGTTACCTTTCAGATTTTAATTAACTTTTTCATTTACCTACTGGCACGAGCAGTTATAGAATCAACGCTCTCAAAATATTGGAGTGAATATGACAACCGGAACAAGCTCAACTCGTTGGTAACGTCAGTATCAAACGAACGCTTACCTCCTGCTTGCAAGAGTATCCGCAAACACGTTGAATTCTCGGTGGTCGAAGCAGCGTGAAGAGGAGTTCGTCCACACGAATCCTGGCTATTCATTATGCTCAGCTGGTCGCCTCTGAGAAGGTCCTCTAAAAGCTCAGCATTATCCCACAAGGCTGACTGGAATCGGAGAAAATATTGTTAAAAGCATTGGGCACACCAGTGGATCGATTTTCATGTTTTAAAGCTGAAAACATCGGAATTGTTTTTCAAAATATCACCATTGAGTGAAGGAGATGGAAAAATGTACATTTTTGTGAGGTTATCTTTTGATTTCAGATACAACTCAAAGCTTGTACAGTTTCACCAGGCCAAATTTAGAACCCCTAGTAAAAATCCATGAAACGTCAATCCGTTCAGTGGCACAATCTGACGAGCGGTGGAGCAGGTTACTGCTATTGCAGTCCCCCCTCCCTTCTTCCAAAATATTTCCCGCTAGAGCGGGCGGCCCAAATTACAATGATGCCAAATCGCCTAAAACTGGTTAATTTGGCACCGCCTTCTCTTAGAGGCCCTTGGTCGCCCAGACGGACAGCGAACCTTAGGACCGTTAGGCAAAATTTAGCTTTTAATTTGGAAATCAAGAAAAATAAAAATGATTAAAATTACAATCGTTGCTACAGTTTTCTCCTATAGAATTAACAATCTATTTTACCGTGGGAACGTTCACAAATGTATGGAATAGTTACAGTTACTATCACAAATCGATAATCTTCTTGAATCATTATTGAAGCGAAGGAATAATAAACCACCGCAAAATCATTTGCAGCGTTTTCATGATTAGTATTGCTATCATAATTTTTACTAACACAGTACACACAGTACTTCCGCCTTATGTCGTTTTTTTTTTGCATTAGAGATTTTTATAGACCACAAGAGTGAATATACTTTAGACTTTAAATTTTTCTTTATGACAGTTGAATGTTGCTTGATTTTTATTATCGGGGTCACCTGCAGTACTTCCTCGTTAAACGCGATTTCAGTTATTTCACTCTAGCGCTTTTGTAACTTTCGGGTCTCTTTGCTTAAAATGTGACCTACAACGACCATGGTTTGTTTTGTTTTGATCACATACCGTACTTCCGCCCTACGCCGTTTATTGCTGTTGAGCTTTTTACAGGGTGCAAATATCAATACATTTGACGCTAGAGGTATTAAATATTTGTAATGCCGAGTGAATGACGCCTGATCTTTACCGCAGGGTCACGTTTCGGCCTTCGTACGATTTTCTCGATTTTATAATTGGTTATACCAGTTACCGACTCAAACATGGAAGTACTGTGTGATCTATGCACACCACTGGTGTTTTGTTGTTGTTAATTTTATTAACTATTGTTATTTTATTGTTGATATGTTTTTGCAACCAGAGGTAAAAAAAAATCTCTACAACCATTGTTACAAAAACCCAGCTTCTTATAGAGATGGAACGAGTACAATTTCAGAGTATTTCATTTGCTAAACGACTTCATTATTCATTTTTTCGAGCTGAATTGTGGCTAAATGAAAATGTAAGAAATGAACAATTTGTTAAATTAGATTACATTTAGTAAAATTACAAAAGCGGGATTTACACAATTATTCGCCCATTAGCTCGGGCTATATTTTTATTCAATTATAATCCTGCAGAAAAATCCTATACAGGAAAAATATTAGACCAATCAGTTACTTTGAAATTTATAGCTAAATGGTGATTCTAGATTTAATGGTGCACTTGCAATCGTCCAGTGACGATAGTAGACAAATTAATGTAGCTACAATTTGCTCTGGTAAAGCACTGACTTGTATATAATTGAAGTTAATCTTATCTATCTGAAGTTTACCGGTTGCCTTTATCAATGGAGAGTTTTAGTGAATTTTGAAGTTTTTTGAAAACTTAAACGTAAACTTGGTTACGTTGTACATAATCGTACGTCTCTAATGGTCACCACTCGGTGGCAACTATAAGAAACTTATGATTTAACAAAGTAACCAAAACTCCTACGTTCAAGTTTTCAAAACGTGCAAAACGTTTTAAAACTCTCCAATGAGGCGTAGCGAGGGGAATTAAAATGTATGCAATGATCTTTCCTCGAGTGAAATGCATTTTTGACAAAATGAAGAAAGCTATAGTTATTGAAAGTGATAGTGAAATCATCACTTCGTGCGAACTAACGCTTTTCTGTTTTGTTAATCGTATGATATCTCTCTTTGTGAGGTCGAGTGGGATAAAACTGCTACAACTGCTCAGTTAAAACTGCTGCAACTCAATCTATTAATTCATTGATTTTTAATACCGATAAACATAATATTGACATGGCTCGAGTGGAAAATATACCTGATGAAGGAGTCGACCGCTGAATTCTTCGTCATCAGGTGTCAGCACGTCGGAAGCCTTGATTTCGTGGTGAAGATTCGGTAAATCCATTTCGACGGAATTCAATTCAAGCACAAAACGGAACTGTGTTGGTTTCGTAGGACTTTACGTGGGTTTATCGAAGTACGACGGCTCCGACAACCGAACACATCGATTAGGTAGCATTTTCTTTGGTCTACGACAGAGCACAGAATTTCACGTTGGCAAATGGACGAACCCCAAGCCGATCGCGTCGAGAACCATCTCAAAATCGCATTAGTTGTGTATCAAGTTACAGAAAAGAAAACACTCCGAGAACGCAAGTTCAACCAACGATACGTTTTGACAGTGTTATCAGTATCCGTTATCAATTATCAATAAGGAGATTCAACTGTTCCCAAATTGTGTCCACCATATAGCTACGGTAGACAGAATACTCTAATTAAAACAAATGATGCTCCCTTACGCGCGAAGAATCAATAGCTTACCCTAATTATATTAACACTAATTATATTCTCTACGATTGCGCGGCCTGGGGATTTGACAGTGAAGTTTTATCAAAAACGATGTTTTCTTAAATCGATGTTAAGCTTTCGATGTTTTGTCACTGTTCGCACAAACATAGTAGAGACGGGATATCGGAGCTCTAGTATCGATATTACCACTGAAATTGACAACATACTATCGATACATCGGTCCTACACTATCGATAATAATCGATACATTGACATTTATCGATAGGTACTCCAATTTGTGTATTAGATTTTCCTTTTCTGAAGCTTAACAAACTTGGCCAAATAATACAAATTTTGATAAAATTACTCAAATTATGACAAAAAAATGTATTTTTACAGATTTAACATTACCTCGTGAATTCCCCTACTTACCTCTCAGACTGTGTTAACCACTCTTTCATAATATCAATTTTAAACCTAGGAGAGAGAGCTAAAATGAAATCTTTTCAACATCCAATCAACTGAAAAAAAACCTTGAGAATATTACTCAAAATAAACAATCAAAAATTGGATTTGAGGTACCCCAAAAATCCCATTAAATGAACAATTGTTTGAAGGGCAAGTGGGAACGAAAACTTAAAATCGAAACGGAGCGTTAAACTTTGAAAATTAAAAAAGATTCTTCAGGTAGTCAAATTAAAACAGCTCAAAACTTGAACGATATAAAACTTTAATTAGGTAGGTCAATTTAATAAAATTACATAAAAAATAGAAACATAACATGACAGTGTTGAATTAACTAAGGAATAGAGAGATAACAAGGCAATAATTGGGTTCGTTGCTCGTTAAATTTCGTTTCGTTGTCTTGGATATTAAATAAAACTGTAATTTGCATGTATGTGTAATTTACGTTCGATAATCGATAACTATCGAACACAGGAAACCTATGATCGATATATATATCGAACAACGCATATCGATGAAAAATATCGATAGTTGAAGAGAGAATATCGATGTATTGGAAATATCTATTATCGATTCCCAACCCTGGCACTGGCACATAGTAGACTAGTAGAGCGTTTCTGCTGCAGTGAGAAGACGTTGATCAACGTTCGTTTAGCAACGAAAATGGTCAAAGAAAAGAGATATGAACACCAAACTGTTCGCGTCACAACTGAGAATGTTGTTGATGCTGTTAAGTTGTGTTAACTGACACTGACAACAGTTAACGAAACGTCAAGCTGGAAGCGGCAAGAAAGCGGAATCCGCACGTAAACAGGATGTATCACATCCTTCCTTACGTGCACAGAACCGATAGCTCACCCTAATCTAACGTTAAAGGGCACTCAAAGTGCCATGTACAAGCATAAGCTCTAAAAATTGTGCATCCAGCACCAATGATGCATTTTATAAGGGGGATTTCAACAAAACTGCATACCTTAAAAGAAGGAACTCAATGTTGATAATCCTAAAAATTGCACCGTGTTTTCCGTCAGAAGTGACGCGCTGATGTAGGTGACTTCATAAGCATTGAGCCGCCCACTTCCATCACTCTGGAGCACACAACTAGAATTTCCACTGTTGGTAGAACAGGAATACAAATGAAATTCAAAAGAAACCTCTTCCACCCTTAGTCCATGTTTCTCAAAACAAGAAATTGGTGGGCTAACGGGAATAGCTGAGTAACCTCCGACATCATTGACATGAGCAGAATAAAATAACCAACGCAATACTCCTTAATTATGTCTTTTATTTTCAATACATAAACTTGAGAAACACATTATAAACATACAACATTGAGCTAAGTATTTTTCGAGCTTATTTGACCAAAAAAATTTCAGTAGACGTAATATGAAAACTGAAACTATACTTCAGACAAAGAGAGCAGAAATGAGACTTTGAAATGCCTCCATTCTGCAGATCCATATTCAGCAAGACTTCAGTAATCTACGTACGTCAACAATTACAATGCACTAACGAGAAATGAATAAAAAGCTACTCAATTAAGTAGAACACATACAATTCAAGTATAATTAACGTAATTTTTCAAAAATGCATTAGAGATCATGCAACAAGTATTGGAGAACTCGGCGATGAAAATGGCGCTGTTTCAAAACGGAACCAAAAACATGCAAGACAATTATATACTATCGTCGGATTATGCAATAAGAAGAGATATTCACATTTCCATGGCAGTAATTTCGAGAGAGATCAATATAAATTGAATAATATTCTAAACAATCTTAGATTCCATATTTATTTCGCATGCACGAATAAAAAAAGTCTAATCACAGAACGCAAAAGAAAAAAAACAAGAAAATAACCAATCCACTAGTTGAGAGATCAATGTTGCACAAGAAAATCTGCGCGTAAAAAAGTAGGCGAAAATCACTCGCCACTTCTACGTTTGGTAGTACAGTTTTAGCAAAAACGCTAAAACCTTACAATAATTAAAAAATGGTCAACGCTTCTCATTGGCTTACATTTCAATAAATTCAAATGCACAAAAAATTGCCCTTCCGAGTAATTTCGTTAGAATTTTCTATATTTTCGCCGTAAAAATATTGATGACCAAATAGGGCGATGAAAGACAAATGGTATCAGTTAAATCGTATAAAAATAATGCACCTACTATCACGAAAGTATTTTTTTTTTTTTTTTTTTTTTAAACTAACAACTAGGTATGCTTGATTCTAATCTCCATAAATGGGGAAATATCGTATGCCATACAATAATATAGCACAAAGCGGTTGTTTAAAAATAAATGGTACAAGGAATAGAATTGTGTTTTTTTTTTCAAATTCGAAAAACTCTATGCCAAAGAGTAAAAAAAAAATTCTACCAAAATTCCTTATTAAGTCAATGACATTTCCTAAATTTGACGACAGCAAATAATAAAAACTAATTCTCTAGAATGAACATTTAACTCACTAGAGCGAGCAATACGTTTGCATATATTTATGATGCCATCAAAACTAACCAATTCCCATAAACATATTCATAAGGCATAGATGATGCCATTTTTTCGATTATTATTCTTCACGTAACAAAGGCTGCAAAAGGGTAATAATAGTAAACTAATAAAATGTTGGAGAATATCATTATAAGTATACCGAAGCTTAGCAATATTAGATCTAAAAATTAACAGGTGTTCACAATTCTATCCAGTTTTGATTCGACAGGTTGCTGAAACTGTATCCAAAAGAAATGTCCGCAACTAACTTTTTACTAAAATTCTGGCACTTTTTTACAAATAATTTTTCTGCCTTCCATGAACAAAAGTTAACGGCCTTAACGGTTAACAACAGTGTTTATCTGCTCATAATTTGGGCGTATTTGTATTGTATGGGAAAAAAATTATCCGTAGCAAGTAACGCAGAGCGAGTAGAGTACCAAACCTAAACATGAATTTCATTTTTGAATTGCGCTTCTACCAGTCGAGAGTATACATTTATATTCTATTGACGCCATTGATTTGGGTTAGATGAGGATCGTTTGAAAGTTTTCAATTCTTAAATACTCGAGGGGCTGAAAATTATCTGCAGACGTGATAGAGAAGGGAAAATATTCCAATCACGTTATCTTCAACTTCTCACTAGCATGAAACAATTTCTCGAGGTCTTAATGAACTAAGAAAAAGTATGAAAGACATGAAATCAGTCGAAACCCCATGATAAAAACATGCGACGGGGTTCCATACAACTGAGCAAAACCATGGCTAAATAATACCAAAACGTTGAGAATGTGAGATGTGAGCTACACTGGAAATATAACTGAACAGATAAATAATGGCAAACCAACTGGAATGTGATTTAAAGGACCAATAAAAAGTGAAAACATCCGATCGCTCAACGCGGAACATTCAATGTTGATTCGGTTCTCTTCAAGTGCCAATTTTAGGCCGAAAGTAAAGGTCACGAATGAGAGTTGACATGATGTTAGGCACCTGCTTTTGACCATGACGCTCAGCGTAGAGATCATTGAATGATTCGAAATCGAGGGCGACCTTCCTGGCGACAATGGTCATCATTTTGAGTAAGTCCGTCGTCTCATGGCGTTCAAGCATCACTCGGCACAATGCCTGTATGAACCACGTGCCCGTCTCTGGATTTCGCCATGAGTAATATCCTGCAAGACAATATAACAAGTAATTAGCAACCTGAAACTGAAAATAATCTCCCCTAATCTCCTCATGAGACCTGGCAACACTGCCTCGAATGGCAATGGAGGCTTAGAAAGCGATTAGCTTAGTTTTCCAAGGCTTGATCCGAGTTTTTGCAGTTTTTACTGCGGAATCTGTTTCAGCTATTGTTGGCTTCGGATATCGCAGACAGTCGCCGAGAAGTCGGCTACCCGATATTTGTCGCCACATAGGAACAACGATTTTTCGTAGGTTTGATTATTTATTGAACACAAACTAGGGTTTTACGGATTTATTTACAGTACGAAACAGGGTGGGACAGCCGAGAGGAAAAACAGTGGAGGCCGTCTGCACGGACAAAATAGACTAAAGGAACAGTATGGAGCAGACACGGAAAGTTTCCCTATTGTCGGGAAAAAACAATCTGTTTATAACCTTCCAATACCTTTTCAACTGGTCGTACTCCAGTACTCGTTAGGGATAGGTATCGAGTACTTGATGTTAACAAAACATCGATGTATTTAGTTCGATGTTTCCCCCTCGATGTTATCGGTTCGATAGTTCATTCGTTAAAAACAGGAATTAGAAATTTTGAAAAATATGTGAAACCAGTTCCAAAAATAACGAATAATTTTCAAGTTTATAACTCACTTCATAATGTTTTTTATTTTATGTAAATTTAGTATTTACGTCATATCTCTACTATTTTGTTTTGTACTGTAAATAGTATATTTGTGAGAACTGCGTATTTTATCAAAAATCCTGAATATAAAATTTATTTGCATTCTGTAGCCCAACTTTCAGCCAATAATGAGGTAGTAACTTTTATTAGAATTCATTTTATGATGAATGGCACGTGAGTATAACAGTAATTCATATAATCACTTTATCATTGTTTCCTTAACACCGATGCATCCTAAAAATCGATATTTTTGTACCGATGTTTTCATGATGTTTTGACTAATAATGGCAAACATCGATGTTTATCGCATCGATACCCATCGAACACAAACGAAATACTCACCGTCAACGGTTGAGTGTACTATGAGGAAATCAGCCATGCAAGGTATCTTGTACGAGTTACTGCTGCTACTATCTGTCTCGGTTGTGTGAAATCTGACCAAACGAGTGCCTCCATCAAGCATTGTGCCGCGACATGCCTAAAAGAACAAAGTTGCGATACAATTTCCCAACAAATTGAACCCGGGTAAAGTGAAGATGAACAGCATAAACAATATTTATGGCTTCAACCGTGAACCATACAAATAAATTTAAATTAAGTTAATTTTTTAGTTAAAAACTGAATTAAATTAAATTTAAATTATAATGAAAAAAATACGGCAGTAAATTGAGAATGACTGACTTGGATGAAGAAAATTTTCGGCTTGCCAGCCAAAGTTATACAGCTTTCAGACGTGAAAGGGCGCCAGAGATATTCAGCTTGATAAAGGCCATCAGCTGCATGAAGGATGTTTCTGTCCATACCGTGAGTTAGAACAGTCAAGACGAAGCAGTCGCAGTCGCTGTAGTTGGCCTTTGAAACTGGAAAGACCAAGAAATTCAGATAGAGTTCGGGAAAGGGTAAAAAATCAACATAACCCTGCATCAAGAAAAATCTAAGGCCAAAATGAAAAAAGTAGGATTTTTGGCTATCAGAAATTTTGATTTAATTGCGAAAATCTCGCGAAATAATTTTTACCTTACCATAACATTGCTCTAGCAGGGTTTTTTAAACGAAATGTTTAAAGTCCGACTTTGGAAGGGAGAGTGATCCGATAAGCCCTAATTACAAAAATTTATGATATGAAAAAATACATTAGTTAAAAAGCCCCGATAGACGGAAGTCTGAAAAGCCAGACCCATTTCAGTTTTTTATTATTATTTTATTTTTTATTTTTAATGTTGGGCAAAAAATATAAATTATTAATCCTTCCAGCCTCAATCAATCAAGTACATTCCTCTCCTCATCATGGTTGTGCAGTTTTTACATAATAGATAGAAGAACAACACGCACACGAGTTTGTAACGTTCGATTAGAAGCATCTAATCTACAATTTGTTCATGTTGATCGTATCTTTAGTATCGTAGAGATAAGAGTGATAGCAACGTACAGATGAACGTGGAGAGTGAGACTGTTTCAGAAAAAGCACATCAAGTCGCCCGAATACTTACGTTCTTTTATAAGTGTGAAGATCTGATCCACGGTTCTGTTGTGGTAGACTTTAACTTCGAAGCCAAGAATCTCATAAACCTTGGTCAACGCTTCGACATCGATGTCCGACCCTTTCCTAGTGGTTTCTGTAGCAAAACTGTCATGGTTCAGGATGACAGATATGCCGCGACGCCTGTGGTCCATATTGTATTCGTCGCTGTCGCGATCAACGGGCATGGTACCTTCGACGGTAACTCGATGCGAATACCTGGAATGCGCAAGGTGAATTAGATGGAGGCGAGGGAACTATTCAGCAAGATTTGAACTACTGCCAATTCAGAAAACTCATATTGGGGTATTTATGATCACTGTCGAACGTCAAGAATGATAAGGTTGCCATGGAAACTAACTCAACCGGACATGCGCAGTCCTTCATTTCACAACTCGATCGAGAAATCGAATTCGATCCAAAAAAGGCCTAGAGAAATCGAGATTCGGCGTTCGCGCCAAATGTCGATGATAACAAAAACATGTCCGTCTATTATTTAATGGCGAAACTATGGCTCTTCGATGAATCTATTAAGAATGAAGATGAATTTTTATCCCACCTGACCCTACTAGGTCTGATAACTAAATGTCAATTCTCCGATGACCAGGAACTCGCTCAGGAACCGAGAGTCTACGGTTTTCCGAGTGAAACTGACTTACATGTCGAGCGAATTTCATAATTTGCAAATCGACAGTAAAAGTGCAAAAGTCCGTAAGTTGAAAAACCAAAATTTTACAGGAGACGAGAAAAACTTCCTCAACCACTCACAAATGAAGCTTGCCATTCTCCGTTTGCCAATGTCCTCACATTAACTTACGGAGTTTTACTCTCACGCTAGGAAGGTAGCAAACTTACGGGTTATTACAATCGACCACAGAGAAGAAATGAAACGAGCTGCCTCCGTTTTCGATGTCTTATCACTTGCTCCATGATAAATTGCACCAGGAAAGGTCAAAACCTTATTTTCGAAAAAAATTAAACTTACAGACTTTTACACTTTTACTGTCGAAATAATACTAGAACTCACTCTTGTATGGCTTCGCAAGCGTTAGTAGGTTTGGCATCAGTATCATCACACTTGGGGTTTGTTTTGCCGTCCATTTGATCAGCGGTGTGACGAGGATGCTGCTCAGTGACCGGCGACGTCAACGAAGACCAAGAGAACTTGAAATGCAAGAGAGATGGAGGGGTTCCAATGCCGGTGCTGTGGTAGCCCAAATCTGAACTTGGAGTTATGGGAGGCGATTGAAACCTGCGCAAATGTGAATAAAATCATTTATTGGAAAATTGATTACACTACCGTGTTAATTGTACTTTACTTCCTTCGCATGTACGTACTTGGAGATTGAAGGGTTCGGGCTTGGCGGAAAAGGTTCGTTGATGTCCGGAAACAGAAAATGTGAGGTATCCTTGTTCACCGAGGAAGGGCTTGGAAGCTCGCCGAGACAATCAATGACATCAGAGACTCTTCGAGTCCTAGGTACGCGCCTAGAGCAGTTCCGCTCTCCAGTTACATCCTCAGAATCCAGGAAGACCTTCGAATAAGACAATTTGATCCTTAGCTTATGAATATATTTTTATGGGCAATTTAAAACTTGTATATATACTGCTCCAGCTAAACATTTTGGTTGCTCAATAATAAACCATTGTGATAGCTCACAAAAAAAATTTCTAATCCCTCTCAAAATTTGCCGTTTTACGTTTCAAGGCATGTAAAATCCGAAAATTCAACTAAAAAATTTTGTTCGTGAACACTTTTCAGACGAAGCTCAAAAGTTCAAGTCTTGAAATTTTCACCAAAAATAAATCATGGTCTAACAACGGCTCAATTCTTTAGCCAAATCGGTACCGCAATTTTAAGGGTATTTTTGGGGGTTTTGATGGGAGAAAATGTTTATTTGCTGACGTTTTCCAGAAATAGGTGTATTTGGTATCAATTTCTATAGAGTTTTGGACGCTAAATCGAATGAGACCATCGCGGAATCGAAAGCTTTATTGGTTCTCAAGTTATTGCAGCTTTTGAATTGAAATTGGGAGATTCTCACAAATTTGGCATGAAGGTATAACTCGAGAGTTCTTGGAGCTATAAAAATCCTTTTATATTCGTTGGCATGACCGTCAAACACTCTTCAAATGCACCGCTAGGCTAAAAATGCAGCTTTTGATTTGGAAATAAGAAAAATAAAAATGATTAAAATTACAATAGTTGCTACGGAGTATTCAAGTCTGTTTTTAGCTGGGAACGTTCACAAATGTTTGGAATAACTACTATTACAAATGGATAGTATTTTAAAAAACGTTTTAAAAATAATGGGTTATGAAGAGTGCAGAAGTGGGGCAACCTGAGATATCATGCTACATGCTTTGGAATCTAGATAGTAGCTCAATTCAGGAAAACACCTTGATAACACTTGTTGCCGACAAGAATGGTATAGCACATTTAAGCAGGAATAACTCATTTCCAGCGCTACCAACAAAAAAAAACTGAGGCCACCACGAGATTCGGCTTGGAATTCTGAATAAAAATCATCCAAAACCTCAAAACCCATTTTTTTTATATCACAATCATGTTGTCCTTTCATTGGTTGTTGTCGCTGATACATAATTGTGAGGTTGAGGTGGAGACAAAAAACGCGACCATTTCTCCTTATCATCTATATTGATTCGAGCGCTTTCGCCCTCACGGGCCTCTTCAGGAAACATCTTAGAAATTAGTGTGTCAAGTCTTTTTTAAAAAGGGGTCGCCCGTGAGGAGGGTTCGTCTTGAGATGAGGAGTTTATCACAGCTGCATACCTAATCTAGTTTTAAAGCTTGAAATTATAATTATAAAGCCGTGAGGGCGAAAGCGCTCGAATCAATATAGATGATAAGGAGAAATGGTCGCGTTTTTTGTCTCCACCTCAACCTCACAATTATGTTGTCCTTTAGCCATCGAAATTTTGAGGGGTTAGAAAAAAAATTTCTTGGGTGATTACAATGGTTTATTATTGATTAATGATCCATACAGGTAGATTTTGAAATAGAGTTGTTCGGAAGATGTCTTGGACTGTGATAACACTGAAAAGGGGAAAGTGGGGTCGTTTGAGTGGAGGAAAGTCTCGATTAATTGATAAAAAAAAATTAATGAAAAAGTGAAATTCTACTTAGAAAATAATGCCTAAAAAATATATTGCCCCTTTTCTTAAGGAGAAAACAAAATAATTCGATTCTAATCTTTGGTCGAGTGTACCTCGTCGTCACCGTCGTAACTGTGGCTGAATACGCTGGTAGAATTATATTCGGAGTAGCTGTATTCGCTGTGGTAAGATGAGCCGTCCAGGGTTGAGCAGATATCGCTGACGCTGACCTCCTTTTTTATCTTAATAGATTGGCACTTGTCGGCCATGTTAGCGTCCTCCTGTAACAAGGGGACGATCAAAACTGTGAAGACGAAAAGAATGGAAAGACAAAAAACAGGATTTATAACTGCTGACGAGAACAGACGATTTTCGAGGGCGATGTCGAAATTGGAATTACTATTCTATCGTCATTCGGGTTTAATATTCAATAATAAACCTGATCTAACCATCACGAAATTTGATGTTTTACGTTTCATGGAATCAAGCAATATCCAGCTGTCATATAGGAAAATTTTTAGTCTCACAGCGTTCATGTATTCACTCTTGCGGTCCATAAAAATCTCAAAAGCTAAAAAAAAAAAGCATAATGCGGAAGTACTGTGTGTTATCCAAACTATACAGAACAAGTTTTGTGAACGAGGTCAAAGTTGGTTATATTTAAAGCAAAGAGACCCAAAAATGACGAATAAAATAATTGAAAATGCGTTTTACGAGGAAGTACTGCATGTGACCCCAATAATAAAAATCAAGCGATATTCAGCTGTCATATAGAAACATTTGATGCCCTCCAGCGTTCAAATATATTCATTTTGGCGGTCTATAAAAATCAAAATGTAGCCAATATGCGAATAACGCAGAAGTACTGTATGTGACCGACTTGATAAAAATCAGGCATCATCCAATCGCCGGCCCCAACATTTTAAGACCTCGAACGTTCAAACACATTGAGTTTTGCGGCCTGTAAAAATCAAAATACATAACATGCACTTGTGAAATCGTGAAAAACGCTCATAACGTGGAGGCACTGTATGTGACCCAATATTAAAAAAATCTGGCGTTTTTCTGCTTGCCATAAGCGACATTTCAAGCCCTCAAACGTAGAAAAATATTGACTCTCATAGCCTGTAAATATCCAAACAGAAAAAACGTTGAACCCTTATATCTCAAATGCACAGTGTGTTTTTCAAATTTTGAACAAAACCTAATGTTGCTCATTCACTAAGAAAACATTGCCTGAAAATGTCATTGAATTTCATTCAAAGATATGGCCATTTATGTCATTTTACTTGTTCAGAAAGTGATTTTGAGTATAGTCCTATAAAAATTTCTTCCAACAGGACCTCGGTTCTAAATTCGACTTTTCAGACGATCTCAATACTTCCATTTACTACGTAAACATGGAATTAAAAATCCTTATTACTTTTGCCGTCTAAGTTTTAGACAACGTTATCCTGGGAAACGGATAAATGTTTTTGCATGACAAATGCTTGTACTGCTTAGCCTTACACACAATTATATGATGATTCGGATATGCACTCCCTCGATACAATCCGCCAGCAACAGAATTCAATTCTCCAAGGATACTAATAATATTAGTGCATCAGCCAAAGGTAAATTTTAATAGAAATACATTTTCAATCGAAAGACAGGAGCGATAAGACGATGAAGCTTAGGCATGAACCTTATTGAAGCTAAAATGGATTCACGCGAAAATTGTCTATACCTGAAAGTTTAGACGTGTCAAGAAAAAACTTAATCTCCAGAATATCATCACATACGGAAGGACTCGGTCGAACTAAAAGCAAATGGCTCCTACGAACCTAACATCATGCGGTTTCATCATGATTTTTGCGCTAGAGCAATTCAATCTTACGACATCAAGTTGTCAGAAACGTAAAGCGCAGGTTAATCAATAAATAAACAACTGAAGAGCAGAAGGATCTTCGCGGCTGTAACGAAAATAAACGCGTACGTCACCATTTTTCACCGACTTCGAAAGGAAAAAATACTGATGGGAAATTACTTTTTTTTTTCAAGGATATCAATTAAAAAAATTAACTGAAATAAACCGGAATACAATATTTTTGCGGAAACAGCAACATTTGACTTTGCGAATTTTCAGTAAATAGCGTGGTTTTGAATACCAAATAATTTCATTATCTTTCACTAACTTTTGGTAAATTTCTGAAATTTTGTTCGGATTCCCTCGTTCACTGTAATTGCGAATAAGCTTGAGAAAAGTACAGCTCTATTATTACTTGAAAATCAGAAAAAAGCCAAATAAGAGCAAAACTTTTTCTCTAAAAAACGCTGCAAATGATAGTACAGTGGTTTTATTACTTTTTCACTTCAATAATTTTTTAAGAAGACTATCCATTTCTGATATTAATTATTAGCAACTATTGTAATTTTAATCATTTTTCTTTTTCCTAATTTCCAGATAAAAGCTGAAATTTTAGGGTAGCGGTACGATTGAAGAGTGTTTGACGGCTATTTCAACGAATACAGAACGATTCTTACAGCTCCAAGAACTCTCGAGTTATTCCCTCATGACAAATTTCTGAAAATGTCCCGAATTTGGCACAAAAGCTGCCATAACTCGAGAACCAATAAAGCTATCGACCCGGCGATGGTCTCATTCGATTCAGCGTCCAAAAATCTATATTATTTGATAACAAATACACATTTTTCTGGTGAACCCTGGAAAATATGAATTTTCCCCCCTCAGAACCCCCCAAAAATACGCTTAAAATTGAGCTAGCAAGTTGGTTCAAGAATTGGGCCGTCGTAGGACCGGGATTGATTTTTGGTGGACATTTCAAGAATTTCGCTACCTATTATAGTTTGGCCGGGAAACTGCTAACGGCGTACGGCGGACAGACAGAATTTTTTTTATTAGATATTGGGATTCTACATGCCTTGAAACGTAAAACATCAAATTTTGAGGGGGAGAATTTTTTTTTTTTGGGCGATTACAATGGTTTATTATTGATTAATAAACCAAAACAAAAACAAAAAAAATAGCTTCTAATAAGGCAACTAAGAAAAATAAAAATGATTAAAATTACAACAGTTGCTACGGAATTTTCCCCGATAGTTACCAATCTGTTTTTCGGTGGGAACGTTCACAAATATTCTGAATAATTAATATCAGAAATGGATAGTCAATTATTATTGAAGCGAAGGAATAATAAACCACTGTATTATCATTTGCAGCGTTTTTTGTCCGCCTTCTGGCGATTTAAAAAAAAATAAAAAATTTAGCAACTCAGGATAAATAATTCGACTCTTGCTACAGACTGTAAAACATTATAAAGCGTCAGCAAACCTGCAACGGAAACGAGAGAGCAGTGAAGTACCGGGTGAGCTTCCGAGTGTGAACTTTGACTAAGTCCGGTGACGTCATGGCGCCCATTCTGCGGCCGAGATGAGAAAAAATTCCCAGAAAACGACGGGGGAATTTCTTTCGAAATGTATCGCCACACTACAAGTCGAACGACGGAATGAAGTACTCAGCGATAGAAAAACACGGGAAAATATACGCAACCTATCGAAAAACTGACCGTTCGAGAAGCGCCCAAGCGTTCGAGAAGAGCGACCGAATCTAAATGGAAGGTGGAAGAGTCTCGTTTAAGTTCAAGTTGAAGGAAATCGCGGAAGTGGAGGAACTTGAACAAGGTCGGGAAATCGGGTCAGAGTCGATCGATTATGCGACGATAAGCAGTTGAGTCATAAGCATCGAAGGACTTCCGTCAAAATTATATTACGTCTCATTGCGGGAAAGGTGAAAGATACGGCGAGGATGAATCACCGCCAATAAGCACGCGAAACGAGAAAGCAAGCGGCGACTGCTTCCGGATAAATAAATTTCAAAATACGCCGCAAATGATTTATTTATTCCTTTGCTTCCATCATGTTTTGGAAAGGCCATATTTTGGTTTATATAAACCATTGTAATCGCCCAAGAAAAAAAATGTTCTACCCCCCCACCCTCAAAATTTGATGTTTTACGTTTCAAGGCATGTAGAATCCGAATATCCAATAAAAAAAATTCTGTCCGTCCGCCGTTAGCAGTTTTCCGGCCAAACTGTAAGAGCTAAAAATTTGAAATTTTCACCAAAAATCAATCTCGGTCCTACGACGGCCCAATTCTTGAACCAACTTGCTAGCTCAATTTTAAGGGTATTTTGGGGGGTTTTGAGGGGGAGAAAATTCATATTTTCCAGGGTTTTTCAGAAAAATGTGATTTGGTATCAAATTATACAGATTTTTGGACGCTAAATCGAATGAGACCATCGCCGGGTCGATAGCTTTATTGGTTCTCGAGTTATGGCAGCTTTTGTGCCGAATTTGGGAAATTTTTAGAAATTTGACATGAGGGTATAACTCGAGTGTTCTTGGAGCTATAAAAATTGTTCTATACTCATTGGAATGGTCGTCAAACACTCTCCAGCTGTATCGTTAGGCAATAAGTTTAGCTTTTATTTTGGAAATTAAGAAAAATAAAAATGATTAAAATTACAATAGTTGCTACGGTTTTATTATAATACGTAGCCCAAACTCGAGTGAATATCGTAATTTAAAATATTTTCATTTTTCCCTATTGTGCTTAAAGTAAAATTAATTGCCAGAAGATTCGGCGAATATAGAATTCGTTGGCAAGCTCTGAAATACTAACCTTTGACGAATCTTTAGTCAATTAATATTACTTTAAATTTAGTAATAGAAACATTTTTTTACCTCCACAAACGACCGAGCTACACGTTCTTGCCAAATGTCTGAAAATCGCGAAAATTTCACATAAAAACTGCGATAACTCGAGAACCATTAAAGCTAACGGTTGCGTTATGGTCCCATTCGGTTCAGCGTCAAAAAATCCTTGTGAATTGATATAAAACACCTACATGTTCGCAAACCCGGGGAAATACAATTTTCCTCAGTTGAAACCTCTCTAAAATATATTAAAAATGAGGTAGCGGTTCAGCTAAAGAATTAGACCATGGTCAGACCAAAAATGATTTTTTGTGAATATTTCAAGATTTTAGGTATTATAGTATCCACAGACAAATATCCGACGGCGAACGGACAGTATTTTTGTAAATCGGATTTTACATGCCTTGAAACGTATACAACAAAATTTTGAGATGGGATTACAAATGTTTTGGTTTATAAACCGTGACTTTCGGGGTCAAAATTTATGTGAATCGATATTTTTAATATGCAGGCGTCTTCATTAAACGCCTTACAAACGTACATAGCAAAAAATTTGGCGAAAAAAATTTAAACAGAGCCAGAGAAATTATTTTCCGTAAATCAAGTTTTTCGCCGGCCGAAATATCGTTTTTGTGGGGTTGTTGTCCTTGTCACTACTATATATAGTAGTACTATATATATAGTATAATACTATATATATAATTATATTATATAGTATAGGTATAGGTAGGTAGTAGTAGTTTATTATTTGTGTATGGAGAGTGGGAAGCTATAGTTGTTATTATAGTGGGTAGTTACTTAGTAGTTGCTATAATTTGGTATGTAGTTGGTGGGGATCGTATCGTACTTAGTATCATAAAGTATCGTGTTTTTCAACTGGAGCAAAGTAGGAGCAAAATTGGACATAATAACTGTAAGTTTTCCAAGATTTGTAACTTGCACAGTGGATAACTCAAACAAAAAGTCGTCAATTCAGATGTTTGAATATACCAAAAGATAGGTAATTCAATCGCCCACATTTTCCTAATGTAATGTACCTATCCATTTTTTAACCGTTTTTGCGTTATTCAACAATATTAGTAGACTATACACGAAAACATGACATTTTTCAACTTTAAACGTTATTTTCATCTATTTAGTGCGAAAGAAACGAAGAATGAACCATATATTATTGATATACACATCATCAACTATCATTATGCTGAATTTGAGCGAAATCCATTTCAAAAAATTTTTCGCGAAAAATCCAAGGGGGACCCCTGCGATTTTTTTCAACCGAACAGTTAACGATTTTTTACTCCTCTCTCAATACAGATACAAATCTGAAATTTTCAGGAAAGTTGTGTCTTACCACGATGTATTTTTGTGATTTTTTTTATTTCTCGGAAAAATCTGCTAGTGGTCCAAAAAAATCGGTTTTTGAAAGCTCAAAAATTGAACTTTAACCGTGCTTTTCGGGGTCAAAATTCATGTGAATCAATTGTTTTATTATGCAGGAGTCTTCATTTGAACGCCTTACACACGTACATAGCAAAAAATTCGGTGAAAAAAATTTAAACAGAGCCAGAGAAATTATTTTCCGTAAATCGTCTTTTTCACCGGCCGAAATATCGAGCTCGGTAATAGTGAAAAATTAAATTTTCGTTTTAAAGCGATTTTGAAAGCTATTCTTATAGGAAATTGAACGCTGAATCCGAGTATGACGTCAAAACGGCGGAAATTTGACGACCAACATCAGTTTTTCCCAGTTTTAGTACTGCACGGTTTCATGTTTTTCAACTTTGAAAATCCGTTGCAAATACTCAAGTACGGATAAAATTTGATCAAGTAATGATTCTTACAGGAAACTAGTCGTAGAATTCGAATTTAAAGTGGAAACAATCAACTCGAACAATTAGCAATGTTTTTCGAATTTCTTTCGATTTTCATACTTTTGAAGTTTCAACTTTGGAATTTTTTTTCGTCACGTTCGCGAAATGGGAATTATTAAGTGCTGTGGAAACAAATGGAGGAAATTTAATGTAGAATCCATTAAAAATAAAAAAAAGGCTAGCGTATGTAATAGCTCTCGAGATATATTCCACCAAAGGAAAAAAAATTCTAGCCCCCCTCAAAATTTGATGTTTTACGTGTCAAGGCATGTAGAATCGGGCATCCTCAGGGCGACCTAATTATATACCATTTAATATTTGTTATCATGGAGGCACAGGACAATCAAAAAATTTCCAAGTCGGCTCAGTCACTAGGTTATTTATATTAAATCACATCTTGCCTGCCTGGTTTCCCTATGTCCTGAAAATGTTGTTTTTGGCTCAAGTTAAATATAGTATAAAATAAAATTTGATAATGGTAACAATATTCTACTTACATAATAAAGCTAAATTCTTGAAATTGTCTTCAAAAAATCAATATTAGTCCGTCAATAGCTAAATTCTTAGGCCAAATCGCTCCCTCAATTTTAAGGGGTTTTTGCGAGAGAAAATTCATATTTTCCCAACGTTTTTCAGGAAAAAAAGAGTGTATTTTTGGTATCAGTTTCAATAGATTTTTGGACGCTGAATCGAATGAGACTATCGCGGGGTCGATAGCTTTATTGGTTCTCGAGTTATCGCAGCTTTTGTGTCGAATTTGGGAGATTTTCAGAAATTTTACATAAGGGTATAACTCGAGAGTTCTTGGAGCTATAAAAATCGTTCTATACTCATTGGAATGGTCGTAAAACACTCTCCAGCTGCATCGTTAGGCAAAGAAAATTTGCTTTTAATTTGGAAATTAAGAAAAATAAGAATGATTAAAATTATAATAGTTGCTACGGAGTTTCTTTATAGTTACCAATCTGTTTTTCGGTTTGAAGCTTTTTTCGTTGGGAAAGTTCACAAATGTTAAGATTAACCATCACAAATGGATAATCTTCTTAAATCATTATTGAAGCGAGGGAATAATAAACACTGTACAATCATTTGCAGCGTTTTTTCGATTCTAAAAGCTCGAGATTTTCGTACTGCTCTCGCTTCTCGTTTCGGATAATTGAATTCGCCGAATTTTCAACCGCCCTGAAGTGAAATTCGAATTTTCACCTTATTCGTTCGTAGGGGAAAAAATATTCATCGATAGGTTCACTAATTGGATGATTTGAAGAATCCGAAACGTACCGTCTGACCGTATTGATCAATCGTGCAGAATTCCCTACTTTCAAGAACAAAGGAAATTGAGTTTCGTGCGCCAAAGCGGCGTTTCCAAGGTTCGCCGCAACGAGCTCGTTGCAAGCATCAGCCGTAGATGACTAAAGCTTTTTCCTACGAACTTGGCAAGTCATGAGAAAAAATACCCAGTTAACTCTGATGGGCGGTGGCCTGTAGTTTGAGTCCTGCTTTTATTGAGGTTTATGTTTTTCTAGAGTGCGACCGTTTTACGTTAAGCGGGCGAATTATTTTCCATTCTGCCGTAATATCTGTTCCGAAGATAATTGCAGGCGGTCGAAGAAAACTTAATCGACCGACTGTAAATTATGTGACGACGAAAGTCTAGGCCATCTCAAATTTGAGGTTTGCGGTGAGCGTTTTCGTAGAACGATAAATTTTTTGTAGCTATATCCGACGATTACGCGACACCACAAACAGATCCTACAATACGATAAAGTTCTAAAAGTTGAAGTCGTCGCTCGAAAAATTGAGAAATTGCCATTCACCGTTACGTAGAGGTACGAACTTGTGAAAAAATATCGGCGCGAGAGACGTAGAGGTATATCAGTGAACTGAATAAGGCCTAAATTAAATTCGGTCAACAATACCAATGGAAATTAAGATTTTGGTTAGTATTCAACAATCAACCATTTTAATAGCCCAAAAAATTTTGTCTTTCAGATCCTTACTCCAAATTTGATGTTTTACGTTTCAAGGCATGTAGAATCAGAATATTTATTTAAAAAAAAAAGAAAAAATTATACTAATAAAATAAATAAATAAATAAAAAAACGCTGCAAATGATTGCAAAGTGGTTTATTATTCCTCCGCTTCAATAATGATTGAAGAAGACTATCCATTTGTGATTTTAATTATTACGAACATTTGTGAACATTCCCACCGAAAAAATGATTGGTAACTATAGGAGAAAACTCCGTAACAACTATTGCAATTTTTATTTTTCTTAATTTCCTAATTAAAAGCTAAATTTATTGCCTAACGATACAGCTGGAGAGAGTGTTTAACGACCATTCCAACGAGTATATAACAATTTTTATAGCTCCAAGAACTCTCGAGTTATTCCCTCATGTCAAATTTCTGAAAATGTCCCAAATTCGGCACAAAAGCTGCCATAACTCGAGAACCAATAAAGCTATCGACCCCGCGATGGTCTCATTCGATTCAGCGCCCAAAAATCTATATAGTTTGATACCAAATACACTTCTTTCTGAAAAGTCTGATAACACCATTTTTCTCCCCCTCAAAAACATCGAAACAGTTTTAGTTTAGAAGTTATGAGGTCTCAAACATAGGTCCATAAAAACATCTATTGCTCCCTTATTATGCCACCTAAAATTGATTTTTTGCCATCTTTGGAAGGCTCTTGCTAAGTGCTTCCAAGTGCAATAGTGTTCATATTTTTTTCTCGACGTGGTTGGGAACGGTGCTCGAAAAACCTCAAAAAAGTGAAAATCGGCATCACGTTTTTTGTTACACTTTCTTCTCTACACGCCATATGAGAATGCCGAACGAAAAATTGGAGCTAGGCTCTCATAGGCAGATAAATTATGAACAAAATGACACCAAAAACAAAACAATCGAGCAATTATTCTAGAAGTTATAAGCTTGCAAAGTCAAAACTTTCTCTTTTCGCGAAAATCACGTTTTCCGGCATTTCTCCGCGTCTGGGGACGGAACTACTGGATGGAATCAATTGAAAAAATTATGGGACCTACCTGAATAGTAACCCTTTCAAAAAAAAAAATAAAAATAAAAAAAATAAATAAAAAAATAAAAAAAAAAGAGTAACCCGATCGGACGTACAGGAGCTGAACGCCATCGGACAACACATACCGAAAAAAAAAAACTCCGCAAGTCAACCATAGTGGTACCTCTTCCTTTTGAAGTCGGTTAAAAATTAAAATTTTATAAAAAGTACAATAATAGCTACGGAGTTTTGACGTATAGTTACCAATCTGTTTTTTGGTAGTAACGTTGACAAATTTTCGGAGTAATTAATATCGCAAATTGATTTTCTTCTTACATTGTTATTGAAGCAAAGGGATGATAAAACGATAAAAATGATAAAAAACACTTTTTTTGCGCCTTTTTTATTTTTTATCAATTTTTTTTCTTTTTTGGATATATTTTAAACTTATTGTGTACACCAACAAACCCCGGCAACACTTGAAGGACGACACACGACAAGCAATCGAAATTCCCGTCGACATGTTGGAAAAAGTCGAGCAAACTAAGAGTAAACTTTAAGAGTGGGCTAGAACTTTTAAAACAACAAAAAACAAACATTGCAAATGTGCACCAAATAATTAAAAAAAAAATTCTATTTATGAAGTACTTTAATTAATCGACTTTTCAAATCAGCAATTTCCCTGCCGCTCCCAGTAGGAACGTTTGCATTAATAATAATTTCATAGGTGCAGGCGGAAAGAAATCTCCGGTGAGAAAAAAGCGCAAAAGCCGAGACGAAAGAAAGGTTTTCCTGTATTAGGACTACTTCGGAAACCTGTCCGAAGAGGACTCGATGGCATTGAGCAATGCGACGTCGTTCCCCGAGCTTCGAATGTCAAAGCCCCTAAACCAACAGGTTTCTTCGTCCGCACAAGCCTTAATACAGAGAGGACCTCAAGAGACGAGAAATGCACACTAAGCCGCCGTCGATTTCGTGACCTCAGACTATTTCTATATAATTTTTCTATATTTACGAGCCGAATTTAATGGCAACTGGGTCTTTAGAGACAATTACATCGACCGCTGAGGTTCAGGAAAATAAACTTTAAATATCATGGTAATCATGTTATCACGAAATAAAATCACTATCGAAGTAAATCTCGTTTAAAATTCGAGCTAAAACGTCCTCAAGTCTAGCTTCAATTTTTGGCAGGATCATTTCCGCCCATCAATATCTTATTGGTTATTTAAGGACGCGGATATTTTTTTCACCGAATAACGTAATAAAAAATCGTGTGTCAGTTGACAAAAAAAAAAAAAAAATTGTGACCAAATAGGTAAGTGGAATTTGGAAACATTGATAAATAATATGAAGTTTATAATGTTTCAAGGTAGTGTGTGTTCGGAAATGAATTGACATCGATACCAAAAATATATTATTTTTCTCAAATACAGCTCAGGCTAAAAGTTGTTTAACATTCTTTTCACAGTTGTGAGGCAAAGAGCATCGTTGCCAATTTAGGTTTTACCTATTTATTCCCATTGTGCTTGTTTACTGATACAATTTCTTGTTTCCCGTTTGCTGGGAAGATCATAAGGGATTTTTATGTCACAATAAGTATAGTTTTCTTCCTGTTATTATTATTATTTTCTCTCATGCTACTTGGAATTTCAAACTTTTTTTTCTTTTCAATAATAATTTCCTACCTTTGTAAATGCCTTCGGGTTTAAACAAATAAAGAATAATGACCGAACTATAATAAAGATTTTGACATTTAAAGGGTTTCATGGTATTGCTTCAGAAATCAATTGGCATCGATAGCAAATATGTTACTGTTGCTAAAATTTAAAAAGCTATCACTGAGGGAAAAACAAAACTTAAAATTATTACTTCCATCAGCTTTGTAACTCTAAAAGCGTAACAAGAGGAAGTGAAATACGTCTATCGTCATCCTGGTTTCCAAGATAAGCACCCACATGATTTTGGCCTATAACCTTACGAGATAAATTACAGTAAAAAGTCCAAGTTTATGCTGTTTCCTCCATTCTATTTACTTCCATGTGCTAAAATTGGACTAATCGTTATTGTCCTAGAACTAGAAATTCCGAACAGAATTTAAAAAAAAAACGGTAAAAGTGTTGAGAAAAGTGTTTGGGTGTCCGATTTCCGGAAAGAAGGTTCGCCCATGGACAAATCTGATAAATTAATAAAACTGCAAAGCCAAATATACAAAAGTGCAAAAATAAAATAACTGAAAATGCGAATCGCGAGGAAGTACGGTGTTTGACACAAATAATAAAAATCAAACGACAATCAGCTGACATAAAGAAACATTTCAAATTCCCCAGCGTTTAAATATAATCATTTTGCAGTCTGAAAAAATCCAAATACAGTCAAAATGCGTATAACGCGGAATTACTGAATATAACCCGCTTTATAAAAATCAGATTTCATTCAATCGCCGTCCCGAAAATTTCAAGACCTTGAGCGTTCAAATATATTGATTTTTGCGGCCTGTAAAAATCAAATACAAAATACTCACTAGTGAAATAGTGACAAAAGCTCATAACGTGGAGGTACGGTATGTGACTCAATACACCAAAAATCGAGCATCATCTGCACGCTATAATCAACATTTTAGGACCACGACCGTTTAAAAATATTGACTCTTATAGCCTGTAAAAATCAAAACGGAAAAATTGATTCGATTTATTTTTTGCCTTGAAACGAAAAACATCACATTTTGAGGGGGTTGGACAATTTTTTTTCTTGGGCGATTACAATGGTTTATTATTAATAATAAACCAAAAATTGAACGGTTACCTCGGAGTACTGCGAGTTACCCCATATCCGGAAATGGCTAACTTTACACATTTACTAGGAAAACATTCTCTGAAAGTGGCATCGAGTTTCATTCATTTTTCACGGAGATATGACGATTTAGGTCGGTTTTTTACCAGATACAAAGACACACTGACACTTGTTTCGAAAGTGTTTCTCAGTATATTACAGTGAAAACTTCCAAATTCATATCCGTTCACTACGTTAACATGGAAGTACAGAAAAAACTCTCAAAAATTGAGTTAAAGGAATTCACTGTTACATTGACGATATATAATAGGTATATAACATATATTTATTTATTTAAATATATTTTATATGTAATTATTTGATTGTTGATAGAAAAGAGGAAAGAGGAAAGGTTTTTCTAATATTTCGAAAAATCTTAGTCGCAGATAAAAAGAAAGAATGACTTGAATATTTTTTATATATAATTACTATATAACTGTAGAGTGGGGAGAGTGACCAGGTGACTGTTCCTCCTTTATTTTCCAGTTATTATATACCTAGAGCACTTTCGAAAATTTGGCCATTATTTGTCTTGCCATGTCAACGTACAGACCTGCCCTGATGATGCCCGAAACGGCGAAAGTGCTCGGCATCGTGAAAAAAAATCGAGAAAAATTCACCATATTACTGTCACTTTCGACACAATAAGACTGGAAAAAAGAAAATGGAGCGATTTATAGCCAAAGAACGATGCTATGTAGAAACTTCGTTCAAAAGCAAAAGACCTCAAGATTCCAAAGCCAAAGATGGAATGTTACCGTAGGATACAGGTGGGCCAAGCTGCGACAGAGGCCGCGAAAAATTGCAACTCTTGGAAGCAAATATCTTTTGTTCTCCGCCAATCTAGCTGACCTAGGCAAGAGGAGGGTTAGAACTAGAAACTTATCTGCGCCTGAAGTCACTATCCGATCCGTAAGTCCATAACCGTTGCGACATCCAGCTAAACTACTGCCGACTTAATAATGTGCAATAACCTTGGTGCCGATCTATTCAAGGACCAACTGCGTCCATTGCGACGCTAGACCAACTCCTCTCGTACGAGCGATACAATGATCCTATTATATGCACGAAGATAAGCCACCTAAAACTTGTTTTCTGTAATTCCATAACTAGCGAGGATGTGAGACATCGTCATGGGCCTCTTTCCCCTGATTTTTCGCCATAGAAAACATGGGAAATTTTTAACCATGAAAGTAGGAAAGTTTCAAACAAACTACAATGGTCAAAATAAGAATAAATAACAGCAGTAATAAAAATTAAAAATAAAAACAATAATAATGAATAGTAATATTAATAATAAATAATAATATGAATAACAAATAGTAATATTAATTGATAATAATATTAATACCAAATAATAATATTAATAATAAATAATAATATTAATACCAAATAGTAATATTAATAAATAATAATATTAATACCAAATAATAATATTAATAATAAATAATAATATTAATGCCAAATAGTAATAGTAATAATGAATAGTAATATTAATAATAAATAATAATACTAGTAAGTAATCAGTAGTAATATATTAGAATAAGTAATGATAAATAAAACGAGCACTTTCGCCCATTCGGGCATCTTCAGGGCGACGAGAAGCCATAGGGTCCACAGCTGTGGATTAATAAACATTTGGTTTCCAGGAGGAAACGTATTTATTATCACGATAGCCCAAATGCCAGATGTGCATTTTTGTCATTATTTAAAATCTACGCGAAAAACGGGCAGATTAAAAAAAATGTAGAAAGATTGCTTCAAAGAGGGGAGATGCGGTATAATCAATGATGAAGAAATTGAAAAAATGTAGGTAAAAAAATTAGAATGAAATCAGAATCACAAGGAAAAGACGAAGAATCAAACTTTAAAAAAATTGTTCTTGCAGTTCCAAATGCCTACGTCCGCGCCATTCTTGTGTATCTATAAGCAAAGCAGGTTACATTTATGTACACTCGACTATCGAGAAAAGTCGGGGTAATCAAATAGCATAAATGAAAATTATCGCTCAACTTGTCAGCGTGTCAACAATCAAAAATCAGTTATTTCCAAATTTATTTTTTTTTCTTCTCTATATTTTATTTAAAAACGCTGCAAATGATTGTACAGTGGTTTATTATTCCTTCACTTCAATAATAATTTCAGAATCCTATCCATTTATGATAGTAATTATTCAGAACATGTGTAAACGTTTCAACCGAAAAACAGATCGGTAACTATCGGAGAAAATTCCGTAGCAACTATTGTAATTTTAATTAATTTTATTTTTCTCAATTTCCTAATTAGAAACTAAATTTTTTGCCTAACAGTACAGCTGAAGAGAGTGTTTGTCGACAATTCCGATGAGTATAGAACGATTTTTATAGCTCCAAGAACTCTCGAGTTATACCCTCATGTCAAGTTTCTAAAACTCTCCCAAATTCGGCACAAAAGCTGCGATAACTCGAGAACCAATAAAGCTATCGACCCGGCGATGGTCTCATTCGATTCAGCGTCCAAAAATCTATAGAATTTGATACCACGTACACATTTTTCGGAAAAACCTTGGAAAATATGAATTTTCTCCCCCTCAAAACCCCCCAAAAATACCCTTAAAATTGAGCTAGCAAGTAGGTTCAAGAATTGGGCCGTCGTAGGACCGAGATTGATTTTTCGTGAAGATTTCAAGAATTTAGCTATTATGGTTTGGCCGGAAAAGTGTTGACGGCGTACGGCGGACAGACAGAATTTTTTTTATTGGATATTCGGATTCTACATGCCTTGAAACGTAAAACATCAAATTTTGAGGGGGGGTTATAAATTTTTTTTTCTTGGGCGATTACAATGGTTTATTATTGAATAATAAACCAAAAAAGGAAGCAAAAAATGAGAGCGAGGAGGATTGAGTGGAAAAAGGAGTTATTTTGTCTTTGTTTTTGTGGAGTTTTCCCCCAAAAAGAAGAACTGCAATATTGCATGAAGTTGAGGGGAAGCTCCATTAGTTGACATAAGATTAATAAACTAAAAATGGTACAAGAGGGTCAACCTCATACATGGCCTCATATATATTTCTCCATTTTTTTAGTTTAAAAAAAAACACCCATTTCTCCCTTTTTCTTGTCGAGGTTTCCCCTAAAGCTCCACTCGAGACCTGAAAACACTGGCTATAGGTCCACGCTTCATTGAGCTTAAACCAACTAACTTCCAGCATTTTGCCTGCTTCCCAACACGATATTAAGATCGAGGAAGATGAACAGCATGCAGCATGTTGAGCTCGAGCGAACCGTTGCGATCAAATCGGGGAGAATAGTAATTTGAGGGGACGTTCACAGCCGAATGTGTTGTCCTGGCTGAGGCAACGAAAGAGGGAACTGACATATGAGTTGAATGACCCTGGGAGGGGGATATAGTGGCTGTCTTTGCTCGGACCCGAGTACGAGATTAGAAGAGAACTGAGCACAGAAGGAGGGAAGGAATAGTTTCGAGCGGGGGAACCAAGCCAGGGCGGGGTTTCCTCGCCCAAGTCAGCGAGATAAACATCAACAAAAGATACTCGACTATAACTTGTCTCAGCTTCTTACCTCGCTCCTTGGCTCGTGCTAACCGTTTCAAAAAACCACGGTCTCAACTCATACAGATGAAGATGTAATTTACACAAATGCAGCAATCAAAGGAAGTGTCATTGACACGACAGTGCTGATGGAATCCTAGAACACGCCATGAGGCGTGTCCAGCTCCGAACATTCTGTTTTCTTAGCTCCATAAACAGAAAAACAAATCTGCGATTTGAGTAAATTTTAAAGAAGATCTCCGAGTGACGAAAAATATCAATTTAGTGTGTCCAAATGTTTTGGTTTCATGAAAAATCTTCAAACGGTTCGTTTTTCATCTAAACGTCACGTAAGCGTCATCGTAAACATTTTTGAAGTAACCAACCAAGTTTTACAATCGTGATTTGAGGCAACTGAACCTATTTCGCAATAACAACGCCCCGATGTTCCTCCTTTCCCAAGTTTATTGAACCTATTTTTATCACTTTTACGCCACTGAACACCGAATTAAATGGATTTTTTTTTGGAGAGTGAAAATATATAAATGAAATTACCTAACAAGTGAAGAATTGAAAGTATAAGTACGTAAAATAATTTAATAATTAAAAATATAAGTAAAATACTTTAACAATTGAAAATATAAGAAAAATAATTTAAGAGTTGAAAATATAAGTAAAATAATTTAATAATTGAAAACGTGCCTAACTAAAATAATTTAATAATATAAGAATTGAAAATATAAGTAAAATAACTTGAGAGTTAAAAATATAAAGTAAAATCATTTAAGAGATGAAAATATATTAAGTAAAATAATTTACGAGTTGAAAATATACTCGAGTAAAATAATTTAAGAGTTGAAAATATAAGTAAAATAATTTAATAATTGAAAACGTACATAACTAAAATAATTTAATAATGTAAGAATTGAAAATATAAGTACAATAATTTGAGAGTTAAAAATATAAAGTAAAATGATTTAAGAGATGAAAATATAAGTAAAATAATTTATGAGTTGAAAATATAAGGAAAATAATTTAAGAGTTGAGATTACAAGGAAAATAATTCAAGAGTTGAGACTATAAGGAAAATAATTTAATAATTGAAAACGTACCTAACAAAAATAATTTAATAATGTAAGAATTGAAAATATTATAGGTAAGTACAATAATTTGAGAGTTGAAAATATGAGTAAAATAATTTAAGAGTTGAAAATATAGGTAAAATAATTCGAGAGTTAAAAATAGAAGTAAAATAATGAAGAGTTCAAAATATAAGTAAAATAGTATAAGATTTGAAAATAGGAGTAAAATAATTTTGACGGTCGCTGATACCGAAAAAATCTTCAGTCGAAATCCGTACATTCCGAACTTACCTATTGTTTAGTAACCAGCTGATGAGCCAAACTTTATAAATACTAACAATGGTAGCGTAGATTAAAATGAGTACTTCACCGCGTTTTTTCGCAGCATCGGTCCGTAATCGGCCGGTGGAAAATTGGACAACGGTTTTCGCGGATGCTCGAATAAGTAATGGAACCAATTATGCGCACAAAAGGGTATAAATTTTACATTCAATATCGGATTTTCAAAGGACGTTACTTTTTCCGTCAAAATTAGAGCTAAACAATTAGGCTTTCTCCGACACCTAGCTAAAGAAATGTAACTCATTCGGTGGAAATTTCTCAACACAACTAAACTCTAAGATCTCGGAAAAATGGAGTTTTGATGGCAAAATGGTGGTATTAGGTACTTCATCATGAATAGACTTCCATCCATCATAAGGATTTTGTATCACACGGTATCTTAGCCTTTTAGGTTCCTAATTCTGGAAAAGAACCTCACAATTTTTAGCTCAACCTGAACTTAAGCGATTAGTTTCATTGAAATGGTTGATCGGCAGTAAAAAGCCGTCGTTTGGATGAAATGTGTACATAATCCCCATTTTGGGCTCACCTTTCGATTACAGTCCATATTCGTTGAAGATTGAACGATACCGCATCAAATGAAGGAACGCATTTAAATATTGCACCCGCAAACTTCGGAGAAATTGAAATTGAGCGATGAATATAGTATTCAGCGACGGAACACGAGAAACGAGAAACCCGAATAAAACAAAAGAATCGAACGCGCACCAGCACTAGTTCGATTAGTGCATCGCGAGTGCCAGAAGCCGAGGCGTGAACGTGAAGTAACGAGAGAAGTCCTTGGTTTTTGTTATTGCTAGGGACGCGACATCGATGTCAATGTTTTTTAGGTATCGATACACTCCAAAACATCGATGTTGCTATGATCGATATTTCTAAACATCGATGTTTACCTTCCGATGTCCGATTTGTGCATTGGGATTGCATTTCGAAAGTGATTTCGCCTGAGAATGATCATTTTCAAAGGAAAATCGAAGCTAGGTGAAGGATGAATATGCTTGTTTGTTGTAACTAAAAACCGAAGAGTTAGCTGCTCTAAGCTGAAGAAACCGCAGAAATAATATGGTAAAACGTAGGAGGCACATCGATCTCAACATGAAGTAATGGGAAAGCTAAATTCCATGCAAGCCATGCTCCATGTAAGCCTTCACGTCCTCGTACCTACGTGCTTTCTCTGGGCATTCGTAGTTCAACTTACCATTACTACTGAACTACTACATTTTTGCTCGAGGAAAGATCTTTTCGGCATAGGAGGCACAACAATCTCAATTTCTGAATTATACGAAAACATCGACTTAGTAAAACATCGATATTGCTCTTCCGATGTTAACGTCACCATCGATACTTTTAATTTGAACATCGATACTTCGAAACATCGAATGCGGATGTCACATATCGAGTTATTGCCCGTATCCAACCAATGATGCCAACTGAATGTGCGCCAAGTATGCGCAGTGTTGCCAGTTCAAATTCATACGGACACACGAAGGCCAAAACGAAAAAAATCAAGCGACTGTCTTCATTTTTCTGCGAGCTCCGAGCGCTTTCGCACGTTTGGGCTTCATGAGGGCTGTTTTCCCCGCCAGTTTCTGATCTTGGAATACAAAATGTCGCCACGTACGAGGTGAACCGTGGAGACGGTCGGCCCGCTTCGTATCGCTGCAGTTCCGCTCGATTTTGTCCCTTGAATTGAAAATGATGGATAAGAAATGGAGTTAACTGTAGTATCGATGTTACTGATATTAAATTCATAATTTCATTTCATGGGATATCATTCAATTTTGTTGTGTTCTAACGAGGATACTCAAGTAAAGAAAGTTTTGCGTCTCCTAGTAAAAACAATCGAACTCGAAAGACGTAGAAGAATAAGCGAAGTTGCGAATCCGATATTTTGGATTGCTTGACAAAAGCAAAACTGCTCCGGACTGTTTAACTCGGGCCGTCGTGTCTTTTCGAGCTAGTTCTTCTGTGGAGAAATAATGTAATTTCTCTGCTCCGCTCTGTTTTTGCAGTTCGATAGGATTCTCGTCGCAATTGAATTCGTGCTGCGTTGGACTACAGCGTTTCTTAAATTCTATCGAAATGCCTTACCGTTCGATCTGTTGTGCGGCTATCGTGTTAATAAGTGCGGTCTTCGGAGATGAGCACAACCACGTAGTAAGAGTTTATCATTGTTATTTCCCCTTCGGAGAGATAGTTTTTTATAGCTTTGTTCAAGGATTTCCTTATGGACGGCGTTCCTATTATGATGGCCGTGTTATTCAGGAGATATTTCGATCCAAGTAATTTTCCTCAAACATGGCTGATACTGCTTGCAAATCTTCAGCCTATATAAGCCTTAATTTAATTTCGAGCGCAGTATCTTCAAGAACGGGAAACTTTTCCCGTAAATGTTCTGTTTCCTTGGCTGAGCACTTTCGCTCGTTCAGGCATCCTCCGATGTGGAACTGTTGAGTTTCCACAGCTGCTGAGGATAGCTGCTCTTACTAAGAGGTAGATGGTTTTATTATGTCGATGCCTGAAGGGGCAAAAGCGCTCGGCAGACAATAAAAGGATCGGAGAGGATTTCTCTCTTCATGTCAATACAGGACACTGGAAAAATAATAGGTACCTCGTTAACATGTTCTCGATTTCAACAGTATGAACAAAACGACGAAGTTGTTCTATGGATGAACACAGTGGGACCTTATCACAATCGGCAAGAAACTTACGGATACTTCTCGCTACCGTTTTGTAGAGGTGGCAAAGAAGTTATCAATCATTACCATGAAACACTTGGCGAAGCTTTGCAAGGCGTAGAACTGGATTTCAGCGGGCTGGAAATTGAATTTAAAGGTAGGCCTATTGATTAATCGAAACATTTGACAATTATGCTTAATTTGTTGTTAAGATTGAGGGGGAGAAAACCATGGCGACTTGTTCTCCTGTTTTTTATTATTATTATTATTATTTTTATTTCGCCCCTTCGGGCATCATCAGGGCTTCTTAGTACTATTACAAGGTACACGGCCCCTTGGCGAAGCCTTGATGAGGCCCGAAGAGGCGAAAGTGCTTTGCAGGCTAATAATAAAAAAACAGGGGAACAAGTCGCCATGGTTTTCTCTCCCTCGATCTCAACAAGGTAGAATGAGCGATGCGACAAAACTACAACGAAAAAAAGAAAAATTATGCTGCTAGTTGTAAGGTAGGGAAAAACCAGGTGACTCATTCTCCAATTCTTTATTAGCTGGCCAAGCACTTTCGCCCATTCGGGCATCCTCAGGGCGACGTGGAGCCATAGGGTCCACAGCCTGAGGGTATGTTCACACTGCACGCGAAGCGATGCGATGCGAGGCGATGCGGGGAGAGAAGCGAATTTGAAAGCGACGTGTTCACAGTGCACGCGAGTCGACCGAGCGGTAATCATGTCGTTCCTCCGTTTCACCCCAGTAAATTCATTTTTGTTGGAGAATAGCTTGGCTGTCCGCTCCAAATCGCAAACTGCCTTGTGATCCAAGCGGTCTCGTGCAATCGCTCGCCATCGCCTGCACTGTGAACACCCCCGCTCTCCCCTCATTCAAAATCGATGCCTTGCGATTTTTGCGTGCACTCGCAAGTCATCGCTTCGCCTCGCATCGCGTCGCTTCGCGTGCAGTGTGAATTCTACCTGAGTGGGCGAAAGTGCTCGGCCAGCTAATAAATAATTGGAGAATGAGTCATCTGGTTTTTCTCCACCTCACAACCCCCGGACATCAAAAAATGCGGCGAGAAGGGAAAAAAGAATTATGCTTAATGTTTGAACCATTATTTTACTTAAATAACGCCTTAGAATTCCATGCTGATAATTGATCATCACTGCAAACAATATTTTTACAGCTAGCATGATTGAAACAAGATATTGCGAAGTGATCTTGGACGAAGAGAAACTGAAAGCATTTGTTTATGCTGTAAAGAACCACTACTGGTACCAAATGTACATCGATGACCTTCCAATCTGGGGTAAGATGTTTGTTGGCTTGAATATTTTTGTACAAAAATCGTGGAATGGTTAGATTTTTGTACTTAATGCCTTTTTTTTTTATGATACTGCTCACAGTGTGAACCTATAGTACATTATGTATAAGATTATATGCAATTATTATTGTGTAATATTTTTATTAACCGACTTCATTATTATACATTATTATTATTTATATTTATTTTAATTCATCTCTATTATATATCATAATACAACTGAACCTACGATTATTGTTACGCTGAAATTGTTTATACGTCAGGAATCGTTGGAGAAATAGAAGAAGCGGCCAACAACCAAATGAACTATTATCTATGGACTCACAAGAAATTTGATATTGGCTACAATGGAAAATACATCGTGGACGTTAACCTCACTTCTGATAAGAAAGTCAAACTAGAAACCGGCACTCGGATTAACTTCACTTACGAAGTCAACTGGGTTCCGTCTAACGTCAAATTTGAAGACCGATTTGACAAATATCTCGATCCGAATTTCTTCCAACATAGAGTTCGTATATTACTCAAGTACATTTTAATAGAAAGTTTCCGCAAGCCACTAACGTTAGCATAAAGACGTATCTAGGGCAAATAGTCCAGATGCTAACCTCATACAGAGAGCTTTCAATATCATAAGTCTTGTCAAATGGCTACCTTATACGCATGAAAAATGCATGGCTTTTAGGAGCTTCAGACATTAATATTTGGTTGTGAAACAATTTTTCAATAAAAAAAAAATCTTTTCCTTGTCGTCCCATTTTTTGTTGTCTAAGATGTGCTTCATAGGTATTTGTTTTACCAGGTGCAAGTAAATGACTGATATGTTGAGTTGTTGCTTCAATTTCAGATTCACTGGTTCAGCATCTTCAACAGTTTCATGATGGTGATATTCCTTGTCGGGCTTGTTTCGATGATTCTGATGCGCACTCTGAGAAAAGACTACGCTCGATACAGTAAAGATGACGACCTTGATGATATGGTATTTATATATTTGATAATTCGAATTATTTACAGTGTTTGTTGAAAATTTTGCGGTTGATTGTGTTGAAAATATGGCGTCCTTGATTATTTAGCTGATGTCTTGAATCAGGCTTTTTGTTTTAGTATTTGTGCGTGCCAAGGTGATTTGCTCGCCTCTGTGTTGCCTTCCTCCGGTAGTCTTTAATTTAATTTCTGATGAATTCGGAGTCTTCTGTTGGAAATTTGTGGAATGGAATAGCAATTTGTTTGATTGATGGCAGTACATTTCTAGATAATTTTATTGTGAGATTAAGAATTTCTAAAGGTGGCCTTTTGAATTGGATTTGTACAGCTTGATACTCGAAGAATGTCATGACCTGATGTCTGCGCGGCAATTTGGGAGAGCAGATAATTTAATTTTGGAAAATATTGGTCACCTAATTTGAAGTCTGCTGTCACACAGAATCGAATAGGACACGTTAGAGATGTTGAGGTTGAGGCTAATGAAGTTGAACTGTTTTGTTTTATCAACGAGAAATTATGTAAGCGAACAAAGTTTTCATCATTTGGAGCGCCGGCTTTAACGCCGTTGATTGAGATGTCAATGATCGACTTGGAAAGATAGACAATGTTGCTGAAAAAAATCGTAGTATTTTGAATTTAGCTTAGGTATTTGAGTAAATAGTGTCTCGAGTCAAGAAGAGAAGTACGATTGAATTGCGCTTTGTTTTACTATGAACACTAACGTTCTACGGACTGAGTGCAACAGTTAGTTCAAATCAAATCAAATCCATTTATTGCTTTGTAGATTTTGCATCTTTTGCAACCACATCTCTGAAAAGATAACATTAACCTTCAATCATTTTTAATTAGACAGAGATAACTCTGCATCAAAAATCCTTGAGAAATATCAAGACCTCTGACCACGAAACCAAATGACATATCAGTTTCCTTAGAACAAGCAACGTTACTATAAAAACTTATAGTACTGATAGACACGAACAATATTGGAGCCACACCGCTTGACTAACTTATTGCAGACAATATTAAGCTCCTAACCTCACTTGCTTCAATAAGATAAAAATAAAGCCTATTCGCCGCCGCCCTATTCCCGGGAGCCAATAGTCGAATTAATTGGGCTCCACGCGTCAACGGAAAATGCAGAAGAGGCGATAAAAATTTTATACGCGGTTGGGCCAGCATAGGGCACTCAAGGAGCTGATGACACAGATAGTCAGCCACGTCAGAGCTGCATATTGGGCAAGATACAGCCACCGACGTCCTAATGATGTTCCCTTCCATCAGAATCCTTCCATAATGACGCCCAAAAACTTGCAACTGGGCATAATTGTGGCTGATGTAAAAAGGCAACAGGTTGTTTCTAACCGGTTCTTTTTTTTTTCAGGAAAAAGATTTGGGAGATGAATACGGTTGGAAGCAAGTGCATGGTGATGTATTTAGACCGACCAGTCATCCAATTTTTTTTTCGGCCATGATCGGTGCTGGCTACCAAGTTACAGTGGTCACGTTTGCTGTTATAATTTTTGCAATTATCGGAGAGCTCTACACTGAGTGAGTTGATTCACTAATGTTTCAAATAACTCTTATCACGCATTTTGCAAATTTGCAAAAGGCTCTTCCTGAAGATTCCGAGGGTTGTTGAATGATTCATGTTGTTTTATTAATTCTCCCTAACTCAACGGATTTTCTTTGATATAATTTCAGGAGAGGATCATTGTTGAGCACGGCCATATTTGTTTACGCTGCATCGTCGCCGGTGAACGGTTACACTGGTGGCGGCCTCTACGCCCGATTGGGAGGTAGACGTTGGATCAAACAAATGCTGATATCCGCCTTCCTTCTTCCAACCTTGGTCTGCGGAACTGCTTTTTTCATCAATTTCATCGCCATTTACTACCATGCTTCGCGAGCGATTCCATTTGGAACCATGGTAAGTCTTGAATGAATGAATGAAAATTTTTTATTGTAGACACCTTTCGGTATAATACGGTGTTTTGCAAAATAGATTTGTACCCCACGAAATTGGTGCCTTAGAATTCGGCCAAGTTTCAACTACACTGATTAGACTTAAATCTGAACCATGGTAACTCTTTTTCTCCAATTTTGATTAGATTTGCTTACAGCTGAGTGAACCGGCCGCCGTGGGAATCGGCATAACCTAAATTATCGGTCAACGGTGAAACAGTTAACCCTTTCTCCCCGACAGACGCCTAAGGCGTGCTGCGGGCCCTACAGACGGCTTTAGGCGTCTGCCTCTTGTGTTTCCTCAGTCCCGACGGACGCCTTTTGACGTTTCGTAGTTTTTCGGCCTTCTGATGCGATCTGCCGCCGTATTTCTGTACTAATATTTTCCCTAATAATATTTTTCTGTACTAATAGTTACCATCGTGTGGGGGAGAAGTACACCTTTCATTTTCACCTTCTTCCAACAGATTTCGCGGCAGTAAAACTATCGAGGAAAGCGAAACTGTCACCTCAGCCTATATCTTCTCCGTCACCTCAGCGGCTCTTTTCCCCTTCGGTTTGAGGATTGGAGCGTCGTTAATTTGTTTCTTTTTTTTTTGTACGAATAGCGGAACATGTAACAAACTCAAAAATAATTCAGTTGTGAAATAATGTTGAGTGAAAGTGGGCGAAAATAAGAGAGGAAGACAAAGAGAGCGAGCGGCCGGCAGACTGAAAAATCCTTTGGTAGGGGGTTCACAAGTGGTCGCTAAAGCGTCGGGAGGGTGGCCTCACGGTGGTCGGGCGCGTTTCGGGGAGAAAGGGTTCAGAGTTTCGAACCAAGGCCACAGAGCTTGTGTGGCCAAAAATTACAAAAAGAGGCCGCAAAAACGCCACGGGAGCTGAGGGAGTCGAAACCTCTAGCCTAGAAACCTTTGGGGCCTGTCGTCTTTCAGATGTAGTATAGTGGTTCACGAGAAGCCCTGCAGATCTTGAAAAAGGGACCTGTTAACTTTTCCAGGCGTATGCCCAAGTGTGCAGCGATCCCACTAGGATTTCACCGTGTCCATGAAAGATTATGAAATTATTGGGTGGGAGAGTCGCTAATGAGCAAGACGCCAGCCTATATTCATTCTCATTCATTATCGTTCACATACATATAAAAAAAGTTACCAGTCCATTATCTGACCTTAGTAACATTTTTACTGAATCTTAGTGCACATTTATAGTTTCATATTGAAAAAAGATCTCTTGTCCCAATGTAAAAGTACAAAACCGCTTTATTTCAACCCTACATTTTAACCGTTCATTCAATCCTACATTGTAATTTATTCAGGTTGCTGTCACGTGTATATGCCTGTTCGTGATATTGCCTTTGACGTTGGTCGGTACTGTGCTCGGTCGGAATTTGGCTGGACAAAACGACTGTCCCTGCCGTGTGAACGCTGTCCCTCGTCCTATACCGGAGAAGAAGTGGTTCATGGAGCCTACTATTATCGTCCTGCTCGGTGGCATACTTCCATTTGGTTCAATATTCATTGAAATGTAAGTGCGACAAAAATATATTCGGTAAAAAATACAATATTCAATTTACTTATCGAAGGTCTCTCGGAGTACATTTACTTCGAACATTCTCAGATTGACTTCTCCAATTTGTCAGCAATCGAATTACTCAATCACTAATCCCAATATTAGCCTAATGGTTATCTATTGATTTCTTCTTTTATAACGTATGTTTATAGTGTAATTGATTAGCAAACTTTCAGGTAACTGCCTCTTCAAAAACGCTGTGAATGTTCATTGGGTTATTATGCCTTTGCTTCAATTATGGTATAAAAAGTCCATCCAGTGTAACTATTTTGAAAGTCAGTATTTCGAACATGTGAATGTTTCCACTTAATAAAAAATTGGTATCTAAAAGGGAAAAATCCTTAGTAATTATGGTAATTTTAATTGTTGCAAGTTGAATTGTTTGATTAACGATATATCTGAAGAGAGTGTTTGATGACCATTCCAACGAGTATTAAAAGATTTATTGTAGTTCCAGATTCTCGAGTTCTTGCCGACGTTCTGAAAATATCAAAAGTTCCACATAAAAACCGTGATAGCTCGAGAACCATTAAGGTCTTCATTCGATTCAGCGTCAAAAAATCTATATAAATTTATATCAGACATACATTATGTTTTAAAAGCCAGGGAAAATGTGAATTTCCCCCCTTAAATAATATTTGAATTGCGGTAGCGGTTTGGCTAAAGAACTGAGCCATTGCCAGACCGAGAACGATTTTAGGTGTTTAGCTATTATACCTAGTCTCCTCAGAAAAGTGTTGACGGTGGATGGACAGTATTTTTTTCCCCGCCTTCATATTTGGATTCTACTTGCTTTGAAACGTAAAACAACAAATTTTTCAGGGGGGGGGATTAGAATTGTTTTGTGAGCTATCGCAATAGTTTGTTGTTGAATAATAAACAAAAAAATGCATTATGTTTTCACGCGATTTTTTTGCGCTGTAAGAGAGTGTTATAGTAACCCTGCTGTTATCCTGTTTTCAAGTTTTGGAGTCTCGACTGTACTCAAAATTCCATCTTTGGTTAAAATTCAGTGCGACCGTAGATCCGAGCCATCTTCTATTTTTGTTATACGTACCACGATCCCACTACGATTATCAACTCTTTCTCAGGAGGGCCGGAGGGTCTCTGAAGCCTAAATGTATCCTCAATTTTTATTTTGGAGCATAAATATTAGGAGATACTAGAGTTGAAAGTTGATCAGTATTAAACGTAGGTTGGCTGGAATTTTCCTGATCAGGGATCCGCAGTGAATGTGTTAACTATTCAATAATCGAATAATTATGGTACATGCAGAGAAATTTAATTAACTGTTGCTGTTGCTATTGAATTAGGAAAACACATTATCATTTTCCTGTTGCGATCAGCCGTTAATATTTCATTATTCAGTATCTGACTTACTGTAACTGATTTGAGCCTAACATTTTACAGGTATTTTATTTTCACTTCGTTCTGGGCGTACAAAATCTACTACGTGTATGGCTTCATGCTTCTGGTGTTTCTCATTTTGGTCGTCGTCACCGTGTGCGTAACTATAGTGTGCACTTATTTTCTCCTCAACGCTGAGGACTACAGATGGTAAGTTGATGAGAAGTTTAATTATTCAAATTTATCGCTTGCTTCATTTCTGATATCTTACCCCTTCTACGGACTTTTATTATCTAGTGGCGGGGGGCTGTTGAAACAATTCTGATCTACTGTTCTGTTGGTAATTGTAACAACCCTCGGTGCCTTGAGTGTACTTAATGCTAGTTTAGATGAAGAGATCGCAAAAATCTTAACGTGTAGCTAGGGCCGTCGCCGTGGAGGAGGAAGGGGGGCCTCCTGCCTGCTTTTTCTACATAGAAAGTTAGGGAAATTTTGTGCAACAAAAATGGAAAAAATACTAGTAAAAAAAAAAAAAATGAAAAAATTATATAAAAATGAGAGAAAAGTGAGGGAGAGGGAATAAGTAAAGGTTAGGACCCCAACCAGGAGAAGGTTAGAATTTTCCAACATTCATAACTTGGAACTTCCATACTTTTCTGAGCTGTTTGAAAACTTGAAAAAAAGTTTTATTTCTCCCAAGTAAGGGTCCAAAGTTTCATTTATCCAAGAAAGGGAACGTTCCTTCTTGTATTCTTCCTACATCGATTAATCCAAATTTTTCGACTTGGAAAAGTTAGGCAGTTTTGGGCCGTGAAGATAGAAAAAATAATATTAAAAAATAAAAATAAATAATATAACAAGTTGGATTTTTTTCAATTCCCAACTCGTTAAGGTCGTAATTTCGTCTTCCCATGTTGGATTTTCCAGCTTGCAAAAGCCTAAAAGTCGATTTTCCACAACTTCAGGAACAGCCCTGTTTGTATTATCCCAACGTGTTACCAACATGATTTTGAGATCAATAATAAATAGATATACCTCGTGAATATTGAATTAAAACAGTTAATTCGTGGATAATATTTTTTCCTCATTATCAAAGTAAATTACACAGGTCAACAAACTAATGTGAACGAGGAAAATCTATTAATCATTTTGTCACTTGAAATTGAGGTGAAAGCCGGCGGTGAGAGGAGAAAAACTGACGCATGCGCGTCATATATATAATAGTTGGAACCAACCCCTTGGCTTTCATTTTTTTTAAAGTTAAGAAAATGTAGATTGCCTGTTTTTTCATTTCACTACGGCTCTGAGCGGGGCTCTGTTTTATCTATCAGATCTCTTGGCTATATCCTGAATTGCTTCCACCGTCGTTGGCCTTGGCTGAGGTCATATTTACCATATGTATACTCTTACATAAATATTCAAATGCTCCTCTTAAGGGTGATAATGAGCACATTATCTGAATTTTGATCTACTCTAACCAACAATCCCTGATGAGGCCATTGTAGGCGAAAGCGTTTGGCAGAAAATAATGACCTCTTCCTTCCACCTTTAACTGCTCTTTATTATGACTGTAAGTTAATTACTGTGATTCGTAAAAGTTGTCGTGGATGTTGGTTGTTGGATAAGCTTAGCAGCTATTGAATTTCGTCTTATCCGTTTGGTTCTTAGATAAAAACAGGCTAATAAAATATTCATCTTGACTTTTTCAAGGCAATGGACGAGCTTTCTTGCTGCAGCTTCTACATCCTGCTACGTGTATCTCTATTCGCTCTACTATTTCTTCTTCAAAACCAAGTTAGTGATTTCGTCGAGCAAATTAAACATGCAGCCAGAATTTTTCCTACGCGTTAATGTTTCACTTTAATTTTCTTTCAGAATGTACGGACTCTTTCAAACGGCTTTTTACTTTGGCTACATGGCTCTGTTTTCCATTGCGCTGGGCCTGATGTGCGGCACTGTGGGATACGCTGGCACTTCATTGTTTGTTAGAAAAATTTACTCCACGGTTAAAATTGACTAAACAGTACTTTGAGTAAGTGCAAAAGATTTTTTTCTCGTCAGATTTATTTACACATACATGAAGATGATTTTTTTCTATCTTAATGTAATTATATAGTTGTCCCTGTAAAATCATATATATAGTTGTCACATAATATATAGAGTGGGGCACGGGAATATCCCAGATTTCAAAAACTGCTGTTGTTGAATATGCGGTTGTAGAGGAGTGGGGTGGGTCTCGTTTGGAGGGGTGAGTGATGTAGTTTTCAGTCATTACCATGTGGTCGGGAGAGCAACGTGCGTTCATTATCGAGACTTTTTTAAAAAATGGCGACTCTGTAACTGCCACTTTGAGAGCGTTCCATACAAGGTACGATCTGTCGGAACATGAATTTGAGAGCTTCTGGTTCCAACAAGATGGTGCTACAGCACACACAACACACAGCTCGTCAACAAGGTCTATTCTCCAGGAAATGTTCCCCTGGGCAGGTGATCTTGCATGAGCCCATTCAGTGGCCCCCGCTTTCCCCCGATTCAAGCCCTTGTGATTTTTATTTATGGGGTTACCTCAAGGCCGAGGTTTTCAAACATCGTACAAGGACCCTGGAAGACCTCAAAACTGCAATCGAGGAAGAAATCGCCCAGATAACTTCTACCACACTTGAGAAAGTCATCCGAAACTTCCACGAAAGGCTCAATATCTGTATTGCCCGGCAAGGCCATCATTCAGACAATTTTTATTTTTAAAACAGTTGGAAAAACTACATGACGTCATTTTTTTAAAATAAATTCTTTTTTCAGTATAGTTTTTCAGTAGTTTTTTTTTAACAACTTTTTGAAACGTGGGAGGTTTTTGTGCCCCACCCTGTATAACGGATTTCACAAAACCTTGAGACCCCAACTTTTAAAAATGTATCTCCAAGTTTCGCAAATATATCTTAATTTACTTCTTGGGTGTTTTCAGTTTTGCAACGGGAACCATCGCACAGGTGAGGGTTTATCGACGAAATGAGGTGTTTGTTTTGCTGCCACGAGCCTCACCGTTTGATCCATTGCACAAACACTTCGCCTTCTATTCGTTTTGTCTTCTCATCCTGCGTTCTGTCATCTGGCGACTATTATACACACGTAGTTAACTGGAATCGAATGAATGATTCGTCGGACAGTACTCGGCTTTGCTCTCGCCGCATCATGACGTGATAGGAAAAGAAATTTTTGGGATAACGATGGTGTGCAATATCGTAATATCAAATTAGCGGATGGATTTAAGTTTTTCGGATTGGGCTTCGTTTACAATGTTCGAAAACCTTTGTAGATTGAACTATTCCCAAACTGATTGTAATTCTATTATCTAGGTGTAAATAAACGTGATATTCCATTAAACTATATAGAAAAATTCATATTTGACACCTCCTAGACGTAGGTTACTTAGTACTAGCGATTTGTATATTGATTTTTTGTTCTTGACGAAACAGATTTGATTTGTATGTAAATTCTTCTTCTTTTTTTGGCGTGAATATTTATCGACTGGAACCGTTTCATTTTCGACTGACCTACGCTTTTCATCCGTTCCTACGAGCTCTACCTAACCCTAGAACGGAGTTGTCCAATTGTGCTTATGGAATTATTTTAGTCGTATTTGTACTCCTTCTGTCCTTTTCTCAGCGATTATTAATGAAGCATCTACGTTAGTTTTGCAAATATCTAGGTTTTCAAACGGTTTGAAAAACCGCACAAAAAATTTATTCGTCTTCGATTCAACAAATCGATAACTATTTGCGAACATTAAATTCTGACAAATGAGGGCTTTAAAATGCTGCCATCTCAATTGAGTCATGAGAATGTTAAGTGTAAATAGTATCTAATCTTCTATGATATCGGTATTTCGACGTGAATTTATATTAATTTCACCTTCGTTTGGTCAATATTTATAGTATCTAATATTGGTGTGTGCTGCCACAGAAACGGAGATGATGTTTGATGACTTCATTATTTTTTGTGCCCTGCGGATTCTCATTTATTAAATCTGTTAATTTTATTGTTGTTGTGTGTCTCCCTCACCATCCAATACATCATTATACTGGGCATATATAGAATAACTAATCGAATCTAACACTCGTTCAAGCGAATCAATTGAACCGAAATGCATTTCAAGGATCTCATTCGACCACGTGCTTTCTCCCTTTGGTGTTTTTATTCAAGTGAGAATGAACTCTAGGCACATCCTCCCTCGTAGGTTATTCAGAGATGATAATTTTTTCAACATTTTGAGTTTTAGTGACGGAGAATAAAATAATTAGGTACTCCACTTTTGATATCAGTAGGATAAAAACGATCTGATAACAAAGGTGAAGGTCAAACCATTTGGCCGCAATCGGTCGCTAGTCGCATGTGACATTATCGTTTCAAATTCAGTCCTAGAAGAACAGTAAACCGAGAATAAAATAATAGTAATGATATCGAGCACAATCTGGCATCGAATTTCAAGGAGGGAATATTTATAAAATTCGCTAGTTAATCGCCGAATTTCGAGACGATTGAGCGGTTACCGTCCAATTATTTATTTCCTCAGAAGAAAAATAATACAATAACCAGTAGATAGATCACACAGTATTTCCATGTTTGACTCGGTAACAGGAATAACGTAAATTGGGCTCAACGTTATTACTCTACACTTGTTAATGAAAAACTAACCACGAGAACCCAAAAATAAAAAAAATCACGAATTAGGTTAACAATGAGGAAGTGCTGTATGTGAGCCTAACATAACAATACAAGCCGTGTTTTGTAAAATGGGATTTTTTTGGTAGCCTGTTGTTGTCATAGGGTTTCACAGATGAAATACAGTCTTTTTATCGAGCATAATATATTATTCGAGGCTGAGACCACATGAACAAGAAGACCACAATCGCGCTCGGCCGACTTGATCGTTATTAGGCTAGCATTGATGTTGTTTATTTTAAATATCAAAGAATATTATATTAATTCATTTTATGTTTATAAATTATTCGTACTAATTTATTCATTATATAACACCTGTAAAAATCGAAATAGTCAATAAACCGCATACGGCTGAAGTACGGTGTGTGATCCAATCGGCACAAAAGCATTTTTGTGAAATGGAGTCATTTTTAAAGCACTTAGGCCCAAATATACAAAAGTGCAAAAATAAAATGACCGAAAATGCGGATTGCGAGAAAGTACGGTGTGTGATACCAACGATAAAAACCAAACAACATTCAGCTAACATGAAGAAACATTTCAAGTCTCCCAGCGTTTAAATATTATCATTTTTGCAGTCTGAAAAAAATCAAAATATTGGCATTATGCATATAGCGCGGAAGTACTGTATGTGACCCGCGTGATAAAAATCAGACTTCATTCAATCGCCGTCTCAAACATTCCAAGACTCTGAACGTTCAAATATATTGGTTTTAACAAATCAAAATACGCACGAATGCGAATTTGTAAAAAAAAAGCTCGTAAAGTGGAGGTACGGTGTGTGTCGCAATATACTAAAAATCAAGTATCTGCTCGCCATAACAAACATTTCAAGATTTCAAACGTAGAAAAATATTTATTCTTATAGCCTGTAAAAATCAAAAAAAGAAAAAATTTGAACGGTTATATCTGACATAAGGTACTGTGTGTTATCTAAACTGCAGAAACGGCTAATGTCGCACAATTATTGGGAAAACCTTCTCTGATAATTTCTTCGAGTTTCATTCATTTTTCGCGGAGATAAAACGATTTAAGTATGTCTTTTTTTACCGTAGACACTTGTTCAGAAATTCTTTTCTGCGCATAGTATTATAACCATTTCTTCCAAATTCATCTCCGTTTCAAATTCGAATATTACAATACTACGTAAACATCGAAATAATTACACAGCTCTGCTAAAAATAATTAACCCCCTTTAATAATATTATCATACATTTTACACATCTTCATCAAAAATTCAAAAATCTTCACCAATAAAGCTATCGACTCCGCGATTGTCTCATTCGATTCAGCGTCCAAAAATCTATAGAAATTGATACCAAATACACCTTTTCCTGAAAAACCTTGGAAATTTTGCATCTCCCCCTCAAAACCCCCCAAAAATACCCTTAGAATTGAGCTAGCAAGTTGGTTCAAGAATTGGGCCGTCGTAGGACCGAGATTGATTTTTGGTGAAAATTTCAAGAATTTAGCTCTTATAGTTTGGCAATCAAACAACCAATTTCGAGGGGGGTTAGAAAATTTTTTTTCTTGGGCGATTACAACGGTTTATTATTGAATAATAAACCAAAATTGTAATTATTAAATTTACAATAGTTTGTGAGGAGTTTTCCCCTATAGTTAACAATCTGTTCTTCGGTGGAAACGTTCACAAATAATTTTCGCAATAGTTACTACAACAAATTGATAATCTTCTTATATATATTGAATCTAAGGAATAATAAACCACGGTACAATCATTAGCAGCGTTTTAATTGGTGGGGCGGGTAAATTTAATATTAGAAGGCGTCTTCTCTCGGCTAGTTGTTGCCACATGATGGAATGCGGTTTTACTGGTTTCACCTTCTATTTTTAAAATGACGTTTCCAGTTCGACTACGACGTAAACAAACGTAGCGCCTATTCGAGGCAGCGCCGTCTCCAAGTTTCATTGAGTTATCTTCTGAGATGAAGTGCGGGCTATTCGAGTTGTTGCTATCAAGGTCTGGATCATTGTCTCTCGAGTGCGCCGATTTTCCGCCGGCAGATTGCCGCCTTCAATTCTCCCTATCGACCAATGCGGAGTTTATCTGAAGATCTGAAGAAGTATCTGCTTTGAAATTGACGTAGAATCGAATTAAAACTCATCACAATTAATACTTGCGTCAGTTAATTGGGCGTAAGACAATTAAAAATCGATAAGGACAACGAGAAGGTGAATTTGGATAATATTTCGAGCGCACCATAAGAAGAGACATTTTCTGAGTGGCTTTGTTTTTTTCACCTACAAGGTCAAAAAGCGATTAACGAGAGAGATGTCCGGGTTTTCACCGAACATACTAGACACGACCTGACCTTGTGATAAATTGATGTGAATGAATTAAAATCAGCATAGGCGTCGCACGAGGGGGCACGTCCCTCCCCCCCCCCCCCCAACGAATTGAAGCGTTCAATTTTTTTATTGTTGTAGCTTTGTCGCTTTTTTCGTTCTTCGTTGTTGGGGTTGAGGGGGAGAAAACCACGGCGACCTATTCTCCTGTTTTTTATTGTTGGCCTGCCAAGCACTTTCGCCCATTCGGGCATCATCAGGGCTTCGTAGCACCATTACAAGGTATCCATGGCCTTGTATCCAGGTATCCAGGGGCCGTGGATACCTTGTAGTGGTGCTACGAAGCCCTGATGATGCCCGAATGGGCGAAAGTGCTTGGCAGGCCAACAATAAAAAACAGGAGAACAGGTCGCCGTGGTTTTCTCCCCCTCAACCCCAACAACGAAAAAAAATTTTATTGTTATATATCCAACGAAAAAAAAGAAGTTTTTTTTATATTCAACTCACAGTTCAACACATTCAACTAACAGTTATTATAATGAGATGGATTCGTACTACTTTTTCTCTACGTACACCTTCATTATTTCTTTGACTAAAAATTAAATAATCGACCTATAGTAATATTTCAATTACTGTCTGTATACATTATTTCTTTTATAAAAATTCTATCGTTAAAGCTAACATTGTTTATAATAATTTTGTTTTATATTGAAACAATAACGAGAAAGATAGGCTTATAGATTCAAAAACAGAGCGAATCAGATTATTCCAGATTTTTGATCTCTGGCATGTTGTGCCTCACCAAAATAACCCAAAATCAATCAATTTCTCCAAAAATCAATCTTGGCCTGACAAACGGCTCAATTCTACAACCAAATCGCTAACTCGATTTTAAGGATATGTTTGGGGGGTTTTGAGGGGAAGAAAATAAGTGTTTTTCAGACAATATCAATTTATATAGATTGAAATAATAATTACAATAATAAACCGCTGTACAGCGATTTTTGTTAAATTTTAACAAAGCAACCAAAACTCCTAAACGGAAAAGTTCTCAATAAACACGAAATGCACTAAACCTTCAATTATCGCAAATTCTTACATCATTATTGGAGCAAATGAATAATAAAACCACTGTACAATCATTTCCAGCGTTTTTAATCTTTATCGCTTAAAAAAAAAAGAAGTAATAACAGATTATCATTTTCGGAGTTCTCGGGGGGGGGGGGCAGCAGAGGGGGCGGGAGGGGCGAATCGGCGGGTGGCTAGATTATCCGCCTTGATCCGCGACGCCACAGCGACCTAGCCGGCCAGTAGTCACTGCCAGTAGTCGATGAAGAAGCCGAACGGTTCATTTTCTCGACGCCGCCACTGCCGCCAATCGCGTCATCTCCAAGGTCTGTTTCCCTCCCGATTTTAACGTCGCATATCATTTGAATAATCATTTTTCATTTCCACCGTTCGATTCCCGCCGTAACCGAGTGCATAATATGTAATAGGATATATATTATGTTTTATCATTATTCCGACCGGAAGTGCGGTCGCGAATTATATTTTTGCCGTCGCGAATATTAACGAAAACGGGTTCTCAAGGTTTGCGGGCTGGTTAGAAAAGATTGACAACTCAAGACTGACTGTTCGGTAAGGCGTTTGATACGCGTTTTCAAACTATTACACGGAGCATTTTTTACCGTTTCAAATTTGAGTTCCCGGCGGATTAAGTTCTTTCGATAATCGTAGATATGTACATAATATGCTGGCATTAATTATCTTGCAGAACTTGAGTTTAATATGGTGATGAATGGATAAAATAAAATTATAATGATTTTGGGCACTCTTTTATTTATTTATTTTTTTTTTTTTTATATAGCACTTATTAGAGAAATTCATAAATATACATTTACACATTACAAAACAAGGGAAAATGCAAGCCTCCACTTCAAGTCATAGACTTGTGCTGTGGAAGAGTAGTAAATGCTATATAAGTAATGCAATATAAGTAATTTAATCCCACATTGTTATAATTTAAACAATATTAAATCAAATACTGAACATAGTTATCAATCTCAACTTGTTATATTAGCATTAAAAAGTTTATCTCTTCTATGGTTCAAATATTTCCCCCTGAATCTCGTTGTACCCTCTTCCAATAATTCTATATCACCTTCACGGAGGTCCCTATAAATCTTTATTATAAATCGTTTATGAGATCCCAGATCGTTAGCATCCCAAAATCCCTAAAAAGCAGTTCTGTTGAATACCTTTTTTTTTGAGGAGTACCTTGATCACCAGTATGAGAAATATAGTGTTTAATCGTGTAGCACCGCTCCAATTTTATCAAGTCTCTTGACACACTAGCGTTGAAATTTAATTCGAATTTATATAATTTAAAGGTTACATATTATGCCCTTGAATACCTATTTTTGGCCAATAAATTCCACAAATAAGCTTCACTCAGTGATAACATCAATGAGCCTCTCGAATTCACCTAATCACGAGAGCGTCGCACGTTCTGTGGTGAAACTGTCTGAAGGTGCCTGGCAACGCGTTCAATATTTGCTCTCACGCAGGGCATTAAAAAATTCGCGCTGGCCGCTTATATAACAGTGCGACAACAAACAAAATTCCCGTCTTCCAGTTCATCGCAGGTGAATTTCGTTCAACAGGTAGAACGGCTAATTCGGATAGTAAACCTGCATCTGTGCATGCGACTCGTGCATTTCGAATTTATTGTTGGTACACAAATAAGGATCAGGAAAAACGCTGCAAATGATTGTGCAGCGGTTTATTATTATTTCACTTCAATAATGATTTACGAAAACTATCCATTTGTGATTTTAATTATTCCGAACATTTTTTGGTTTATTATCCAATTGGTTTATTATTCAATAAATAAACCATTGTAATCGCCAAAGAAAAAAAAATTTCTAACCCCCCTCAAAATTTGATGTTTTACGTTTCAAGGCATGTAGAATCCGAATATCCAATAAAAAAAATTCTGTCCGTCCGCCGTCCGCCGTGAGCAGTTTTCCGGCCAAACTATAATAGCTAAATTCTTGAAATTTTCACCAAAAATCAATCTCGGTCCTACGACGGCCCAATTCTTGAACCAACTTGCTAGCTCAATTTTAAGGGTATTTTTGGGGGGTTTTGAGGGGGAGAAAATTCATATTTTCCAGGGTGTTTCAGAAAATTGTGTACGTGGTACCAAATTCGGCACAAAAGCTGCGATAACTCGAGAACCAATAAGGCTATCGACCCGGCGATGGTCTCATTCGATTCAGCGTCCAAAAATCTATATAATTTGATACCACGTACACATTTTTCTGAAAAACCTTGGAAAATATGAATTTTCTCCCCCTCAAAACCCCCCAAAAATACCCTTAAAATTGAGCTAGCATCGTGGTTCAAGAATTGGGCCGTCGTAGGACCGAGATTGATTTTTGGTGAAAATTTCAAGAATTTAGCTATTATAGTTTGGCCGGAAAACTGCTAACGGCGGACGGCGGACGGACAGAATTTTTTTTTATTGGATATTCGGATTCTACATGCCTTGAAACGTAAAACATCAAATTTTGAGGGGGGTTAGAAATTTTTTTTTCTTGGGCGATTACAATGGTTTATTATTGAATAATAAACCAACTGGCGAATGCATTTTTTACAAATACTTACAATTACTGTTAATTGTAATTTGGTGAAAACATGGGATCAATAATGTGAAAACGGTAGTTTCCTCCTGAAATTGCTTCCGAGCGGAAAACGAGATTTTTATTACTTCAGAGCTTCGTATGAGGCTGGCGATATAACAGACCTTTTTTTTGCACGCTGAATCGATCGAAAATACCTCTGAACCTTCACGAATAGGTAGATCCTCAATTTTAAAACAACTTGAGCTATTTTGATAAGATTCTGAATAAATTGTGATCATGATTTATCTCTTGCTAGATTTACCTCCCTCTCGATGCGATATTCATAGACCCAATTATCGACTAACACGTTCGGTATTCAAGCTCGTTCGATGACACGGGTTTAAGAATGCGTGAAAGTGCTCATTATCGTCCCATGTACAAGAGGACAACGTGTAACGAAATTTCCTTCACTTCTCCTCGTTAGCCTTACAGTATTACCTTTATTATTATCGTGGGCCGACTTTTCGGACTCTTTTGATTTGCTAATCGGTAGAGGAAAAGCCTCACTACGTTTTTGTTGATTTAAAAGAAATATAAAAATAAAAATATAGAAAATATAATAAAAAGTAAAAATGTAAAAAATATACCTAATAAAAATATGAAATAAAATATATAAAAAAAATATATATAGAAGATATAATAAGAAATAAAAATGTAGAAAATATAATGAAAAATAAAAAAGTAGAAAATATAATGAAAAATAAAAATGTAGAAAATATAATGAAAAATAAAAAAGTAGAAAATATAATGAAAAATAAAAATGTAGAAAATATAATAAAAAATAAAAATGTAGAAAATATAATAAAAAATAAAAATGTAGAAAATATAATAAAAAATAAAAATGTAGAAAATATTAAAAAAATAAAAATGTAGAAAATATAATAAAAAATAAAAATGTGGAAAATATAATAAAAAATATGAAATAAAATATATAAAAAATATATACTTATATAGAAAATATAATAAAAAATAAAATGTGTAGAAAATATAATGAAAAATAAAAATGTAGAAAATATAATAAAAAATATGAAATAAAATATGTAAAAAAATATATAGAAAATATAATAAAAAAATATAAAAATAAAGAAAAATAATTACCTATGTATGATATTATATATATGCTTTCAATATTTAAATGTTTTATAGTATTGTGTTATGAAATATTATACATTTTATGATCTAAATGTATAAAATTACACAAGCAGGAGGAGGAGAAGGTATATATTATACTATTCATCGAGAATCTGGTTGAATAGAGTTTGATTGGAAAAAAAAACGCTGCAAATGATTGTACAGTGGTTTATTATTCCTTCGCTTCTGACGGCGTATGGTGGGCGGACAGAATTTTTTTAAATTGGATATTCGGATTCTACTTGCCTTGAAACGTAAAACATCAAATTTTGAGAGGGTAAGAAATTGTTTTCCCGGGCGATATTATTGAATAATAAACCATTGCAATTATGTAAGGCCATCGGCTGAAAAAATCTTAGAATTTTGATTATTGACCTCAAAAATTTTGAAAAATTCGAAATGTAATGGAAAACTTCGTTTTGCAAAAACTTGGCTTCGAAGAATTTCGTCTTTCAAGCGCGAAAAATAATGGATTTTTCCTATACTAAGTGAACTGCAAAGTTGATACATATGATATTATAACCAATTGATTGTGATAGAAAAGAGGAAAGGTTTGTTCTAATATTTCGACCAATCTTGACCATCTCAGAACTCGTACGTACCGATATTTAAATTTAAATAATTCGATCATCTGGCGACCCGAACATTTATTTATTTTTTCACGTACTTATTTAGCCTCCAATGTTTTAAAAATATCGTCATCCGTTTTTCAGGAATATTCCATTTTATTATTTGAAATCATTTCATTCGATTATTTGAAATCGAATATCGCTCACTAAACCTTTTTAAATTCCCGAGACTGTGAAACAAGTGTTGTTTTTCACTCTGCAGCCAGAATCAGCCTCAGAAAACTATCGTCGACGTCACTCGTACGACATGTGACCTTTCGTATCAACTGATGGCCGTTCGTCTTGTCCGAAAAGAGTAAATTGAAAGGTTACATACATCGTTAAGATAATGCGCGGTATCGAATATGAAAATGATCGAATATGAAAGAGGTCGTTGAAATTTTCGTTACAAAGGCGACCGTAGAGCGATCTGGGAATCAGATTTTCGTCCAAGGTTTCTCCCTAATACGAAAATAATTTCAGTCGTTTTGGATTTTTCGCTGATTACAACTGATGTAACGAGATAAGTAATTATTTACCAAAGAAACCTATTTTTTTCCTTTTAATTGCAGTGTTTAATTAAAAGTAATGTTAAAAACAATACGTAGGCGGTTGATTTCTTTGGGGTAAAAACCGTATGATAGCTGAGGTTCAATTATAAATATCATTCATTACGTCGGACCGTTTAAAATTCGATCTGGTTTGTTTTCGTACATTTTTTCGAGCCAGGGATACATAAAATAAATTAGTTTGAAGGTTCTGGAAAGAAATTTTTAGTCATTATTCAATAATAGACCAAGAAAAAAAAATGTTCTAACCTCCCCGAAAAATCTGATGTTTTACGTTTCAAGGCATGTAAAATCTGAATATCGCATAAAAACAAAAAGCCGTTCTCAAGCGAAACTTTTCTGAAAAAAGCTAAATTCTTGAATTTTCACAAAAAAAAAAAAAAAAAAAAAAAAAAAAAAAAAAAAAAAAAAAACAATTTTTTGACAATATGTTTTTTCTTTACCTCGTCGTATGTTATCCGGGGGAAAGTGCTCGGCCAGCCAATAAATAATCGGAGAATGAGTCGCCCGGTTTTTATCTGCCTCACATTAATCATTAATTTAATTTTTTTTGCGCCTTACGGTACTTTTGTGAAAACCTCACCAATTCAACACAAAAGCTGCGATAAATCGAGAACCAATGAGCTATCAGCACCGCGATGGTTTTATTCGATTCAGCGTCCAAAAATCTATATAATTTGATACAAAATACACCTTTGTCGGGAAGAGGTTGGAAACCAAAAATTTTCTCCCACTCAAAACCGCCCAAAAATACCCTTAAAATTGAGGTTTTTTGGTGAACATTTCAACAGTTTCGAATTTACAGTTTCTTAAGCTATTACAAAATTCGGATTCTACGTGCCTTGAAACTTAAAATATCAAATTTTGAAGGGAGTTAGACAATCTTTTTTTTTTTGGCGATTACAGTGGTTTATTATTAGCAACAAAAACAAAATTATTAAAATTACCGAAGTTGCTTTCAACTTATTATTTTTTTTAATCTAATAAAAAAAATCATTTAAGGAGGACACATTCACAAAAAATGTTCGAAATAGTTACTATTACAATGGATGGTTTTCTTACATTGCAAATGAATAATAACCCACAGTATACAATAATTTGCAACGTTTTTAGGGTCTCTCGTTTTCGAACGCCTCTTTTAGCGCATCCCGTTTAATTCGAACCGCGAGCAATGAAATCCAAGGTCTTCTCTCCGGTTGTAGTAGTCTCAATATAGTCGACTCTGGATTGGCTGGCTCAATGTCGAGCCTGTTTGGGCTGGTTGTTGTCAGTGAACACGTCATTCGAGGTATTCTCAAGACTTATCGCGAGTTCCCCATATGGACGATTCTTAAATAGGAGCAGATTTACTACCTCAACTATCGGTGGTATAGAGGACAAGGGACAGAATCTGAGGATTTTTTACAAGATTTTTTCCTCTCATTTGAAGAGAGAATAAAATACGGTTTCGAATAGGTGTCGCGAATTCAACAAATTTCGTCGCCCTTTGCCAGTATCGATATTTTTTCGATACGATACTCTTCATAAAGTATCGACAGTCAATATTTTTCGATACCGATATTTCGAAAAGTATCGATACTCCGATATATCGGTCAAAAGTATCGATAGTCAATATTTTTCGATACTCCGATATATCGGTCAAAAGTATCGATAGTCAATATTTTTCGATACCGATATTTTGAAAAGTATCGATACTCCGATATATCGATCCAAATTATCGATACCATAGAGTATCGATATCATTGATATTTAGCACGTAAAATTTAGTTCGATGATTCAAAAACGGTGCACAAATTCAAAGCCAAAAGTCGCGCAGGTCCAACATTAATCGCGACTTGCCGTTGATTTTTACCTATGTGCTTTGTTATAATTTTTTATTCAACTTTGTGATTTATTGGAAGTAGTTTGGTTCTATTTATTTTATACCAATATTATGGTCCTGATTTTGTTTGTTTAGTAAAATATCATCAACCAAGAGCACATTTCGGTCATCCATTTTTAGGTGTACAGTTTTTCTGTTCAAAGGGGATCAAGTAATGAATTAGATACCTAGTTACAGGTAGTCACAAATATGTGATGAACAATTGAAATATAGAATATAGAATTTTTATTTTATTTTATTATAGAATTTTTTATTATTTATTTTATTTATTTTTAATTTTTGTATACGTAATAAACAACAAAAACTGCAATAACCAACGGAAATAATTCTTAAGAGGGAACCCTTCCTAGAAATATTATTTTTTGGAATAATTTAGCAGAAAGTCTTTTCCTGGCTTGGGAGTAAAGGGCTCAATACAATATCAGACCTAGGTCAGGCGGGTGTGAAAAAGAAACTGTTTTAGTTCTCTAATAATTCGCTGTATAATGCTTTTTCAAAAGTACCAAATAATATGTACATAAGTATCGATACTTCCTATATATCGATGAAAAAGTATCGAAACAAAAATATCGGTACCCAGTATCGAAAAGAAAGTATCGATACAAATATCGGTGTCGATACCAAAAATATCGATACTTCAATATATCGTTGGTATCGTAACGTCCCTCTTCGTATGATAGGCAGCAGTTTGGAAAAGTACATTAAAAAAATTAATGTTCATTGTATAAACGTCATCTTTCAATAACGTTGGTAACGGGCCGTCAATTCGGAGAATTCAATATACTGAAAAATGTGTAGGAAAGTGCTTAATCAAAATCCCCTAATATCCTTGAGTATTGTTAATACTATTAATTCATCAAATTATCGTGATTAAAATATTAACAATTCCTCTACGGCATTCAACAAAATATGTCTCTAAAAGTACAAAAGTAGGCACGGAAAAATTCAATGAAAACTTTTATTTTACAGGTTTTTATTGATTTTTACTGGATTGACTCACTTTCGCTCTAACGATCCCTAATTTTTTCTCTAATTTTTGGCAGCGAGTCTACGATGAGGACCAAATTCGAAATGGCTCAAACAATCGACAACGCTATATCGGAAGAGTTGCAACCTTTGAAACATTCTGATCCGAAAATACAAAATAAAGTAAGCTTTATGCATAACTATGTTCTCATTCTAAATAGTATTGTGACCGTCTGAAAGTCCAATTCGGAACGAAGGTGAATTTGGGAAAAAAAAAATTTCTCAGTACTATACTCGGAATAAATAAATGAACAAGAAGTGTCTGTGTGTCCGTCTGTCTGCGTTCCTGCGATCAAAAAATTTCATAAAACGTCATTATATCTCGGTGAAAAATGAATGAAACACGATAAAATTTCCAGAGAATGTTTTCCTAGTAAGTTTTTTTTTTTTTTTTTTTTTTTTTTTTTTTTTCTAAAGTGTGTTGTTCGCTGGCGTTCGTAAGTCCGATCGGGTTACTTTTTTTTTTTTTTTTTTTTTTTTTTTTTTGTTTTGAAAGAGTTATAGATATAACGGTTCTGAATATTTTTCTGTTTCGATTTTTACTGACTATAAGAGTAAGTGTTTTTCAACGTTAGAGGTCTTAAAATGTTCGTTATGGAGAGTAGATGATACTTGCTTTTTAGTATAGCGCGTCACACACCGTACCTCCAAATTTTAGCTTTTTAACAATTTCTCACTGGTGCGTATTTTGTATTTTGATTTTTACAGGCCGGAAAAATCTATATATTTGAACGCTCATGGTCTTGAAATGTTTGGGACGGCAATTAAATGAAATCAGATTCTTATTACGTTGGTCACATACAGTACTTCCGCGATATAGTGGGTTCTCGAAAGGTCGAAATTTTACATAAACGTATTTTCGATAACGAATCAAAGGCCTAACTGAAAAAAGTGGGAAATTTGGGTGTCAGGAATTTCGATTTAATTGACGAAAAGGTAATAAAATAATTTTTATCGGTTCACAATTTTTCTCTAGCCGTGAGAGTTTTTTTAAAACGAAATTTCAAAGTTCCGACTTTGGATGGCCGTAGCTCCGCGGGGGACGAAGCGAACCTAACGTTTGTAATTAGAAAAATGTTGGAAATTTAACCGGCTACAATTTTTTTTGTTCAATAAATGCAATTTATATTTAAAAAAAAATAAAAAATAAAAAAATAAAATAAATAAGAAATACGTAAATAGAAATACGTTAAATTCCAGTTAGTCGAGATATTGGCTTGCCTGAGACTCACCGGAGAAGATGTTATTCGGGTGGGCGATGTTTTTGGAGAAGAAATGATCAAAGGGATGCGAGACGAGCCATCTTCGCTCCGCATGGAAAACACTTACATCCCAGAATTATCTGCTGGACAAGGTGAGTGAAGAAAAAATGTAACTACATAGATTATTTTGAAAGTACAGCGCAGCTGAGAAATTTATAAAGTTTTGAGTGCTTCTGTAGTGTTTGTACGTGTATCATTGGCGCTTAGAGAGCAGGACAGAGCAACGTTGGAGGCCGTCACAGATCAAGTTGACCTAGTAGACAGAAAAGCTACTAACTAATCTATCCTGCGGATGCTCTGAGACTGAGCCGATAGCTTCGTCATTAAAATCCTGTAAAATAGTGGAGGTAAATAGGAGCGAAGATTAAGAGCGCTCGACACTGCTGTTCACCACGTTTTTCCCAAGAAAAAACCTTCTAACCTTTTTCCTCGCAAAAAATTGAAATTCCAGAAATGTATCAATTTTTCGAAATATTCTGAAAACAAAAACGAAATCCAGAGTTATCGGTAAAAATATTATTTGTCAGTTTCAAACGTAGTTTCAGCAAGAAGTGTTTCGACATCGGCTCGAAATTGCTAATTTGAAATTTCAGGCATTTCTCCATTTTCCAATGGTCATGTAGGTTTAGATTTAGGGCTAAGCAAAAGACAAAAAAGGACGGTTCGTTATGGCGAGCAGATGCCACTTGATTTTTCGGATAATGGTTCACACACCGTACTTCCACGCTATGAGTTTTTTTCTCACAATTTCACTTGTGCGCATTTCTTTTTTTTACAGGCCGCAAAACTTAATGTATTTGAACGTTCAAGGTCTTGAAATGTTTGGGACGGCTGAAGTCTGATTTTTATCACGTGGGTTACATACAGTACTTCCGCGTTATACGCACTGTGTGCACATCACTTCTTTTTTTTTTTTAAATTTACTAGGTATTAGGGAGGCTATCTGATTTAATCAGAGGAAATCGGCAAAGTCCTGGCGAATGCACTAGGGTGGATATTTTTGTATGTTTACTGTCTAGTGACTATGCATATTCATGGGAGCTTTCTTATAGGTTCATGCGCGGGTATTTCTGGGAAGAATTTTTCGTCGAATTTCGAATCATATAAGTAGGTTCAACATTTTGAATAACTAGCTGAGAGCTTTCCTCTGCCAGTTGCTACTTGAAGACCAAATGCTTGAGTAATCTTAGCTGGCTGAGAATTTTATTCCGCACTACAAAATATCCCACAGTATCCCCAAGTCTAATTTATTTAGTTCTTCTATTATCGCAGTTACATAATAATGTTCCCTACTTCCTGATGGCTTCTCCCTCGACAGGTTAATTAACCTTTATGACCATGGATCGAAAACTCTCCTGAGCCATCAATGAGCTCTTAGCCTTAATGAGTCTCTTAAGATCTGTACATGATCTGGTTTTTATATTAACGTTTATAAACTTTTTTGTCTCTTAGATGAAGGAGAATACTTAGGCTTGGATTTGGGCGGTACGAATTTTCGCGTTCTGCACGTCAAGCTGAAAAATGGCATTGTCGTTGACGAAAAATTCCTCAACTATGATGTGGACATGGAGACGCGTCAGGGTGAAGGTAAAAGTGCAATAAAATTATCGTCAGAGCAGCCTTTGCATCTTCTCTCGGCTTCTCGATACAGCAATTTTCAGTATCAGCATATCTACTCAGGAATTACCTTACTTGCTACAGGTACGGCCCTTTTTGACTTCCTCGCTGACTGCGTTTCAGACTTCGCGCACAAAGAAGGCGTCGCTGACAAAGGACTCACCCTAGGTAACTGCAGAATTTTCATTTATTTTTATTTATAGCTCTAGCTCAGATTGCTGATTTTTTTTTTTTTTTTGCTACCTGAATGAAGCCACATTTGCGTCAGTACAAAATAAATTTTAATACAATAATCAAATTTTTTCAGAAATTAAAACGATCTCCTATTTAACATACACAATAAGAAAAAGAGAGGTCGTAACTTTCTCTTATAGTTTTAATCGTCCGGATCGGACGCCAATAAAAATGTTTCTTAAAGGAATCGTGAAAATATGATAAACTTTTATTGCAAATTGCTTTTTATTTATAGCTCTAGCTCAAATTGGTTTTTTTCTTTTTTTTTTTTTGCTACCTGAATGAAGCATTTATTTAGGACCATGAGGTCCTCTCTTCCATCTTTCCTGGGTTAAAACAAAATAATAATAGGTACAGAAAATAAAATAAGACTCTCACCACATTTGCGTCAGTACAAAATAAATTTTAATATAATAATCAAATTTTTTCAGAAATTAAAACGACGATCTCCTATTTAACATACACAATAAGAAAAAAAGAGGTCGTAACTTTCTCTTATAGTTTTAATCGTCCGGATCGGACGCCAATAAATGTTTCTTAAAAGAATCGTGTAAATATGATAAACTTTTATTTAAATCAAACATTCCAAAATTACTATAGGGAATGGCCTGGGCGGTGAATGATATGCTGAATATGGTTGAATGCTGTGGAATTTGAAGTAGTTCGTTGGCGTTACGTGTTCGTACATTATGAATTTCGGAGCGGAAACTAAACAAATTAGTTTTTGTTCAAGAGGAAGGCGAGAAAAAGAGCTTATTACCCGAATTTTTATTTTTTATAGAAAAGAAGTAGAAGAAAGGGGAGCGAAAATGATAATGCATTATATACAGAATGCAGAATATTGAATTTTTTTTTTTTTAGCACAGTATAACCCCTCAACCGCAATGTTGATGAGCTGAGTCTATTTTGATGTCGCTATCACGCTTCACTTGAGCTAAAAAATCCCCAAAGCTCCCTTCTTTTAGTAAAATACCCTTTTCTCCCTTTTTCTTGTCGAGGGTTCCCCCAAACCACTGGTGCGTAGAGAAAGGGAGAACTGCACTGGTGGGACCTGGATGCACTGATGCTGCATAGGTAGACATTTTGACTAATGACTTGAAAATGCTCATTGACGCTAATTTATAATTTCGGTCAAACATGGCTAGAAATTCCGACCTATCCAGGTTTTACTGAAAGCGCTCGACCTTAATTTTTCATACGATCCACGCTCTCATATTATTGTCCAATCGAATTACATTCCCTGAGTCTTTTGTAATTCTCATCGGTCTTGGTTCGCCTCGAGCAACTTGATTGAATTACCACGAGATTACACCTGTCAAGTTGATTTTTTTGCAATTCCACTTATCTACTTCAACACGTTATCCTCTCAGCTTATTTTATTGGCGATAAATCGTATTTCGTCCAAACCGAGAATAGCTTCTTCCAGTGATCCAAAGCAATCACCCTTAGTCTTTCAGATTATTGTCTTGTTATATATATTCAACTTTTGAAAAAATAAAATTTCAATCCCTGGACGTAAAATTTTAAGAGCAGTACAAATTGCGCCCCGATATATCTGTTCCGGCGTAAAGTGAAATTGTATTGACCGTCAGGTTTTTCTTACCTACCATTACTTTTCTACGTATTTTTCTTTAACTATGAGACATTGTCCAGACTAATTACAACGTTGTTATGCCAACTTTGGAAATCCGTTGCAAATACTGTTCAAATTGGATTAATTAATGATTCATACAGGAAATTAGACGTAGAATTCGCATTTAAAGTGAAAACAATCAAATTCTTACGACTATTATTATTTTTTTATTTTTTTCAATTTTCATACTTTTGAAGTTTCAATTTTGAAATTTTTTTTCGTCACGTTCGCGAATTTTGAAAAAATAGGTGCTGTGTAAGCAAGTTGAGAAAATTTAATTCAGAATCGATTTAAAAATAAAAAAAAGGACAGGGATTATTTTCGAGATATATTCCGCTTTTATGCGGAAAAAAACATCGTGTTTTCGGTTTTCTTCGAGCGAGTATAGCTCCGCGTGGACGCAACATAAAAATATAATAAATACACCAAATCGTAGAATTTTGATAGCTCTTTTAGATTTTATTGGTACATTTACAGCCGTCAATAAGCAGAAAAAATTCTAATTAGTTGGAAGGATAGGCTAACGAATTATAAAGTTGTTCCCATTAACTTATAATATATTAACCTGTCTTTCCTGCTAATTAGATTTTTGTCTTCATTTTTTTAGTGCATTGATTGTACAATTTTATAAATCCTATAGATAGCCTATTGATATCCCCTATTGATTGATATCTCTACATCCAATTGTTTATAAAATTTTCCATTAAAAATGTTTTTTTTATATTTATTTAAAATGTCATAAAAATGATATTGATTATGAAAGTTGATTATAAAATTGATATCTCTATATCCTATTGGTTATACAATTTTATAATACCCATTCATAGCCTGTTGAATATAATTTTTTTAAAATAAAAATTATAATTTAATTTAAAAAATTTTAAAATGATAAATTTATCAAATTTTTTTGTGAAATTATAAATTTAATTAAAAATTTTTAAATTAAACTCGATTAAATTTTAAAAAATTATTTACAGTTTATAAGTTCTATCGGTTTTGAAAATTGATTGTAAAATTGATATTTCTATTTCCTACTGATCATAAAATTCTATAAATCCTATTGATAGTCAATTTAAAAGTTAACTTGATCGACCTGCGGTTACTATTAATAGACGAGGAACAAAGCTCGGTAGTCGATTGTCTGAAGCACCCCCAGACTTCATCCCAGAATTAGATTATTACTTCGATACCCGATAATAATGTCAAGGCTGCTGTGGCCAGCAGTTCAAATGGGGATCACCAGTATAACATATTAAGCAATATTGATAGTTGTCATACAAAGCCAGATCCTCCGCCGAGCTTTCGGAAAAATTTATTTCCTTCCTCAAGGCCTTCCAAAGTTACAATGTACTAAGAGGCAATTTTGAAAGATTTTTTTACTAAACTACAACATAATGCTTAAACTGCAGTCGTTAGTTTTCTAAAGAGCCCTCTAGCTCCTCTGGTTAACTACGATTCCAAAACGTTGGGATTATTATGTGAATATTGTACTCAGTAAATAAATGTAATGTCAATATTGCATTTTGTATAACTCTCACAGGTAACTCCCACGATTCTCTTGACTCACACTTGTTCATCAGTGAGTACAAACCCCTACATTTTCGATAATTTGAGTGATGGCTTTTGGATTTTCAGGGTTCACATTTTCATTTCCCATGCATCAAAAATCCATGCACAACGGAATCCTGACACAATGGACCAAAAGTTTCTCTGCCAGCGGAGTGATCGGAAACGATGTCGTTGTAATGCTGCAAGAGGCTTTGGAGAGACGCGGTGACGTCAATGTTCGAGTTAACGCCATTTTGAACGACACGACAGGTTAGTTTTTACTTTAAGGTGCCCATAAATTACCTCACAGCACAATACTTTAATATTGATGGACCAGCATTCGGTGTCGTTGCAGTAGTGGTCAGGGACTGAGCACTGTTGGAGAAAAGAACGCCATTCCTCGCGTCGACATTTTATTCTTTTCCTTCTCGTCGCATTTCTTGATGCCCGGGGGTTGTGAGGTGGAGAAAAACCAGGCGACTCATTCTCCCATTCTTTATTAGCTGGCCGAGCACTTTCGCCCATTCGGGCATCCTCAGGGCGACGTGGAGCCATAGGGTCCATAGCTCCACGTCGCCCTGAGGATGCCCGAATGGGCGAAAGTGCTCGGCCAGCTAATATAGAATGGGAGAATGAGTCGCCTGGTTTTTCTCCACCTCACAACCCCCGGACATTTTATTCGTAAACCAATGCATTTGAACCTGGGTACTAGTTTCTTCATCAGGGTTTGTCATAATGATGGGCTATTAGAAATAGCAGAAAAACGTTGGTCTTAGGCGCACAGGATTGTGGTAAGCCAACATGGAAATGAGGGCTTTTTCCCCTTATTAAAACTATTGATACATTGTCAGGTACCTGTGTGCAATGAGTCCAGGATTGGGTCTTTTGGGGAACATCACCTCCATGCCTTCGATGGATTATGTTAGTGACAAATGTAGATTCCAATTTATTACTACTATAATAAGAATTGCAAAGATTTGCTTCAGCGGGAGGCCGCTGAATGAAAGAATTATTCTATTATTACCTGCAGTACTAGAAGATTAACTTTTTTCACTCCTAATTACATAGGTACGCTATTGCAAGGCTGCGCTATGGACAAAAGGACACGTGTTGGGCTGATCCTTGGAACCGGGAGTAATGCTGCTTACCTTGAAAGGGCTGACCGCGTGTGCCATTGGGAATCGGAAAGACACGGTGAAAAAGAGGTGGGCAAATGGAAATATTGGAACCTATCTATGCTAATGTAGATTATGGGCAGAGACCTGGTGAAATGGGTGGAAATTATATTAAATGTGCATAGATCACTGAGTACTTCAATGTTTGAGTAACAGGTATAACCAATTACAAAGTCAAACTAGCACAAGTTAGTACTTATCTGGCAAACCGATGTCCCGTTTGCGATACTAGAGTCGCCCGTAAATGAGAAAATGAAGAAGACAAAAAAAATGGATCAGAGTTTCATTAGGCCATTATATCGTCATATTGGCTCTTGTATCAACAATTGAATCGCAATTTCGATTGCCGCAGATCGTCATTGACATTGAATGGGGAGCATTTGGAGATAACGGCGCAATAGACTTTTGCAAATCGCACTTCGACCGACAACTGGACAATGGATCGTTGCACATCAATTCATTTTCGTAAGTTCGATTTTATTGGAAATTGTTTCACCAGCAAATTTTAAAATAAGCACATTAACTCTAAGACACGAAAGAGCGAGACTTAAGCGGTTAAATTAAGTTTGGTAAACGTTCTCTGCAGAACTCTTACAAACAATACTTATAGTATATTCTCACAGTTCTTATTATGCTTACATGGTAAAACACGTTTGCGCTATTGTTGTGTAAGCAAAGCAGGTTACTTTTGTGTCCACTCGACTATCAAGAGAAATTGGGGTACTCAAATAGCATACATGAAAATGATTGCTCAACTTGTCAGCATGTCTACAATTAAAAAACACGTATTTCCAATTTTTATTTTTGTAGGTTGAGGGGGAGAAAAATACGACCTCTTCTCAGAAAAAAAAAATTAATGCGACTACCTGGGGAAGAAAAAGCACATTTTTATTTTTTCTTCTTTATACGAGAAATAAAGAGGATAAAAAAAGAGATTGGGGGAGGATTTAGAGGAAAGAGTTATTTTGTCTTGGTTTTAGGGGTGTTTTCCCCAAAAAGGATACCTGGCAACACTGATGACAGGTAGGGGTGCCAACTTTATTTGCCGTGAAACTGAAGAGGGCTCTCTGTCGTCCATTTCAAGAATGATCATTGCTAGGACTGAGCATTTTCAGTTAGCTCAGTCCATAAAGAAAGGGTCCTAGGTTTGAGTACATTTTTCGGCCATTGGGCGTTTTCGGCTATTGGGTACAGCATATATAAATTGATACAAAATACACCACTGTCTAAAAAATGTTGGAAACACAAATTTTCTCCCACACAATCTCCAACACAATTTTCAGTTTGAGAATTTAGCCATTGTCGGACCAAGATAGGTTTTTGGTGTACATTTCAAGAATTTATCTATTATAGTTTTATCAGACAAGTGTTGAATGAGCATGGGGAACGGATAGAATTTTGTTCATTCATTATTCTGCATGCCTCGAAACGTGAAATATCGAATTCTGAGGAGCACCTGTAATTTTTTTCGCGGGCGGTTACAACGGTTTATTATAATAAACTAAAATTCTAACGAGAGTTAGTGAAAACTATCCTCGCTCGCCATTGCGGCACTCAAAAAAGCTCAGTTTCAATTGTGCTGTATAATTTTTGATCTTTATACAATTTTTCTAAAAGCGCTTGTATGGTTTTATTTTTTAATTTCAGCTTTGAAAAGTACATAAGCGGGTTGTATCTGGGAGAGCTTGTGAGAATCGTACTCCTGCACCTGGCCAACAATCGGCTACTCTTCAACGGTATCCTCAGCAAGGAAATACAAGTTAAAGACTCGTTTCTCTCTTCATACGTTTCGCGAGTAGAAAAGTAATACTTTCAAGTATCATATTATCGTATAAAAGGATATTTGCCTTGTAATAATGGATTTACGTCATGCCACTTGAACCAAAATTCTATCCTATCAGGAAACTGGATATCGTGGCCAACTTCGGCTACTTACAATACAATATGCTTCAAAACTGTATCAGTCCGGTTCCTTAACAAGGCGTAAAATTGCTTTGTCCTTTCCAGAGACAATTTAGACACACAATCTCACGAAACTGAAAAAATTCTGCAGCAATTCAACCTAACGTACAGCGAAGATGATGTGGCCGTAATCAAATACGTTTGCGAGCTGATATCGCTCAGAGCTTCGCTTCTGGTTTCTGCTTGTGAGTAAATTTTCTTCTGAAAGGACACTAGCGTGATGAGTCAATTAGTTTTCAACAGGTGATCAGGCCCTGCGATGAAACTGATGGGAAGAGTCGACTGTCAAGTGATTGGTAGTTCATCAATTTTGTTTGATGGCCAAAACAATTAAGTACTTACTCTTTTGATACATCTGATGGAGTTTTTAATTTTCTCATGGCCTTCTTCTTTCGCACCTTTGGGCATTACCTGGGAGAGAAATCATGGCAGGTTGTACTGTACTAGGGCTTCCGTGGGTGGAACAGTTAAGGCGTCACACGGAACTTGTGTGGCCAAAAATTAAGAAGAGAGGCGACAAAATCGCCTTGGGAGCTAGGAGATCTAGCCTAAGGACTTTTGGAAGCTGATCTCTTCTAGATGTAGTATAGCAGTGCACGAGAAGGCCTGCTGATCTTGAAATAGGAACTCTGACCTGCTGGCTTTTCATGACGCCCTTCTTCTTGATCGGTTGTATGTACAAAAATAAAAAAAGTACCACTATATTAGAATTTTAGAATCTTGAGCTGTCATGAACGTTAGCTTCCATATTGCTCCAAGGGGAGAAAGTGCTCGGCTAAAATGAAACTCAAAGAAGGCATCACGCTTTTCTCGCAAGAATCATGTCCACTGCGCCTTGTTCCAACATTTCCTGCACCGGCTGATGGCGGCTTTCCCAAAAGCACTTATTTCTAAAATGATTTCAGGTTGCGCTAAACTGCTGAAACAAATGGACAAACCGGACGTTACGTTTGCCGTGGATGGATCCGTATTCAAATTCCACCCCCGATATAAGAAATGGATGGAAATATTCATTGGGCTACTCGCGCCCAACTACAAAGTAAGATCATGTTTTTGCGTTACTCGTGATTGATTTATGCCAGACGTCCTGGCCGAGATGGCTAAGTCGTCTGATATCTAGTGGCAAGGAAAGAAACTAATGAAACGTCCAGCCACTCCACAAGAGAGCTTCTCAGAGCTCGAAATCACTGGGACCTGGAATTGTCAGCGTTTTAGTTCGATTCCTCGGCGATAGCTTTTATAAACCTTAATAATTGCTTTGAAAAAATTTTCGATCCCTAAGCAAAACTTTAATAGCTGCATATTTCAAATGTCCTCAATTCTTGAGCCAAATTGCATCTTCAATTTTTAAGAATATTTTTAGAGAATTTTAGGAGCGTTTTGGATTTTTCTTCTTCGAAAGGAAAATTCGTATTTTCAGATGTTTTTGAAACACGAGCGTGTTATAATATCAACTTATGTCAATATATAGTTTTATGGACGCTGAATTGAATGAGACCATAACGGGACTAATAGCTATCATGGCTCTCAAGTTATCGCAGCTTTTGATAGCATAGACGAGATTTTGATAATTTTTCAACAACCAGGAACGTAACTAGAAACTTTTGAGAGCTATGAAAATTGTTCTATGTTTGTCAAACAATCTGCTAGGCGAATAATTCCACTTAAATATGATCTAATTGTTTCTTCTCATATTTACCAATCGGTTGTTAAGTGGAAACCTTCACAAATGTTCGAGGCTATCACCAGCGTGTGGTCTTTTAAAATCATAATTTCAATAATAATAATAATAAACAACAAACCAACAACAACAACAACAACTACAACAACAACAACTACAACAACAACAACAACAACAACAACAACAACAACAATAAGAATAATAATAAACTAACATCATAATAAATTGAAGCAATGGAATAATAAAACACTTAAGTACTAGTATTTGCATTGTTTTTGTTGTTGTTGTTCAGTGTTTAATGAAAAATCGTCCTTAACCGATTCTCATTGATACCGACTTCATTTGCAGTTTCAACTTTTGCTGGCTGAAGACGGAAGCGGAAAGGGTGCAGCGATTGCGTCTGCTATAGCGACAAGACTGGAGAAAACATACCATTAGTTTAAGTTTAATTTTAATAAAACACTTTCTTCAGCATGGAATGATAGGATCAATCGCCCTACATTTCCTCACCGACGGCCAGTTTACACCGATGCGGTGTTATCATTGCAAGATATTGGAAGCGGCAAGCACAGACGAATAATATTTGTTTGAAATATTATTTTGAAGCTAAATTGAGGATCAAAATAGGTTCATACACCGCTCAATTGCAACGATAGAACCAGGACATCCAATACAGCCGTGACGACATACCGCTCCAGTGTGAACTGGACATTACTGAAACCGATCTAATTTTCTTCATTTTTGAGTGCTCGTAGACAATTATTATGTAAAAAAAAGTCAGAAAAGTAGTACTTGATGGGTTGTCAATATTAGCCATTCAAGTCGGTACTGAAATTTTATTGTCGATGCATGATAAAAAGTAGAAGTTAGTGACGTTTAGTCTGCTAAACGTGTAATGATTAAAAAGCTAAAAGCATTTATTATAGGTGGATGTTCAAATTATGATAAATTCCTATAAAAACTCCTAGCAGAGTCTGGGGTCTGCTCTTCATCATCCTATAACCAGTGCTGCCAAGTGCCTCTCTGGAAATCCCCCTTAACCAAGTCGAAAAATCCCCCAAAATTCCCTAAATTGAAGAATAAATCCCCTGAAAAATCCTAACACTGCTAAGTCACATAATATAACCGGGAAAAAGTAAATTTAACCCGATTTTGGGCTTCATAAGAAATGTAAACTGACTAGTCAAAAAAACCTAAGATGTGTGAAATGCGGGGGAGGCATGTAGAAAGTTGAAATTGTGAGCCTCACTCTGAGGTCTAACCAGTTCTCTGGACCAGTTGATTTCTAAAAAATACTACTGGAACACCAACAAAAAAAATCTCTTTAAAAAACTTTCAAAAAAATGCCTTACGCAAAAAAATAAAATAAAATCGCCTAGATTTTTCTTCCCCCTAAAGTTTCTCCTATCAAGAAAAAATCCCCTAGATCGAAGCGGAAATTCTTCTGACTTGACAACACTGGTTCAAGGTGGAAATGATCTTACCAAATAATGAAGTATAGGTACCCAATTGCCTATTTGATTTTTCAAGCTTCAAACTGCATCGTTGTTGTCTACAAATCCACGTTTTTTCGTCACAGTTTTTCGTTAGCTTAGCTTCCAATGTAGGCAATGATCTGTTCTATAAAATCAGATGATTCAAATGAGCGATGAACAGTTTGTGTACGATCCAATAAGGCGAAGATTAGATTGCGTAGCGACTGCGGAAACCATTAGAAACATTTCGTAATGATGTTTTGACGCCATTTCGTGCGACACTTTCGGCTGGATGATGATGGCAAAAACATGTTCCATGTTGAAGATAAAATATCAAGCCGAACGGAAAATGTATCGAACGACCGTTTCACAAAAGCTAGAAAGTTTTTTTTTATTTTTTTCATTTTATTTATTTTTTTTTTTTTTCAAATATTAAATAAACGCGAGAATTTTTGGTTTCTTTGAAAATCCATTGGGCACTTATGACTTTACAAAGTAACCGAAACTCCCACGTTATCGTTTGAAATAGACCCGCGATGTAAATTATTCAAACTTTATTATCGCTCTCGTGCTGAGCACTTTCGCCCGTTGGGGCATCTGAGGGTCATTATATGTGAATGTTAATGGCTGCCAAGTTTTGTCCCCTTGACCTTCAACTATTTATGTTCGAAGATCCGTTAATATTATTCAAAACAGAAAAATATAGAGAGCAGTTACCATTTTCTCGTTCGGCTGAAAATATTGACGGAAATGCGACTTTGAAAAATGTTAAATTAAATTTAGTCGCTCGCTTGTTGTAAAGCTCCCATTAGCATAGGTGAGAAATTATATATCATCATTATAAACATGTAAATTACCATTATTAAAAATAGTAAAATTGTATAAAAGTAGTAGTAAAAAATGGTAGTAGTTATAGTAAAATAGACAATTATAAGATTGTATTTTTGTCCGGTTCATTTTCAATTGTAAATCAGTTTATAAAAGGGTATTTTATAATACAAAATGTGTTCGTTATTTCAACCGTCTTGAAAACTAATACCTATCAGAATGAAGTGCCAATTGTTCTGTTATAAAAATCATTTTCATTCCTTCAAAATACTTTTTTCTCATCACCTCCCTCTTAAAAAAAAAAAAACGTCGTGTATGCAAACAATTAGTTATTATTGTTTACACTTTGATTTTATTATGACCCACTCATTTATTTATTCTTTAATATTTTTATTACTTCTTTAATAGTGTTTTTATTAGCTATTAATTTTCACTTTTTTAATTATTTTATAATGAAAAGTAGTTTTAATTTATGCCGAAAAATTCCACTATTCAGCCGCCCGTTAAAAATTGTTGACTAAAGAAACAGAATAAATATTAGGCAACAATTTGTCAGGCTCCTTTTTCGCTCCAAATATCGAACAACGCACAAAAATTTTACTACTCCCAGAAATTCTTCTGAGGAATTTTTTTTTTTGCACATTATACTACTCTATTGTTTGGTAACAATTTATTTTGGAATAATTTTTTGATTTGTCTGAGTATAAAATAAATTTGAACAATATCTACTTTTATATATTTCCTAGTGAGTAATATTTAATGTTTATTTATTTATTTTTATTCTTACTACTTTGGAAAACTGTTACGTCGTGGAAATACTTCCACTTACTGATCGTTGGTTTAAACGGAAAACTCTCCGCTGGGAGAATTTATATCGATAAGAACTTTGACCGAATATTAATCCAAAACAAACAGGAATTTCGAAAACAATGACGAGTTGTTTGCTTCTTTTTGCGCACACACTCCAATTGATTCAGGTTCGAGAGTTCAACCGGAGCTTGATAAGAGAGGAAAAAATTAGCTTCGATTAGGCGCGAGCGATTGTCGCATCTAGAGAAGGACGGGAGATAAGCTTTATAAGGAACTCGCTGCTCACAAGTAGCAGTCAGTTGAGTCGGTCGACTAGCAGTGAAATATTCTCGGTGATTCGTGCCCATTTAATAATTTTCGTTCTTGGAAATGGAACTAGTACAGCACCCGAATTGGATTTTGGAAAGGAGAGATTCGAATTTTCTGTTCTGGAGACGGGAAACGTGCGAAGAATCGAAGCGCGTCAAATTTCGCTACGAAGTTGAAGTTTTGGAATTCAAATTGAGCGAAGAAGAGCGGGAAAATCTTCGGCGAATGGCGGACACGAGCGAGGAACTTCCCCCGCCTTCGGCTCTCGCCTGCGCAGTGTGCCTTTGCGCAATGGTAGGCACAGTTTGCTACAGTTGGCTGTTCCCCGTTTGAAAACGAGCGCCTTTTCTTCGAAAAAGTAATAGTATTGTTTTCGAGTTGAACCATAATTTCTGTTTTCCTAGCTGCAAACGAAGACGGCGACAATCTTCGTTCGAAATATCACCTATAATATTCACTGAGCGCTGCTACGATAAGGTAACTCAAATTAGGAACACTGATCTCTACTTGTCATCAGCGATTTCAAACCTTGTGATAAATAGAAGCATTTCCTGCTCGATAATTCTGCGAATTATTCCAAATGTGCGAGGAATCGGCTTCGTTCGCTTTCTGCTCCTGAGCACTAATAAAGAATACGATGCTTCAAAAGGATCGAATCTCCATTTTAAAAAGCTGCTCTTCCTCATCATAAAAGGCGATCCAACGAAAAGTAAGTCTAGTAGCTCTTTAGCGGATCGAGACCATCAAAAGGCACTAGACCATGATGAAATAATCTGTGATTAAAGAATCGACCAAATGTACTGCGCGATAAATGGCACACGAGAAAATGCAAACCCAAACTTTGGAGCCATCGTTCAAGTACAGCGGACCTGCAAAGTCAGTTCCGATCACTTTGAAGACGAAGGCATCTTGAACGCATCTTCTGGCAATGGAGGGGTTTCAGTGTCAAAATGTTTGGCTGGGTGACGTTGACAAACAGCACATTCTTAAGTGATTCGACGAACATCCTGAGACAAATCAATATTTTCCTCCAAAACGTTGAGAAGATGTTGCTCAACGTTATGGCAATTCTGACAGTACTACCCTCGAATCAACTTTCCCACAAGGGATGCCAAAAATGTGACTCGAAAGAAATTCTGTGAGAAATAGTGGCGAAGTTATTTAATGCAACCGGACAATGAGAAAATTAGTATGAAGAAAATTGGTAAGTTTTGATAGAAAACATACAAAAAACACTAAACTGGTATAGATGAGGATATAGAAAAGCAACGGTACAGATGTAACAGATGAGGAGAGCTGCTGACCATGCCTAGCAACCGCACATCACATGTTAATAGTTCCTAATGATGGGGAGAATTTTCTATATCAGTGAACATCTTGGAAAGAGAGCATTATTACTGATCAACACGTCTGTTTCCCTCAAGGTCATTAGCCCATATTTACAGTCCAATGAAGATGCAAAAGCCGCTCGATCATGCTCAACGATGCTCCTCTCCAGCAGTTTCAGTCTGTTACAATCTGGCTACGAGATGAAATTTGTATTTACCAGTATCCAATCAAAGCCTGTCCAAAGGGTTTTTGGAGAGCGACTCGAGAAATGAGATGTGCTAATTAAGATCCATATCATGCCATTGAACGTCATCTGGTTCATCAACTCGACTGCGCATGGTAGTTCCCAAATTCCACCGCAAAACGGGAATAAGGTTTACTTCATACCTCAAAAGCATCAATCCAACTTGGAGACGACTTTGACAGGAAATCATCAACCCCTTGGCCACTGATTCAACTTTAACCAAATATTGCTGCTGCAATTTTTCAACCTCTGGCTTAGCAAGAATCTCCTAAGAACCACAATTCGACACTCTTTCCTCCATGCTTCATCTGCGGCTATCCAACTGGTTCAAACGCCGTTCCAGGAAGAATCCCACAAGAAGTAAAATGAATCAATATGACCAGTTATAATAACTCTTCGAAATTTCTCAACCTTTCTTTGTTGACAGTGTATGTGTAAAGTTGACCATGGCTTTGGACGGTGGCCAATCAAAACCAGGGCTATCAGTAAACATTGATAGAGCCAGAGGTAATCCAGGATCTTCGCCTGATTCGTTCCCTAATTTTTTTTAAAGAAAAAATGGAATCCAGCCTGATGAATGCTTATTCAAGGACTTCCAAGGCAATCACAGGATCCGCAGGGAAGACATTCGAGTCTCCGGAATGAAGAAGCTTCAGAACGGAGTGAGGTACAAAGCTGAGGCCACCAGCAACGATTTTGAACTATTTACGACAAAATTTGTTCACCAGCTCATCGGAAAATCTCTATCGTTGTTATACTTTCTACCCTTCGTTCTATGTGCGGTGAATGAGCTCGAATCGTTCAAATAATTTCTCTCATTGTTTGCGAGTTACAGTAGCGGTCACAAAATTAGAAAAACTACAATTGCGACGTTGCCGGCTCTTGGCCTATAACTGGGGAACTGTTAAGCCCGGTACGCACTTGCAGCAAACTGCTGCTCCGCTCCGCACCTCCGCTCCGCTCCTCCGCTTCGCTCCCCACCTCTGCTCCGCTCCGCTCCTCCGCTCCGCTCCTCCGCTCCGCACCTCTGCTCCGCTCCTCCGCTTCGCTCCACACCTCTGCTCTGCTCCTCCGCTTCGCTCCCCACCTCTGCTCCGCACCTCCGCTCCGCTCCTCCGCTCCGCACCTCTGCTCCGCTCCTCCGCTTCGCTCCACACCTCTGCTCTGCTCCTCCGCTTCGCTCCCCACCTCTGCTCCGCTCCTCCGCTTCTCTCCGCACCTCCGCTCCGCTCCAAGGCCAGGATCGGGGCGTCAAAACTTCAAAGGAACGAGGATCGGCGGAGCGGAGAAAAGCTCGATCGCTCTGACGGCGGTTTTTTTCGGCCGCATCAAAGAAATTTTCGGAGTGGGGTGAAGCGTAGTCTGGGCGGAGTCTCTTCATGTGCCGCTCCTCAAGAATTTTATACTTATTAGAGTTCCATTATTAAATAATTTTGCATTTGTACAGAGGAGCGCTCGATTCTCCCGATCGCCCTTCCGTGGTACGAGGTTCGGCGAAATGGTCGGTACGGAGGAGCGGAGCCAAGAAGCAGAGCGGAGCGGAAGGGCAGTTTTTTGCAAGTGCGTGCCCATCTTTAAGGAGCTAATGGCGACAATAGGCCACCTTTGGGAGATTTGAGAGCTGAACTACTCGGTCAGTCGATTCTTAGAGACTAGAGGGACAATGTAGAGAAATAAGGTCCTCCCTCCTAATTTCTTGTTCGATTCTATATTATACTATTTTCTCAGGATGGTGACAAGACCCAATTTTACAAAAACTCTATTTTTATTATGTATCTGAGTGGCTGTAATTTGAATTGTATTGCGACGACTGAAAAAATGGCATGTCTCATGTTTGTAATTAGTTGAAATCGTGTTTGTTTGGAATGTTTCATATTTGTAATTGGTAGAATTTATAATTTTCTATTTAATAAACTAACTAGTTATACCTTTCATTTTTTTAAGGAAATGTCTATTAATAATTGTAATTGAGAATTTTCGTTATTGAACTAAGTTGTATTGTAATAAATTTGTAAATAAAGTTCATTTTTAATCGAACAATTTTGCCAACGATGGTAAGTTAATTATTTATTTTTCCTAACGCATTATTTTTCTTTCATATGAAATGCGAACTCGTGCAAATTTTCCGTTATTTTGTTATTTTTGGAAAACTGTGTTGGAAAAATGGTCTCACTTTTGGTTTATTATTCAATAACAAACCATTATAATCGGCCGAGAAAAAAAATTGTCCAACCCCCCTCAAAATTTAATGTTTTACGTTTTAAGGCTGATACAAAAACATTTCTGTCGAAACTAAAAGAGCTAAATTCCTGAAATTTACACCAAAAATCAATTATGGTCTGACGATGGCTCATTTCTATAACCAAGTCGCTACCTCTGTTTTCAGTGTATTTTTGGGGGTTTGTTATTCAATAATAACCGAAAAAATTCAGTCCGTACGCCGTCAAAACGTTTCTGACGAAACTATAAAAGCTAAATTCTTCACATTTTCACCACGAATCAGTCATATTATGGCAATGGCTTACTTAAGCGAAATTCTACCTCAATTTTAGGTGTGTATTGGGGCGTTTTGAGGGAGAAAATTCGTATCTTCCAACGTTTTTCAGAAAAAGGTGTATTTTGTATCAATTTCTATAGATTTTTGGACGCTAATTGAATGAGACCAAATAAAGCTATCAATCGCAGCTTTATTTGTGTTGAACGTGGGTATTTTCACAAATTTGGCATGACTCGAGTGTTCTTGGAGCTATAAAAATCGTTCTATACTCATTGGTATGGTCGTCAAACACTCTCTTCAGCTGTATCGTTAGGCAAAAAATTTAGATATTAGTTACGAAATTAAGACAAATAAAAATGATTATAATTACCTTAAATAAAAAGTTATGAAATAAAATAAAATAAAATTATTAATTAATTATTATTATTAAAATAGTTGCTACGGAGTTTTCCCTTATACCTAGTTACCATCTGTTTTTCGGTGGGTACGTTCACAAATGTTCGGAATTATTAAAATCACAAATGGATAGTCATTATTACATTATTGTCATTATTGAAGCGAAGGAATAATAAACCACTGCACAATCATTTGCAGCTTTTTTTTTGAAAATTTAATCTTGGGAGTTATTTATTAATTAATTATTTATTTATCAGTATTGGTCACCTATTTTGTGAGAAAAATTTTTTTCTTGGGCGATTACAATAGTTTATTATTCAATAAACCAATAAGCCAAAATTGCCCCGCTATAGATCGCCATGCGTCACAGCTCTGCTACCAATTTCGACTCCTGGAAATAAGCGCGGTTTAAACGAACGCTAGTAATAAGGGAAGTAATGATTTGTGCACGCCCGATTCGTGGCTGTCGGCAGCATAGGAACAGCGAAGGGTTGGAGACTCCCCCTCCGGTCAAACTCCGCCCCTTCGCCAGCTGCACTCCGTCCGCTGTCGCCTGTCGGTGCTCGTCGGCCCTCGCTCTTCAGTTTCAGTTGTTCCCCGGTATCGGACGGTGTCGTATCGCGTCGCTTTTGTTCCCTTGTTTCCGGACACCCGCACTTGTTTACCAACTCTTGTCGGATCGAAAATCCGTTCGCCGCGTCTTTCTACCGTTTTCTTTTTCTTATTCGCGCCTTTGTTCGCTCGTCTTTCTCGAAAGTGGTGATTGTGCTTTGTCGCTTCCGAAGGGAAGGCGTGTTCGTCGAGTTGTCGTCGTTCAAATGGATCACGACATCAAATTGGCCGCGCAATGTCTTCTCGAAATGTCGCACGCCAAATTCGAACGCGGCTACAGGCGTGAGTCGTCGTCGGCCCTCGTCAACGACAAGAATTACAAGGCGGTTATCGTCGAACCCGTCCGAACGATCGTCGAATTCGCCGATATCGTCAACGAAGACGACGCCCACGACGTCGACGATAATGCCGAGCGAGACCAACCGTTGTACATGGTAGCTAGGATACTGACCGATTTGAACCAGATAACGCAGGAAGAAGTTGTCGACGACGATGTCGACGACGTAGATGACGAGGACGACGACGACCGCGTTGATGACGACTCGCTCGACGTCATCAGCGTCGACGTCGAGAATGTGAAAAGGATGGGACGGAAACGCGGCGGCTTTCTGCGTAAAGTTCACAAGTGCCTGCATCCCGGCTGCAGCAAAGTCTACGGAAAGAGTTCTCATCTCAAAGCGCACTTGCGAACACACACAGGTCAGAGAGAACTATCGAATAATTAATTTCCAGTAAAACTCGTAGCTTTATAATCAGAGTTGATTTAAAAAAAATTATTATTATTATCGACCTATCGAAATCGATAATGGATTAATCCATAGAGGAATATTTTTTTTCCCGTATTGACTTCAAGAAATTAATTGATCGCATAATAATAATAATAGCTGAATATCTTTGCACGTAACTCTCCGCAATAGTCGTCTGTCTCATTGGAATTGGCGTTCGGTGTAGGATAAATATGAACTATATTGAAGAATAAATTGGAAACTGATCGAATCAAAGGCGGAGTAATTATATTGCGGCTGAAAGGAGTGAAAGTTGTTCTCTGTTATAGAAAAAGTAGAGACAAAAAATTAAAATAGGAGCTAGCCTTTTTTGCATTGTCTAGTGAACTTTGGCTTGTTGAGCCAAACGACAATCCTTTGGGGAAATAATTTAAACTTCTTGAAAATGACAGAAAAAAAATTCTCTTATTTTTTTCTCTTTCTTTTAATGTAAAGAAAAAAAAATTTTTTTAATTTTTTTTTTTTTTTATACAAAATATAATTCAGGAACTTGATTTTCTCAGCTGATTAAAACTGCCAACTTCCTAGAGTGAAAACGAATTTCCTCGCGTGGAGAGTTTATTTTCGCACCCTGCGCTAAAAACAGGGCCTTGCCAAGTTGAAGCAGGCGGGTGGTGGGCGTCAGTCAATTCTTCAGAAGGGGGTGTGGTCCTTTTCTCCGGTTGCTTCTTTCCCACGAAAAATCGTCCAATCTATATAGCAGAATTCCGCTTAATCTAGGATACTAAGGAGTACAATATGTACTCATTATCCGCGTCCAAAGGATAAACGGTAGACGCGTTTGGTTTATTATTCGATAATAAAAATTGTCTAGTCTCCCTCAAAATTTGATGTTTTACGTTTCAAGGGACGTAAAAGCCGAATATCCAATAAAAAAAAATGTATAAAAATAAAAAAATAAAAAAAATAATAATGATAAAATAAGAGAATAAAAATTAAAAAACGCTGCAAATGATTGTACAGTGGTTTATTATTATTTCGCTTCAATATTGATTTAAGAAGACCATCCATTTGTCATTTTAAATATTCCGAAAATTTGTGAACGTTCCCACCGAAAAACAGATGGTAACTATAGGGGAAAAATCCGTAGCAACTATCGTAATTTTAATTATTTTTATTTTTCTTAATTTCCTAATTAAAAACTAAACCTGTTGCCTAACGATACAGCTGGAGAGAGTGTTTAACGACCATTCCAATGAGTATAGAACGATTTTTATAGCTCCAAGAACTCTCGAGTTATACCCTCGTGTCAAATTTCTGAAAATCTCCCAAATTTTTCACAAAAGCTGCGATAACTCGAGAACCAATAAAGCTATCGACCCGGCGATGGTCTCATTCGATTCAGCGTCCAAAAATCTATATAATTTGATACCACGTACACATTTCTCTGAAAACCCTTGGAAAATATGAATTTTCTCCCCCTCAAAACCCCCCCAAAAATACCCTTAAAATTGAGCTAGCAAGTTGGTTCAAGAATTGGGCCGTCGTAGGACCGAGATTGATTTTTGGTGAAAATTTCAAATTTTTAGCTCTTACAGTTTGGCCGGAAAACTGCTAACGGCGTACGGCGTACGGCGTACGGCGTACGGCGGACGGACAGAAATTTTTTTATTGGATATTCGGATTCTACATGCCTTGAAACGTAAAACATCAAATTTTGAGGGGGGGTTATAAATTTTTTTTTCTTGGGCGATTACAATGGTTTATTATTGAATAATAAACCAAAAAAGTCGCAAATTATTGTACTGTGGTTTGTTATTCCTTCGCTTCAATATTGATTTAGGAAGACTATCCATATGTGATAGTAATTATTCCGAACATTTGTGAACGTTCTCACCAAAAAACAGATGGTAACTATAGGGAAAAACTCCGTAGCAACTATTTTCATTTTAATCAATTTTATTTTCCTTAATTTCCTATTCAAAAGCTAAATTTTTGCCTTACCCTACAGCTGGAGAAAGTGTTTGACGACAATTCCAATGAGTATAGAACGATTTTTATATCTCCAAGAACTCTCGAGTTATACCCTCATGCCAAATTTCTTAAAATCTCCCAAATTCCTCACAAAAAGCTGCGATAACTCGAGAACCAATAAAGCTATCGACCCCGCGATAGTCTCGTTCGATTCAGCGTCCAAAAATCTATACAATTTGATACCAAATACACATTTTTCTGAAAAACCTCGGAAAATATGAATTTTCTCCTCCTCAAAACCATTCAAAAATACACTTAAAATTGAACTAGCGATGTGATTCAAGAATTGAGCAGTTGTGAAGCCGAGATTGATTTTTGATTGAAAATATCAAACTTGTAGCTATTACAGTTTGGCCGGAAAAGTATTGACGGCGTACGGTGGACACACAGAATTTTTTTTTATTGGATATTCGGATTCTTAATGCCTTCGAAATTTTGAGGGGGTTAGACATTTTTTTTTCTTGGGCGATTACAGTGGTTTATTATTGAATAAACTTTTCCGGCCAAACTATAATACGTATAATACTCAGAGGCGAGAAAGAGCGATCAAAATCCTACAGTTTGGTGTATTTAATTATATTTTTATGTTATGTCCCCGCGGAGCTATTCGCGATCAAATAAAAGTCGAAACACGTTTTTTTGACATAAAGTGGAATATATCTCGAGAGCTATTATATACGCTAGCTTTTATTATTTTTATTTTTTATGGATTCAACATTAAATTTCCTCCATTTTCTTCCTCATCACCTAATCATTCACATTTCGGGAACGTGACGAAAAAAAATTCCAAAGTTGAAACTTCAAAAGTATGAAAATCGAAAAAAATTCGAAAAATATTATTAATTCTTCGAATTCGATTGTTTTCACTTTAAATTCGAATTCTACGTCTAATTTTCTGTAGGAATCATTAGTTAATCAAATTTGAACAGCACTGTAAGTATTAAACCGTGAAAAACTGATAGTTGTCGTAAAATTTCCGCCGTTTTGACGTCATAATCGGATTCAGCATTAAATTTCCTATAAGAATAGCTTTCAAAAACGCTCAAAAACGAAAATTTAATTTTTTACTATTACCGAGCTCGATATTTCGGCCGGTGAAAAAGTCGATTTACGGAAAATAATTTCTCTGGCTCTGTTTAAAATTTTTTCACCAAATTTTTTGCTATGTACGTGTGTAAGGCGTTCAAATGAAGACTCCTGCATAATAAAACAATTGATTCACATGAATTTTGACCCCGAAAAGCACGGTTAAAGGTCAATTTTCGAGCTTTCAAAAACCGATTTTTTTGGACCACTAGCAGATTTTTCCGAAGAATAAAAAAAATCACAAAAATACATCGTGGTAAGACACAACTTTCCTGAAAATTTCAGATTTTTATCTGTGTTGAGAGAGGAGTAAAAAATCGTTAACTGTTCGGTTGAAAGAAATCGCAGGGGTACCCCTTGGATTTTTTACGAAAATTTTTTTGAAATGGATTTCGCTTAAATTCAGCATAATGATAGTTGATGATGTGTATATCAATAATATATGGTTCATTCTTTGTTTCTTTCGCACTGAATAGATGAAAAGAACGTTTGAAGTTGAAAAATGCGATTTTTTCGTGTATAGTCTACTAATATTGTTGAAGAACGCAAAAACGGTGGAAAAATGGATAGGTACATTACATTAGGAAAATGTGGGCAGTTAAATTACCTATCTTTTGATATATTCAAACATCTGAAATGACGACTTTTTGTTCAAATTATCCACTGTGCAAGTTACAAATCTTGGAAAACTTAAAAGTTGAAACGTTTAATTCTGCTACAACTTTGCTCCAGTTGAAAAACCCAATACTTTATGATACAAATACATTCAAACACCACCACCTACATTCCAAATTATATAAACTACTACCTACTATAATAACAACTATAGATTCCCACTCTCCATACACAAATAATCAACTACTCTATCTATATCTTTACCTATACCAATGAAAAGGACAACACCCCGAGTGATTTATGTGAGAAATATAAAAATGATTAAAATTACCCTGGTTTCTAAGGAATTTCCCCTTATTTATCAATCTGTTGTTTGATGGAAACTTTCACAAATATTTTGAATGGATACTACAACAAATGGATTGCTTCCTTAAATCGTAATTGAAGCAAAGTAATAATAAACCATTGTACAATAATTTGTTTTGATTTTCGCACCATTGGTCACCAAAAGAACACACGGTTCTGTTTTTCTGAAATCGAATTTTTCGCAAAGAAAACCGTCCAAGCGCTATAATTAAATACAGGCTAAAAGAAATTAATTTAAACGTTTCGTATGCGGTTAGGGTGCGGATTTTCGCTGCAGCGAGAAGGGGGAGTGGCCTCCTCATCACCACCTCGTGCATCAAAGCATACTATCCGCGCGTGTAAATCGGTGTCCTCAATTATCCGTGTCCTAAGAGATTTTTCAGACTAGCACCATATTTCTGTGTTCAGTTATCCGTGTCCTAAAGCAGGGTTCACGGGCTTGCGTCAATGCGTTGCTGCGTTTTGCATGAAATGGGCTAGGTGATCCCGCGTCGGGTAGTCAATCAAAATACAGAACGCAGCAACGCAGAAGTCTTTTGCGTTGAATCCGGCAAACATAAGAGGCCCATTTAAATGCCGCAGTTCATAAACAATAATCTACGCAAAGCGTCAACTGATACCTTGCTAAAAGTTTGCAAAATGGTCTTCCGTCGAAAGCTGATCTTTCACGCGGGAATATTTATTGAAACTAAAGCTTGGTTCACATGTGTCCGTCAAATGCGTTTAATTCGTATTGCGTCAAGTACGCTTATGAACTGCCGCAACGCACTAGGCGGAGCTTAGATGTCCCCACCGCGTTTTGCCGGATTCAACGCAAACGCATGAAACGCATTTGACGGACACATGTGAACCAAGCTTAAGCTTAATTGAATTCGTATCCATCTGCGTCAAAAAACCATGCCCACCTTAAAATTTCAACTGCCAATCAGAAGGCCGAACGCATTGGCGCAAAACGCATCAACGCATTTGATGGAGACCTGCGAACCCTACTAGTACGGATCACTAGCTTCCTTCAATGCGTTTGCGTTGCTGCGTTGTGCATTCTATATTATTTTATTCAAGTATTTTATATAGGTAAGTTTATTTGAGTTTGTCATTATAAAGTTTATTGCGATAATAATATTATTTCAAAAAACATATAATATATATTTTTATTTTTAGTCTTTGGAGTTTAAAAAGGTCAAAGGACTGATTTTAGTTAATTATATTTTATTCGAGTATTTTTTATTAGTTTATTTGAGTGTGCCATATGAAGTTTCATTATTATTTAAATAAAATAATATTTATATAAAGTTCATTATATGCAGCGTTTTATTTTTTATTTTATGCTCCACGCTGCTATACCATAATTCAGTTGGTATTGTACCAAAGCATTATAAATATTTTTTTTTATCCATCATGTTTTTGATTTCTAAAAATGAATGTATCAGTTTTTCAAGTTTTAAACTTAATTTTTAACCAACTTAAATTGAAGATATTGTTTGAACTAATGGAGATCAACTTGAATATTATTTCATCTTTTAGTTATCAATTTAAACATTTAATCTTAACGATTAAGTGGAGTTTTTTACAATTCTCGCTCAATTTTATCAAAACTTTGACAGTGAATCGCTGAGTAATCAAGCTCTTCTCGAAGTTCCAACTCGGTATACGATAAACTGAAATATCTTCTGCCCGTTAACCGATTAAATATTCGGTAGTTACGAGCAAGATCATTGACGGCTCGGAAGCAAGTTCTATCGGTGCTCATGTCACGCTCGAACGATCAACAGTCGAACGAGCTCTTTGAAAATGAGCGATAACTCTGCCGAGCAAATGTAGCCTTTTTTGAATAAGCAACCCAGTTTTCGAACCGACAAAGGAACGTTTGAAAATGCCGCGCTGAAAATTGAGAAAAACGGATACAGCGTTGGATCATTTTTGGAAGAATAAAATTACAAACGGGTGTGTTTTGAGAGGCATTTCTAGCGAGTCTATTAGCGCCGAATGTGTTGAGAAAAGTCCAAAGAAAAATGCGCCGAATGAATTTATTATTTACATACTTTAATCGTGATTTGAAAAGTGCTTCCACTTGATACAGTGTGCTCGAACATTTGAGGAGGTTTCCATTAAATAATATATCGGCATATTAGAGCAAACTCCTAGCCAAAACGAAATGATCGTACAGTGGTTTATTTTTCCTTCGCTTCAATAACGATTTATGATTAATTAATTATTAATCGACTTCAAAAGGAGGAGGTTACTGTGTTTGACTTGCGGAGTTTATTTTATTTTATTTTATTATTATAATTTTTTATTTTTTAGTGATATTATTTATATTATCATATTATATTATTTAGTGAACAATTATACAGTAAATTAATTATTTTGATGATTGTTAGTTGTCTTGGTTTATAAATTAAAAACTAAATTAGAAAACGGCGTGCGGCGGACGACCAGAATTTTTTTTTATTGGATGTTCAGATTCTTCATGCCTTGAAACGTAAAACATCACATTTTTAAGGGGGTTAGACAATTTTGAGCACTTTTCACGATTTCACTTGTGCATATTTTGTATATTAATTTTTACAGGCCGCAAAACTCAATGTATTTGAATGTTTGGTAAAATGTCTTTGGTATGCCGATTGAAAGATGCCTGATTTTTATCAATTGGGTCACATACAGTACTTCCGCGTTATTCGCATGTCGACAATATTTTGATTTTTGCAGACCGAAAATATGAATATATTTGAACGCTGCGGGACTAAAAATTTTTCTATATGGCAGCTGAATATCGCTCGATTTTTATTATTGGGGTCACATGCAGTACTTCCTCGTAAAACGCATTTTCAGCTATTTTATTCGAGCGTTATTGTACTTTTTGGGGGCTCTTTGCTCTACATTTGACCAACTTTGACCACTTTCACAAACTTTGTTTCGTATAGTTTGGATAACACACAGTACTTCCGCCGTACAAAAAAAAAATCATACATAAAATTCACACATAAGCTGCGATAACTCAAGATCTCGACTCCACAATGGTCTCATTCTATTCAGCGTCCGGAAATATATGGAAATTGATACCGTACCCATTTTTGAACGAAAAACGCTTGATCATACGAATTTTCTCCCTAATAAATCCGCCCAAAAATGCCCTTATAATTGAGGTGGCAAATCGGATCAAGAATTGAGCCAACTTTCGTCCAAGAAAGATTTTTGGGGAAATTTTCAATTAGGAATAACGGTATTAGGTTCCTCAAAAACGTGTTGACGGCGGATTGACAGATTTTTCTATTTGGTGTGAGGGGGAGGAAAATCAGGCGACTCATTCTCGGATTCTTTATAAAGATTTATCTAAAGAATCTGAGAATAAGTCGCCTGGATTTTCTCACACTCGCATCTCCTGGGCATAAAAAAATGCGACGACGAAGAAAAATAGATTTTATTGTCAAACATTCTCTACGTGCCTTGCAACGTATAACGTTATTATTGAATAATAAACCAAAACGCGATATTCCTATCGAGAATACAGTGTCCCACGAGATACTTTTTACCATAGGCGTAAAATCTCAAAAATGCTGGGAGGGGCTATGCCCTCAAGTCAGGATTTAGGTCAAGGAGAGGGGGGATGATCATTTTAGGTATAGAAAATAATCTCAATAATTTAACACACAGTTATTAGACAATTATTTATTATTATACAAGTATTCTCACTTACATATACTAAAATATAATATATATATATACAATCATACAATCGAAATACTCAATAGTCAATTAAACAATAATTTTACCTAGCCAGGATTTCAATTCTGGAAACAAATTATTATTTACCATTTTATTTTTCAAAAACTCTTAACTCTATAGTATTAACCTATTTACTGAAAAATACAAAATAAAAAGTATACATCTACAAAATCGAATATATACATGAACACTACCTTAAAAGTTATAAAATACTTATATATTACTAAAAGCTACAAATTAAATATACTAAAAATAATTCCTATTGAAAGTTCTACTGCAAAATTATTATATTATATTATTAATGCTGTCATTAGCTTAATTTAAATAATATACTTTTTACCATTTAAAAAAATTTTTTTCTTTCGATTTTTAAATTTTTACCAATTGCTATAAGAAATCCTGGGGGGGGGGCTACAAAAATTCTGGGGAGGGCTAAGCCCCCCCCAGACCCCTACTTTTTACGCCTATGCTTTTTACCCATTTTTAAAAATCGCTTTTTTTTAAACGTTTTTCCGAATCATTTTTCAATTCCCACATTGTATTACAAGGAATTCAAATTAGACAAAATTGCGCAACGCTTCAATTTATTTTTGAAAAAAAATTGAAGGAATGGAAATTTCGAAAAACTGGAATCAATGGAAAAATATTTTTTCAACTCCCGTTTTTTTTCGGTTTATTATTTCAAATGTATGCTTCAATTTTTTTTTTGACGAAAAGGTAGCCACGTGCACAATACCTCACTGTTTTTATCTTCGTTTGCTCGCGATAGCGGAGTAGTATTTATGCCGCGGAGAAATATATTATAGTATTTGTGCCTCGTAAGAAGCAACCTTCTATTTTCAGAAGGAAACGGTACCGTCGGTGCTTTGGCAACCACTGGTCTCCTCTTTCACGCTCACACAAACATTCTCTCACTCCCCCTCACACTCTCTCTCACTCCCCCTCACTCGCTCTCACTCTCTCTCTCTCGCTCTTTCTCTCTCTCTCTCACTCGCTCTCTCTCTCTCTCTCTCTCTTTCTCATGTTCTCTGTGCGTTCATAGGATTTCAGTCGACGCCTCCTGGTACGTCCTTCCTGTTCTTCACCCGCTGGTCCATCCTGTCCCGTTTCGCCTTTGGGTCGGTAATTCGCCCTCACTTCTCTCAATTAATTTGCATTCGATTTACAAGGGCAGTATTCTACAGCCCTTGCCCGTAGTTGCCACGAGAGCGCTCTTTATTTCGGATTGCTTTACCGACCGCAATGGTGCTCGTTCATCATTTCTGGAGGAAGATCGAGTGCGCCCGACTGCTCCCGATCCTCGATGGGATGTGCTGTAAACGATATTCCGCATCCAATAGCTTGTTTTGATTGATAGTTGGGTGAGAGTAGTTTTCTAAAATTGAGCGTTCCGGCTTATTTTATTCAAAACAATCCAACGTTTTTCTATGAGCAAGTTTTTTTTTGCGTCTTGCGTAGTTATTGTTTAAAAACAAACCGCTGCAAATGATTCTACAGAGGTTTATTATTCTTTCACTTCAATAATAATTTAAGAAGATTAGTTTAAAAAAAAAGATTTATAAGATTAAATTAAAAAAAAAAAAAAAAACGCTGCAAACGATTTTAAAGTGGTTTATTATTCTTTCGCTTCAATAATGATTTAAAAAGATTATCTATTAGCGAAAGTAGTTATTCCGAACATTTGTGAACGTTCCCACCGAAAAAAGATTGGTAACTATGGTAACTATTGGTAACTATGGCCAACTTCAGTTTAATTTCGTTTTATATTTCGACTCAAAATTATTGCTTTCCAATCACTTAGTTTCAATTTTATAATTTTCGTTTTTCGAACGTCTCCAAATTCAAATTTTCTTAGTAACAAAAATCCTTAATAAATTCAGTCTTGTTCATGTTCTCAACGGAGTCGATCATTTATAATATTTAATCAAGTTCACACTCCAAATAACCATAACCAAATAACTATAACTATAACTAATAACTAATATATAACTATATAACTATAACTATATAACTATAACTAATAACTAATAATATATAACTATAATATAATAATATATACCTAACTAATATAACTATATAACTAACTATAACTATAACTATAGAGGAAAACTCCGTAGCAACTATTGTAATTTTAATCATTTTTATTTTTCATAATTTCCAAATTAAAGTCAGAATTTTTTGCTTACGGTACAGCAGAGGAGAGTATTTTTGACGACCATCCCAGAGAGCATAGAACGATTTTTATAGCTCCAAGAACTCTCGACTTGTCCAATTTCTGAAAATCTCCCAAATTCAACACGAAAGCTGCGATAACTCGTGAACCAATAAAGCTATCAACCGTGCGATGGTCTCATTCGATTCAGCGTCCAAAAATCTATGTGATTTGATATCGAATACACATTTTTCTGAACAACCCTGGAATATATGAATTTCTCCCCCTCAAAACCCCCCAAAAATACCCTTAAAATTGAGCTAGCAAGTTGGTTCAAGAAATGGGCCGTCGTAGGACCGAGATTGATTTTTGGTGAAAATTTCAAGAATTTAGCTATTATAGTTTGGCCGGAAAACTGCTAACGGCGGACGGATAGAATTTTTTTGATTGGATATTCGGATTCTACATGCCTTGAAAAGTATTACATCAAATTTCGAGGGAGGGTTAGAATTTTTTTTTTGTTGGGCGATTACAATGGTTTATTATTGAATAATAATCCAAAAGTGATAGCAATAAGGTGGAAGAAAGGGAGAGGAAATTAGAAAATGGTAAGAACCGGGAGATGGTTGAGATTTCCCAACAGTCCTGCTTTGTATTATCCCTACATGGGTAATTCTAATTTTGAAGTGATAATTTTACAAAACTCCCAACTTTTTCATGCTGTTTCGACTTTGAAAAGTGGGGATATTTCGGGCGGCCCGAAATTCATTCTTCCTGTCTTTCAATTCTTGTATTTCTCAATAAGCTCAACATTATTTATAAGTTGTTTCCTTTACTTCTGTTGAATATTCCTATATGGTGGAAGACCTAGGATCTTGGTACAAGGAGTGATTCTCATTATTACTTTTATTATCACTAAAATTTATTTTTTTTTTGTGCCTACCCTATCGAGCATTAGCATTCAGCCAAATTTTTGGATAGCTAAGTAATAAATTAATATATTATAATAGGAACCTATACCATGGCTTTATTTATTTTTTTTATTTTTCTGGTAGAGTTGAGATAATTTGGATTCCTTCCCTTACTGTTTTTTTTTTTCTTCTCAGTACGTCTATTTTTCAAACAACTCTAAATTCCCTGACTTAACGGATCATATTTCGAACCTTTAGTCCAAGGTTTCCCGAGGGAATGAGCGAAATGAATTTCATTAATTGTAACTCCAAGGATATTTTAGGCAGCATCTCATTTCAGAAAATCGATCAAGTTTCAACATTACTGTTGCCTAGGCATCTTTTGGTTTTGCAAGAACTCCTGCGGTTGCCAGGGCCTCGGCGAACTGTAGAATTGGGAACGCAGATGTGGCTATTGGGAAGGCCAGTGAACGTAGGCCTTTTTTTATTTTCACTCCTATTGATTGTGACGTCTCTACTCGATGAAAAGTGCGAAATCGATTTCCTCTTAATTAATTTTTTCTTTGTCGAGGACGATTTTAGCTCGTGATGTTGGAGAATCGGGAGCTGTGGCCGGAAAACGACCTGTTTGCCATCCTGAGCGTTTAATTTGGTGTTCATTGGTTTTAATTAGGTTGTCATAACGTTAGTTTTCACCTAACAACAAATGGGTTGCTATAAGAGCTAACTGTGTTTTTTTCATTTTAGTCATTCTAACCTGAAGCTCTTTCCTATTTAACCTTGCCAGCTTTTTAAACACCTATCGCGGTTGGAATGATTTGTCGTGCTCTCCATGGTCGACCATCCGTGATCCGAGCGTTCCGCCTCTTCTGTCAACCTTAAACTTCCTGAAAAAGACTCATTTCTTCCCGAGCATCTAAAAACAGCAGGTGAAGAGTTTTTCCTTGAAAAATTGTGGAACCGTATTGTTGAAAAGCTCCAGAAAAAAAGGGTTTCCACTTTACAACAAGCAAAATTCAACTGTCATAAAGAAAAATTTGAAGTCTAAAGTATATTCACTCTTGTAGTCTATAAAAATCTCTAATGCAAAAAAACGGCATAAGACGGAAGTACTGTGTGTTATCCAAACTATACAAAACAAGTTCTGTGAACGTGGTCAGAGTTGGTCAAATATATATAGCAAAGAGCCCCAAAAAGTACAGTAACTGAAAATGCGTTTTGCGAGGAAGAACTGCAGGTGACCCCAATAATAAAAAACAAGCAATATTCAGCTATCATATTGAAAATTTAAAGTCTAATGTATATTCACTCCTGCGGTCTATTGAAATCTCAAAAGTTAAAAAAAATGGCATAAAGCGGAAGTACTGTGTGTTACCCAAACCATACAAAACAAGTTATGTGAACGAGGTCAAAGTTGGTCATATTTATAGCAAAGAGACCCTAAAAGTACAATAACGCTTAATAAAATAACTGAAAATGGTTTTACGAGGAAGTACTGCAGGTGACCCCAATAATAAAAATCAAGCAATATTCAGCTGTCATATAGAAACATTGTATGCCCTCCAGCGTTCAAATATATTCATTTTTGCGGTCTATAAAAATCAAAATGTTGCCAATATTCAAATAACGCGGAAGTACTGTATGTGACCGACTTGATAAAAATCAGGCATCATTCAATCGCCGACCCCAACATTTTAAGACCTTAAACGTTCAAATACATTGAGTTTTGCGGCCTGTAAAAATCAAAATACAAAACATGCACTTGTGAAATCGTGAAAAACGCTCATAACGTGGAGGCATTGTATGTGACCCACTATACAAAAAATCGAGCGTTTTCTACTTGCCATAACCGACATTTCAAGCCCTCAACCGTAGAAAAATATCGACTCTAATAGCCTGTAAAAATCGAAACAGAAAAAACTTTGAACGCTTATATCTCGGAAGTACTGTGTGTAATTCAAAATCCGGAAAACCCTAATTTTGCACAATCACTGGGAAACATTCCCTTGAAATTTCATAGGGTTTCATCCATTTTTCAGGGAGATATCGCAGTTTATGTCAGTTTGTGACCACAGACAGACGGACAGACGGACAGACGGACACACAGACACACAGACACTTGTTCAGAAAGTGTTTCTGAGTATTCTACTGTGAAAATTTCTTTCATCTGGACCTCGGTTCCGAATTCGACTTTTCAGACGATCTCAATACTTCCATTTACTACGTAAACATGGAAGTAAAAACATTGCAAATGATTATACAGTTGCTTAAAATCCATTAGTGTCAATCACGATTGAAGAAAACCGTCCGCTTGTAACAGAAACTCTCATGATCATTTTTTTAACGCTACTACCTGACAGCTGAGAAATTTATCTGGTATTAATTTCTTTTGATTTTGGACGCTGAATCGAATGTCCATCGCGGTATCGATAGCTCTATTGGTACTCTAGTTATTGCTTTAATGTTGAATTTAGGAGGTTTTTAAAAATTTGGCATAATTTAGCATGAGCGGCGTTTTTTTATCTGACAGATAACACAGGTTTACAAAGAAAAAATATTTTTTTAAATTGTTTGGAATTTGATAACTGATTCTTATGTAGTTTTCATCGCTGATTGCAAAAATGCAATCCATTTTTTTCTATCACGTAAGGTTTTCTCTCAAAAAAGGAATTACTTTTTGGTATAACAATTTTTTTTTAGCAATTTTTCACATTTTTTCTCAAGTAAAAGGATTTTATTTCATGTATAATACATGTTATAAACTACATATATCTAGTACACTTACATTTCTCTTTAAGCTCATAAGTCCTTACAGTATCACCAAAATTGGGATCTCTCATCGGTTTTCTAATGTCTGGTCCGACAAAGACTCCTTCCTTTAGTTTTGCCTCGGATAAACCAGGAAAAACTCACTAGAGTACGGAACTATGTATAAAATATCGAAAAAAGCTAAAAATAGACAAGCAGTTTGTGGAATAATTGTACGTGATGGAATTTTTTCACTATTTTTCCCGAAAGCGTTGAAAATACTATAAAAATCGCTTATTCAATTTTAAACAATTTTTATGTCGCAGACCTGTGTAATTTCCTTAAATTACTGTCTCTCCAAAGTGCTCTCTTCGTCTTGATGTTTACCTACTTGGGTATTTTTGAAATTTGTTCAAGTAGCACTTGGGAAATGATCGTGATCGACAGAGCTTGTTGATCTACTTGTCAATTTTCTTGCCATCGCAGGTCGATAAGAAGCATTCTAATCCCCTATAATATCAAGGACGGATTATCATCGATTGTAATTTCTAATTTGAAGAGTCTTTAGCCGGGCTGATAATTTAGTCATACGACGTAATGTTTTTCGCAAACGATTGAAGCCAGGGAAGCTATACATGAAATACATTTTGGTTTATTATTCAATAATTTTGGTTTGTTATTCAATAATAACCGTTGTAATCGCTCAAGAAAAAAAATTCCCTAACCCCCACCCCCTCAAAATTTGATGTTTTACGTTTCAAGGCATGTATTTAGAATCCGAATATCCTATAAAAAAAAAAAAAAAAATCTGTCCGGCCAAACTATAATAGCTACATTTTTGAAATTTTCATCAAAAATTATTCTCGGTCTCACAACGGCCCAATTCTTGAATCACATTGCTAGCTCAATTTTAAGGGTATTTTTGGGGGGGGTTTGAGGGGGAGAAAATTCATATTTTTCAAGGTTTTTCAGAACAATGTGTATTTGGTGTCAATTTTATAGATTTTCGGACGCTGAGTCGAATTAGACCATCGTGTGGTCGATAGCTGTATTCGTTCTCAAGTTGTCGTAGCTTTTGTGTCGAATTTGTGCGATTTTCTGAAATTATGCATGAGCGTATAGCTCGCATTAGCAACTGTAGATCACACGTGTTAAATCCAGTCATACTGCTGTAGTTAGTGCATGAGTTGCTTCAAATTTGGGACATTATTTTTTCCTTTTCAGAATTTTTTCCCCAGCAAAAAAAATTTTCTAAGTCGATTTTATATTATTTTTCTCAAGTTTTTTTTTTTTTTAAGCTTATTTATCATAGAAGACTGTATAGTATCCATAGGTAAATTTATGCTAGTTATCCGTCAGGGAAAGATTCTTTCGACGGTTCTAATTGACGGAAATCGATTTGGGAAGAAAATCTCGTTATATTGCCTACCTAGCCATTTCTAGGACGCCCAATAAGGGTCATTAAGGCGTTAATCCATTCACTGCGGAGTTGACGAACTCCATTATCTACCGTTCGATGGAGGACGCAGTAAGGATGAATAATGTCAACGCAATAAGTATTTAGCTAACGACTCATCAAGCACGACCATTAGAAACCGTCGTGAAGCTCTAATATATTCGCCCTTGGCTCGAAGGAGCGGCGGATCTTGAGGAAAAAGATGCTACTTCGCATGTTCAGCGTCGAGGACATAATCCTAACTTCGATGATAGTCTCAAGGTATTAAGCTCTAGGCTGTTAGAGTTACTTGTTTCTTACAATCTTCATAACAAGCCAGGGCGAGTACGAAAATTATTTACTCGTTATATTGAACTTTTTTTTTTTTTAAAACGATTGGAGCGAATTTGACACAGTAAATATCATGGCTAAGAGCTGAACTTGTGCCATGTTTTTGAAAAAATAAATCGATGCGTTATGGCTCCTTTTTCGTTCCATAAACATTGGAATCCTATGACGTAGTAATTGCACTGTAATTTTTTTGCCAACTTTGAATTACTACTTATACGATCTGCCACTGATTTCTGATCGACGTTGTCCTTTTCGCTCCCACCGAAAACAGATTGGTAACTATATATTAGCAACTATTGTAATTTTAATTATTTTTCTTTTTCTTCATTTCCTAAGTAAAAGCTAAATTTTTTGCCTAACTTTACAGCTGGAGAGAGTGTTTGACGACCATTCCAATGAGTAAAGCACGATTTTTATAGCTCCAAGAACTCTCGAGTTATACCCTCATGTCAAATTTATGAAAATCTCCCAAATTCGATACAAAAGCTGCGATAACTCGAGAACCAATAAAGCTATCGACCCGGCGATGATCTCATTCGATTCAGCGTCCAAAAATCTATATAATTTGATACCAAGTACACATTTTTCTGAAAAACCTTGGAAAATATGAATTTTCTCCCCCTCAAAACCCCCCAAAAATACCCTTAAAATTGAGCTAGCAAGTTGGTTCAAGAATTGGGCCGTCGTAGGACCGAGATTGATTTTTGTTGAAAATTTCAAGAATTTAGCTATTATAGTTTTGCCGGAAAACGGCTAACGGCGGACGGATAGAATTTTTTTAATTGGATATTCGGATTCTACATGCCTTGAAACGTAAAACATCAAATTTTGAGGGGGTTGGTAGTTTTTTTTTCTTGGGCGATTGCAATGGTTTATTATTGAATAATAAACCAAAAAATTCTATCTGTCCGACGAAAATATAGGTGCTAAATTCTTGAAAAATCAATCTTGTCCTGGCAATGGCTCAATTCTTTAGACAAATCGCTTCCTCAATTTCAAGGCTATTTTTGGTAGGTGTTTGAGGGGGAGAAAATTCGTATTTTCCAAAAAAAAAAAAAAAAAAATGCGTATTTGGTATCAATTCAATAGATTTTGGCCGCTGAATCGAAAGAGACCATCGTGTGGTAGATGGCTTTATTGATTCTCAAATTGTCGCAGCTTTTGTATCGAGTTGAGGCGATTTTCTGAAAAAAATTTTGAATTGAAAAAATTTTAATTCGAAATTAATTGAATTTAATTAATTTAATTTAATGAATCAAATTTAAATTGAAAAATATTTTTGAATTGAAAAAACATTTCTGAAATTTTCTTGAAATTTTCTAAAATTTGTGCCAAGTTGAGGCGATTTTTTTGAAATTTGAGAGCTCTAAGAGCAATAAAAATCGTTCTATACTCGTTGGAATGCTCGTCGAACACTCTTCTATACCGTTAGGCAAAAAATTTAGCTTTTGAATTTGGAAATTAAGAAAAATAAAAATGATTAAAACTACAATAGTTTCTACGGAGTTTTCACCAATCTTTTTTTCGGTTGGAACGTTCACGCATGTTCGGAATAATTACTATCAGAAGTTTATTGTCTTCTTAAATCATTATTGAACCGAAGGAATAAAAACAACTGTACAATCATTTTGCAGCATTTTCCAATACAATTGCAATGACCTAACGTTCGACTTTGGTACGAGTTTCTCGATTAACTAATTAGTTATACCTTTCACCGACTCAAACATGTAATTACTGTGTAATCTATACACACCACTGCTTTTTATAGACTTCGACATTTCTTCCGAAGATTGTCCAAGTAGCACGTGGAGACGTAGTTGAGTAATGTTTTGCGCACGATGCCCCCACCAGAATTCCCGTTGTTCACCTGGCTTGACCGGAGTGTATTGAAGTCTGTGTGTCAGCGAGTAGAAAAGACTAGGTTTCTCCTTGCTGCTCACCGAGCCTTATAAGAACCCTCCGGCGAAAATCTTCGGTCAGTCAACTTCCTTTCCGGCTTTTTAAGGATTCCATTCCGTGGCCATACCTGGCAATCGCTTGCGGTCGAAGACGCTATCTAGGATACAATGACCTCATGCTATTTGATTAGTCGGACATGGTCTGTATCCTCTGTGTATTGGTTTATTATTCAATAATAAACCATTGTAATCGCCCAAGAAAAAAAAATGTATAACCCCCCTCAAAATTTGATGTTTTACGTTTCAAGGCATGTAGAATCCGAATATCCAATAAAAAAAATTCTGTCCGTCCGCCGTACGCCGTTAGCAGTTTTCCGGCCAAACTATAAGAGCTAAATTCTTGAAATTTTCACCAAAAATCAATCTCGGTCCTACGACGGCCCAATTCTTGAACCAACTTGCTAGCTCAATTTTAAGGGTATTTTTGGGGGGTTTTGAGGGGGAGAAAATTCATATTTTCCAAGGTTTTTCAGAAAAATGTGTACGTAGTATCAAATTATTATCAAAAAATTGTTCTATACTCATTGGAATGGTCGTCAAACACTCTCTCCAGCTGTATCGTTGGGCAATAAGTTTAGCTTTTAATTAGGAAATTGAGAAAAATAAAATTGATTAAAATTACAATAGTTGCTACGGAGTTTTCCCTTATAGTTAACATCTGTTTTTCGGTGGGAACGTTCACAAATGTTCGGAATATTTAAAATGACAAATGGATAGGTAGTCTTCTTAGATTTTTTTTTTCTTCTTAAATTAATATTGAAGCGAAATAATAATAAACCACTGTACAATAATTTGCAGCGTTTTTTCAAGTCGTTAGGCTACTGTTATTGGGAAATGAATTGTGAAAGTCTTTTGTAAGCTTGAAATGTTAAACTCTCAAAATGACGACACAATACTTATAGGGTTCGCGTGAAAATATTACGAGTGAGAGAGGTGATTTTTTGCAACAAAAAATAAACGCCAAAATAAACGTCACCTTCGTTTCGAATTTGATTTTTACAGGGATCAAATTAAACTATGTAAATTATTAATGGGTATTCTGATTTTGTTACAGGTGCGCTTATTCTGTTCGATCATAATTATATCAGACTGGCTTTGTACAACAATTCAAAGCGAGATAATCAGGCAAGTTTTGTATCGTATTGAGGAAAGCGTTTTCAAAAACATTATTATTTATCATTATTATCATTATTATTATTACGGTTTTTTTTTTTTTTTTTTTTTTTTTTTTTTGGGAACGATTACAAATTAAGAAATGGCTAAATCTATAGAAATTGATGCCAAATATACCTATTTCAGGAAAACTTTGGAAAATAGGAATTTTTCTCCCCCTCAAAAATACCCTTAAAGTTGAGCTAGCAATATGGTTATAAAATTGGGCAGTTGTGAGCCCGAGATTGATTTTTGGTGAACATTTCAAGTAGGTACCTATGTAGCGTATGTATGTTTGGTCGGAAAAGTGTTGACGGCGGACGGACAGAATTTTTTTATTGGTTATTCGGATTCTACATGCTTTGAAACGCTAAATTTTTTAAATATTGACCAAAAATCCATCATCTCACTACTGCCCAATTTTTGAATCACATTGCTAGCTCAATTTTAAGTGTATTTTTGGGGGTTTTAAGGGGGAGAAAATTCGTATTTTCCAAGGTTTTTCAGAAAAAGGTGTATTTGGTATAATTTCTGACCGACTGGTTTTTCTGGACAGAATTTTTTTTATTGAACGTTCGGATTCTACTCGTCTTGAAACGTAAAACATCACATTTTGAGGAGGGTTTTTTTTTCTTGGGCGATTACAATGATTTATTAAACAATAAGCCAAAACAGGGAGAACAAATGAACCGCGAAATTCAAACAAAAACATGGCGACTCGTTCTCCTGTTTTTTATTAGCTTGCCATCAAGCACTTTCGCCTCTTCGGGCATATCAGGGCTTCCTATATAAATAATTCAGGTTGATAAGTTCAAGTTCTTCATGTAGTTACTAGATTACATATTCGATAATTTAACATTTACATAGCATTATTACAAGGTACACGGCCAAGTCCGGCTTATTCACTAAAATATGTCCTGCCTGCCTGGTTCCTGGTTAAAATTCCCATGGTAGGTTCGTCTTGCAAGGTTGTTGGTTAACAATAATTGAAAAATAAAATACCTAGTACTTGGGTATTTTGCTTTTGGTAAACTTACTTCTTAGGTGGAGTACATGACTTTAAATTTAAACCACATTTAGAATAGTTTTTTCACTTGAAATTTAATAAAAACCCTAGAAGTAGTACATTGATATATTATTGCAAATTATTGCAGTAAACTCGCGTTCCTGATTCACCTTGGCGAATCCATTTCTCGACACAGTTTCATTCGCGAGTTGAGGAAAACTGTAGGCAACTGAAGGAAAAAACGGTACTTCCTTATTATCTGGGTCGGTTTTTGTAGGAATACTCAGCTGGAAATGGCCTCGCGTGACGAAAAACTTTCGCGAGAGGAGTGTACTTCGTTAAAATTGGTGGTAGGTACACGCCAACTTCCTTGAATAAGCTCCATAGATATTCATAATCAGTTCTTGTTCAATCGGTTTAGTATTTCCGAGGGTTCAAAACGGAATTGCTACCGAAGGGCCAATTGTTTTGGGCCCGTAAACTTTTCTTCAACTGAAGAACGAAAAGTTGGAAACTGTTTCCGAATCAGGGTAATTTTTCCCGTATTGTACGAGGGATATCCAGAAAATAAGGTTACAGCTGCTGCCAAAAATCGAAAAGTGCATATATTTCAACCAAATTTACAAGGTATTTTCCAAAATATATGTTTATTCATGCTCTGTCCCTAATACTAATATAATAATTCCTTAAACGTGAAATTAATGTTGAATTAAGACGGTAGAATAAATTCCCTCACGTGTCCATCGCTAATGTCGTAAAACGTTGAATGTGCCTTGAAATAATTTACTTCCAACGGCAAACCGAATTTGTTGCTTCTTCGGTTGATATCCAGGATCTCCATTTTTCTTTGATGATGTTGGGAGCATAGATCCACACTTCTTACTTCATTCGTTTTATTTCTCTGAACGTTTCGCTAAACGAACTAAGGTGGCCTCTTCAGCTTGTCTCCTTCAATCCATCACTTAGCCCATCCTCACTTCATCCATCTCCACCTCCTCCAACCCGTCATCATCATTCCAATCCAATTCCACAAAAAAATAAACTATTTTTCACCCAATTCTCGAAACTGTGACTAGAAACCCACCTACTCTTCAAAAATTTAAAATTGAAACTTTTTTGAACATAAAAAACCAAAATCTACAATATTGCACAAGGAACGTTAATCACAGCACAAAAAAAAAAAAAAAAAAAAAAAAACGAATTTGTTGCGACATTTCAAGTTTCATCTCGGGTTCCAAACAAAGAACCCGCCTTGTCGACCAGGTGAATAAAGGGGAAGTAAAGGCGGTGTAGTAGGTTTGGCAAAGGCCCTGGCATTGCATAAATATGGACGTCGATTCGCTTCCTTGATCCTTCAAACGCTTCAGAACCGGTTCAACGCTCGTTAACATGCTTGCGCAGGCGTCGTCCAAGGACACAGCTGGCGGTCAGGCTGGTCTATGCGTCATTCGATTATCGTTCCTTGCTAATCCCTATTCCAGCTATCCCGTTCTCGATCCAGGTCTGTGGAGCAGTTGCCGCGGAGAAGGTTGATGGCCCAGTGAACCGGAGAAAAATAGATCCTATCTAAAAACAGTAGTAGAGGGGTTGAGAGGGGGAGAAAAACCAGGCGACTTATTCTCCAGATTTTTAATGGCTGGCCGAGCACTTTCGCCCATTCGGGCATCTTCAGGGCGACCTATGTACATATCAGTGTTGTTAGCTATCTAGAAACGTTTCGAATGCTTTTTATTGTAATATTTCGAACGGGCTCCCTAGGGCGTGATTCTCGCAATCACCCAAGAAGAAAAGAAGCTTATCCTCACCTCAAACCTTTATTAAAATAAATTTTTTCCCTCGATTTTTTTTTTTAATTTTTTTTTTAAGAATGAAATTGTATTGTGACGAATTCCTTATTAGAAAGGCCCAATAAAGAATTTAATTGTATTGGTGAGGTGGAGATAAAAATGACGACTTTCTCTATTGTTCCGTTTATTAAAACATAAAATAAGCTTATCCTCACCTCAAACCTTTATTAAAATAATTTTTTCCCTCGTTTTTTTATTTTTTTAATTTTATTTAAAGAATGAAATCGTATTGTGACGAATTTCTTACCTATTAGAAAGGCCGAAAAAAGAATTTAATTGTATTGGTGTGTTGGAGATAAAAATGACGACTTTCTCCATTGTTCCGTTTATTAAAACATAGATGGTCGGTTAGTCGCAGAAATTAGTTCTAAAATTTCTAGGATAATAGGACGTGATACTAGTTACCTACTTGAAAATGTTTACTATAACATTAGACTACTGTTCAAGCTAATGGCAGTCATGGTTTAATGGCGTAGTAAAGAACGATTGAGAGCGTAAAAGAGCGTAAAACGACAAGAGCTCGTCGAATGTGTATCAGTGTCCTCAGTTATCCGTGTCCTAAAGGTGGAGTTCCGCATGGAGACGCCGCGGCTGCGTCTCGCGTCCACGTCTCGACGCTGCGTGCAGACGCGGGGAGAGGGTAGTTCCGCATCAAGCGGCCAGACGCAGCATTTTGAACCCCAGCCGAGAATTCTGAACCCCAGTCGTCGTCAATCCGTGTCCGCAACAATATGGAGAACAGAAAACGTGCAGCCTCGTTGTTGCTGCTCATGTTGGATTAGGAGGAAGACCAGCAATTCCTCTCCATTTCGGAGAGAAGAGAAGTCGCACCTATTTTCAAGAAGAGGAAAGAGGAAGGCTTCTTCTGTTCATTGGTGCAGGAGCACCTCATGAATGATGAGGAGAGGTTCAGGAAGTTTTTTCGGTTGAACTTCAAACAATTTGATTATGTGTCTTCGCAATAATAACATTCATTTTATAGACGCAAGTACACTTGTGGCCGATTTCACCACCTCGGATTAACTTCTTAATCTTAGGATTACCATCACCATGACAGATTTTCTTCGCTGTTCTTATGGACGCGTATCCAAGGTGCTAGTAATCCTTAGATTAAAAAGTTAATCCGAGGTGGTGAAATCGGCCATAAGTTTTATGAAAACAGGAGGAAACATTAGACTTATTATTTGAGACTCTGAGCGTCTGCGTCTCGACTGGTCCCTCGAGCAGTCGAGACGCAGACGCTCAGCGTCTCAAATAATTGGACGCAGCCGCTGCTGCCCCTCTCGAACTGGTTCCCTTGAAATAAACTGAAGGAGTCGCGCTTCTCCAGCCGCGGCGTCTGTGAGAAGCAGACGCAGCCGCGGCGTCTCCATGCGGAACTCCATCTTAAGAGGCTACTTATATCTTCAATTATTCGACGGAATATTGGTTTCCTCGATAAAAAAAATTCCTCCTATACTCGACCACCGTGTTAAAAATTCAAATCGACAGTGAATTGGCAAAACCATAAAAAAACGCTGCAAATGATTGTACAGTGGTTTATTATTCCTTCGCTTCAATATTGATTTAGAAAGACCATCCATTATTTGTCATTTCAAATATTCCGGACATTTGTGAACATTCCCACCGAAAAACAGATGGTAACTATAGGGGAAAACTCCGTAGCAACTATTGTAATTTTAATCATTTTTATTTTTCTTAATTTCCTAATTAAAAGCTAACTTTATTGCCTAACGATACAGCTGGCGAGAGTATTTGACGACCATTCCAATGAGTATAGAACGATTTTTACAGCTCCAAGAACGCTCGAGTTATACCCGCATGTCAAATTTCTAAAAATCTCCCAATTTCGACAAAAAAGCTGCGATTACTCGAGAACCAATAAAGCTATCGACCCGGCAATGGTCTCATTCGATTCAGCGTCCAAAAATCTATATAATTTGATACCACGTACACATTTTTCTGAAAAACCTTGGAAAATATGAATTTTCTCCCCCTCATAACCCCCCAAAAACACCCTTAAAATTGAGCTAGCAAGTTGGTTCGAAAATTGGGCCGTCGTAGGACCGAGATTGATTTTTGGTGAAAATTTCAAGAATTTTGCTATTATGGTTTGGCCGGAAAAGTGTTGACGGCGTACGGCGTACGGCGGACAGACAGAATTTTTTTTATTGGATATTCGGATTCTACATGCCTTGAAACGTAAAACATCAAATTTTGAGGGGGGTTATAACATTTTTTTTCTTGGGCGATTACAATGGTTTATTATTGAATAATAAACCAAAAATTGCATTAATATTTAACCAAAAACACTTTTTGAACTACACTCTGCGGGCAAAAGAATTGAAGAATTTCAGAAATTGTGACGCTAGATTTGAAAAGGTGGCCAATCCGTCGCGTTTGAAAATCGCTGTCGAGATTTTGTTAATAATACCTCCCGGATCGATTTCGTCGTGTCGCGATCACGTTTCAATCGTGGAACTTCTAGGGCTTGCGCAAGTTCGTCACTACAATCGCCGACGACTGGCATTCGTCTAGGTCACGGTCTCTGGACGGGTTCAACGCTCCCCTTCCTCTCCGGCTGAAATGACGTGAGAACTGCGATCGATCACAGCTGGAGACGAGAGACGCCTCCTTATTAATCGAAGTGGCAGAAACTAGAATTCCATGACTCGGTGTTTTTATTCTGATTTACCCCACCTACTCCTCGCTTGAACATTTTCTCCGTCTTCTTCCAAGTAGAAAGGTGGTCAATTGGCGAAACGAATCGAGCGACGAAATCCAAACGGAGAAAGAAATATTACTACCTATGATGTAACTAATTTTGACTACCGTGTTTACAAATATTAGTGAATGTAGCACTTTGTCGTAAATAGTGGTAGAAATTTTTATATAAATATCGTAACCGCTATAAAATGAGGCTTAACATTGTATTGTAGACAATACAGTTATTGCAATTGTCCTAAAATTCAAAATAAATGTGAATTTGCAAAAAAAAAAAAAAAAAAAATCATACAGACTGATGAATACTTCTTCACAAGCTTCTGTGTTTGTCTGTGACAAAACTTGTCTTCTCTGCAAAAAAAAAAAAAAAGCTGCAAATGATTGTACAGTGGTTTATTATTCCTTCACTTCAATAATAATTTCAGAATCCTATCCATTTATGATGGTAATTATTCAGAACATGTGTAAACGTTTCAACCGAAAAACAGATCGGTAACTATCGGGGAAAATTCCGTAGCAACTATTGTAATTTTAATAAATTTTATTTTTCTCAATTTCCTAATTAAAAACTAAATTTTTTGCCTAACAGTCAGCTGGTGAGAGTGTTTGTCGACCATTCCAATGAGTATAAAACGATTTTTATAGCTCCAAGAACTCTCGAGTTATACCCTCATGTCAAATTTCTGAAAATCTCCCAAATTCGGCACAAAAGCTGCGATAACTCGAGAACCAATGGAGCTATCGACCCCGCGATGGTCTCATTCGATTCAGCGTCCAAAAATCTATATAATTTGATACCACGTACACATTTTTCTGAAAAACCTTGGAAAATATGAATTTTCTCCCCTTCAAAACCCCCCAAAAATACCCTTAAAATTGAGCTAGCAAGTTGGTTCAAGAATTGGGCGGTCGTAGGACCGAGATTGATTTTTGGTGAAAATTTCAAGAATTTAGCTATTATGGTTTGGCCGGAAAAGTGTTGACGGCGAACGGCGGACAGACAGAATTTTTTTTATTGGATATTCGGATTCTACATGCCTTGAAACGTAAAACATCAAATTTTGAGGGGGTTATAACATTTTTTTTTGGGCGATTACAATGATTTGTTATTGAATAATAAACCAAAAAAATTGTTGAAATTTTTTTCATTTCAAGTGTGCGAAATTAGCCGTTATTGAATTTTGGATAACACACTGTACGTCCGAGATACAGCAAGCATTTAACTTTTTTCTATTTCGATTTTTTCATACCATAGCCATATAGAGCCATATAGCTCTGAGCCCTCCTAATTCGTTTTTCTACTTTCTAGTTTATCTACGTTCTCATAGCTAGTTTTTCAATAACAGTTGCAGTGAACATTGTCGCGCCTTTAGTATGAGCTTTTCGATTATTTTATCGGTCATTCCCGTTATTGATCAATTTTCGTAATCTATGCACATCACTGGTTTGGTTTTTTGTAATCCTCGGCCGCTTTCCGACGAATTTTGTCGCGCCGATATCGATTTGAATCCCATGTCGAAAGGCGCTTTCTAAACTTCTTATCTCGTTCGAAGATAAACAGTATCGTTTGATTGGTTTGCCCAAGATAAACCAGCTGCACCCACGGGAAACGGCGATTTCGACAGTTTTGGACTTTTGCCTCGCTTTTGTCAGTGTATTACTTCATTAGGATGGTATTATCTCGAAATGATTCATAATAATTTGTTTATTTGTATATTAACGGGCGAGCCCAATTACATTACTATGGAGGTAAAAACAATGCAAAAGAAAAAGAAAGAAAAAAAAAAGAGTACACATTTATCAATCAAAAATGAATGGGGAATTGTTCACTGTCTTTTTGATATTAGTTAGGGTAGAATGGGAAAAATCAAAATCTGGATTAGTGGTCAGAAACAAATTTGCACTTCGCGGAAGTCTTCGAAGCGGACGGTTACGCTAATTCGTCGGGCAGAACGGGACCGAGAAGAGCAACGGCGAACGAGACGATCGGCGAGGAACGAGGAAGCTGATCCTGGACAGGTGGGCAGGGCAGTCGATGTCGCCGTTTACAAGTTTAACGTGGCCAAATAACGTGGCGAGGTCAGCCGAGCATCGTTGATTTTCAAGAGTGCCCAAATGGCACTTCTCGAGCAGCAGCGGGTAGTCGACGTACGCCGATGGGACGCCCATGTTGAAGGCGACGTACCTCAAGAACTTGTTTCGCACCCTCTCCAGGCGGCACCTGTGGACCGAGTATATTGGCGACCAGACAGACGACGCGTATTCCAGGATCTGGAGGACCAGTGCCCGATACAACGACGAGACAGCCATTATAATCATCGCTGGATAGCAATAGAGCGGGCGGCAAATGTAATACACGAGCGAATCATAAATAAGAAAAAATAAATCGTGAATAGAATCAAAATAGAAATCATAAATAGAAGTCTCCTTGGTTTTGAAGTTTGCGGGGGAGAAAAACTGGGCAACTCGTTCTCCTTTTTCTTTATTGCCCGCCGAGCACTTTCGCCCCTTCGGGCATCATCAGGGCTTTGTAGCACCATTGGTAGCTACGGCCCGCCCAGTTTGCCCAGTTTTTCTCCCCCGCAAACTTCAAAACCAAGAAAATATGAAGCGACTACCCAAAGACGAATAAATAGAAGTTTTTAATGAGAAAATTAATACTTCTATTTTTTACATGGTGAACGGAAGTATTGGGATCGCCTGAAAGTCGAATTCGGAACGGAGGAGAATTTGGGAGAAATTTTCTCAGTTCTATACTCAGAAATATTGTCTTAACAAGTAGTGTCCGTCTGTCCGAGTGTCTGTGGTCGAATTTACATACATCTTAAATATTACCAGCGGATGACTGACTTTTTAACCGACTTCAAAAGGAGTTGCTGTGAAGTTGGGACATTTCTGTTATTTTTTCCTTTTCAGAGTGTATTTTATAGACAAAGTTTTTGAAGTCGGTTTTATTTTTTTTTTGTTTATTATTCAATAATAAACCATTGTAATCGCCCAAGAAAAAAAAATTTCTAACCCCCCCTCAAAATTTGATGTTTTACGTTTCAAGGCATGTAGAATCCGAATATCCAATTAACCAGTGGTGTGCATAGATCACACAGTACTTCCATGTTTGAGTCGGTAACTGGTATAACCAATTATAAAATCGAGAAAATCGTACAAAGGCCGAAACGTGACCCTAGCGGTAAAGATCAGGCATCATTCACTCGCCATTACAAATATTTAATACCTCTAGCGTCAAATGTATTGATTTTTGCACCCTGTAAAAAGCTCAACAGCGATAAACGGCGTAGGGCGGAAGTACGGTATGTGATCCAAACAAAACAAAACATGGTCGTTGTAGGTCACATTTAAAGCAAAGAGACCCGAAAGTTACAAAAGCGCTAGAGTAAAATAACTGAAATTGCGTTTAACGAGGAAGTACTGCAGGTGACCCCGATAATAAAAATCAAACAACATTTAACTGTCATAAAGAAAAATTTAAAGTCTAAAGTATATTCACTCTTGTGGTCTATAAAAATCTCTAATGCAAAAAAACGGCATAAGGCGGAAGAACTGTGTGTTATCCAAACTATACAAAACAAGTTCTGTGAACGTGGTCAGAGTTGGTCAAATATATAGCAAAGAGCCCCAAAAAGTACAGTAACTGAAAATGCGTTTTGCGAGGAAGTACTGCAGGTGACCCCAATAATAAAAAACAAGCAATATTCAGCTGTCATATAGAAAATTTAAAGTCTAATGTATATTCACTCTTGCGGTCTATTAAAATCTCAAAAGTTAAAAAATGGCATAAAGCGGAAGTACTGTGTGTTACCCAAACCATACAAAACAAGTTTTATGAACGACGTCAAAGTTGGTCATATTTATAGCAAAGAGACCCTAAAAGTACAATAACGCTTACTAAAATAACTGAAAATGGTTTTACGAGGAAGTACTGCAGGTGACCCCAATAATAAAAAACAAGCGATATTCAACTGTCATATAGAAAAATTTTAAGTCCTCCAGCGTTCAAATATATTTATTTTTGTGGTCTATAAAAATCAAAATGTAGCAAATGTGCAAATAACGCGGATGTACTGCATGTGACCCATTTGATAAAAATCAGGCATCATTCAATCGCCAACCCCAACATTTTAAGACCTCAAACATTCAAATACATTGAGTTTTGCGGCCTGTAAAAATTAAAATACAAAACATGCACTTGTGAAATCGTGAAAAACGCTCATAACGTGGAGGCATTGTATGTGACCCACTATACAAAAAATCTAGTGTTTTCTGCTTGCCATAACCGACATTTCAAGCCCTCAAACGTAGAAAAATATTGACTCTCATAGCCTGTAAAAATCGAAACAGAAAAAACTTTGAACGCTTATATCTCGGAAGTATTGTGTGTAATTCAAAATCCGGAAAAACCTAATTTTGCACAATCACTGGGAAAACATTCCCTGAAAATTTCATGGGGTTTCATCCATTTTTCAGGGAGATATGGCGATTTATGTCAGTTTGTGACCACAGACAGACGGACAGACGGACAGACAGACACACAGACACACAGACACACAGACACTTGTTCAGAAAGTGTTTCTGAGTATACTACTATGAAAATTTCTTCCATCAGGACCTCGGTTCCGAATTCGACTTTTCAGACGATCACAATACTTCCATTTACTACGTAAACATGGAAGTAAAAAAATTCTGTCCGTCCGCCGTACGCCGTTAGCAGTTTTCCGGCCAAACTATAATAGCTAAATTCTTGAAATTTTCACCAAAAATCAATCTCGGTCCTACGACGGCCCAATTCTTGAACCAACTTGCTAGCTCAATTTTAAGGGTATTTTTGGGGGGTTTTGAGGGGGAGAAAATTCATATTTTTCAAGGTTTTTCAGAAAAATGTGTACGTGGTATCAAATTATATAGATTTTTGGACGCTGAATCGAATGAGACCATCGCGGGGTCGATAGCTTCATTTGCTCTCGAGTTATCGCAGCTTTTGTGCCGAATTTGGGAGATTTTTAGAAATTTGGCATTAGGGCATAACTCGAGAGTTCTTGGAGCTATAAAAATCGTTTTATACTCATTGGAATGGTCGTCAATCACTCTCTCCAGCTGTATCGTTAGGCAATAAGTTTAGCTTTTAATTAGGAAATTAAGAAAAATAAAAATGATTAAAATTACAATAGTTGCTACGGAGTTTTACCCTGTAGTTACCATCTGTCTTTCGGTGGGAAAGTTCACAAATGATCGGAATATTTAAAATGACAAAAGGATAGTCTTCTTAAATCAATATTGAAGCGAAATAATAATAAACCACTGTACAATCATTTGCAGCGTTTTTTAAGTTTTTTTTATATATTTTTTTCTTTATTTATATATAGGCAATTAATTTCGAAGTCGGTTTATTATTTTTAAAGCTTTTCTTATAATCGCTAGGGTCACATAGCGTACAGTTTTCTTTTTTTGGTCTCCCGGCTAGAAGAAGGTATGCTTTTCGAAAGATTGAAATAAGAGATAATAGTGGGAACGGTTTTTCACAAATGTTTTTATGAGTGGTAAGGAATATTTTTTTACCTAATCATACATACAAGTTCTGTATGACCTTAGCTCACTTCTTTACTTTAGGATCTTCAGGGCAGTTTCATGATCATAGTTCGCTCGTCGTCTTTACCTATAAAGTTCTGTTAACAGTCGCGAATTTTTGGTTTTCATATTTCTGCGTAAGATGGGCAGCTTAACTTGAAACAATAATGGATCAAAATGAGGGATGCGCACGAGTTCAAAAGCTTTTATGGAGTGCATTCCGCTTATGCTCGAAGTTTTCCCTGTTATTGCGCCTTAGCCTGTTTCCGAGTTGTGAAAAGGGCGAGAAGTTTGTTTTTCCTCGAGAATGAGAACGAGGATGACAGTTCTGCCAACTCTTTACGACTTGGATTCTTCTTTTCGCGTATTCTGACGAAGTTTTCCTGAGAGAGAGCGACAGTGGGAAAATATTTACCACCCGATATTTTCGTCAGAAACTGACATTGTTTTTGTAGAATGAAGTGCGTCCGAGTGATTGAACTAGAAAGTGATCTCATGCTATGGTATTGAAGCCAGAAGCACGCTAGTATCAAAACGAAAACGCTGCAAATGATTGTACAGTTGTTTATTATTATCTCGCCTCAATAATGATTTAAGATTTGAGATTTTAATTATTCCGAACATTTCTGAGTCATAATTTTAATCATTTTTATTTTTCTTAATTTCCTAATTAAAATCTAAAGTTATTGCCTCGCAATACAGCTGGAGAGAGTGTTTGACGACCATTCCAATGAGTATAGAATGATTTTTATAGGTCCAAGAACTCTCGAGATATATGTCAAATTTCTGAAAATCTCCCAAATTCGGCACAAAAGCTGCGATAACTCGAGAACCAATAGAGCTATCGACCCCACAATGGTCTCATTCGATTCAGCCTCCAAAAATCTATATAATTTGATACCACGTACACATTTTTTTGAGAAAAACCCTGGAACATATGAATTTTCTCCCCCTTAAAACCCCCCAAAAATACCCTTAATATTGAGCTAGCGATCTGGTTCAAGAATTGGGCCGTCGTAGGATCGAGATTGGTTTTTGGTGAAAATGTCAAGAATTTAGCTATTATAGTTTGGCCGGAAAACTGCTAACGGCGGACGGACAGAATTTTTTTTATTGGATATTCGGATTCTACATGCCTTGAAACGTAAAACATCAAATTTTGAGGGGGTGTTAGAAATTTTTTTTCTTGGGCGATTACAATGGTTTATTATTGAATAATGAACCAAAAAAGGAGAGAGGGCTAATAAGTACTCTTGATGAAAAATTAGTTTTTTAAAAACATTAGTTTGTCAAACTAAAAAAACCCAAGGGGTATTTTTTATATACCTCAAATATCACCTATATGATGAACAGTACTTTTCCTAATATTTTTATTAGTTCATATTATAAGAATAGTTACTATTTATTTTTTTCAAAATCCCTTTAAAATAGAACACCCCCTCAACCCTAGTTGCGAGTAATATGAGAGTAAATATTGTTCTTCTTGCGGTTGCATGGCCACAAATATTGCATGGTAAATATTGTTCTTCTTGCGGTTTTTACTTCAGGTTTTAGGGGAGCCAGAAAGCAACATTGACTTCTTAGATGATACATTTAATGGCAAAGTTACAACGCAAAAATGGTGATGAATGAATTGAGGTTTATAATTGTTGTGGCATCAATCGAATTGCCATTTGTTTACTAGGTATGCCACTAAAAATTTTTCCAATTAGATGCTCTAATACGAAAACTAGGAGTCTCCGTGGTTTTTATGCAACGAAAGTTAATAAAAGTGTCAAGAGTCAAGACGTGAGCGAAAGAGCAATTTGTGGTCCGACTTGAGTAAGACCACTCAAAAGCGTAGAACCATCATTCCACTATCAATTAAAGCGAGCCAATTCACGCGCCTGTAGCCTTTCCTCGAACGCGCCTCCGCTAAATGGTCCTGGAAATCAATTTGTATTCGGAATAATTCGGTCGCCTGGATAATGCGACTTGAAAATGCCAGTGCTATACTGATTGAACCGTCGAGAGTTTAGTCACAACTTAGGCCGCTTTTTGTTCATTATTCGATAAAAACCATTGTAATCGCTTACGGTAGAAAATTTCCCAACCCTCTCAAAATTCGGTTATTTACTTTTCAAGGTAGAAATAAAAAATATAAAATAAAAAAAAATAAATAAAATAAAAAAATATAAAATAAAAAAATAAAAAATAAAAAAAGCACATAAAAATATAAAATAAAAACCGCATATAAAATAAAAAAATTATGTCTCAACACTTTTCTGAAGACAGTATGAAAGCTAAATATTTTGCAATTTTCGCCAAAAATCAATCTTGGCCTCTAATGACAATGGTTCAATCGTTACCTAAATTTTAAAATATTTTTATGGGGTTTTACCTGAAGAAGGGGTTCGTATTTTCCAAGGTTCGTTTGACAAAGGTGTTTGGTGACACTTCAAAATTTGGATTAACCCACGTAGGGATAGTACAACCAGGACTTTTCCCTTACTTGGGAGAAATCAAACTTTTTTGAACCCTTGTGAGAATTTAACATTTTTTGAAGTTCTCTAAGTTTGGGAACTCCAAGGTTGGGGAATTTCAACCTTCCCCTGATTCTTTCCCTTTCTTATTCCCTCTCCCCTTTTGGTTTATTATTCAATAATAAACCATTGTAATGGCCCAAGAAAAAAATTTCATAACCCCACCTCAAAATTTGATGTTTTACGTTTCAAGGCATGTAGAATCCGAATATCCAATAAAAAAAATTATGTCTATCCGCCGTACGCCGTCAATACTTTTCCGGCCAAACCATAATAGCTAAATTCTTGAAATTTTCACCAAAAATCAATCTCGGTCCTACGACGGCCCAATTCTTGAACCAACTTGCTAGCTCAATTTTAAGGGTATTTTTGGGGGGTTTTGAGGGGGAGAAAATTCATATTTTCCACGGTTTTTCAGAAAAATGTGTACGTGGTATCAAATTGTATAGATTTTTGGACGCTGAATCGAATGAGACCATTGCGGGGTCGATAGCTTTATTGGTTCTCGAGTTATTGCAGCTTTTGTGCCGAATTTGGCAGATTTTCGGAAATTCGGCATGAGGGTATAACTCGAGAGTTCTTGGAGCTATAAAAATCGTTCTATACTCATTGGAATGGGCGTCAAACACTCTCCAGCTGTACCGTTAGGCAAAAAATTTTGCTTTTAATTAGGAAATTAAGAAAAATAAAATTGATTAAAATTACAATAGTTGCTACGGATTTTTCCCCGATAGTTACCAATCTGTTTTTCGGTGGGATTGTTCAGAAATGTTCGAAATAATTACTATAACAAATGGATAGTCTTTCTAAATCAATATTGAAGCGAAGGAATTATAAACCACTGTACAATCATTTGCAGCGTTTTTTTCTCTCAATTTTATCACTTCTTTAAATTTATTTTTTATTGGTATTTTTCTCTATATTTATGGACCAAAATTTCCCAACTTTTCCTAGTCGAAAAAGCAGGGGGAGCCTCCCTCATCGGCGTTTGTCCTAATTTTATTGATAAATATGGAGAATAATAATTTCTGCAACGCTTTTGATCAGTAGTGTACAATAAAAGTGCATTAATAAAACAATAACCTTACGCTGGGCATCGAATTCTCTCTCATGGAGCCCCTTACTTCAATAAAACCCCCTTTAACACTGGTGGACATAATCTACCATTCGTTGCATGAGCATATTACAATAACAATATTCTATTTATTTAGACTATACCTGTGCTAACAGAGAATATTATAATGGAAGGTAAACCGGGGAAAGCGAAGGATCGCTAGGCGGTGAACTTAGAGGTCAAAGGGAACGAGGAAGAGGACCATAAAGTCGAGAAGGAGAACTCGCTTCGTATTTAGATATGCATGAGAATGAAAACTCGCGAAGCTTCGGCCCGCTCTCGTCACCGCTAAAACAGTCCCTTTCCGCAGAGGTCGGTGGAAACCGTATAACGTCTGTAGAACGAGAGCAATGTCGTGACAAATGTAGCTTTAGCCGGAATTCCTCATTTCTCTTCGGAAATCACCACCGAGACTCGATGCGCTGAAACGCCGAGCATTATTTATTCTTGAATGTCGTTGTTGATTTAATATTTTTTTAATATTTATTTTTTATATTTTGATATAATATTTTTGTCCCAGCTGAGGTAGCCGGAATTCGAAAATCCGATTGTTGGTTACTGAGCGGTGTTGCTTTCTGGAAGTCCCCCTGAACCGAGTAAAAAAATCACAAGGATAGATTGGCAAAGAGATTGTCACAAATTCCACTGATTTTAAATGACTTATTGTTTTGTCGATTTCGGCGATCAGCCCATCGTCAGTTACAAATGAAAGTTCTACAGTGAGGAGACCATATTAAATAGTTCTTGGTGAAAGGAAGCTTGACTCTTATTGGCTAAAAATAGTGTGAAAGTAAAAAATGGGATTCCACAATCTCAGCTCGAGTGATGTAGTAAAATTTATTTGTTGTAAAATTAGAAAATTTAAAAAACTATAAATAATTAATCGATTTAAAAAATAATTTATACATTTAAAAAAATTAGTCAGTTTATTAAAAAAAAAAGAAAAATCCTCAAACATAAAAAAAGAAAAAAAAAACGGGGGATGTTGAAATTGAGAGGTTTGATTCTAACCAGTTCTCCGGACCAGTTGATTTCTAACAAAATACAACTGAAATACCTACAAACAAATAAACATCTCTCTGAAAAACCTCCGAAAATTGCCTGTCGTAAAAAATAAAATCCTCCTAAAATACCCAGGATTTTTTCCCCTTAAATTTTCCCCCGGCTTGGCAACGCTGTAACTGAGATTAACAGGTTATGAGACTAGCAGTTTCCCTAGACGTTACACGTTAAGCAGAGTCTAGATATAATTCTCATTTATTGAGGCACTTTAGTATCTATTATAATTTATACCATCGGAAGAACTAATTAGCGCACATAATTATAACATTGCCGAATAGGGCTTTTCTTCCGATAAAACCCATTAAAAATAGTCATCGTAAAAAAAATCGCCGTCACCGGTTCGATCTCGAACTCACCGATGTAATAAAATGACTCGGCGGTATCAATTCGACATAAAAAAAATCAATTAAACGGCTCCGTTGTCAATTCAAGGTGAGCTTTTAGCTGTGATCTGGTCGATTCCGAATCGGTTAGAACTCGTTCGCTAAACGAGCATCTGTAGCGGAGGAGGCCGTGATCTTGTTTTTGACCTGGTTGGTCATTTGTGGCAAATGAACTCATCCGGCTACCCACCCACCTTACACTATAGCCGTTTCACTCCGCAGATACGGCAATGATAAAATTGATGTTAGCTCCTACAATTACGGAACGAAAACACCGTTGTTCACACTCGTCGCCCGATTGACCTATAAGTTTAACGGATGAGTAGATAACACCCAGTACTTCCATATTGGTTTATTATTCAATAATAAACCATTGTAATCGCCCAAGAAATAAAAAATATAACCCCCTCAAAATTTGATGTTTTACGTTTCAAGGCATGTAGAATCCGAATATCCAATAAAAAACGCTGCAAATGATTGTACAGTGGTTTATTATTCCTTCGCTTCAATATTGATTTCAGAATCCTATCCATTTGTGATAGTAATTATTCCGAACATTTGTGAACGTTCCAACCGAAAAACAGATCGGTAACTATAGGGGAAAACTCCGTAGCAACTATTGTAATTTTAATCAATTTTATTTTTCTTAATTTCCTAATTAAAAACTAAATTTTTTGCTTTACCCTACAGCTGGAGAGAGTGTTTGACGACCATTCCAATGAGTATAGAACGATTTTTATAGCTCCAAGAACTCTCGAGTTATACCCTCATGTCAAGTTTCTAAAAATCTCCCCAATTCGGCACAAAAGCTGCGATAACTCGAGAACCAATAAAGCTACCGACCCGGCGATGGTCTCATTCGATTCAGCGTCCAAAAATCTATAGAATTTGATACCACGTACACATTTTTCTGAAAAACCTTGGAAAATATGAATTTTCTCCCCCTCAAAACCCCCCAAAAACACCCTTAAAATTGAGCTAGCAAGTTGGTTCGAAAATTGGGCCGTCGTAGGACCGAGATTGATTTTTGGTGAAAATTTCAAGAATTTAGCTATTATGGTTTGGCCGGAAAAGTGTTGACGGCGTACGGCGGACGGCGGACAGACAGAATTTTTTTTATTGGATATTCGGATTCTACATGCCTTGAAACGTAAAACATCAAATTTTGAGGGGGGTTATAAAAATTTTTTTCTTGGGCGATTACAATGGTTTATTATTGAATAATAAACCAAAAAATTCTGTCTGTCCGCCGTACGCCGTACGCCGTCAACACTTTTCCGGCCAAACCATAATAGCTAAAAATTTGAAATTTTCACCAAAAATCAATCTCGGTCCTACGACGGCCCAATTCTTGAACCAACTTGCTAGCTCAATTTTAAGGGTATTTTTGGGCGGTTTTGAGGGGGAGAAAATTCATATTTTCCAAGGTTTTTCAGAAAAATGTGTACGTGGTATCAAATTATATAGATTTTTGGACGCTGAATCGAATGAGACCATCGCGGGGTCGATAGCTCCATTGGTTCCCGAGTTATCGCAGCTTTTGTGTCGAATTTGGGAGATTTTCAGAAATTTGACATGAGGGTATAATTCGAGAGTTCTTGGAGCTATAAAAATCGTTCTATACTCATTGGAATGGTCGTTAAACACGCTCTCTAGCAGTACCGTTAGGCAAACAATTTAGTTTTTAATTAGGAAATTAAGAAAAATAAAATTGATTAAAATTACAATATTTGCTACGGAATTTCCCCCGAATATTACCGATCTGTTTTTCGATTGAAACGTTTACACATGTTCTGAATAATTACTATCATAAATGGATAGTATTCTGAAATTATTATTGAAGTGAAGGAATAATAAAGCACTGTACAATCATTTGCAGCGTTTTGAATTGTGCGATAACTAACCGTGAAATTGGTGCGTATAATAAATACGTAGTACTTCAATTGAATGGCGAGTAGGTGACCAATTAAAAATCAGAAATGTCATACATAATGTGAAGTATTGGGTTATGAGTCAAGAGAAACATTTTTAGGAATTCGTTATCCTTGAAATGTTCAATTCTCGAGATTGTAGGCCACTCCAGAATTCGATAAGGTTTGTCGTGTTGAACTGATTGAATAGCAGCATTATTGTCTGTCGATTATAGTAAACCGGAATTAGCTAGCCAGTTCACTTAAATACTTAAATTATCAAACGGTAAGGGGACAAAAACATGTGAATATTTAACTACTTTTTTTTTTACTTCCGAAAGTACTCATTTAATCGAATGAAAATTAATTGCAGCATTTACGTAAATATGAGTCGGTGACGGTAGTCTATCATGGGCAACTTATCAATCGCCTGAACGCAAAAGACCACGCCCTTGTCTTATTTCACCACTTTCGCTTCCTCCCCTCAGCGGCAGAACTGATGAATAACCCGAGCCGAATCTGTTATTGGTTTTCTCCCTCCAAAGTCGAGTAATTAACAAAACGTCGATAGCCGTGAGTTTTTTTTTTGTGTCGATTCTATTTTCCCGAATCGATAGTTCCCTTATAAAATTGGAGCAAGGGAAACTTCGAAGGATTTTCTTGAAGAAAATTTCTTCTGACCATCCTCGTAAACAGAAGGATTTGGTATTTCCCTATAAACACTTAATAGCAATTATAGACCGGGAAAAACTACAAACATTTTCTATTTCTGAAAATTAATTGAGATAAATTTGAGTGAAAAATAACCCGAACTCCCTGAAATGACGAAGTATTTATCTTCAAAAACTGTTCGTGGAAAAACTCTAAAAAAATTTTACTAGATTTTAGAAATTGTTGCGAGAAAAAAAAGTTACTAATGTCAGTGGAAAATAATTTCGTGAAACTCTTCAACGTAAAAACCGTTGGAAAATGTATTTTCTTCCTTTTATTCTTCCCAATCGTCTATTATGTTGTGAAAATGGCAACCAACCAATTGAAAATAATTTTAAAAAAATACAAAAAAATTAATTTAAAAAAAAAATTGAAATAAATTGAAAAAAAAAAAAAAAAAAAAAAAAAAAAACTGTTCGTACGGTTGAATATAGCCTCCATTGTAGAGTCAAAGTGGTGAATAATAGTTCTGACTTGTTTTCCTATGACTTGCACACGTTTCCAGGTTCGATAAGCGGCCGAACGTATATGATTTGCACATTTAGATAATCACTCTCAACGCTTGGTTATCACGAACGAGCAATGTCCGACCAACTTTTAAAATAGAATTCGTTTCACGATGAATCTTGGATTTGTAGAAAAAAAAAAGAATTCTTACAATACATTGCAGGTGAATGTGTAAAATGTTTATATGCGGTTTTTAATTTCCTAATTAAGAGCTAAACTTATTCCCGAACGATACAGCTGAAAATCTCCCAAATTCGGCACAAAAGTTGCGATAACTCGAGAACCAATGAAGCTATCGACCCCGCGATGGTCTCATTCGATTCAGCGTCCAAAAATCTATATAATTTGATACCAAATGCACATTTTTCTGAAAAACTTCGGAAAATACGAATTTTCTCCTCCTCAAAACCCCCCAAAAATACCCTTAAAATTGAGCCAGCAAGTTGGTTCAAGAATTGGGCCGTCGTAAGACCGAGATTGATTTTTGGTGAAAATTTCAAGAATTTAGCTATTATATTTTGGCCGGAAAACTGCTAACGGCGTACGGCGGACAGACAGAATTTTTTTTAATTGGATGTTCGGATTCTACATGCCTTGAAACGTAAAACGTCAAATTTTGAGGGGGGGTTAGACATTTTTTTCTTGGGCAATTACAATGGTTTATTATTGAACAATAAACCAAAATGGATTGTCTTATTGAATCATAATCGAAGCTATGGAATAAAATAATTACACAATCATCTGCTGCGTTTTTTTTAAGGTGGATGAATTCACAACTGAACGGTTAGCGTTTTAAATCCTCGTTGAATCGTCCTGAAGATAGAAAATTTCCCAGTCCAATATTCGAAGATAATTTGTGCGCACTATTTGAAAAACCTCTCCAAACCATCTAATGTTTCGCAGGAAATCCACGCGGTATAAGTTGCCATTTTAATTTGTCGGTTCCAAATGTTCCGCTTTTCGTTTTGACAGACTTTCATACAACGGAAGCATTAGCTGCTGTTGAAAGGAGGCTATTATGCGTCTGTACTTGACAGCTCTTTTGCGAGTTTCAGCTCCGCACGCTGTTCTGTGCTTGGCTGATAATGCCATTCGGGTGACGCCATTCTCAGCCGTATAAATAATTTATTCTCGAGAGATCCTCGAAGAATTAAACTGCATCATTTCTTTTTACCCGCAGAGCTCGAATTATGAGGCAAAATGATAACTGAGCCGTATTCGTCAATATAAAACTATGCAAATGATTGTACAATGGTTTAATATCCCTTCGCTTCAATAATTATTTGAGAAGATTATCCATCCGTGAAATATGAAATATGAATCGCTTATATCTCGGAAGCACTTTGTGTTATCCAAAATCCGGAAACGGCTAATGTTGTACAATTACTGGGAGAACATTATCTGAAAATTGCATTGAGTTTCATTCATTTTGGTTTATTATTCAATAATAAACCATTGAAATCGCGTACGCCGTGCGCCGTTAGCACTTTACCGGCCAAACTATGATAGCTGAATTCTTGAAATTTTCACCAAAAATCAATCTCGGTCCTACGACGGCCCAATTCTTGAACCAACTTGCTAGCTCAATTTTAAGGGTATTTTTGGGGGGTTTTGAGGGGGAGAAAATTCATATTTTCCAAGGTTTTTCAGAAAAATGTGTACGTGGTATCTGGACGCTGAATCGAATGAGACCAACGCCGGGTCGATAGCTTTATTGGTTCTCGAGTTATCGCAGCTTTTGTGCCGAATTTGGGAGATTTTCAGAAATTTGACATGAGGGTTAACTCGAGAGTTCTTGGAGCTATAAAAATCGTTCTTTACTCATTGGAATGGTCGTCAAACACTCTCTCCAGCTGTATCGTTAGGCAATAAATTTAGCTTTTAATTAAGAAATTAAGAAAAATAAAAATGATTAAAATTACAATAGTTGCTACGGAGTTTGCCCCTATAGTTACCATCTGTTTTTCGGTGGGATTGTTCACAAATGTTCGGAATAATTTAAAATCACAAACGGATAGCCTTCTTAAATCATTATTGAAGCGAAGGAATAATAAACCACTGTACAATAATTTACAGCGTTTTCACGGAGATATGACAATTTATGTAATTTTTCAACGACAGACACATGTTCAGAAAGTTCTGAGAAAATTTCATCCCTTCCGAATCGGTCTTTTCCGACGATGAAAGTTAGAGAGAAATATTCTTAAATCAACCGTTTATTGTCAGGCAAATAAAAACATGATTAATAATAAAGCAAACTTCGTTACATTTTACATTCTCAGGGAAAATGGTGGGCTCTGAAATTTCATTATTCCAAACATTTAGACTGCTATCGCAAGAGTTCGCCTTTCTTTCACCTTCAGCCATTCTACTTTCTGAAAAAAAAAGTGTCACATGTTCCTTAACCGGGATACTAAAAACGTATCTAATCGCCGAATTCAGAGCTCTTTGGAGTTTCGCAGTCTATTCCCCATTCATGGTGCTATTTACAGTTTGGCGTGCCACGGGAACGAAGAGTTGAATCGCCTTAGCGAGTACAGGCTTTTATAAACTTTTCTTTAGATGAGAGAGAAGAGGAGCTGATATGGGGAGATGAGATGATGATGATGACGGAAACGGCTTTGCGTGTTTTGCTCAGCGTCATCTTCTGGTGAGCGGATCTCCGCTGTTGAAAGTGTCACACTTTAGCTTGTGACACGATTCCAATTCGAATTGAATTCGTAGACTAGAATTTTATCGATTTCCCACATAAATTACTTTTCGGTTTATTATTCGACGGTGAACATCGCCCAAGAAAAAAATAATTTCTATCCCGCCATCAAAATTTGATGTTCCACGTTTCAAAGCATGAAAAAATCTTATTATCCAATAAAAAAAATTCTGTCCGCCCGCCGTAAGTTGTTCACTGTTCGAAGTCAACACTTTTCCGACCAAACTATAAAAGCTAAATTCTTGAAATGTTCACCAAAAATCAATCTCGGTCTCAAAACGGCCCAATTCTTGACCACATTGCTAGCTCAATTTTAAGGGTATTTTTGGGGGTTTTTTTATGGGGAGAAAATTCGTATTTTCCAACGTTAAAAAAAAAGTGACCAAATACACATTCTATAGATTTTTAGTCGCTGAATTGAATGACGCCATCGCGGGGTCGATAGCTTTATTGGTTCTCGAGTTATTATTCAATGATAAACCATTGTAATCGCCCAAGAAAAAAGAATTTCTAAAACGCCCTAAAAATTTAATGTTTCACGTTTCAAGGCGCGTAGAATCCGAATATCCGATAAAAACAATTCTGCCAAACTATAAAAGCTAAATTGTTGAAATTTTCACCAAAAATCAATCTCGGTCTCAAAACGGCCCAATTCTTGGCCACATTGCTAGCTCAATTTCAAGGGTGTTTTGAGGGGGAGAAAATTCGTATTTTCCGACGTTTTCCAGAAAAAAGTGTACTTGGTATCAATTTAGTTGGTTTATTGTCGAATTTTTGAAGTTTTCTGAAATTCGGCGTAACTCAATAGTTCTTCAAGCTATGAAAATCGTTCTATACTCGTTGGAACGCGCGTCAAACACTCTCTTCAGCTATAACGTCAGGCGAAAAGTTTACCTTTCAATTTAAATGTTAAGAAAAATAAAAATGATTAAAATTACAATAGTTGCTGCGGAGTTTTCTCTTATAGTTACCAATCTGTTGTTCGGCGGGAACATTTACAAATAATGTTCGGAATAACTACTGTCACATGTCAAAGTCTTTTTAAATCATTATTGAAGCGAAGGAATAATAAACCACTGTAAAATCATTTGCAGCATTTTTCCCTTTAGCTTGCTTTATTTTTTCTCTACTCGCTGTGCGTGAAAGACGTAGATTTTTTAAATCTAATTTAACATCCAGTTGCCTTTCTTTGTGACCATTTTGTGAGGAGGAAATTGATTGAAAAGAAATTACCTATTTAGTGAGTGGTATTATAATTTTTTCAGAAACTTTTGGGCTGTGATAAACGTGAGAGAAATTGATTATGATTATTTTTTTTCTTTGATTATTTTTTTTTGTGAATGTTATTATGAATAAATAAATAAAATATAAAAAAATAGATGAGCACGATGGTTATCACAGCAGCTGCAAAATAATTATAGCGCAGTTATCAACAATTATGAGCCGCAGTATAAGATTATACGGAAATAATTTTATTATGACTGCTCGAAGCCTTATGGTATCCTCGAATAGGCTGAAACGAGAGCCCTGTAGTCGCACGTGTTTTCCAGATGATGACGTTCTTAATAAATGAAAAATAACATGACTGTCACGTGCAAACAGGCAAGCAAGGGATCAGGTTCTTCCCCTCGTGTTTTTATTCGATAATGGCCGCACAGGTCGAAGTAGCCTTCAAGCTCCCTTGCTGAGATTTTAAATGAGCACATTTGGCCTCTTTTGGTACGCGAGTTAGTCCTTCACTGAATAGCCTGGTGATTTTCGAGATGAAAGCCACTAAAATTGTCTGGTTCTGATTTTTTTAGTATATAGTATACCTAGTTATTAAAAAAAAAAAAAAGTGGATAGTAAAAAACGCTGCAAATGATTGTTCAGTGGTTTATTATTCCTTCGCTTCAATAATTATTTTAAGATAGTGATAGTAATTATTCCGAACATTATTTTGTGAACGTTCCCACCGAAAAACAGGTTGGTAACTATAAAGGAAAACTCCGTAGCAACTATTGTAATTTTAATCATTATTATTTTTCTTAATTTCCAAACTAAAAGCTGAATTTTTCGCCGTACGGTATAGTTGAAGAGAGCGTTCGAGGAGCATTCCAACGAGTATAAAATATTTTTACAGCTCCAAGAAGAATCGAGTTGTACCCTGATGCAAATTTCCGAAAATGTCCCAAAGTCGACACAAAAGCAGCGATAACTCGAGATCCAATAAGTAAAGCTATCGACGCCGCGATGTCTCATTCGATTCAGCGTCCAACAATCGATAGAAAATGATACTAAATACACCTTTTTCTGAAAAACGCTAGAATACATTTTTTTTTTAAAAAACCTTGGAAACTACGAACTTTCTCCCTCTCAAAGCCCCCTAAAAATACCCATTTTTTATCGTAACAATTCAGAAAAACGACAAATTATTAACTTAAGGGAAAGCTGTGTTCTGATTTTTACTTCCATGTTCACGTGGTAAATGGAAGTATTCTGATCCGAAAATTCGAATTCGGAACGGAAGTGGTTTGGAAGCAATTTTTATACTACTATACTCAGAAACCATTTCTGTGTCTGTGGTCAAAAAATTACAAAAATCGTCATATCTCCGTGATGAAACTCAATGCAATTCAAGTGAATGTTTTCCCAGTAATTGTGCAAATAAGCCGTTTCCGGATTTAGGATAACACACAGTACTTCCCAGATGTAAGCGTTCAAAGTTTTTTTTCTATTTTGATTTTTACAGGCTATATGAGTCAATATTTTCTCACGTTTGAGGTCTTACAATGTTTGTTATGGCGAGCAGATGCCACTTGATTTTTTGGATTTTGGGTCACACACCGTACATCCACGTTATGAGCCTTTTTCACGATTGCGGTAGTGCGTATTTTGTATTTTGATTTTTACAGGCCGCAAAACTCGATGTATTTGAACGTTCGAGGTTTTAAAATGTTGGGGTCGGCGAGTGAATGATGCCTGATTTTTATCAATTGGGTCACATACAGTACTTCCACGTTATTCTCGTATTGACAATATTTCGATTTTTACAGACCGCAAAAATGAATATATTTGAAAGCTGGGGAGCTTTAAATGTTTCTTTAAGACAGCTGAATATTGCTTCATTCTTATTATCGGGGTCACACACAGTACATCTTCTAAAACGCATTTCATGTTATTTTATTCGAGCGCTTTTGTAATTTTCGGGTCTATTTGCTTTAAATATTACCAACTTTGACCGCTTTCACAAAACTTATTTTTATTTCTATTTGTATTCGTACGTAGTCCTATTCGGATATCTGAGCACCATTTTTTGATAACTTGAAACTCGATGTCTTTCGGGTGGTAAAAGACGAAAGAAAAAGCGACAACCTGATGAGATAATGTAGAAAGCTGTTCGGGACGTGCTTGTAAACAACTAGCTATTGCACATCGTAACATGAGGGTTTAATCAATATTTCAACAGAGGGAACTAATCCTTGTTACGTAATGTATACCATTTCTCGGTATGCCACTCTCACCTGCGTTAAAAGTGGATAATTACTTAGGTATCGAGCACGCGAATTATTCCTATCAGATCGTTCAACTTGGGAAGCCAGAGTAATATACGTATCCATTGACCAACCTTGTATTAAAAAATATCGGCCAAATAAACACAAAAGTTCTAATTTTTTAGCTGCAATTTTCGTAATTTATTTGAAGTAGCAGAGACGAACAAGTTAGGTGATTTGTTTTCAAATTATTCAATTCAATAGGTAAGGTAATTGATTGAGAGCTAATTTGCATAGAATTTTTTTTTTTTTTAATTTTTCGAAAGTATACACGGATAAGCGAACGACGGGTCAAAGGCCTGTAATTTCATTTGAGAACGTTCGCAGCTAACAACAGATTTTAATTAAACAGATTTAATTATTTTTATTTTTCTTGAAGTTCATTTCTTAAAATTTTTTATACATGTAACGGTATAGCTGAAGAGTGTTTGACGAGCATTCCAACGAGTATAGAACGATTTTTATAGCCCGAAAAAGTTTCGAGTTATGTCATCTAGCAAAATTTCTCAAAAACTCGAACTTGCCACACAAAAGCTACGATAACTGGAGAACCATCAAAGCTATCGACCCCGCGATGGTCTCATTCGATTCAGCGTCCAAAAATCTATACAATTTGATACCACGTACACATTTTTCTGAAAAACCTTGGAAAATATGAATTTTCTCCCCCTCAAAACCCCCCAAAAATACCCTTAAAATTGAGCTAGCAAGTTGGTTCAAGAATTGGGCCGTCGTAGGACCGAGATTGATTTTTGGTGAAAATTTCAAGAATTTAGCTCTTACAGTTTGGCCGGAAAACTGCTAACGGCGTACGGCGGACGGACAGAATTTTTTTTATTGGATATTCGGATTCTACATGCCTTGAAACGTAAAACATCAAATTTTGAGGGGGGTTAGACATTTTTTTTTCTTGGGCGATTACAATGGTTTATTATTGAATAATAAACCAAAATTAGTGTGTCAAAAAATCAGTCAAAAAATGTGTCAAAAAATTAGTGCTCGGCAGAAAAAATTATTCGCTCTTAAAAAAGTTTCTGTCTGAACTGCAACTTCACTGTGAAACAGCTACCGACTTCGATTCATAGACTGCCGTTATTATTTTCGCTGTCACATGCTAGCGAGAAACAATCTTCTCGGTACGAACAAATATCGTTTTATTTGTCAAGGTCTCTTATCAATTTTCCCCCCTAGATAAAGTTGTGTCAATTTTCTCACGCTGCTGATAGAATGCCCGTCGAGAGAGAAGTCTGCGTGAGGTTTCGTGCCACTATCGCTCTGCGGTCCGACCGCAATCTACCCGCTCGTCAACTCGGAAAAAAGAAAAAATCTGTTGAGCCAGCGATAGAGCCGTAAATTGAGATCTAGTGAAACAGGCGCACAAATCTTCGACGATAAGTTGGAACTGATCGACAAATGAGGCCAAAAGTTACTGACGGAGAATATAAATAGTGAATATTTAATACTCGCGAGCAACTCCGAATAAAAAACACGCTGCAAATTATTTTACAGTGGTTAATTATTCCTTCGCTTCAATAATAATTTAAGGAGACCATCCATTTACTAATAATAACTTGCCCAATCGTTAAACCGAAAACGCACGAATTAACTTAAGGCTAAAATGTGGACGACAAGTGTGCGAGTGAGAGGAAAGATGCTCATACTATTTTCACTTTTTCCCGGCAACCAAAAGGAATACATTTTTTCTTTTAGATTGAAGGTTAGATAGGAGGAACAACCAAGAGAAGGCATCGTAACAAATTTTTTCTATAATTTTGAAATTTAAAAAAAATTTTTTTTTTTGAAAATTATTAAATATTGAACAGTTGATATTTTGAAAAATCGGGTACAGCCCGTGTGTGGGATATTATTGGCAATTAAAAAGTTCAAGAAATGAAAAGATCGGATGAAAGCCTAACATAACGATACAAGACAAGTTTTGTAAAATTGTATATTTTTTATGATCCTCCAGCGTCAAAAATGTTGATTTGTTCACGTCCCGCAAAAATAGTCAATTAACCACATAAGGCGGAAATATCGTGTGTGCATCGTTACAAAACAAGTTGTTTGAAATTTAATCATTTTTATAGCTAGAAGACCCAAATATACAAAAGTGCACAAATAAAACAACTAAAAATGCGTTTTACGAAGATGTACGGTGTGTAAAACCAATATTAACAATCAAACGATATTCAGCTGACATAAAGAAACATTTCAAGTCCCCCTGCGTTTGAATATAATCATTATTGCAGTCTCAAAAAATCAAAATATAGTCAATATGCGTATAATGCGGAAGTACTATATGTGACTCGCGTGATAGTAATAAAACTTGATTTAATCTCCGTCCCAAACATCTTAAGACCTTGAGAGTTCTAACATATTGATTTTTGCTGTCTGTAAAAATCAGTATACGAAACAAGCATTATAGCGAAATCGAGAAAAAGGCTCATAATTTGGAGGTAAGGAGTGTGAACAAATATCCAAAAAATTAAGCGTCATCTACTCGCTGAATATTTTAAGACCTCACACGTAGAAAAATGTCAACTCTTATAGCCTGTAAAAATCAAAATCGAAAAAACTTTGAACGCTTATATCTCGGAAGCGCTGTGTGTTATCCAAAATCCGGAAACGGCTAATTTTATACAATTACTAGGGGAACAGTATCTGAAAATTTCATTGCTTTCATTCATTTTTCACGGAGATATATGACGATTTATGTAATTTGCTACATAGCACCGTGAAAATTTCTTTTAAACACCTCCTTTCCGAATTCGACTTTTCAGACGATCACAATACTTCCATCTACAACTTCTATTTTTAAGCCGCTTGTTTCCTGTCATTTTCAGTTTCAAAATAATATTTTTTTCGTTGTTGTTTTGTCGCATCGATCATTCTCCGTTGTTGAGAAGCCCTGACGATGCCCGAAGGGGCGAAAGTGCTTGGCAGGCTAATAATAAAAAACAGGAGAACAATAAGTCATGGTTTTCTCCCCCACAATCTCAACAACGAAGCAAAATAATATTGTACCATAATAATTATTCTCCCATAATAGCAAATTGTTAATCCGGTTCTGGGAGTTATAGTTTGCTATATTCGCCACCTACTCGTGCACGAGGGGCTCACTGTAAGTTGCTTCTCGTGACTTCCATCACTAGCCAAGAATTTGCGCTTGACGGTTTATTTTTAAATCCGACGCGATTCCGGAGCCGTTGATCTTAGGGCGTGGCATTTTCCAACTCAACTCCCCGATACACTCATCGATTTTTTTCGCTTTCATGTTATACCTACTGGATAGCTTGAGTTGAGCCAAAATTTATCACGCTTTTCCAAGAAAACTATAGAAGCCAATTCTTTTCAGCTTCGGTAAAATTTATGCGGAAAAAAAACAATGTTGTGCGTAGATAACAAAGTACTTCCGTGTTTGAGTGAGCAAATTAAAAAATCGAGAAACTTTTTTTAAAGTCTTTCTGTAAAAATCCAATATCAAAGAATAGCGATCCATTTGCTTATCAAATGGAAGTACTGTAAAGTGACTGACTCGAACGAACATTTTATAAAAACCTGTTATGATTTTACCTAGCTGTCCAACACAGTTCATAAGGTCACTATCAAAGATTCTTCTGCTTCACAGTTGATACATTATATTGATAACATTATTGTGATGTCAGATAATGAGTTGTGAGAATTTATTGGAAATTAAGAGATCGGCGTGCAACAATGTATCAAAAATGTTGAGTGTTTTAAATTGATACATATTATTGTGAATTCGAACTTATTTATTTAATTTCAAGAACAGTTCAAATCCCCACTGTGTGAGCCGTCAACCAGATCATCAACCTAGAATCACAACTAAACCTTAACCGTTCAAAAATATTGGCCTGTAAAAATCCAAACAGAAAAGCTTTGAACCCTTTTATCTCGGAAGTTGTGTCAGTAGTGATTCACAACGATGAGAACACAGTGTGGTACCTTCTTTACTTGTAGATCAATATCTAAAAATGTAATAGAATTTTTAATTGATTTTTCGTGGAATATATGGCGAGTTTTGATTCATTAGTCAACCATTGTAATCGCTTACGAAATTTTTTTCTGCAGCTCCCTCTCGAAATTCGATGGTTTACGTTTCTAGGAGGTTCAAGAATCCGAATATCTTATAAAGGGAAATCTGCCCGTCCGCCGTTAGCGCTTTTCCAAAGGAACTAACTTAATTCTTGCGATTATGACCGAAAATCAGTGTTGGCCTGTGTTATAAAGTGGCAACACTGTCAGTCATATTTCGGGGGGTTATAAGAGGGGGTTTCGTATTTTCCAAGATTTTTTCTAGACGAGGGTAGTAGGGGAAAATATCAGTTATGGCGAAAGGGGTGTAGCAGGGAAAGTTTCACGCATAATTACCATGGATTTTTTTGGGGAAACTTTCCCTACTCCAGTTGGTACTCCTGATCGTTGTTTTTAGCTCCCTCCGTTTTTCTTTCCTTCTCAATCCAAGTGGGGACGACATCGAGGAGGAGAGTAGAGAGGGGCAAAAACTTTTACCATTGGGACTGGTGGTGAAACCGGAGACCTTCCATTGTGAGTTGGCAAAGCTGTCGGTTGAGCTTTCAACGTGGGTAACGAAAGTCATTAATGGATGTAGCAGCGGTACCCAGAACCCCCACTTGGATTAAGATGGAGAGAAAAAGGGAGGGAGCAAAACCAGGGTAGCCTTTTCCAACTGCTGTAGGGAAAGTTCCCCCAATCGGGGGGATTTTCTATACAACAGTTGGTACACCACTGTCGCCATAACGGCTATTTTCCCCTACTGAGGGTGTGTTCAAAATCGATTTTTATAGGTTTTTGTATGCTGAATCGAATGAGACCGTCCATAGATTTAATGGTTCTCGAATGACGCACTGCTTTTATTTTTCACTTTCGAGATTTTGATAAATGTGGACTGCTTGCATAACTCAAGACTTTTTAGAGCTATGAAAATTGTTCAATACTCGTTGGAATGCTCATCAACCAATGTTAAGCTATACTCTCAAGCAAATAATTTGACTTTAAATTAGGTAATATAGAAAATAAAAATAATTAAGATATAAATCTTTTTTCTAGTTCTCGTGCATTAAAGCGGGTTTGTTTTCGATCACATTATTTTTAAGTGCATAATTTTATTATTGGCAGAGGAAATTTTATAAAAGTACTCTAGCTCTCAAATTTAGGTCGTCATATTGTGATATTTTAATTTTCTGCCTGTTTTATGACCATTGCTATGCAATCTTTGTGACGGCAAATAAAAGTATCTATATCTATCTACACCTCCTCTATTTACCTTAACTGTTCACGCGAAACCTGTTGTCACCTTACGAGCGCGAAGTGTCACATTTTAAAAGTTGAAATCCTCCGAATACGTTTATTTACGATTCGTTTTTGACCCCCAGCAAACCGCTAACGCAGTAGAAAATTGACTCAGGTTGGCGAGTTGGAGCAGTTATTTTTTCTGCTACGACAAACGAGCCAGCGTTTGAAACTGCTTATCACAGCAGCGGTCGCGATAAATTCTCCCAAACGTGAGCTCAAAGCCTCTGCAGCGAGCGTAAATCTTGCCCACAGTCCACTCTGGCTCCATGTGGGTCAACCAACTTGCCGAACCAGGGGAGAATATCTACGCCAACAGGGCACTCGAATTTTTCCGTTCTTCTGCCATTTCGTACTAATTGCCTCGTTTTGATCATCCATCGTTCAACTGCATTTAACAACCATTCAACATTTAACCGATATTCGAACATTTTGACATTTTCAATTTCTCTTTGCCAGTTGAGATGAATTGCATTAAATAAATCTTGAAAGATACGAGTTTTTCCGCGCATTCGAATTTCTACCAGATTTCTTTCTAACAAATTTATGGCTGTCGAGTATTTTCGTACCACTTTTCGGTAAGGGTGTACGTGGGTTAATGCTCTTCCGGATTCCTTGACCAATCTGTTTTTCAATGAGAACGTTCAAAAATGTCCGGATTAATTACTATCACAAGTGGATAACCTTCTTAAATAATTATTACAAGCGAAGGAATAATAAACCACTATAATAACTTTATTTGACGGATATGCCATTTACAACATCAACAATATAAATAAAATTTCGTCAACAATAATAATAAAAATGAAAATAAATATTTTGGAAACGAAGTGGGAACATGTCAAAACACGGTTATGTATAAAATATCATTTAGAAAAGCACTTTTGACCAGAAGTTACAATTACATACTTTTTGAAAGGGTTGACAACATGGTGAGGCTCCCAGCGAAGAAATCAAAATTGATTTCATTCGCGCTCCTCATCATCCGATCGAGTGGGTGATTGTTCCCATAATTTACCACTGTTTTATATCGCTCAATACTTTAAATAAATTTCTAATGGTGACAGTTGTTTTGTCATTTTGATCTAGTATCTAAAGTATTTATCTATATCTAGTATTTTCGCGTAATAACCCGATCCGCGGGTTTTTCTGTTTTTGCAGCCTTTGTATGAGTTTCTAGATTCTACAGTTCGTCATAACTGCCAAATCAAACGTGGAAGAACTGTGTGACGTATTCACCGCTGGCTTTATTGGCCGATACAATGGTTTATTCGACAGCAAGAAACCGTCCTCGCAATCAGAAACGAACAGTTAGAAAAAACGCTGCAAATGATTGTACAGTGGTTTATTATTATTTCGCTTCAATATTGATTTAAGAAGACTATCCATTTGTCATTTTAAATATTCCGAACATTTGTGAACGTTCCCACCGAAAAACAGATGGTAACTATAGGGGAAAACTCCGTAGCAACTATTGTAATTTTAATCAATTTTATTTTTCTTAATTTCTTAATTAAAAGCTAAACTTATTGCCTAACGATACAGCTGGAGAGAGTGTTTGACGACCATTCCAATGAATATAGAACGATTTTTATAGCTCCAAGAACTCTCGAGTTATACCCTCATGTCAAATTTCTAAAAATCCCCCAAATTCGGCACAAAAGCTGCGATAACTCGAGAACCAATAAAGCTGTCGACCCGGCGATGGTCTCTTTCGATTCAGCGTCCAAAAATCTATATAATTTGATACCACGTACAAATTTTTCTGAAAAACCTTGGAAAATAAGTATTTTCTCCCCCTCAAAACCCCCCAAAAATACCCTTAAAATTGAGCTAGCAAGTTGGTTCAAGAATTGGGCCGTTTATTATTGAATAATAAACCAAAATTAGTTCCAAATGAACCATCCGTTTGATAGAAAATTATTTCATTCGATCCGTTTCACCGTCGAATAACGCAAATAGTGCTGATACGCCGTGCAGTGTTCTCCAATCGTCACTTGACGACTCAATGGCAGAGCATCGTCTTCTGAGGAATGGAGAGGGCAGCTTTACGGATGTATCTGATGGCGAGGGTGACACCTGGACTTGGCTGTGCCGTTGACAGAGAAAGAAGAGGTCGCATAGACCTCGTCGTCTTCTCGATCAACCTTCCCTCCTCCCGCCACGACAATCGACTCCTAGGTACTGTAACAAGGGACCTACTCCGCCTTCGATATAGATCCAGAGATCGGTCGCCCTCTCCCACGGCAACGTCGAGGCCTGGAATTTCCTCGAGCAGTGTCGGTTTATTGAATAACGCACCCTGCACGGAACGTCTTCATGTCGGAAGCAAGTGAGCTCAGAGAGAGAGAGTGAGGGTGAATGAGGGAGGGGATGAGGGTGAATGAGGGAGGGGAGGGGTTAGAATGGAATTGAATAGAATAAGGCTTCATTTACAACGATCCTGGCAAGATTTGGTCGTACTCGACCATTCTACCGCCTCGCGAGGAATTTATTAGATTTTTATGTATATTTATATTATATTATATATATATATATATATATTTTTTTTTTTTTTGTGGATTTGTCGCTTTTTTTGTTCTTCGTTGTTGGGGTAGAGGGGGATAAAACCACGGCGATCTGTTCTCCTGTTTTTTATTCCCCTGATGATGCCCGAATGGGCGAAAGTGCTTGGCGGGCCAGCAATAAAAAACAGGAGAACAGATCGCCGTGGTTTTATCCCCCTCTACCCCAACAACGAATATATATTTTTGTAATAATTGAGTTGGTTGATGGTTCTACTAATTTTTATTATAATTTTTACATTTATTATATTTCATTTAAATAAACGACGTTCAGCTTCCGACGACGTGAAAATCTTAAGAAGTGATACTGTATGAATTACAGTAACTAACCAGCGGTGCGCATTGATTATGGAGTACTTCCATGTTTGAGCCGGTAGCAGGAATAACCAATTATAAAATCAAAAAGCTTGTACAGGGGGCGGCATAAAGGACGGACGATTTTTTAAAAATCATAAAATCGGCAATTTTAATTGTAAAACAAATTTATTTACAGATTCGATTTTGTAATTGAATAGCATTTTCGAATGTTAAGTGTAGAAAATCACATTCAAGTGGTGTCCATTGTTGGTGATGCACTGCAGGAGGCGTTCTTGGAGTTTGCAAAAACTCTCGTTCCGAGTTGACAGTAACAGTGTTTCCATTAACGTCTTCAAAGAAATAAGGGCCGATGACGCAAGGTTGGGATACAGCGCACCAAAATGTCACTTTTGGGCTGTCCGGAGGTCTTTCGTGTAATGGGGCTATTTTTTATTTTCGTTCCTAACGGCCTGAATTCTGCTATTTGGTGTCAGCTGGAGACGGAATGACCAATTTTTGATGAAAATTGTGAGCTTCCGCGGAGAAAATCGCTAATGAAAACCGATGATTTTGAACGAAAAATGAATAGTTATTACGTCATAACTAGTCCGTTGCGCGTGAATATCGATACTAGCGCTTGTATCTTCGGAAGAATAAACTAATATTGGGAGCAATGATTTGAGGTTGCTGTGAGATTCCCCCCCCCCCCAGCAATTGATTTGCTTTACGAGGCATTTTGGGCGGTACTAACTCGACGATTAAAAAAAACATAACAAGTAGCAGTGAAGTTAGCGTCACTTACTCGATTTAGCACGACTCCAGTCTTAAAGACCGTCTTGTTGTTGTTGTCTGTCTTTAAGCCGACTGCAGAGCGCTCTAGGGAGTTACTTCAATCGGTTGGAGTTACATCTCCGGGTTTATTCAAACCGCTGATTTTCCTTAGCGATTTTCTCCGCGGAAACTCACAATTTTCATGAAAAATTGGTCATTCTGTCTTCAGCTGACACCAAATAGCAGAATTCAGGCCGTTAGGAACGAAAATAAAAAATAGGCGTCTTCCCCATTGTCGCGGATTTTCAGTAGCCCAATAAGGACAATTCGTTATTTCTGACAAAACTGTCATAAGCGAAAACGCGGTGCTCACCAGTCCACGGCTCCATGGTTTCAACTAAAAAAAATGCTAGGACCTCACCAATCGAGAGGCACCCCCCTCTCATATGCCGGCGTAGTAGGGGAGGAGTACTAGCCATTTCAAAAGCGTCCGTCCTTTATGCCGTACCCTGTACTAAGGCTCGGTCCTACGACGGCTCAATTCTTGAGCACTTGAGCCGCATTGCTAGCCCAATTTTAAGGGTATTTTTGGTGGGGTTTTGAGGGGAAGAAAATTCATATTTTCCAGGGTTTTTAAGAAAAATGTGTATTTGGTATCAAATTATATTGGTTTTTAGACGCTGAATCGAGTGAGACCATCGCGGGGTCGAATTTGTAATATCATTATTTGTAAAATATTATTATAAATAATAATAATCCATTTGTCAGAAAAAGGTACATTTTAATAAGTTTCTATCGATTTTCGGACGCTGAATCGAATGAGACCATCCCAAGGTCAATAGCTTTATTGGTTCTCGAGCTATCGAAGCTTTTTTCTTGAACTTGGGAGATTTTCAGAAATTTGGCACAACTCGAGAGTTTTCGAAGCTATAAAAATCGGAGCTCGTTGGAACGCCACTCTCTTACTGTGAGCGAAAAATTCAGATTTTAATTTGGATATTAAGAAAAACAAAAATGATTAAAATTAAATAGTTGCTCCGGAGTTTTCCCCCGTAAATCCTAGCAAATCGAGTAGCTAGTGGTACTTGTACTTTACTGCGCTTGTTACTGATGAAAAATTCGCACACTCCGAATGCGGTAGAAAGGGCCTGGGCGCTTAGGGGCCTGGAGACAGTCGAAGGTGGCGGAGGGTGAGAGCACGTGTCTGCCCCTCCGTCCGGGGCTCAAGCCTTGCGACGCGGCGGAGGCTGCCACGCCCTTTTCCATCCCCCGCTTTCCCTTTACATTCGACCGGCCGGCTCCTCGCAGTCATCACGAAAACATAGGGGCTGTGAATTATTTACTAAATAATACGACCAATAAACCGTAATTGGTGAGGAAAAATAATTTCCAATGCCATCATATCAATTATGAGGAATTTAAGAGCACCATGGTTTTAGATTTTAGGTAACTATAGGGGAAAACTCCGTAGCAACTATTGTAATTTTAATCATTTTTATTTTTCTTAATTTCCTAATTAAAAGCTAAATTTATTGCCTAACGATACAGCTGAAGAGAGTGTTTGACGACCATTCCAATGAGTAGAACGATTTTTATAGCTCCAAGAACTCTCGAGTTATACCCTCATGTCAAATTTCTGAAAATCTCCCAATTTCGACACTAAAGCTGCGATAACTCGAGAACTAATAAAGCTATCGACCCGGCGATGGTCTCATTCGATTCAGCGTCCAAAAATCTATATAATTTGATACCACGTACACATTTTTATGAAAAACCCTGGAAAATATGAATTTTCTCCCCCTCAAAACCCCCCAAAAATACCCTTAAAATTGAGCTAGCAAGTTGGTTCAAGAATTGGGCCGTCGTAGGACCGAGATTGATTTTTGGTGAAAATTTCAAATTTTTAGCTCTTACAGTTTGGCCGGAAAACTGCTAACGGCGTACGGCGGACGGACAGAATTTTTTTTATTGGATATTCGGATTCTACATGCCTTGAAACGTAAAACATCAAATTTTGAGGGAGGTTAGAAAATTTTTTTTGGGCGATTACAATAGTTTACTATTGAATAATAAACCAAAAATTCTGTCCGTCCGCCGTACGCCGTTAGCAGTTTTCCGGCCAAACCGCAAGAGCTAAAAGTTTGAAATTTGCACCAAAAATCAATTTCGGTTCTACGACGGCCCAATTCATGAACTAACTTGCTAGCTCAATTTTCAGGGTATTTTTGGGGGGTATTGAGGGGGAGAAAATTCAAATTTTCCAAGGTTTTTCAGAAAAACGTGTACGTGGTATCAAATTATATAGATTTTTGGACGCTGAATCGAATGATACCATCGCCGGGTCGATAGCTTTATCGGTTCTCGAGTTATCGCAGCTTTTGTGCCGAAATTGGGAGATTTTTAAAAATTTGACATGAGGGTATAACTCGAGAGTTCTTGGAGCTATAAAAATCGTTCTATACTCATTGAAATGGTCGTCAAACACTCTTTCCAGCTGAAACATTAGGCAATAAGTTTAGCTTTTAATTAGGAAATTAAGAAAAAAACGCTGCAAATGATTGTACAGTGGTTTATTATTATTTCGCTTCAATATTGATTTAAGAAGACCATCCATTTGTCATTTTAAATATTCCGAAAATTTGTGAACGTTCCCACCGAAAAACAGATGGTAACTATAGGGGAAAAATCCGTAGCAACTATCGTAATTTTAATTATTTTTATTTTTCTTAATTTCCTAATTAAAAACTAAACCTGTTGCCTAACGATACAGCTGGAGAGAGTGTTTAACGACCATTCCAATGAGTATAGAACGATTTTTATAGCTCCAAGAACTCTCGAGTTATACCCTCGTGTCAAATTTCTGAAAATCTCCCAAATTTTTCACAAAAGCTGCGATAACTCGAGAACCAATAAAGCTATCGACCCGGCGATGGTCTCATTCGATTCAGCGTCCAAAAATCTATATAATTTGATACCACGTACACATTTCTCTGAAAACCCTTGGAAAATATGAATTTTCTCCCCCTCAAAACCCCCCAAAAATACCCTTAAAATTGAGCTAGCAAGTTGGTTCAAGAATTGGGCCGTCGTAGGACCGAGATTGATTTTTGGTGAAAATTTCAAATTTTTAGCTCTTACAGTTTGGCCGGAAAACTGCTAACGGCGTACGGCGTACGGCGGACGGCGTACGGCGTACGGCGTACGGCGGACGGCGTACGGCGTACGGCGGACGGACAGAAATTTTTTTATTGGATATTCGGATTCTACATGCCTTGAAACGTAAAACATCAAATTTTGAGGGGGGGTTATAATTTTTTTTTTCTTGGGCGATTACAATGGTTTATTATTGAATAATAAACCAAAAAAATGATTAAAATTACAATAATTGCTACCGAGTTTTCCCCTATAGTTACCATCTGTTTTTCGGTGGGAACGTTCACAAGTTTTCGGAATATTTAAAATGACAAATGGATAGTCTTCTTAAATCAATATTGAAGCGAAATAATAATAAACCACTGCACAATCATTTGCAGCGCTTTTTATTGGATATTCGGATTCTACATGCCTTGAAACGTAAAACATCAAATTTTGAGGGTGGTTGGAAAAAAAATTTTCTTGGGCGATTACAATGGTTTATTATTGAATAATAAACCAAAATGGAGAAAAAGTCGCAATCTCAATCTTCCCCTCATTCTGACAATATCAGAAAAAGAGCGACACCCAAAAGAACATCCCTAAAAACTTTTCATAACGAGCTACGTTCGTTGGCTGTGTACAGGTTGTGATGCCATGTATCGTGATTGAGCATGATGAAACTCAAAGCTGTTGGCTCTTTCGAGCAGTACCTGTTTAACGGCCCCTTGCTTCGTCCGCCTTCTCTAATTGCAGGAAGCTTCACTTAACCAAACAACGTACAAATGAAGAGTAATCAAACATTATACACGTTTAGCTTGTGCACTGTCCCGCTCTCTTGTTCTGCTTTCAGAATTCTGCCTTCATGGCTCGAATTTACTTTTAGTCCGTGCCAGGAAGGAAACCCTTCGTGCGCTCGAAATCGAGGACGCGAGATTTGGTTTATATATTCAAAACGGAGGGAGTAATCTCTGTAATCGAGAGCGGGGAATTGTCGACGATCTATAGATCACACATTAATTACAGATTTCATTTTCCACCATGTTTTAGTGGATTTTTTATTATTCCATGCCCATACTCAAACGAAAGCAATACCTTGCAGACGTACTAAAATGAATTTGGCTTATTCAATAATAAACCAATGTAATCACCCAAGAGAAAAAAAATCTAACCCCTCCTGAGAATTTAACATTAAAACATTAAGACATGAAAATTACTAGAAATGATCACATAATATTATCTAGTATTAAGGATAATATTATGTGATCGCTTCTAGTAATTTTCATGTATTAATGTTAAATTCGCCCCTTTGTGGTCACCCCTGCATTTGAATCTAGTCCCCTATTTATTTAATTTATTAGACTCCAGGTTCAATAAGCGGATGTGTTTTAGAAAATTCCCTATTCATGACAATCCCATCTTTATAGAGCTACTTACAGAACCTATTAAAAAAAAAAAAAACTTTTATACAGATGATGTTTCCTGAAGAGGCCTAGAAGGGCGAAAGCGCTAGAAATATAGAAATTCAAGAGATAACGTCGCCGATAATGTCTCAAACTCATCCTTACGTCGAATCTTATAGATTTTGGCCTAAAAACCTATTTTCATCTATGGACGAACCTCTTGTTCACACATTTCTCCGTTGCTAGTCAAAGTATGTATAAAATTAAATATAAATATAATATTAAATATTATATTTATATTTAAATATTATATTAAATAAATATAAAATGATTCATTATTTGTTCCTGTGTGAGCAAGTGATTGCAAACGTTCATACACTCGAGGTTCGATTGTTTCGGCTTGCATCGTTCAATATTTATACTCTCCACCTCTTCCATTCCGGAAACCCTTAGGAAAATCAAATTTCGCATAAAGGAGATAAAAAACCGTCTTGACTCGATAATTTTTGGAACATTCCTATTTACGTATTTAACGCATGAACTGAATGTTTCACTTAGCTCAATAGTTCATATTCCAGTCTGAGTATCGATATTGAATTGTTTCTATTTTACAAACGAATAAATAATTTAACTTCCCTGTTGCAGGCGAGCGACCGTTCCCATGCCAATGGAAAGACTGCGGGAAGCGGTTTGCGAGATCCGACGAATTGGCTCGACATTGGCGAACGCACACAGGGGAAAAAAATTTCATCTGTCCTGTCTGCCAAAAACGATTTATGCGGAGCGACCATCTCAGGTAAACGCCGAGCATGTAATAAATTTTTTTTCATTTATTTTATTATCGTGTTCGCCCGAGAAACTAGCGGCATGTGTAGATCACGGAGTACTGGCTGAATTCTTGAAATTTTCACCGAAAATTGGTCTGACCATGGCTTCATTCTCTAGCCAAATCGCTAGCTCAATTTTAAGGGTATTTTTGGGGAGTTTTTGAGTGGGAGAAAATTCGTATTTTTCAACTATTGTCGGAAAAAATGTATCTGGAATCATCTGGAATCATGTATCAATTTCTATAGATTTTTGGACGATGAATCGAACGTTTTACATTTCAATGCATTTAAAATCCGAATATCCGTTAAAAGAAATTCTTTCGGCCGCTTTTCTGACGAAACTATAAAAGCTAAATTCTTTAACCAAATCGCTTCTACAATTTCAAGGGTATTTTTTTGGGAAGTTTTTGAGGGGAAGAAAATTCGTATTTTTCAACTATTATCGGAAAAAGCTGTATTTGGTATCAATTTCTATAGATTTTTGGACGCTGAATCGAATGAGAACGTCGCGGGTTTGATAGCTTCATTGGTTCTCGAATTATCGGAAAACTCCGTAGCAACTATTGTAATTTTAATCATTTTTATTTTTCTTAATTTCCTAATTAAAAGCTCAACTTATTGCCTAACGATACAGCTGGAGAGAGTGTTTGACGACCATTCCAATGAGTATAGAACGATTTTTATAGCTCCAAGAACTCTCGAGTTATACTCTCATGTCAAATTTCTGAAAATATCCCAATTTCGACACTAAAGCTGCGATAACTCGAGAACCAATAAAGCTATCGACCCGGCGATGGTCTCATTCGATTCAGCGTCCAAAAATCTATATAATTTGATACCAAATATTCACATTTTTCTGAAAAACCTTGGAAAATATGAATTTTCTCCCCCTCAAAACCCCCCAAAAATACCCTTAAAATTGAGCTAGCAAGTTGGTTCAAGAATTGGGCCGTCGTAAGACCTAGATTGATTTTTGACGAAAATTTCAAGAATGTAGCTATTATAGTTTGGCCGGAAAAGTGTAAAAAGTGAAGACAGATTTTTTTCATTGGATATTCGGATTCTAAATGCCTTGAAACGTAAAACATTAAATTTTGAGGGGGGTTAGAGATTTTTTTTCTTGGGCGATTACAATGGTTTATTATTGAATAATAAATCAAAAATCAAATAGAGGTTTAAAGAGTTCTGACAATAAATATAGTAAAGACAATGCGCATAAATTACTGAATGAAGAAAAAACAACACAATTATCTAATCGTTTAATTTGTTGGTACCCGGCCGCCTAATTTCGTGTCCGCTGCCCTATACTCCCCAGCGATCGTCACATTCAGATCTATCTAACACCAGTCACTTTTCGTTACAGTAAACACGCGCGGCGGCACCCGAATTTCGACGCTTCGAGTCTCAGACAAAGACGGACGAGTCACAAATCGTCGTCGCACAATTCGTCGTCCGATGTGTCGTCAGACCAGCTGTCGGACTCGCAACCGCCCACAGACATCGCCAATTCGCCGGTTTGAGCATCGTGTTTCGAAAAAAAAACGCGGCGTATTAGTATAGCGATCGAAGATCATGTCTACTTACCGTAATAATTTTAGTCCGTTGAATGAAAAAAGGAAAAAATCCATTATCGAACTAACTCCCACGAATACTTTATATCTCTCACTGTTTATGAACACTATTTGGGTCCCTGCTCATGGACAATCTCCTTATCTTGTACATATACATATCATTAGTTAGACTACTGCGTTAGTGCCGGGCGCTGATTCCGAAAAATTGATATTTCGCCACTTCAAAATCGCCAGCGGAAAATGGAAAATTTTTTCCCCCGTAAATATTCTCCGCGGTAGATTTTCAATATTTTGAAGAAGAAAAAAAAATTTACAATAAATCGCTGTCAAAATATTGAAAATCGATAGTTAAGCGGATGTAATCAGTTTAGTTCGGCCAGTCTTAGAATACCTTTTGGAAAAGGGACCTTTAGAAATTAATAATCGTTCTATCCTTTCAACTCGCGCGAGCTGAAAAATCAATTATTAACGTACGTCAATAAAAATAGGCTAATAAAAACTGTAAAGTTCGACATCAAGCTTTATTTCTAGTCAAATTGGCATTTAGAACGTTTCGCTTCCTTCTGTCTAATCGCTCTACGAGGCTGTAAAAATTGATAGAAATACAATTCTATTTAGAGGGAGAGAAGAAAATGCCAAGTTTTGATAACGGAACGTCCACGCATTTTAGATATCTACTGACCTTATTGAGAATCGCAATCTTCCAAGGATCGAATATGAATGTGTATACCTGAAAGCTCTTCGGCACTATAAATATAGATATATATATTTTTACATAGATACTTCCCAGGTAATCCTGGTATTTACTTCGAACCTTTTTCTCTTTCTCGCGAATTTTTCTTTTCAAAATATTATTTCGAGTTTAATAAAAAAAAGTACGCTCACGTTTTTAGGCGGTGTGAATTTTTTTTCTAAAAACTACCAAATTTAGATCGATTTGAGTTGTTTTTTTTTTATACCACAAAGCGATTTTATTTCGGTGTGTTCTAAGTAAGTACCTCTGCTCACCAATGTCGATCTAAAATTAGATGTAAATACCTGTATACATTTTGTACAAACAACAGTTTCGATGAAAGGTCTGGTGTTTTTTAGCGCTCAACCGAAGCTTGGATTTTTCCGTTTGATTCCGCTCGATTTCAAAATATTCGTGAAAAAAATGAAACGAATGAAAAATTGAGAAAGCTTTACAGTTATTGGCGAAGAAGCTTTATTCTTCGTTTGGTTGTCGTCGCATTTATTGTAGTAGAGAGGTTGAGAGGGGGAGAAAAACCAGGCGACTTATTCTCCAGATTTTTAATGGCTGGCCGAGCACTTTCGCCCATTCGGGCATCTTCAGGGCGACGTGGAACCACGAGGTCCACAGTCTGGAGAATAAGTCGCCTGGTTTTTCTCTACTAGGAAGCTTTATGTTTCAACATGAGGTTTTACGAAGTTAACAAAGCGACTGACGACCGTAAAATAGGGGTATTCATGGTTGGACTAACCTGACCGAATAATTAAAAATATCTCCGAATACGAGGCCACAATCGAGAATATAGAATGCCTGAGCAACTGTTCTTAACTTTATAAGTTAAACCAAAAGGCGGCAGTGAAGGGATTTAACGTTGAGAAGAAATTTTTACAATCGTCACCAATAAAACATCCACCGATGTGGAGACATTTAACAATAATAAAAAATTATTTTCCTTCTCCGTCATAGTTACTGATGTACCTAGGTAGCCCTGAAGATGCCCCAATGTGCGAAAGGTTTCGGATAATAAAGTAAAAAATTGAGAAAAATTCGCCTCGTTTATCTTCCATTCGCCACCACAATTGAGAAAAACAGAAGAAGTACATTTAATAATCAAAATAATATTTAGATAGACTTCTAATCAAAATAAACCACGTTGAATTTCTTCATCCGCCTAATCGTCTCTACTCGCGAACTCCATAAACGGTTTTATAACTTGAAAAAAAAAGCCTTTGAAAATCACTCGAATTTCTTCAAGCTGAGCCAGTTGTCGAAACAAATCTCTCTCGAAACAACGTTTTTTATCTGTGATTATTCTACTGATTTCGATTAATTTGTTCACTTCCTCTCCCTTCGTTGTAAATAAATGTATAAATTTTCACACCACTGTTGTAAATTATTACCTTCACGGTAGAAACGATGTATAATGTTGTTTTTATGTATAAGAAAGTGAAATGACGAAGACTTAGAAAATACCCAAAAAAAAACTAGCGTCTCGCTATCTTCCACTAACTTGTACTAACAACTATAATAAATCTATGTCATTGTAGTCGTCGAAATGTGGAAACGGACGTTTGTTGTTCGATTTTGTTTGTTTAAAAATATTGAAAAACAACCGGTGAAGAAAACGGAAAAGTATATTACTGATTTGAGTCGTAAATTGACACAAGTTACCACGTAATTAACACGTTCTCTGTCAATTATGAAACTCAAAAGAAAAAACTCCCATATGAAGATGAAAAAAATCACCAAGTACATAAATAGCGTGTCGCATATTTTTATCCTGAAATATTTTTCATATTCATTCGCTTTCCGAACTTGCCTGAATATTGTCAAATTCCAATGAATTGTATGTTGAAATTGATTGTAGTCGATCGTATTTTAGCGATTAGCGTTACCGTTTAAAATAATAACCGACAAAAAATAATAATTACTTTTTTTACTTGCCCATTTTTTTTTATTTTTATTTTTTTTTTCTAAAATGATCTCACTTTATGAGTTAAGTTGCCTACTTCGTTTGCTTTATGATCGTCGTCAACATTTTTAAAGTATGCTAGGATCTAAGGTATGATTTTTTTTGTATTTTTTTCCTTTTTGCGTTCCCTGGTTCCTTTTGACTAATTTAAAAAAAAATGTTAACCGAACGGACTCAGATTTTGCTAAGAATTCGCTACCTGCCGTTGGGCACATAATGTAAACTTTCTCGTCCCTTGTCTGCTCAATATGCCCCTCGTCCTCTAGGAAGCTCAAACCGCGGTTTTTCTCTCTTTCCTATCGATTCGACTTGGAGCACTTTCAAATGAACTCAACGCTTGGTGTATGAGAGGGGAAAAAAATTCTAGGACCAAAGCCGGAGGTGTGTGGTGGTTAATTGCTTGATAAAACCGGAAACGTTTTAAGCGAACGGGCTGTGTATATAAATTGTGAACATACTATCTTCTGCTATGCGAACCTATGAAATCATGTTCTATAATGTCTGAATTTGTTCGAAAATTCTTGTTTACTAGAGAGCACTATTGTACATTGTCTATGCGATGGCCGAGGGTGATTTTTACTTCCCTAGATAATCAAGTGAACTAAATTTTCTCTCTAGGAGTTTAAAGATGGTTCTGTTGTAAATCTAAGTTGAACGGATTGCTAATGGATTATTGATTAAATCGAGAAATTGACTTTTCACCTGATATACGAGGGATATCCAGAAAATAAGGTTACAACTGCTGCCAAAAATCGAAAAGTGCATATATTTTAACCAAATTTACAGGGTATGTTCCAAAATATATGTTTATTTTTCGACATAATCGCCATCCCGATCAATACATTTTTTCAGCCTCGGCACCAGCTTTTGTATACACTCGTCGTATACGCTTCGCTCCACCTTTAAAAGCCAATTCTTGACAGTCTCCATCACCTCCTCGTTGTTGGAAAAACGTTTTCCACCCAAGAACTCTTTCAATTTGGTGAAAAGAGGGCCCTAAGTCCGAAGAATATGGTGGGTGGGTCACAATATTCCATCCAAAGGATGCAAGCGGGGCTTGGGTCACACAAGCGGTGTGGGGTTGGGCGTTGTCGTGAAGGAGAGACTCACCACGAGTCAGCATCCCCCTCCTCCTGTTTTTTATGCTGTTCTTCAATTTTTTAAGGGTTTCACAATATGCATCAGCATTGATGGTTGTCCCTCTGGCCATAAAATCCACCAACAACAATCCTTTTCGGTCGCAAAACACCAATGCCATGATTTTCCGCTCTGAGAACTGGTTTCGAAACTTTTTTGCAGATGGGGAATGGGTGTGGCGCCATTGCTGGGACTGCCTTTTTGATTCTGGGGTATAGTGACACACCCAAGTCTCATCCTCAGTCACTATTGAGTCAAGGAATGCTTCCCCCTCCATTTCATCACGCTGAAGAAATTCACGTCCAGCCAAAACACGATTTTGGGTGATGTTCTGGAGTCATTTTGGGAACCCATCTTGCGCACAACTTCCTGTAATCCAATTTTTCCGAAATCACCCATAAGGCTTCGCGAAATGTTCCCTTTCATGAAGAGTGACAATGGTCACTCGACGATCACCGCGAATTTGTTCGTTCACTTGCTGCAGAAGCTTTTCTGAAATGAGAGACGGCCTTCCACTCCTTTCTTTGTCGTGAGTGTCTGTGCGACGTTCTTTAAAAAGCCTAACTCACTTGAAAACATGTTGACGTGACATTACCTCAGGCCCTTAAGTGCCCACAAGCTGACAATGGATTTCGGAAGCAGATTCGTGATTTAGTCAATCGCTAGATACTTGGAGAAATCGTTTGAGTAAAAATTGCCAATCTTATCATCCAATATTGGAAACTGTATTATTTCCATTCATTCAAATCCCCTTGGCCATCGCTTGCCCTATCACCGTTGAACAGCGGAAACACTGTTTTCAATTATTTTTAATATACCTAATAAATCAATTAAGTACAAGCAGTTTTATAGAATTAGCTCAACTACTTCTAAAAGTTTACTCAGAAAATTGATTATATTGCATGTTGACTATAATACTTGATTAAAAAAAAAAAAAAATCAGGAAAAAATAGCAATTATTTTTTCTACTTAATGGACTGACCATCTTTAACCTCCTGTCTGCTTCTACTGTCATGTTTAACTATCGTAATTCTTCAAATGTAGGCTCGAGCGAATTCGAAATTGCCCCGTTCCGAATTACAATGATAAAATGTGAACTCCATTCTGTCTCAATATATTATTATTATACCAAAACAACACCAAAACGAGACGGGCCTAGGTTTGCGTGAAATTAGTAAATGTAGCAATATACTGCGAAGAAGTACTGTTATCTTATTTCATTGTTATTGATGTCAGTTGATGTACTATAGCTATACGTTCTGAAAAAGAACTCGTAACTACTATGTGTGTTACTGAAGAAAATTACAATACTTCTAGACTCGAAAATCTGTACATCAAGTAATCAACAATAAATACCTCTCCCTGGATTTGAAATTTTATTTCGCTCCTTCACTCATGTAAGAAGGCAGAACAGATGCTTCTTTTAGACAACAACAGAACGTAAAATTTTCGGTTACAAAAAAAAAAACCCCTGCAAATGATTTTACAGTGGTTTAATATTCTTTTACCTCGAATATGAATAAAAGATACCATCCATTCGTGATATTTTCCATCAAACAACAGGTTAGTTACAGTAAACTCCGTAGCAACTATGGTAATTTTAATCATTTTTATTTTTCTCAATTTTCAAATTAAAAACTTAAATATTCGCCAAACGGTACAGACGAAGAAAGTGTTTGACAATTTTTGTAAATATATAAATTAGCAACTAATATTGTAAGGAAATTGTCTCATCGATGTCATCGTCTCATCTAATCAATGGCAACCACTGATAATCCCTGATCTACGCATGTCCTGCCAAGCACTCAAATACGGAGCCCGCTTCCAAGAGATGATAATTATTAGAGATAATTAAAGGAGATCATAATTGAAATCGTTAGACGCAAATATGGGCGATTTCCATCGCTTCTGCACCGGTATTTTTTAAAACCACCAATATTACACGCACTTCCCCTAATTAGTTATATGAGAAGAAAATCAAACCACATTGTACAGAATAATATAAAATTAATCTCAACGCATTAAATTTATTCAATTATCTCCACCGCCAATCAAAAAATTTTTCGCTGGAAACGGCGAACTAGAGTTCAATTTAAGAAGCAGGTGAATTACAAGAATTCAGTCATAAATTAATGAAATAGCACGGTCCCAAAATCGGAATAGAAACGTTTCAAAAATATTTACAGATATGAAAAATGTGACATACAAACAAACTGGAAATTCAATCATCCAATTCATTAAGCGCTTCCTGCAGTCTCCGCCTGGCCAAGTGAACTCTCTCTTCCTGCCGCTTGATGTCTTCGTCGCTGATGGCCACAGCCTGGAATAAAAGAGATGAGCAAAATATAAATGAGAGATTTAAACTCTTAGATTTATGATTCGCCATCAAAGAGGGCAAGTGGCATTTTAAATAGTTCAGCATAAATATATTCACTCGGCGGAAGAACATTGGGCAATTATATAGATTGTTTCTCTTCTAGCGCTTTCGCCGCTCTGGGCCTCTTCAGGAAACATCTTCTATATAAAAGTTTCTTCTATATAGAAGATGTTTCCTGAAGAGGCCCAGAGCGGGACAGAATTACAGCGGGACAAAATATGAGATAACGTCGAATTTATTGTCTCTACCTCGAGGTCGAATCTGATGGATACGCGACAAACCACAACGTAATTATATAGATGCGCAGTTCTTGACTGGCCAAAACAGTAATTCCAAGTCATTTGAGCAATTTAGATCAGAGCATTAGATTTTAGCAATTAGAATTTAATTATTGTTAGTATAAAATGCCAACCTGAACTAAGGGTTGCTCTGAGTTAATGTATACGCCGGGGTTCTTTTCCAAATTGTCTTTTAAACCTGTTTGACCAGTAATTGGTTTTCCAAGCACGTGGAGAGCTGTTGCGACTGATTGAAGAAGCGTCTCATCTCTAATATTTGGACCGACAGGTTTCAATGGTTTCGGCAGCCCCATGCCTCCCAGTTCATTGCCCATCATATCGCTAGCATGGAGACCTTCTAGCCGTTTTTCCCAGAACAACTGCAACATAAGATGAATTTGAAGTAAATAAAGGTTAAAAAATATTTTTTTTTTAAATATTTAATTCAGTTGAAAAATATTTACCTACGTGAAAAAAAAAACACTCGGATGGAAAAAAATTAACGCGTCCTCAGGAGATGTGGGCAGACTCGAATATGGCAGATCTATAGTGGAAATCATTATCGGTTCGGACAAACGGTCAAATGCACAGTGAATTATTGTTCTTAACTAATAATGATAATTATAGTACAATTGGACAAGTCCTGCACCTTGCTTACTGCCGAGTTCCTATGGGCAACCCTGAGTAGAGGTGTAGTGGCAGCAGTGGGTTTGGCCGAGGTTGGTTCGGACAGTTGCTTAACACCATCTTAGCGTTTTCGTACAGTTCAATTGCTCAGTATTGTAAAGTCGCTTTAATGTCCATTAGTTGAGAATTTCAATATATATCGTTTCGAACGTTTTGTTCATTACAGTCCGTGTATTGATTAGACCGAACCAGTACGCGTTTGTACATTTTAAGTACGTACGATCTTACGGACCCATTTTTCTGGAAGTTATAGGCTCATAATGTAAGAACTTGCTCTTTATGCAAATCCATGCGGTGTAGGATGATTGGCATTCGATTCCAAGGTGTAGTGTCCACAAGTGACTAGTCCAGTCAATCATGTTCTATAAATCAACAACTGCTTCATACGCTACGTCAAAATTTGACCGGAACCGAATGGTCACCACATTAGGGTCTTAACCATGATGTCCACTGCACTCAAACACAGTTTGTCTAACAATCTATAGTTTGTCTAACAATCTTGACCGGCTAATCGCTAATAATCTTTGTCAGAAATGGTACTTTAAATAATAACTTTTATTAAGCACGTCAACATTTGGCGTGAAACTGAAACTAATTATGAAAACTTGAATTCACGAATATAGCAACGTTCTAGAAATGGTGACCAAGAACCTTGCTAGGAATCAATCACACTATACTATGACAATCTTCATTGACTGACTAAGAAATAAGGGGTTGGAAACAAATCCAAATCGGACCCTGATAGCCCCAGCCCTCAGGAGGTTCAAGAGCTTGCTCACCTGTTTCGGTTTTTCTTGAGGACCGTGTTTGACGTCAGTTTTGATTTTCCCCTCCTGAGACCTGTAGACTGTAACTGGCTGTTTAAAAATGGATGCAGTTTGTCGAATAGGGGGAACCAACGAAGCATCATTGCGAACACCACGACTGAAAAACAAAACAAAAAAGTTATCGAATAACTGTCTTTTTGCTGACTCATTTTTTTCTCTCAAATATTCTGATTTTGAAGGGGAAAACGGCAAATAATTTCTCAATTGGACGGCCTTTTAATTTCACTGAGCACTAGCTCCCATTCAGGGAATTCCAGAAATCAATATCTTCATCTTTAGTAGCATAAACCAACACTGTATTGAAGGAGGACCTATGTTATACACACAGTGACAAAAAGGGAATCGAGGGCATTTTTAAGTAAGACACATGGATTGGAAAAGAATTAAGTGCTGTTATCTCAACTAAAATTATTCATCGATGGAAAGTAATGGCTCACCAGAAATTACTGCAGACAGAAGAGAAGTTTGTGAGGCAGGAAGCTCCCAAAATGGGAAAAGCGTTTGTAAATGGAAAGGAACAATTTTGAATTTCAACAAATTTTGAAGCGAGGTGAAATTTATGGCTGCTCGAGCACTATCGCCCATTCAACGTAACGATGTGGAACCGGAGTTTCCACAGACGTGGAGATATTACCAACCACATCGGCCCACTATGGAATGTAGTGACAAGAGGAAGAATAATTGAATTTGTTCGGGGAGAATCACGCACTTCAGAACACATGGTTGTTGGATCAAGATGGTTCAAGCGCTCAAGAAGCCTTGGTAAGTCAAGAGTGTCTCTAAAGTAATCAAGCGTCGACATGCTGAATTTTCCCACAGGACTGAGTGACTAACGGCCCACAAATTGAATTTGAGAAAGTGTTTGTCAAAGGAAGAATGAAATATTGAGAACTTGGTGCTTCGTTATTTTCGCCACCAATATTCACACTAGAGTAAAAATAGCAATAGGAGTTTAAGCAGACTTAAATTTGAGAATCGAGTAGGATAAATATGACACCCTAACGGAAATATACAATTATAGAAAGTAGAAGGGCAGTGCAAGTGAACAAACATTGATAAAACATAAAGGAAGAGTGCACAAATACGTTTGTCGCATGCTATCAACAATTTTTAGTTATAAAAGCCAGTTTCACCAAACCGAAGCCCAATTCATATGGTTGAACTAGAATCATCGAGTAGAACTGCGATCGAATTGGTTCTAGTCGGCCGTGAGGAGTTTTCTTGTTAGGCTACAACCAATAATATCACGATTCCCTATCTACGTTTTTCACATTTCCATGAGGAACGTGGATCAAGATTTACTGTTAAGCAGGGTTCACAGGCTTCTGTGAATTGCGTTGATTCATTTCGCGTTGAATGCGGCAAAACATGGAGCGGACTCGTAAGCTCCCACCCACTCCAATGGCAATAAGCAATAATCATCAGCAGTAATCTACAAGTACGCAAAACCTCAACTGATAGATTGCTAAGCGACTGATTAGAAAGTTTTCGGAATGGGTCAGCACGGGAAAATATCTAACAAAATTAATCGGATGCGTTTGCGTCTGCGCCGACCTCGAAATTTCAGCTGCCAATCAGAAGGCAGAGCACAATGACACAACAGAGGCCTGTGAACCAGGAATACTTATCACCAAGCTAATCAGAATGTGGAAAATCAACGCAAACGCATTGCAAATGCCTGTATTACAAGAACTCTAATAACGCTTCAACCTTAAAAAAACAAGCATGTTAAAACATAAATTAAAACCATCCAACGCATAAGCATTCACAAAAATAGCAAGGAAATGTTAATATACAACCGACAAAAGAGCATGCGCTCAAACAAATTTACCACCTACGATGTGCAGATTATTATAATCCTAGGTGAATGCCAAACTCTTCGGTACTGTACCTGTAATCATAGTGACTAGTTCGAGGCTTTTTATGTCTACGAGCAAGGAGACTATTACATTTGCCAGTTGAGAAATCAAAAGTGGTCAGATCGACCGAATCACTCATTGCTCGAACTAGCTGCGGTTTACTCTCAAACCTCTGGCCATCCGGGCTGGAAAACACACACAAATCCCTTCACCAGTCAAAAAATGTTCAACATCACACAAAAACAGAGACATGCAACACGCAACGACAAGCAGTGTCTGGAACACGGCCGGTGTTGCGACCTACTAGCGCTCGTGGCAATCGTGAGCTACCTAACCCCAGAAACAGACAGTCTCTACTCGCCTTGTACTAGACCTTTCCGTGATCGTTGGAGTTTCTGTGTCTTCGTATTTAATGGGCAACTACTTAATAAATGTAAATTTCATTCTCTTTTTTATTTAAAAGATGCCACCAATGTTAATTGAAATTCGACTATTACTTGAAAAGTCATTTAGTAGGCCATATTAGAACTATTTTGTGAATTTCCTACCGGTCCCTTTGCAGTGAATAAGTGCATTTCAATTACCTACCCATTTTTTTTCGTTGCGGTTTTGTCGCATCGATCATTCTTCCTTGTTGGGGTTGAGGGGGAGAAAATCAAGGCGACTTGTTCTCCGGGCCAAGGCAAAGTGCTTGGCAGGCCGACAATAAAAAACAGAAGAACAAGTCGCCTTGGTTTTCTCCCCCTCAACACCAACATAAGAATTACCTACTCATGTTCAGTTCAATTCGACGCACGCACGCATCAGGTCAAGTAAATTATTCAATCTCGTTCATCTATAAATCAGGCAACCACAATCAGGCAATAAGTAAAATAATCCCCAAATCAATCCAATTTGATGTACGCATCAGTAAAACACAGTTTAAGTGAGTTCTTGAACCATAATATGTGGTTCATGGAAACTATAAACGCAATTTTCCCAAGCTGCAGCAGGATGCAAACATTTTATAACCGTGCTCAGAATTCTTCTTGGTTGAGTCGTTGCATCTCTCATCGTACTGGGTTGGTGAGGGGGAGAAGAACCAGGCGACATGTTCTCCGATTTTTTATTTACTGGCCGAGTACTTTCGCCCCTTCGGGCATCCTCAGGGCGATAGGTAACCTATGGTTCCACATTGCCCTGAGGATGCCCGAAGGGGCGAAAGTACTCGGCCAGTAAATAAAAAATCGGAGAACATGTCGCCTGGTTCTTCTCCCCCTCACCAACCCAGTACGGTGCTCAGAATTGTACACACATCATTTCCTCAAGAAGCCATGACTTTGCCATCTATGCTACGCAGCAGTATAGTTTATTGTACAACATTAATTTGTTCCACTTGTCTCCCTTAACGATAGCCCTGTCATTTCGCTTAGTGCTACTGCCACCCAGAGCGCTAGTGAGGTCGCAACACCGGCCGTGTTTAAGACGCTCCTGAAACGACACACGATAAGCTGCCGATTAAGGGTTGACACATTTAATGGTCAATATAAATCTTTCAATTAGAAAATAACCTACTTGAAGAGGAGGATAGTAAAATACTATTTATGCTAAATATTATAATGTACAGAGTAACAATATCAACCAACGATCAGTAATGCGTTCCTTGACAGGCATGCAGATCTAGACGACATATTAAGATGTATTTATAGGTCCCCATTTTTTATCGCCTGCATATCCGTTGTTTTTATTCTTTTGTAAATCTGACTAGCGTTTTAGAAACGTCCACTTTTACATGCATTGAAGATCAAATATTGTCTCTTTCAAGGCGTTTAGATTCTAGAGATAAAAAAGGCACATACGGCGTGTGGGTTTTATCTATTATTTTCTAACCAAAAAATAATACCGACTAGTAAGGATGCAAATCAATAATCGATTTTCTATGAAAATCCATTTTTTCTGTCGATATTCGATTTTTTTTACCATCGATTTTCAACAGCCGATTTTTACCGATTATTGGCTGTTAATAAAATCGATTTTTGGGGCGATGAGCTGTTCCTTCATTGAAGGTCCCAGCTGAGTGCAACTTGAATAAATCCCCCTTCAGCACTGGGTTAGCATGAGAGCTACATCTCCCAAACTTTTGAGAATTGCCATGTAACACGTGGCTTCTGTTTCAACGTCCATTCCAAGTGAGCGATTGTTTTCAAAGGCACGTTTCAAAATCACTCAGGAGCGGAACAGGTTGAAGGGTGCCACGCTCTCAAAATTATTGTTTTTGCAAAGCGTATCCGAAAATATTTTTATTTATTATTATTTTTTTAATTGAGAGGTAAACAAAAAACCTAATTCAAAGGCAAACATAATTCTTAACCTTCTAGTTCAAGGTTAAGGTAAGCTATAAACGTTAAGCTAAAACGATAAGGCTATAAAACGTTCTTTATAGCTTGGTTTTTAAATTCTAATGGCCCCCAAAGTTCCATTGTCTGTGGTAACATTTTTTTTAGAAATCTCTTCCTTAAAAAAATAGATTTTTAAAAAATCAATTTTCGTTGCCAGATTTTTTGGTGCAATCTATTTTAAGCTTTCGACTGAGAAACAATTTTGAAAATCAATTGTTAACGATCGACTTTGCATCCCTACTGACTAGCCCAACTGCCCTTAAGAGCTAAGGGAGGAAAAAGTTCAGTATATTTATTACTAGATCATTTACGAGACTGTAAAAATCATTCTGTATTTTTTGTGATAATATTCTTCAAACTCTTCTCATTTATACTCTTCAAATTTTTGCTAGTAAAACCATGCTGCACGACTGATTTTATATTATTTTTTCACTGAATAACTTGCGATTCCTCACAAGGATAGGAGACGAAGAGAAGGTCACAAATTCCACTAATTTTAAGTAAACTAAGTAAGTATATAGATTTCGGCGTTTAGGTCATCATCAGTAAGTAGAAAGATTGTTACAGTTACAAATATTTTCGGTTTATTTTACTCACGAAAATTTTACTAGATTTCACGATTACAATACTAATGAAAAGAGCTTTGAAAAGTATTTTTACATTACGTTGTTCAAATTTCTATGAAATTTTTTTTTCTCAAATAGATGATCATGGAAAAAGTCTAAAAGATAGTAATATTTTTCAGTTTCGCTAGTCGTAAATTACTGAAAACTATATGACATCATACGTCAGGCTATCTTGACCATGGATAGGTATTATGGATACATGAGTAGATATTGGAATTATTTAAGGAATGATACATTTTTTTACTCATAAATTTACCCACCTGTAGTAACAAACGTCGACTTTTCCAGCTGACAGGCCGGTTTTACGGACGACCTCTTCCCTTTGCCATCCTTTCGGTAAAGCTGTGCAGTCGAACCTACGTCTATCGGAAGTCATAGTGAACTTTAGGTAAACCGTTTAAAATCAATTAACTACCGATGTTTGGTTGAACACTTGGAATAAACATCAGCGAAAAGTAGTCAAATTGAGGCAACTCAAAACACAATACTACAAAGTCTGAGAACATCAATATAAACAATAATAATAAGTGTGTGCGTCTTCGATTTTCACTGCCCCGGCCGCTTGTGGCCATGTCGGACATCGGCATTGTTTTATATTTCTATTTCCAACTAGAAAACGCAGCAAATGATTGTACAGTGGTTTATTATTCCTTCGCTTCAATAATGATTTAAGAAGACTATTCATTTCTGATATTAATTTATCCGTCCATGTGTGAACGTTCTAACCGAAAAACACATTGGTAACTATAAGGGAAACTATTGTAATTTTAATAATTTTTATTTTTCTTAATTTCCTAATTAAAAACTAAACTTATTGTCTAACATCTACAGCGACCATACCAATGAGTTTTAGCCCCAAGAACTCTCGAGTTATACTGAAAAGTCTTGACGGCGTATGGCGGACACAAAGTTTTTTTTTTTTTTTAATTGAATATTCGGATTCAACATGCCTTGAAAAGTAAAACATCAAAATTAGAGGGGGTTAGAAATTTTTTTTACAATTACAGTTACAATTACAATGGTTTAATATTGAATAATATACCAAAAAATTATCGAATTTATTGACAATCGGTAGAAATTATTGCTGTTCCAATAATATCGAACTTGAATATCGATATTTTGGTTAGCATATTTGGCATTCTATTATTTATTTTAATATCAATAATAAATTTACACCGAAATAACATTGTTTTCGTTATAAGTTCGCCAATATTTGTATCGATTACGCTATCGATGCAGAGTCCCCAACCTCTTTTTTTTAAGTTGATAAGCAATGTAAATTTGCATCCCCCACAGTTTGAATATTCTTGTTCAGTTTCTGTAATTTGTTTTATTTTTTAATTATATTTTTTGAAAAGACAAATTTAAATAATTATGAATTGTTTAATAGGTTTTCAAACTATAAAAATTCTTCTTGTGTCTGCCAATGCTACAGACTGTACATGTTTTATAAAAATAATGGAATAAAGAAGGTTATTAATTCGATGCGTTAACGTGACGCTAAATTATATTGTTTGAACGTTGAATACTTGTTGGTTTTATATTTTCATAAGGGCGTGTGTGCTTGAGACAATGGTGTAAGAGAAATTTATACTCTACTGTTTTCTGTTTTTGGGCATGGAGTTATTTTTCTACTAATCGCAGGTCCAGCCGGTTTGCCGCTTTTGTGTTCGCTCCTTTATCCAAATAAAAAGTAAGAATTTTGTTGGTTTTTTTCGAACCATCGTTACCGTTGAATTCTGTCCTCAGTCGGGTTATGTTTTGATTCTACTTGCAACGGTGGTAATAGTAAACTTGATGGTTCACTCGGCGTGCCAGATCTTGACAATATTTATAGTCGAAATGCAAAGAAATTATCGGCTTTTTCACACGTTGAGCGAGAGCATGAATATAAGAGACCTTTCCTCTTGACAAGCTTGTGGCTTAACATAAAATTATGAGGCACTTAAGTCATGGAAGTATACCGTTCTCCAATAACGTGTGATTTTGCGTTTTCAATTTAAAAAAGCTGCAAATGATTGTACAGCGGTTTATTATTCCTTCGCTTCAATAATTATTTAAAAGACTATCCATTTGTGAACGTTCCCATCGAAAAACAGGTTGGTAAACTATAGGGGAAAACTCGGTAGCAACTATTGTAATTTTAATCATTTTTATTTTTCTTAATTTCCTAATAAAAAGCTAAACTTATTGCCTAACGATTGGAGAGAGTGTTTGACGACCATTACAATGAGTATAGAACGATTTTTATAGCTCCAAGAACTCTCAAGTTATACCCTAACGCCAAATTTCTGAAAATCTTCCAAATTCGACACAAAAGCTGCGTTAACTCGAGAACCAATAAAGCTATCAACCCCGCGATGGTCTCATTCGATTCAGCGTCCAAAAATCTATATGATTTGATACCAAGTACACATTTTTCTGAAAAACCCTGGAAAATATGAATTTTCTCCCCTTCAGAACCCCCCAAAAATACCCTCAAAATTGGGCTAGCAAGTTGGTTCAAGAATTGGGCCGTCGTAGGACCGAGATTGATTTTTGGTAAAAATTTCAAGAAATTAGCTATTATAGTTTGGCCGGAAAACTGCGCACGGACAGAATTTATTTTATTGGATTTTCGGATTCTACATGCCTTGAAACGTAAAACATCATTTTTTGAAGGGGGGTTGACAATTTTTTTTTTTTGGGCGATTACAATGGTTTATTATTGAATAATAAACCAAAAAATTGTGTCTGTCCGCCGTACGCCGTCAACACTTTTCCGGCCAAACTATAATAGCTACATTCTGGAAATTTTCGCCAAAAATCAATCCTACGACGGCCCAATTCTTGAACCACATTGCTAGCTCAATTTTAAGGGTATTTTTGAGGGGGAGAAAATTCTTCCATTCCAAGGTTTTCTAGAAAAATGTGTATTGGGTATCAATTTCTATAGATTTTCGGATGCTGAATCGAATGAGACCATTGCGGGGTCGATAGCTTTTTTGGTTTTTGAGTTATCGCAGCTTTTGTGGCGAATTTGGGAGATTTCCAGAAATTTGGCATGAGGGTATAACTCGAGAGTTCTCATTGGAATGGTCGTCGAACACTCTATTCAACTATACTGTAAAGCGAAAATTTCAGATTTCAATTTGGAAAGTAAGAAAATGAAAATGATTTAAATTACAATAGTCGCTACTGAGTTTTCCTTTATTAACTTGTTGAAGTATTGTAGTTGTTTATCTTTCATCTGACTGCAGAGCGCTCTATGGAGTTACTTCAATCGGTTGGAGTTACATCATGGGGTTTATTCAAACCGCTGATTTTCCATAGCGATTTTCTCCGCGGAAACTCACAATTTTCATGAAAAATTGGTCATTCCGTCTTCGGCTGACACCAAATCGCAGAATTCAGGCCATTAGGAACGAAAATAAAAAATAGGCGTCTTCCCCATTCTCAAGTTATTTCTGAAAAACTTGAAAATTCTTTTGCAAGCTGCGATAACTCGAAAACCAATAAAGCTATCGACCACGCTATGGTCTTATTCGATTGAGCGTCCAAAAATCCATAGACATTGATACCAAACACACGTTTGTTTGAAAAAGCGTGGAATAATAGAAATGTTCTCTGCCTTAAAACCCTAAAAAATCCCCTTAAGATTAAGGTAGCGATTTGGTCAAATGAATTGAGCCATTGTCAGACCAAGATTGATTTTTGGTTAACATAATATCAAGGATTTAACTTCTATAGTTTCGTCAGATGAGTGCTGACAGCGGACAGAATTTTTCAATTGTATTTCGGAGAATTTGTTAATTTTTTTAATTTCATGAATCTAGCTTCTATAGCTTCGTCAGATAATGGTTGGCAGGCTTTTTTAAAATGTATTCCGAATTGTACATGCCTTGTTACGTAAAACTTGTTAGCTTGTTAGGTAAAGGTTAGAAATTTCTATTCTGGTGCGATTACAATGGTTTATTATTGAATAATAATCCAAGAAAAACGTAGTCGAAAAGTAACAGCTAGTAACAAGGTTTCTGTACAAGGTTTCGAATGTTGAAGTTGAGTATTAAATTTTCAAGAGTGGAAAACGGTCGGAGTTCTGTAGAAAATTCTAACTACTCGAATGCCGATCAACTTCGTATTCCTTTTCAGTCAAAGTCGAGTATATCATGGATTCAGAAGAAGCGGTGTTAGCAAAGAAGAAACATGTGGAGTTCTTCAAAATGTACCTCTATTTCATCCCTGCGAGGATGTTCGTACTAGATTCGACAAGGTGAGTCGTCTCAAAACCGTTTTGAAAATTTCAATTTTTCACGCTCTATCATGTGACCAGTGTAATTTAATAAAACCTATTGAAATCCACCTATCAAAGGTTTAAAAACACCTATTTCAATATGTTGAACAATTTTTTCAGGCTCAGCATTGTATTCTTTTCAATATCCGGTCTTGAAGTGCTGGGAGCGCTTAATGAGTACAATGAATCGGCCAAAAAGAAAATGTGCGACTGGATTTACAGCCTCCAAATTCATCCGGATGAAGGTGAATGCTCCTTTCGACCATTCAGTTAATTTTAACCGGCCTATTAAATTCTGTACTGTCGGGACCATGCATAGCCCTAGCCACAGAGCGCTTTTGGACGGGCGTGTGAAATTAAGGGTGGAGATAGAGCACTTGGGATTTCCTGCTTTTTTTGAAAATGTTTATTGCGCCAAGTATTCAATTTATTAACAACTTTTATCAGACTTATCTTACTTAGGGGTTAAATTAATGAAACTTAGATACTTCACTTAGTTCGTCAGTTCTGACTGGAGACCGGGAGTGCACTTTGATGCACTTATGAAGTCAGTTCGCGAACTCACTGCACTAGCTTTGCCGAGTTACTCATTTACTGCACCAGCTCATGAGGTTTTCTCTTTCTTTCTTTTCTTCTTTTCAATTCTGCGGAGTAGGTCATCAACTTCAAGTAGGCGGACAGCTTCCTTGTTGATGTACGCTTGTGATGGGCTGTGGCTTATTTTTTTTATGACTTCTTCAACTGTCTCAACCTCCAGTTCAATGTGGAGCCTGCTATTTCTGGTGTACGCATTGACGCAGGTCCTCGATTGCTCTTAGCACCCACATAGCTGCGCACCTTAAGTCCAGACTGGCCTGAGGATTTGTCGGTGTATGGTTAATTTGTTCTGGATTGATAATTTCGATCGTCGGCCCATCAACGAGTCAAATTTCTGAATTTTAATGGCAACTCAGTCTTCTTTTTTTTACATGCGTCTTCCTACGCAGCTTGGTATCCAGGGTCATTCCCAGGTATTTTGCTTCATTGGCGAAGGACCCTGCCATTGAGTTGCACCGGTACATAACCAATCTTTCGGTTTGTAAAATTTATATGAACTGATTTACCTCGTTCATTTTGATTCTCCAAGTGGCTGTTCAATCTACGTGGGCTTGTGCTGTTTCCTTTTTATTTATGTTGGATTACACCACCTCGAATTAATTTTTGGGGTACTGGTAATCTGACGAATAGACCACAAGGAAGCTTCACCACTACGAATTAGTCTTTACCTTCGGGAAAGCTAACTCGCGGAGTTTAACTACTGCTTGATCCTGGTGTTAAGCGCTAAATCTAAGAGCTAGAGCTTGCATTGTTGTTGCGGGTGAATTCTGAAGTAAAATCCTTCCACTTCAAGGCGTTCACTTTTCTAATTGAGATCATGGAATAATTTTCACGGAGAAAAACTATCAAAATGGCAGAGAAAAATGTGAAGAAAAAAAAATCCCAAAAGCCTAATCGCCTACACTGAAATCGCACTTTTAACAATCGAATTTCAGCACCTAAACTATTACTTCCACTTGTTTTTCAAAAGGAGATAGTTATAGTTGTCGTTAATTATCTGCCTGTAAAGACATTCTTTCAATTGATTTACACAGATTTTCGATGCTGAGTGACCAAAAATCCAATATGGTCTGTTAATTCGTATGTACTTTAAATGCGCAATCGCGTACTGATTCGGTCAAATATAATGAACACGGACTTAGATGAACAAAACTGACTGAACTGAATATATTGAACTTTCAAAGATGGATGTACAACGGTTTTAGATACAGAACTCAAGAACAGAACATGAACGCCATTAGAACTGTACAAGACTTCCGAGACTGGTCTACGAGACTGTCCGAACCAACCCGAACCGACGCCGTCCCGACTCGGCCTCGGCTAACACAGTACTGCCACTACCCCACAACGCAGGGTTGCCCATCGGAACACGGTGGTAGGCTAGGAGCAGGACTTGTCCAATAGTACTAGATCATGATATTATTAATTAAGAACAATAATTTACCGTGCATTAGACCGTTTGTCCGAACCGATAATAATTTCCTATTATAGATCTTAGCATATTAGAGTACGTTCGCATCTTCCGAGCACGGAGGTATAAGAGCCAACTCGTTCAGTATGTGCAGCGATCAGAGCGGCGTACCGGAGAACTAAGTACCTTGTTGGTCGGGACCAACATGGTCATTCAAAGGAGTATCTTCCACTCTAGCCACCAGCTACCCTCTACTCACTGGCAACAATGTGCAAGGTCCCTTCAATTAAAGATGAACTAACGCATAGTGGTCTTTCAGATGGCGACTGCAGCCGATGCGGTTTTCAAGGGACGGACACGTTCATGACGTTGGAAAATGGCGTGGCAATGCATTGTAATAAAATGTTTGCCAATGGTCATCTCGCCATGACGTACACTGGCTTGGCTACACTTGTTACTCTGGGTGACGACCTTTCAAATGTTAATAAACGAGCAATTATAAAAGGCGTTGCGGCTCTGCAACAGGCCGATGGCAGGTGAGTGATAATTTGTCATCTCTTGAACGAAGCTTAGTTTGGAATTTTTTTCACGAACAAATAATATATTGGTGTTAGTTAAGCTAAGGCAAAGGCAGAATAATAGTAGTTTGAAAGTGAATCATTCACATTCCAAGGAGAGGGATCAAAATGAACCTCTAATTAAATTGAACGATCAGTTTTTGTTCAGTGATTATTCGATTTTTACTGTCAATGTTTCTTACCAATTTTCGCCTTTAAAATTCAATGTTGATCGCTCTATCGATCGTCGGTCATTCAATTTTTCATCTTCTTCCCTTCTATGCTTGCCAACTGCATATTGTTTATTTTCACCGTCAAATACAATTTTCTTATCTGGTTGTAGTGCTATCTAGGCTGTAGAAAGTATGCCAATTTCCCGAAGATGCTCGAAGGGGCATAAGATCTAGGCATGGTAGAAATTGATTATTGAAGAATAAGTCGCCTCAAATTTCTCCTCTTCAACCAGGGCAGCCAAGTCAGGGGATTTCCCTCTAGATCCAGGGGATTATTTCTGATTAGGGAAAATCTAGGGGGATTTTCTTTGTGAAAGGAATTTTTCTGAAGTGTTTTTTTTTTATGAGACGTTATTTTATTTTATTACTTTTTTAAATCTTTGAATTGCATTTTGTTAATTTTTTGTTGGTATTTCAGTTGTATACTTTTTGGAAATCAACTGGTCCAGAGAACCGGTTTGGCCTCAGAGTAGGTTAGGCCAATAATCAAGTTCAATGCTGTCAATTCCCACTTTCAACATGCCCCCTCCCCTTGAACCATATCCCTGTTTTTTCTCCAAAATCATGTTAAATATACGTTTTCCCCATTATTTTTTGTGACTTTGCATGGCATAGAGATATTTCAGGAGATTCGTTCTTCAAATCGGGGTATTTTTTTACTCGGTTTTGGGGGTTTTCCTGAAAGGTATTGGCAGAACTGCCCTCATCCACTCACCAAAAGTCATAATAATTCACCATCAGCACAAATTCTCTTATTGCCTTGATTTGTGACTAAAATTCTTTTCTTGCCCCTAGTTTTGCTGCGACACTCATGGGAAGTGAAAATGATATGCGTTTCGTTTACTGTGCCTGCTGCATCTGTTACATTCTCCAAGACTGGTCCGGAATGGACATAGAAAAAACGTTGAGCTATATCCGCGGTAGCTTTGTAAGTAAAATAAATTTTTTTCACTTTATTAACCGACTTCAAAAGGAGTAGGTTACTTTGGTTGACTTGCGGGTTTTTTTAATGTGTTATCCGCTGGCTTTCAAAAACTAATTCACATTTATTTTTCACATATTTATTGTAAATTAAAATTTATTTGTAACCATCCAGAGGTCCTATTCTACAGTGTTTCACACGTGCTCTGCCGCTAGGTCTGTGCACGGTCCCTATATTGAGAGCGTTGTTGGTAATCACGTTTTTTCCTATCGCATTTCAGAAATCACAATTTTTAATACTATTGTTGTTTTTATAGTCGTACGATTACGGTTTCGGTCAAGGTCCCGATTTGGAATCGCACGGTGGCGTTGCGTACTGTGCTGTTGCATCTTTAGTGCTAATGGGCAAACTCAAAGAAACGCTTTCACCCAAACACGTAAGTTAACATAATTCAGTAAACACATTAGTATAATTTGCAATTGCAAAAATACAAGATGATGATTGAGTGTAGCAACTATCTCATGTTTGAAAGTACTTGTGGGAACATCCGCTCTATTTCCTTGAGAAATGAATAAAGATTGATTCAAATTCGCTACTGTTACCTTCTCGACAGGTTCATAATGGATAATGTGGAAGTATGGTGTGTGATCCAATTTATTGAAAATCAAGTGTCGTATTTTCCTCGCCAATACAAACATTTTAGGACCTCAAATGTTGAGAAATAATGGCTCTTAAGCTGGGTTGAACTCCTGTAAAAATCAAAACAGAAAGAACTATGATCTCGGAAACGGCTTTTTATCCAAAATCGGCCAATTTCGCACATTCGCAGGGAGAACATTATTTCACACCACAGACAGCACTTGTTCAGAAAGTGTTCCTTCGTATAGTACTATGGAAATTTCTTGTGAATTCACTTCCAACCCGAATTCGATTTTTTGAAGCTCGCAATACTCCCGTGTACTGCTAAACATAGAAGTAAATTGGAACAAAAAAATAATCTCTGACAAAACTCGGTTCGAGAATCTATCTGAGCGTCTCGTTCATTCTATCCATATGGAAGCAACAAAAAATTCTTTGATAGAAGATAACAATTCTATAGAAGTGACTGCCATTGGAAGAACAGAAAACTCATTGGCTGTTCTGAGGTTCGGAATTTGTAATCAAAAATAAATTTGTATCATAGAACTGCAATAGATTATTATAATATTTAGTAGTTATTGTATTTCATTACAGTATGAAGGCCTTAGACGGTGGGCTTTAATGAAGCAAGTGGCCGGCTTCCAAGGGAGAGCAAACAAACAAGAAGATACATGCTACTCTTTTTGGGTCGGTGCAACACTGAAGGTAAATTTCCAAAAGTCCACATTTTCATTTGAAATTCCATTTCGAAAATCATCCTTCAAAATTGATGTCAACTGCTGTTTTAGATGCTGGATTTTTATGAAATGGTCAACTTTGATGAGAACAGGAAATATATCATGTCTACACAGTGCCAGGATACGGGCGGGTTTTCTAAAGTATGTAACACGCATCCCGATCCGCTGCACAGTTATCTAGGTAAAACTCTTGCTATATTGATTACAAACCCTGTAAAAAATATATTCCCCGATGTTGAAAAAAATCAATTTCTATTTTATCCCAACTTGCAATATCGATTTTCAATTTGTTTTCAACTTATTACATTTTAATAGTACGTAATTGAATGAACTTTGGCTTCTAGGTTTGTGCGGTCTCAGCTTTATGGGCGAGAAAGGCCTTGAAGAAGTGCACCCTGCTTTGAACATGAGCAAGAGGGCTGTACACTACTTGCACAAATTGCACCAGTCTTGGTGAAAACAAGTGGTTTCCTAACAAGCACACAATTTCGGTAAGGCATATGGTACAAGTCCTCGTTGTTAGTTTTATCACGCGAAAGAAATGTTAGACGTAAGAACTAGAAAATCGATGTTACCTTAGACCACGCTATTTGTAAGTGTTCAAGTGGGTACGTTCTAGATTTAAGGTTAAGATAACACCAATATGCCATGCCGTGTTGAAAGTATTTTTTCCTACGTAATAAAATTGTGATACCTATATCATGAAGTTTTATTCGATCCTATCGCATCGATTGAAGAGAGTAATGAGGGTTAGATATTTTTTCCGTGAGCGATAATAATATTATTAACACCATAATTTATTCACGGGTTGTGAGGATGAGAAAAACCCCTGGACATGGAAAAATGCGTCGACAAGGTCACTTTGTTTTACCTCCGTCTTTTAATGTTTTTATTTTTGAAGTTTTAAATTTTTGAAATAATTGTTCTGATCATGGATGAGGAGGAGCTGATGCTATCTCATAAATTACATCAAGTGTAAAACAATTTTTATAGCTCCATAAATTCTCAAATGTCATCGTGGCAAATTTGTCAAATTCTCAACAACTCCACACAAAAGCTGAACTCGAGGACCATGGTTATGTTCGCTTGAAGTTCAACGTCAAAAATCCATATAAATGGATCAAACACACCTATGTTCGGGAAACATTGGAAATGACACCCCCCCATAACCCCAACCTACCTTAAAATTGAGGTAACCATTTAGCCAAAGAATTGAGCTGTTGTCAGACCAAGCATGATTTTTGATGAACTTTTGAAGAATCTAGCCATTTTAGTTTCCTTAGAGAAATGTTGGCGGCGGATAGACTGCATTTTTTCATTGGATATTTGGATTCTACATGCCTTGAAATGTTTACAATAAATTTGGAGGGGAACCCTCTTTTCAGGGTTTGTACTCAGAAAAAAAAGCCACGTGGTAATGAAATGTTATTTATTACGCATTCCTTGTGTTTACTTATAGACATTGGGTGGCAACATTATGACTGGAAGCCCCATATCGGACATGAATATGTCACGGTTGCGTTTTGCTCTCGGATAAGGATTGTCTCTCCTAGCCTCTGGAGGTTCATTGTCAGGTGAAAACATGATCATGTTCCGATGTTGGTTGGGTAGGGATGCTCCGAATCCGAGAGCAAGACAGTTAGTCCCGTGCGAGTCCCCGTTCCCGCTGTGTATCAGTGCCGGTATTATTCTGAAGTAATTATTGGATTTTCTACGACGAGGTCAGACGTTTTATTTAGTTTTTATTGTGGTCGCATTGTGTCAAGGCGGCTTTAATTTTCCTCAGAGAGGTTTTCGTTTTTGAGTGTAGGTAGGACTTATATTTTAATAAACTTTTTACAACTCAATGAGAAGACTTTTAATTTTTTATTTTATTTTATATTGAGCCCTACCCAACGCTTACAAATCCTAGCTATAATCTATGTATGAGAGGTGACGGGGAAGGGTAAACATTCGAATCACACTCCAGAAGAGAAAGGAAGCGCCTGCTCACGTGGGTTTGGCTTGAACCGCGTCCACACGGTCAAACTTCACTCAGCCAAGCTCCAACCTCAAGCCAAATATCTGACAGGAACAGATATGGCACAAGACAACTTTTTTGGCTTGTGCAAGCCAAACGGCTTGTGCAAACTCCGTTTACACGTAACGATATAACTGTACAAGCTGACTTTCGCACGCGTTAAGGCCTTTACAGACCGGAAAATAACATTGTTGAAAACATTGTTATTAGCATTTTTCAGTAACTTTCCTTTCACACCGAACGCATCATTGTTGGCAACAATGTTATCAACATCGGGCGAGGAATTGTTAATAACATTGTTACGGCACTTGAAAAATGTTGATAACAATTCCTCCCCCGAAATGTTACTGGAAACATTGTTGGCAACATTTTCTGTATCATTGTTATTTTTTCCGTCAACATTGTTAGTACCATTGTTGGCGACACAGAGTTTTGTTATCGAGCCATGAGCGATAACAAAACCGCCATTTGTGACTAACATTGTGGATAACATTGTTAGAGAACTAGACCCAAATAAAACCGACGGAAGAATTGTTGGCAACAAAAAAGTTGACGACATTGTTGCGAACAATGTTGGTAACATATTTTCTAGGTTATCTCATTTTGTTACAAACATTATTGCTATCAACATCTTATGTTAATAACATTTGTTTTCACTAACATTTGGTCTGTAAGCACCTTTAAGAAGCATGTACGAACAACGTTGGAACGCAACGTGGAACACCTTTCCCTCGGTTCCTTTCGGAAATGAGGAAATCTCGCCTCCGGTTCATCTCCTCCCCTCTCAGTCCTGCGTTTGACCGGTAGCATAGAGAAAGGGGGAACGGTAGTGAAGGGGGGACCCCCTTAGGTCGTAGACGGACGAAGCTGAAGTCGAGTCGGTCAGTCATTACGCTGCTTCCACCTCAGCATCCCAGGTCAGTCACGCTTTCTCATTCTTCACTTTTCTCGACCATTATCTCCTCTTTCTATAATTTACACATAATATATAACTTACGCACGAGATATATTTTCTCGAGCAGCTTTTCATGTACGTTGTGTCGCGAGACTTCATATAAATAAATAGCAGAGAAATCGGATTAATTATAGCGTTTTACCGAAACGCGGTCGCTGTTGAAGAGCTGAAATAAATAACAGGCGATTTTTAATTTACTATCAATAATAAACCATTGTAATCGCCCGAGAAAAAAAATGTTCCTAAGTAAAAGCTAAATTTTTTGCTCAACTGCACAGCTGGAGAAAGTGTTTGACGACCATTCCAATGAGTATAGAACGGTTTTTATAGCTCCAAGAACTCTCGAGTTATACCCTCGTGTCAAAATTCTGAAAATCTCCCAAATTCGGCACAAAAGCTGCGATAACTCGAGAACCATTAAAGCTATCGACCCCGCGATGGTCTCATTCGATTCAGCGTCCAAAAAGCTATAGAATTTGATACTAAATACACATTTTTCTGAAAAACCCTGGAAAATATTAATTTTCTGCCCCTCAAAACCTCCCAAAAATTGAGCTAGCAAGTTGGTTCAAGAATTGGGCCGTCTTAGGACCGAAAAATTAAGATTTCAATTAAGGAAATGAAGAAAACTAAAAAACATTAAAATTACAATAGTTGCTACGGAGTTTTCTCTTATAGTTACCGATCTGTTGTTTGATGGGAATATTTACAAATGTTCGGAATAATTACTATGACAAATCGGCGTTTTCTTAAATCATTATCGAAGCGAAGGAATAATAAACCACTGTACAATCATTTGCACCGTCTTTTGGTTTATTATTCAATAATAAACCATTGTAATCGCCCAAGAAAAAAAATTTTCTAACCCCCTCAAAATTTGATGTTTTACGTTTCAAGGCATGTAGAATCCGAATATCCAATAAAAAAAATTCTGTCCGTCCGCCGTACGCCGTACGCCGTTAGCAGTTTTCCGGCGAAACTGTAAGAGCTAAAAATTTGAAATTTTCACCAAAAATCAATCTCGGTCCTACGACGGCCCAATTCTTGAACCAACTTGCTAGCTAAATTTTAAGGGTATTTTTGGGGGGTTTTGAGGGGGAGAAAATTCATATTTTCCAAGGATTTTCAGAAAAATGTGTACGTGGTATCAAATTATATAGATTTTTGGACGCTGAATCGAATGAGACTATCGCCGGGTCGATAGCTTTATTGGTTCTCGAGTTATCGCAGCTTTTGTGTCGAATTTGGGAGATTTTCGGAAATTTGACATTAGGGTTTAACTCGAGAGTTATTCAAGCTATAAAAATCGTTCTATACTCATTGGAATGGTCGTCAAACACTCTCTCCAGCTGTAGGGTAAGGCAAAAAATTTAGCTTTTAATTAGGAAATTAAGAAAAATAAAAATTATTAAAATTACAATAGTTGCTACGGATTTTTCTTCTATAGTTACCATCTGTTTTTCGGTGGGAACGTTCACAAATTTTCGGAATATTTAAAATGACAAATGGATAGCCTTCTTAAATCAATATTGAAGCGAAATAATAATAAACCACTGTACAATCATTTGCAGCGTTTTTTACAAGTAACCAAAACTGCTCACGTTCACGTTTGAAAAAATACGGAAAAAAAAACAGTAACTTATTAATCAAATTTAGATCAACGACTATTTGGGATATTAAACAACCGTACAATAATTTACAGTGTTTTTGTTTTTCTGTCCTTTTTGCGAAACTAGAAACTATTTTCCATTCGCGGAGGTGGTAAGTTGTAATTATCAGCGCTGTAATGAGCGATTCAGATTCCCTTGGGGTGTTCCGGATTTCGAAACTTCCTTCGACGCTTATTACTTCGCATTTGCGTTTCGCAATCGCAAACATAACGAGTTTACGCGTTTATCGATCTTGGCATCTTTTTTAGGACGACGCAACAGATAGGAAGCCGTTTTCCGACGTGCGATAAAAATTCTTCCGATCTTGAGCTTCAATCTTGATCATAAGATTGTCATTCCTGTATCCGGCCCATTTGCGTTTTCCTGTTAATCGATCGTTTCGTTATGGCCTGTTCGATTTGTACCAATTTTTGCAAGACTGTAAGGGTTGCTCGCCTTTGAAGTTCATCGATTTTAGAATTCGTGAATATTAATTGATCGTATGGAAGCAGAAACAAACATAAGAAGGAAAGGACATTAAAGTGTTTAACGACGTGAGAAAATTTCCTAGCAGGGCGTTACGAAAATGGCATTCCGCTAAGTGGACATCGGAGGTCATTATCTCCTGCCGCCTCCTTTCTATATTTCGCTTCTATTTACCTGGGGGGGGGGGGGAATGGGGCCCTAGAATATTTTTCAAACTAGCAATATAATTATTCGTGTCCTCATTTATCGTTGTTCTACGGGGCTATTGATATTATCTTCGATGTTATTATCAATTAAAAAAAAACCTCATTAAAAAAATAATAATAAAAATACTAATAGAAATAATAATGATACAAATAATAAAATAATAATAAAATTAAAAAATATTCATAAAAAAAAAAATCTAATTTCTAAAACTTGATGTTTTACGTTTCTTTACATTTAAATATTTAATTTAATTTAACGTTTAATTTAAATATTTAATTTTAATTTAATTTAATGGATGTTCGTCTTTGATCATTATTATTCATGTCCTCAGTTATCCGAGTCTGACGCATGTAGAATTCGAAATTCTGCCCGTCCGCTGTCAACACTTTTCCAAAACTGTAAAAGCTAAATTTTGAAATTTTTGCCGAAAATCCATTTTGGTCTGACGGTAGCTCAACTCCCATTGCACTAATGGTTTTCGAGTCATCGCAGCTGACGAGTAGAATTTTTAAGATTTTCAGAAATTTGGCTTGATGGTGACATTCGTGAATTTTCAGAGCTAAAAAATCGTGCTCTACTCGTTGGAATGTCATAATACACTCTCTTCAGCTGTACCGTTTGGCGGAAAAATTAGCTTTTAATTTGAAAACTAAGAACAATAAAAATGATTAAAATTACCATCGTTGCTACGGAGTTTGTAGATGATTTGGCCTTGTAGTTTCCCATCTGTTGGATGAAAAAGCTCACAAATTTTCCAACAAGTTTTTTTTTTTTGCCCTGCTTTTGGTTTTTTGTTTTGCTACGGCCCATAACGTATCAAGTTACGGCATTATTTTAAATTATCGCAACATACTTCTATTAAATTTTTATTTCAATCATCTAATTTATTTTTTGTCGAGTGAGTAGGTTGATGTGCGAAAATAAAAAAACTAAAGACTAAAACCTCTCCTTCAAATCATTACCTATTTCTTCTCCAGGTGGTCGCATTACTTCTTCCTGTAGGTTGAGGGGAGAAAAACGAGGCGACCTCTTCTCCATTTTTTATTATTCAGCCGAGTACTTTCGCCCGTTCGGGCTTCTTCAGGGCATTATAGGACCAATGACCATTTATAGGACCATTTTACCTTTATAATTCTTCTGACCGAGTACCCTCCCACTATCGAGCCTCTTCTGCTCATTTTTTTTTTCTTTTATAACACTATCCCATTCAGCCATATTTCCCGATTGTTGAAGTTAAGCCTACGCCCTATTCGCGTGTACGAGACCGACGTCTGTACTTAATCGGGCGACGACAATGGTGGGAATTCGATGTTTCACTTGAGTCGAAAAGAACGACTGTGGGACGAAATAAATCGGTTCATTGTGAATACCTCGTTCTTCCCGATGGACGAACACTGTTTTTTGAAAATTCAATACCCTGCAATTTTTACAATCGTCAAAGTCGTACGTTGAATATTGCAATGTGAGCAAGTGCTATGAAAATACCCGAAAGAATATGGAAAGATCTCGGCAAGACAGAAATGAAAAACGCTGCAAATGATTGTAAGAAGGATATCCTTTTGTGATAGTAGTTATTCCGAACATTTGTCAACGCTCCCACCTAACAACAGATTGGTAATTACGAGAGAAAACTCCGAAGCAATTATTGTAATTTTAATCATTTTTATTTTTCCTAATTTCCAAATTAAAAGCCTTAAAATTTTTTCGCCTAACTCAGCTGAAGAGTGTTTGACGAACATTCAAGCGAGTATAGAACGATTTTTATCGCTCGAAGGACAATTAACTTTTTCCGTTGTGATTTGTCGCATATCCATTTGATTCGACGTGAGGTTGAGGTTGAGACATTATTGGCGATTATCGCATTTTGCATTTCTATATTTCTAGCGCTTTCGCCACTCTGGGCCTCTTCAGGAAACATCTTCTGTATAAAAGTTTTTTGTAAAAAAAATAGGTCCTGTAATAGCTCCACAAGGCTGGGATTGGGAATTTTCTAAAACACGTCCGCTTTTTGAACCTAGAGTCTAATAAATCGAAATGAATAGGGGACTAGATTCAAATGCAGGGGTGACTAGAATGGGGCGAATTTAAAATTAAAACAATTATTTACTTAATAACTTTACTTTTTACTTAGCAATTATTTATTTTAATTTATATTTTATATTATTTATATTATTATTTTATATTATTTATATTATTATTTTATATTACCTATTTAATTTATATTATTAGACTCTAGGTTCAAAAAGCGGACGTGTTTTAGAAAATTCCCAATTCATGGCAATCCCAGCCTTGTGGAGCTATTACATATTTTTAAAAAACGTCTATACAAAAGATGTTTCCTAAAGAGGCCCAGAGTGGCGAGAGCGCTAGAAATATAGAAATGCAAAATGAGATAACGTCGCCAATAATGTCTCAACCTCAAGCCCACGTCGAATTAACTTTTTGTTAAAAATTAAAAAAATTCTGCAAATGATTGTATAGTGGTGTATTATTCCTTTGCCATACATCTGTGTTGGCAGCTATCCACGACATTTGTAGACGTTTTCTCCTCACAACAGATTGCTAAAAGGGAACTCCATAGCAACAATCATAATTTTTAAAATTTTTTTTCCATGATAGTCTCATCAGAAGTTAAATTATTCTCCTAACGATACAGCTTAAGAGAGTGTTTGAAGAGCATTCCAAAGAGTATAGTTTCTCAATCTGTTTTTCGGAGGGAACGTTTACAAATGTTCGGAATAGTTTCTAACACAAATGAATGGTCTCCTGAAATCATTTTTTGAAGTGAAGGAATAATAAACTACTGTATAAATTAAGCAATATCTAACTTTTATTAATATTGCACAGTATAAGGAGGGGATAGAATCTCAAATCCACCAGCGAAATTTCAACTTTCATCTATAGAGAGATAGATCACAAAGATAAATAATAATAAGATAAAAAAATAAGATAAAGATAAGATAAATAATATTTAAGATAAGATATGATAAATAATAAGATGTAGATTGGACAGACAACAACAGGATAGGGAGGAGATAGGATAATAGGATAGGGTTTATTTAGGATAAGATAAGATAAGAGAAATAATATTTAATCTGTCCATAGAGAGATGTATGTTAATTATAATTTAAATTGAGTTGATTGATGGGTCTGCTGAACTAAATAATTAATTGATTGCGATAGAAAAGAAGAAAGAGGAAAGGTTTGTTCTAATATTTCGAAAAATCTTGGTCGCAGATAAAAAGGAAGAATTTATTTTATCTCTATCTGCGACCGAGATTTTTCGAAATATTAGAACAAACCTTTCCTCCTTCTTTTCCATCAGAATCAATTAATTAATCATAATTTATATATTTTATTTAATCTATAGATATTTGTTAAATATATTTATTGCTCCTATTCATTTCTGGTTTACGTGAAACTCACAGTATAGATCGAGCAGCGAAGCTAGCAGATCTTGCCATTTTCTGTCTCTCTTTTTATCCGCATCGTTAGCCTAGTTCAGGCGCATCACAGTCGTGCCGCAATAAGTGAAGAAAGCGTGAAATTCTACGTAGCTGAGTATAACGACTGTCTACAGAGCATGGTCACATTTCCTTCTTTCTATGCGGCTTGAACATGATTTCAAAATGTAGAATGCAAGTCTCGAATTTTCTAGTGATGACGCTGTACCTAGCTCTCACGAAATATTTATTTTTAGAAATTAAAGCCAACCAAATTCTATTTTTATTTTCTATTTATATTCTATTTTCTATATTCGATTTTATTCTATATTCTATCCTCTACTTCCACCGTCCGAATAATTATTTACGTGCACCTAAAAACGCTGCAAATGTTTGTACAATGATTTATTATACATTTGCATCAATAATCATTCCACCCATTCGGAATAATAGTTTTTGTTGGTTTATTATTCAATAATAAACCATTGTAATCGCCCAAGAAAAAAAAATTTCTAACCCCCCCTCAAAATTTGATGTTTTACGTTTCAAGGCATGTAGAATCCGAATATCCAATAAAAAAATTCTGTCCGTCCGCCGTACGCCGTTAGCAGTTTTCCGGCCAAACTGTAAGAGCTAAAAATTTGAAATTTTCACCAAAAATCAATCTCGGTCCTACGACGGCCCAATTCTTGAACCAACTTGCTAGCTCAATTTTAAGGGTATTTTTGGGGGTTTTTGAGGGGGAGAAAATTCATATTTTCCAAGGGTATTTTTGAGAGGTTTTGGGACGAGAAAAATCGTAATTTTCAACGTTTTTCAGACGAAGGTGTATTTGGTATCAATTTCTATCGATTTTTGGACGATGAATAGAATGAGATTTTATCAGAGTCAATAGCTTTAATGGTTCCCAAGGTATCGCTGTTTTTGTTTAGAATTTTTGAGATTTTCAGAAATTTGGCGTGAGAATTTTCGAAGCTATATAAATCGTTCTATTCTCTTTGGACAAGTCATCGTACAGTCTCTTTAGCTGTATCGTTATGCGAATAATTCAACTTTTAATTTGATAATAAATTAAGAAAAAAAATTAAGAGCACCATTTAGGGGGGTTTTGAGGGGGAGAAACTTCATACTTTCCAAGGTTTTTCAGAAAAATGTGTACGTGGTATCAAATTATATAGATTTTATAGCTTTATTGGTTCTCGAGTTATCGCAGCTTTTGTGCCGAATTTGGGAGATTTTCAGAAATTTGACATGAGGGTATAACTCGTCAAGCACTCTCTCCAGCTGTATCGTTAGGCAATAAGTTTAGCTTTTAATTAGGAAATTAAGAAAAATAAAAATGATTAAAATTACAATAGTTGCTAAGGAGTTTTCCCCTATTTATAGTTACCATCTGTTTTTCGGTGGGAACGTTCCCACTCTGAAAACTTGTAACATTTTTGTAAACCTTTCCACCTAACAGATTGGTAAGGGAAACCCCGAAACAACAATGGTAATTTTTATTTGTCTTAATTTTCAAATCAGAAGCTAAATTTTTCGCCTAACGAAGAGAGTGTTTGACGATCATTTCAACGTGTATAAATGCTTTTTAAAGCCCCGAAAATTCACTAGTTGCGCACCCTCATGCCAAATTTTTGAAAATCTTGAAAATCCCCCTCGAAAGCTGAGAAAACTCGAGAACCATCAAAGCTATCGATCCCGCTATAGTTTCATTCAGCGTCCGAAAATCTATGGAAATTGATTCCAAATACACATTGACTAAAAAGCGTTGGACCATATGAATTTTATTGGATGTTGTCGCTGATACATAATTGTGAGGTTGAGGTGGAGATAAAAAACGCGACAAGTTCTCCTTATCATTTCTATTCATTCGAGCGCTTTCGCCCTCACGGTCCTCTTCAGGAAACATCTTAGAAATTAGTACGAAATTAGGAGAACTTGTCGCGTTTTTTTATCTCCACTCTACCTCACAATTATGAATTTTATCCCCCTGAAAACCCTGTGAAAATACCCTTAAAATTGAGGTACCGATTCGGTTGAAAAATTGAGCCATTGTCAGATCGAAAAAGGTTTTTTGTGAGAATTTTCAATTTTCAGTTTCATTGGTTCGGCTAGAGCCGTCGTTTTTTAAGAGATAGATTTTCACTATTGGGATGAAAGTAATTAAGTCAATAGTAGGTGAAGCTAATTTACTTTTACAATTCGGTTAACTGTACGTGTGCAATGACCGTGAATGATGGTATAATGTTCATTGAAAGTATGGCGGATAGCGGACTCAACTCGCCTTGCTCTAATTAACACAGTGATCCCTCCTCGGACCGAAAAACTGTATCAGCTGTTGAAAAATACAGAAGCATTAGAAAACATACACAATCTTCACATCGCAATCTTACAATTCAATATTTCCATTTCACAATCTTACAAATACAAATATATTGACATCTGAGTATGCGACGATTTCTAAATATAATTAAATAAGCCAGTAGCTCGGATGTTCAGCGTGTGACCGCAGCATTCATTTGCCATCAGAAACATTTAAGGACTCTTACTTTTTTTACATTTATTTGTGCGGATTTTTGGACGCAAATATCAAATATATTGATTTTTGCGGCCTGGAAAAATCGAAATAATGAAAAAAAAACCGCATCCGGCGGAAGTACTGCGTGTGATCCAAACGATACGAGACCAGTTTCGGGAAAGGAGGCCATATTTATAGCAAGGAGACCCGAAAATTCGAAAACGCTCCAATGAAATGACTGAAAAGTTTATATACATATGAGGAAGTATTTTGTGTGGGACCAATAGTAAAAATCGAGCGCCTTTCGCCTGCACAAAAAATTATAAGTGTTTAAATATATTCATTTTTGCGGTTTGTAAAAATAAAAATATTGCCAATTCGCAAATAACGAAAAACTACGGTGTGTGGCCTATGTGATAAAAATCAGTCGTCATTCAATCGACGTCACAAATATTTAACGATTTCAAGCGTTCAAATATAGTGTCTTTTTTGCGGGCAGTAAAAACCAAACTACAAAATAAGCACAGGCGAGTGAACTTAACTCATAACGTGGAAGTACAGTGTGTGACCCAAATGATGAAAATCGATGGTCATCTGCACACCATAACGAAAATTTTGAGATCCCGAACGTTAAAAAATATCGATTTTTTTTTTTGCTAACTATGCAAATTTTCTAGGACAAAATGCTCTGATAATTTCATTGAGTTCCATTCAGTTTCACGGAGATAAATTAATGTTCACAGTAATCAGAAACACTTTCCGAACATGTCTGTGTGTATGTGGTCGAAAATCACAATCGCCATTTAGTGAAAAATAAATGAAACTCAATGAAATTTTCACGAAATTCTCCCAGTGAACGTGAATTTAGCCGTTTCTCGATTTTATGGACCCTCAGTAGACTACCGACGATATTATGTCATTAATCGTCATTTTTTCTTCCAAATTCATCTCCGTTCCGAATTCGAGTTTTCAGACGATCGCAGTTCTTCCATTTACTGCGTACACATGAAAATAAAATAGTAGCACTCAGTGTTGGGAGTTTTTCTAAATTTTTTGGAAAATCGCAACGGGCGATTCATTCCACCAATACGTTCACGGGCTGCGGCAAATTTTTTTGAAATTTCAATTTTTGAAAAAGAAATTGTTAATTGTTATAAAATTATATTGTTATAAAAATTGTTATAAAAAAAAAATAAAAATATATATATTTTAAAAAAAAAACCCGTTTGTTTGTCGAGAAAAACTGAAAATAATTTGAGCATCTTCCTTACAACGTCAGTTAAAATTCTTGCACACGAAATTTCAACTGGCTATCGCTATAGATATTATTGCTCCCTATTTTTCAGTACCATTTACGTTCGAACTATTGAACAGATGAAAATTTATCATCTAGACTTGCTGCCATTAGTTCAACGAGAAACACTCCCGGGCTTGAATTTGTTCTAGTATTTTACAATCGTATTATAAACAAGTGTACGAGCTGAAATACGAATTTTCCTAAATCGGGGTGTCTAAAAACCATTAATTTTTGCCTTTCTTCAGTTTCGACCATAGACGAAAAATAATAGGTTGCGGCTTTCGTTCCGAAGTCGCTCAACATTTTCAAAAAGGGAAGGATTTTTTACGTCTAGTACTCAAACCTAATTTCATCCCTTCACTGGCGATGATTTCTACCCTCGAGTGTGGTTTTCAAATAATCATAATAGATTTCCCTTTTCAAAAACAGAATGGCATCTTTGCTCGAACCTCACTCGTCAGCTCAAGAAGAGGAGATCTTCAAGGAGATCAACTATTCTCGAAAGCAGTTGAACCAAGATATTATCACTTTGGGAGAATGGCTCGAAGACCAGGAGCATCTTCCTCCGTCCAAAAAAAACGGTAAGAACAGTTGAAATAACGTAAATAACGTTTAGTTCATAATTAACGTACTTTCAGATTATTAACTGTTCGAATTTTTCGCTAAAATAATTTTTTTTTGTATTATTTTTATTTATTATCATTATTATTATCATTATTTATCATTATCATCATTATCATTTATTATTATCATTATCATTATTATATTATTTATTTTTGTTTTGCAGAGGATACGAAATTTCTCAGCGGATTCCTAACGGGGACCAAAGGCAGTTTGCAAACCGCAAAAAGGAAAATCGACAACTACTACAGTTTGAGATCAACTTGTCAAGTACTTGAAGACAGAGATCCCCTTTGCGGACCTGTGAAAAACACCTTTGGGCATTTGTGAGTAGCTAATTATACATAGAATTATTATAGAACCTTAGTGTGGGCCATACAAATGGGATTTATTAATAATTGTAGCTGGGAATATTCGAGAATTTTATAACTCGTTGAAATGTTCGGTCATACTCAAAGCAATCTGAATAGATTTAACATAGCAGTTCTCATCATGGAGGTTCACATTTAGTTTTCCTTGTATCATACAAGGCAAACTAGGGTTTTCATCTGCGTTTTTCCCATCCTCAATACTTCAGAATTTGGCGACCAAAAAAAGATCCGCATTTCGATTAGCATTCAAACTTGAAGGACCGTTGAAAAATCGCTCTTTTTTGTTTTATTATTCAACTAGGGACTGAGCGCCCCCCAACCCCTTTTGGGGGGGCTATGCCCCCCATCCCCCCCGGGGCGGCCCGTCGGAGGGGTCTGCGCACTTCCTGCCGTGCCTTACAAATCGGTGGGGGGGGGTCAACTTGTCACTACTAAATAGGTAGAGTATAGTATGTAAGTAAAGTGAACAAGGAGTTCCACTTTGGATTTTCGTCCATCTGGGATATCTTCCCGTCGTGGACGTCGTCAGTCGTTCCCACAGGGGAATCAGAAGATTATCAATCAATTCTGGACCTACTAATTCTGACAATTTCGCTCGTGGCTACTCATTGCCTCACCCCTTGAGTGTGGAGGACGGAGGGTTGGGCCAAACATGAATTTGACCCCAGCTGGATTCGAACCCGGCTCCTCCGTGTAGAGAGCTAACGCTCCATACCACTACACCACGGGTGGCCCTTTAGTTAGAGTATAGTTTATTATTTGTGTATGGAGAGTGGAAATCCATAGATATTATTAGTAGTTGCTACAATTTGGTACGTAGGTGGTGGTGTTTTCATGTACTTTGTATCATAAAGTATTGGGTTTTTCAAGTTTTGCTAAGTTTTAGCCGAGGTAGGCAGTCCAACTTTTAAGTTTTCCAAGATTTGTAACTTGCACAGTGGATAACTCAGACAAAAAGTCGTCGATTCAGATGTTTGAATATACCAAAAGATAGGTAGTTTAACTGTCCACATTTTCCCCGTGTAATGTACCTATCCATTTTTCAGCCGTTTTTGCGTTATTCAACAATATTAGTAGACTATACACAAAAACATGACATTTTTCAACTTTTAACGTTCTTTTCATCTATTTAGTGCGAAAGAAACGAAGAGTGAACCATATATTATTGATATACACATCATCAACTATCATTATGCTGAATTTGAGCCAAATCTGTTTCAAAAAATTTTTCATAAAAAATCCAAAGGGGAACCCCTGCGATTTTTTTAAACCGATCAGTCAACGAATTTTTACTCGCCTCTCAATGCAGATAAAAATCTGAAATTTTCAGGAAAGTTGTATCTTACCGAGATGTATTTTTGTGATTTTTTTTATTTCTCGGAAAAATCTGCAAATGGTCCAAAAAAATCGGTTTTTGAAAGCTCGAAAATTGACCTTTAACCGTGCTTTTCGGGGTCAAAATTCATGCGAATCAATCGTTTTATTATGCAGGAGTCTTCATTTGAACGCCTTACACACGTACATAGCAAAAAATTTGGTGAAGAAAATTTAAACAGCGCCACAGAAATTATTTTCCGTAAATCGAGTTTTTCACCGGCTGTCAGCGGTAAGGGTGAAAAATTAAATGTTCGTTTTCAAGCGAAGTTAAAAGTTATTTTTACAGGAAATTTAACGCTGAATCCGAATTTGACGTCAAAACGGTGGAAATTTGACGACAACTTTTAGTTTTTTCATATTTTTAGTATACCACACTACTTGTATGTTTTTCAACTTTGAAAATTCGTTGAAAATACTTACAGCACTGTTTCAATCTATTTAGACGCAGAATTCCAGTTTGAAGTGAAATCAATCAAATTCTAACAATAAATAATTTTTAACAATTTTTTTCGATTTTCATACGCTCGGAGTTTCAACTTTGGTTTTTTTTTCTTCACGTTCGCGAATTTTGAAAAAATAGGCTCTGTGTAGGTAAATTGAGGAAATTTAATTTAGAATCGATCAAAAATGAAAAGAAGTGATCATTTTTTTCAACATATATATTCCACTTTAAGGTAAAAAACGTGCTTAGGGTTTTCTTCGAGCGCTAATAGCTCCGCGGAGACGTAACATAAAAATATAATTAAATACACCAAATTGTAGGATTTTGATAGCTCTTTCTCGCCTCTGAATAATATACCTATGTAAAAGTGGTCGGTTCAAAAGTTATCGGAGAATACAGGAAAAAACCGCGAAAATATGCGTCATACAAATTTAAAGTGCAATAAAACTTTAATGAAGGCCTAATAAAAAAATAAAAAATGAGCTGTATGTGTTATCGATTTATCGTAGCTTTTGTGTAAAATTTGGCCGATTCTCTCAATTTTGGCATTAGGGTTTTACTTGAGAGTTCTTGGAGCTATAAAAATCGCTCTATACTCGTGGAATGCTTTTCGAACACTCTCGTCAACTATATCGTTTTCAGAAAAATGTGGCTTTTAATTTGAAAATTGAGAAAAATAAAAATGAATTATACTACTTACTGCAGAGTTTCGCCTTATAGACACCAATCTGCTCTTCTTACATTATTATTGAGCCAATGGAATAATAAACCATTAGACAATCATTTGCAGCGTTTTCATAACTAAATTGACTGTGTTATCCACGTGAATCTCTGCTCCTCTCGTCCAGAATACATAATCTTTTCGTAAAACCCTTTGACGTCGATCTGGAAATCAATGGCTATTCTATTCTCTGCTTCCGCGTGTCTGTGTGTTGAATGCAGTTTTGAAAAAAAGGTACGTCAAAAGGAAGAGAAAGTTCGCGAGCTCTGGACCTGGCGAAGCTGTGGTTTGTTGAGTTGTGCTCCTGAAATACAAGCGTTGTCTTCCTCTTCAGGATAATCATCCTGTTCCATATTCCTTTCATAGTCTGTACCTCTAAGGTTACAGTTTTTTACAAAACTAGAGCTTACTTGTTATTATTATGGAGTAGAACTTTTATTATAATTTAATATTTATTTTATTTTAATTTTAATTTTATTTAATATATTTAATATTATATAATACTTTATTGTAATAAACCTATTTTTATTTAATATTTATTTTATTTAATTCTATATAAGACTTTATTATAATAAACCATTGTAATGGCTCACGAACAAAAATATATAACCCTCCAACCGTAAAAATTTGATTTTTCAAGTTTTACGTCTCAAGGCCTGTAAAATCCAAAAAAAAGTTACAAGTGATTTTACAGTGGTTTATTATACGTTTTTTAAAATTATGCTTCAAGAAGATCGTAGATTTGTACTATTATGAATTTTAGCGAATGTACTGCAGATTGGTAAACTCTAAGAAAAAACTTATACAGCAACAATGGTGCTCTTAATTATTTTTATTTTCCTTAATTTATTATCAAATTAAATGTTGAATTATCCGCATAACGATACAGCTAAAGAGAGTGTACGATGACTTGTCCAACGAGTATAGAACGATTTAATATAGCTTCGAAAATTCTTCTTCGAAAAGTCTTCGAAAATAGCTTGGGAACCATTAAAGCTATTGACCTAATAATTGACCTAAGAAGGTCTCATTCTATTCATCGTCCAAAATTCGATAGAATTGATACCGAATACACCTTCGTCTGAAAAACGTTGAAAATTACGATTTTTCTCCCCCATAAAACCTCTCAAAAATACCCTTAAAATAGAGGCAGCGATTTGGTTAAATAATTGAGCCATTTTCTGACCGAAATTGATTTCTGGTGGGGCTTTTGATTTAAAATTAAATTGCTATAATTTCCTGAATGTTAAGTGGCTTTTTATCGTCCAAATTTCTACAGTTCTTTTGTCTCTAATCTGATCGAAGTTTATTATTTATACGCGCTCAGTATTTACAATATTTTCTGTCGAAATAATACGCCAACTTCTTTCAATAAAAAAATTCTATTCCCTCTTGAATAGCAAGCTCTACGCTACATGAATACCGGATTTTACCAGGTAAGTCGTATCAGCGCCCAATGACCCATTATCAAAATCTTTACAAATCGGTGTCATCAGAGAACCAAATTCTCACTAATCAAACGCTCAGGTTTCAACCGGATAATCAATTATACGCAGAAGCGCAAACAATGAAACACAATTTCTCATAGATGGCGGCTATTCGTTTGAAATTGGCGCCATGACACGCGATGAGTGAGAAACTGCGCCATAGCCGTTGTCAAAATCGTGAGAGATTTCTCGATTCTCATTTTCTCCTCATTCAATTTTGATACCTCATTGTTTTAGTAGAGGGGGAGAAAAACCAGGCGACTTATTCTCCAGATTTTTAATGGCTGGCCGAGCACTTTCGCCCATTCGGGCATCTTCAGGGCGACCTTTGTACATATCAGTGTTGTTAGCAAAAAACTCATTGTTTTATTTTTACGTATTGAAAGTAGATTAGCATTATGAAAACTATTGAAATTACGATGGGTCTTGGGCCGATTATCGATAACTATCAAACAGAGGAAATCGATGATCGATATATAGATCAACGCATATCGATGAAAAATATCGATAATCGAAGATGAAATATCGATATATCGAAAATATTGATTATCGATTCCTAACACTACCGCATTTTACCCGCCTGTGTTTTCGATGTTTTATTATTAGAAAGATTCAATCGCCAGATTTGATTACCAGATTGGCAAAAATAAATAGCAAAACCCTATTCAAAAAAGAAATAGGTAGTTAAATTTGTAAATAGCAAAAAATACGATTACTACATAAACGAATAGAACATAAAAATAGAGACCAACAAATAATGGAAACACTTAAGAATACAAATAACTCATAATATAGAAAAAACAGATATTAAAAGGAGGTGACAGAAATGAAATTTATTTTTAAAAAACCAACTCAGCGCCAGAGCACAGCATCTGCGATGCTTTCTAGTGCAGTCCTCAAATAAAAATGTAACCAAGAAGCATCAATATTTTAATTTATCTGTAGCGATTAATACAACTGTAATAGAGGACAAATAAACATTATCTATCGAAACCGTTACATATCGAGTTCACCTTTGTCATAATTTCTACTTATTCGCAATTCCCACATTATCATTTTTTTTTTTTTTTTTTTTTTTTTGCGCAGTGTCCTCGCGACGATTCCAAAACCGATGCCCGACGGTTGCCGGCTGAGCATCGTCCGCTGCGATGCAGCAGATCCGGACGATTACGATTTTTTGGGCACCATTCGCCGGATCGTGCAGGTAAATGAATTTATTTATCACCAAATGCGAACTTATTTATGTTTATTTTACGAATTTTTACGAGTTTTTTTACGAATGTTTATTTTTTTCAACACGCGATTTTGTAACAAAACTCGAGACAAGGCCGACTTCGCTTAAAATTAACAAGGATTCGAATAAAGCAAAGGTGATTCTCGCCGAACTTCCAAGTTTGAGTCGGCGAACGTAAAATCGAGAAACTCATTCAAAGGCCGTTCTCATAATACGATTTTGTTACTGACAACGCGAGATCCAAAAACCGAAAAACGCGCGAAACAGGCGATTTCGAGCCAAACGATACGAGTTTTGTGAAATGGGATTATCGCAAGAGAACTCGAAATATACGTGGAAGTAAATAAAATAACGGAAAATACCGATTATCTGGAAGTAAGGTGTGTGGCTTAAGCGATAAAAATTCAGGCTTCATTCTCTCGCCGTGACAAACATTTGACGACAATAAACGTTCACAAATAATTACTGTTACGGCTTGTAAAAATCGAAATAGAGAAAAAAAGTCGAAAAATCTCCAAAGTACAGTGTGTTATGCAGAATCCAATAAGGGCAAATTTTGGATATTCACGTAGAGATTAATTTCTGAAAATTTCATTTACTTTTCAGAGATATAAGACGATTTAGATTACTTTTGACCAGAGACTTGTGTCGGAAAATGTTCAAAAAACTTGTAAACGAATTCTAGAATAAAAAAGTCTATGGCATATATCAACACAAAAAATATATATAAAAAATAGGTAGTAGATATAGAAAAAATTGTGTCTCTGTATTTTTCTCTCCATTTTTTTTTGTATTCTCCGATGATGAATTTGCATGTTTTCGAGTCGAAATTCGTCGGTCGATTTTTTCCCGACCGAGCCTGAAATCATTTTTTACAAAAAATCGCCCTATATATATTTATTGCTATAATAAAGGGAAGGAATAAATATACGGGACAACAAATTTAATCCTATGTCGTCTTAGACAAGTTAGCTCCTTCTATGATAATATAATTATAATTATCGTGATTAGAAATTCGTATTGTTCACGATATTGAAACAATATCTTTAACAATATTTTGAGCGCAGCAACTATCATACTCGTTTGATTAGGAAATGTGAAGCTCTCAACGGTCAACAGGCATAGACCATATCCAAGGTCAGTGACTTTAGCGAGGAACAGTCTTGCGTTTCAAAAAGTAGGTCATATCTGCCTCTGCTCGACCGGTTCGCGTTCAATTCCAATCCTTTCGTGCCACTCCTGAGGCTGCCCGCTCTGGTTCTTCAGGCTTTTCAGAATCTTCCACAAAAAAAAAAAAAAAAAAAAATTTGCAAGCAAGTCCAACTCAGATTTAGGCAGCTTCATGCTTCATGGCCGTAAGAATAGAAGAAACCCGACCAGAATGAAATTCGCTGAGTCTCATTCAAGATCTGAACTTGTTCTCAAGGTCAAGGTTTTATTGAGAAGGACAGTATAAATAAATTTCAGTCGATGAATAACAAACCGAGAAGAGCAAATCTCCTGCGTTCCGAATTCGACTTTTCGGACGATCAAAATACTTGCATTTACAACGACTTGGAAAATTATAGACTATGAAAATTGGAAAATTATTGACTATGAAAATAAAAAAAAATACTAGTAAAAAAAAATTAAAAAAAAATATATATATAAATGAGAGAAGAGAGACTGGCATCTTTATTAAACAGAAAAAGTTAGGACCTTCTGGTCCTCTCTTACTCTTTTGCTGTAGATTTAAAATAATTCCTCACGTCAAGCAGACGATAAAAATAAACAAATACACTTCTAAAAATAAAGCGCTTTCAATCAAATAACATAAAAAAAAAAGAAAATAATAATAAATGAATAAAATTTGTTACAAATAAAAATTCTACTACTTTTATAATAACGAGAGAGAGAGGGAGAGGGGCAAAAATAAAAAGGAAATAACCGGGAGAAAGTTGGCCTTTCCCAACATGCATTCTCTCCATACTTAGAAATTCTGAGTTGTTTGAAATCATGAAAAAGTTCTATTTCTCCCAAGTAAGAGAAGTCCTGCTTTTATTATCCGTACACAATTTAATCCGAAGTTTGAAATGACGATTTTTGAAAATCCCCAATTTTTCGCTGCCTTTTCGACTTGGAAAATTGGGAAATTTCGGGCCGTGAAGATAGAAAAAATAATTGTAAAAATAAACGGAACAAGTTAACTTTTTCTTTAGTTTCCAACTAATGCCAGGCTTCTTCCAGATATAGCTCACAGGGTCAAATATTGAAATAAAGTTTTCTAAACTATTTAGTTTTTTTGTCTCCTCTAACAAATAATAGCCGAAATTATTTCGGTCGACACGATTCACAAATTTTAGAACAATAAATTGAGGCTTTATGGATAACCATTTAACCGTTAGTTAGGCTTCATGTAGGTTGATGAGTCTACTAAAAAGTACGACGCGGGGTTGAGGTAGAGACAATAAATAATGCGACGTTATCTCGTATTTTGTTTTTATATCTCTTCTAGCGCTTTCGCCGCTCTGGTCCTCTTCAGGAAACATCTTCTATATAAAAGTTTTAAAAAAAATCTAGTTCCCTATTTATTTTAATTTATTAGACTCTAGGTTTAAAAAGCGGAAGTGTGCTAAAAATATTCCCAATTCATGACAATCCCAACCTTGTGGAGCTATTACTTGGGCCTTATTTTTTAAAACTTTTATATAGAAGATGTTTCCTGAAGAGGACCAGAGCGGCGAAAGCGCTAGAAGAGATATAAAAACAAAATATGAGATAACGTCGCATTTATTGTCTCTACCTCAACCCCACGTCGTACTTTTTAGTAGACTCAGCATTCTACATGAACCACAACGTACTAAAAAGTAGTTCATAGGTGACCGAGCTGAGAATGCGCATCGAGAACGGCATCTCCGCCGGTGAATATTTCTGTCTGGACGGAAAAGGCTACACAGCCAGCCATCTGGTCAAAGTCAACCCAGTCATCGTCAGGGAAGCCCTCGCCTATATTCAGGTTGGTATTGCGTAGCCAATAACCGTTTATTTGAAAAAACGTGTCAATAAAAATAGGTTATAGTAAAATGCGTTTTTTTTTTTTTTTTTTTTTAACCGTAAAAAGCAGTATTTATTCAGAAGTTAACACGATATGATTCGCAAAACTAATTTTGGTTTATTATCCAATAATAAACCACTTACCGCTCATAATTCTTCTGTAATTATTACTGTTTATTATTCTATAATAAACCATTGTAATAAAAAAAAAGTCTAACCTTTCTGAAAATTTGATGTTTTCCGTTTTAAGGCACGTGCAATCCGAATTTCTCCAAAAATGGATGGTCTTCTTAAATCATTATTGAAGCGAAGGAATAATAAATCACTGTAAAAACATTTAAAGCGTTTTTACTATCGCCGGAAAGCTCTCGTTGAGTACTTTCGATTACAATAATGATTGTTACTTTTTTCACGACGCTTGACGCTCGGAAAACCTCAAAAATTGACAATTTGTATCACATTTTTCGTCACAATTTCTTCTCCATCAGAAATTGGAACTAAAATTTGAGCCCTCATAGTTAGATAATTATTATCAAGATGACGTCAGGAAAAGTACGAGCAATTTTCCTAAAATTTATGATTTCGCTGTCAAATAGTCGCTGTTTTCGCGAAAATCACGTTGTCCGGCATTTTTTCGAATCTGGAGCCGTAATTTCCGAATGGATTCGTTGAAAAATTTGTGCGACCTACCTGGATATTTATACTTTCAAACAGAAAAAAACGCTGCAAATGATTGAACAGTGGTTTATTATTCCTTCGCTTCAATAATGATTTAAGAAGACTATCCATTTCTGATAGTAATTATTCCGACCATGTGTGAACGTTCCAACCGAAAAACAGATTGGTAATAAGGTAAAACTCCGTAGCGACTATTGTAATTTTAATCATTTTTATTTTTCGGGTTGTGAGGTGGAGAAAAACCAGGCGACTCATTCTCCAATTCTTTATTAGCTGGCCGAGCACTTTCGCCCATTCGGGCATCCTCAGGGCGACGTGGAGCCATAGGGTCCACAGCCAAGTCGGCTCAGTCACTAGTCAGTTCTAGTCAACCCATGTGTATAGTTTTAACAGAGTTTTTATGTATATTTATATTTTTTAAATTACCCTCTAAATGAATCTGTGATAACTTTTCCTTCAATTATTGTCCCCCCAATTTATGACATAGGGAAACCAGGCAGACAAGATCTGGTTTAATATAAATAACCTAGTGACTGAGCCGACTTGGCTGTGGACCCTATGGCTCCACGTCGCCCTGAGGATGCCCGAATGGGCGAAAGTGCTCGGCCAGCTAATAAACAATTGGAGAATGAGTCGCCTGGTTTTTCTCCACCTCACAACCCCAAAAATAAAAATGATTAAAATTACAATAGTCGCTACGGAGTTTTACCTTATTACCAATCTGTTTACACATTTTTCTGAAAAACCTTGGAAAATATTAATTTTCTAAACCCCTCAAAAATACGGGAAAAAATTTCTTGGGCGATTACAATAATTTATTATTGAATAATAAACCAAAAAAACGAACTAAATTCGGCCACAACTATGAACAACCAAAATTACAAGGCGACTCGGAGTTCGAAACAGGCTCAGTCGACGAGACCGTGGCATTGACCACGATGTGAAGCGCGTAACCAACTTTCACTTGAGACTACGACGTAAGCCTTCGTGAAGTGAAAGCAATATTATGCCCTGTCCACAGTTGAGCGATTTCAATGTCTTGATCGCAAAAACTATTCCAATAGATTACCGCATCGCTAAATTATTATCGATAAAATTAGAAAATAAATGAGAAAATAATAAAAAATTAGAAAAAATAAGAAAGCGACTAAGTATTTCCCCTTAAGCTGAACAATATTTTATGATATCGTCGTTGTTTTTTTTTTTTTTTTTTTTTTTTTGTTAATTTATGTCTCTAAGACTCGTAAAAAATGTTTTAAAAAATCGACACGGTTTTATTTCGGCAAAATTCTACAAAAACTAACGGTTTCTTGGAAGATAATGCAGGACGATCTAAATCAGATCACCGAACGATTCCGAGAAGATAATAATATCTACCAATATGATGATAATAATTATATGATAATAATAATTAATAATTATATGATAATAATAATTAATAATTATATGATAATAATAATGATTAATAATTGTATGATAATAATAATTAATAATTATATGATAATAATAATTAATAATTAGGTAATAATTATATGATAATAATAATTAATAATTATATGATAATAATTATATCGTACCGCATTGTTAAACAATAAAATACGTACCTATATTTCAAACCTTTTATAAAAATGAAATTCATTTTCAACAAGATAAATAATAATCACGTAGTATTTTAGAAGGCGCCGTTCCAAATTGTCTTCGAAAGTACGCAAAGGTACAATTGGCACTTGCTATTAATTTGGAAAACAGTATCAGGTTTTCTCATTTTCAGAAGACAAATACTACGAAGAGAAACAATTTTTGTTCAAGTTACTCCTTTTTTGAATTTCTTCGTCTAAAAAAAAGACAATTATAGCAAAAAGTAGAGCCATGTTGTTCTAAAAATGTCGAATAACTAGTAAAACTAGGGGGGAAAAGTCAATTCATGAAAACAACTTGAAAAATTTGTCAGCAACAACGAAATCTATCTTATTAAAATTCTTTTTTTTTTTTTTTTTTTTTTTTTGTAGGAGGCTAAAAATAGACATAATAAAAACATTTTATAATTCTTCTGTCGCCTGAAAATCGGTTTAAGAAAAATCCTACAATTTCAGTGGGAAATTAAAAATAATTACGCGCCAATTTATTCGACCATTCGATTGGTTTAGCGTGTGTTAAATCGAGCTACCTATAACGGGGATATTTTTCTTTCAGGAAGCTGTCCCAGCCAGAATTAAACTCTTCATGTTCATCAATTGCCCTCAATTCGTCGAAGTGGCAGTAAACCGACTTGTCAAGCCGTTCCTTAAGAAAAAGCTCGCTGATCGGGTATGCATTTTTTTCTAGCGATTCCTAATTATTTTCGGTATTGCGAAACATATTATTCATAGTTACAGATCCGCTTATTTTCTTACTTTATTCCACCGAGAGTCAGCCTCACAACACGATTTTGATTTCAGGTCGTCGTAACTAGCGAAGGCGCATCTTTTTTGATGAGCAAGTTTCCGAAAGAAGTTCTACCCAAAGACTACGGTGGCGAATTGCCCGACATGGAAACTTTGAGCAGTAAGTAATACCTAGTAGTTTGATATATATATTTTTTTTTAAATTAATTTAAGGAGGGTGGAATTTCTTTGTTCCAACTTTTTTGAAACAAAGAAGTGTTTGGTATAAATTTCTATAGATTTTGCTTTGTTATTTTACCATTGTAATCGTGAAAAAAATTTTCTAACCCCCTCAAAATTTTATGTTTTACGTTTCAAGGCATGTGAAATCCGAATATCCAATAAAACAAATTCTGTCCGTACAACACTTTTCTGACAAAACTGTAAGAGATAATTCTTGAAATTTTCATCATCTTGGCCTGAAAATGGCTTAATTCTTTAACCAAATCGCTACCTCAATTTTGAGGATATTTTTGGGGGGGTTTTGAGGGGGAGAAAATTCGTATTTTCCGACGTTTTTCAGAAAAAGTTGTATTTGGTATCAGTTTCTATTGATTTTTGGACGCTGAATCGAATGAGACCATCGCGGGGTCGTTCTATACTCGTGTGAAATGTCGTCAAACATTCTAATAATACAGCTTTTAATTTGAAAATTAAGAAAAATAAATATGATTGAAATTACAATAGTTGCTCGGCTTTATTAGTTTTCGAGTTATTGCTTTTGTGTCAAATTTGGCAGATTTTCAAAAATTTGGCACGAGGTTATACTCGAGAGTTCTTGGAGCTATAAAAATCGTTCTATACTCGTTGGAATAATCGTCGAACATTCTAATAATTTAGCTTTTAATTTGAAAATTAAGAAAAATAAATATGATTAAAATTACAATAGTTGCTTCGGAAGATTTTCATATAGTTAACAATTTTTTTCGGTGAACGTTCACAAATGTTCGGAATAATTATTATAGTAAATGGATAAATCATCTCAATCATCTTAAATCGTTATTGAAGCGAAGGAATAATAAACCGCTGCATTTGCTGCCTTTTTTTATCGCTGAATCGAATGAGACCATATCGCAACTTTTTTTAATTACGTATGAGAATTTGTTAAATTTATTATGACATTACTCGAGTATTTCTAAAGCTAGAAAAACACTATACTCGTTGGAATGCTCTCCAAACAAACTCTTCGACTTCAGCTGTATTGTAATGCGATTAAATTGGCTTTGAAACCAGCAGATTATTCATTTTTACTAGTATATTTTCTAATTATTAATTATTATTCAAATAATAACGAGTGCGTTTTTTTTTTTAAATATTCAAGTCATTGGACTTTACAAGTAAATTATGCTACAGGAAATTTTTAGTAACTTGAAAAAATATATATTTTGTATTATATAATTTTATATATTTTGGACCAAATAAAGGGTTATAAACAGAAATATTCAAAATTGTGATCTTTGCTGTAAGGAGACCTTATAGTTACCGAAATGTTGTTAGGTATAAATTTTCATTACTTTTATAATTAAGTGGTCTTCATAAACCATAATTAAAGCGAAGGATTGATAGATAGATAGCTGCGTTTATATTTATATTTCACTCGTTCGTTGCAGATCAATGGCAAAAAGCTTGCGAGGAAAGAAGAGACTGGTACCTTGGCGACCTCTCGGAGAAGACTATTGAAGAAAAGCGACCCAAAGATTCGGAAAGAAGTTCGGAAAATCCACTTTTCGGAGTGCAAGGTTCACTCAAACAGTTGGTTATCGACTAAGGCCAACTGGGACGTAATATTGACGTTTTTGTATGCTACGGAGATCGATTAATTGGAAACTTTATATAATTATTTAAAATCACCAAACAAGAGTATGTTATAGACGAAAGATTATTAAGGTTAACTACGTGCGGAGAAAAGTTGCATATTTCACTATTTCATTATCAGAAGCAATTATGTGCCCTGTATTTATTTCTACGGTGTATTTGAAATAAATATTCGAATAAATATATAATCACGTTATTAGAAAAATGCATTCTCAAAATACTACCTATCCTCTAAAAACTGTTAACGATATGATGAATTTTCGTCCATTTTTCCTATCTGCAGAGACCTGTAGAGAATTGATTGATTTAAGCTGCAATTCATACAGTCTAAAGAAATTCAGAGTTGATGTATTAGTTCGCTATAACTTGTTGCTAATTCACCTACCCAGTCAATTAACAAGAGGAGTTTTAATGCTTCTGAATATAGAGAGAAAGTGAGTTAAGTATGTTTTTAATTAGACGACTTCAAAAGGGGAACGATCACTATTAGATTTTTTTTTCTTTGCCCCTTTTTTTCGGTTTAGCTGTTGTTTGGCTGAGACAAATCGTGCCCCATTTGATTTTGCTGAAGGTGAATCGGAATAGGTTGAATACAGAAGAGGATCTTTTGCTTTTATTTTTTTTTGTCAGAATATATAAATATTATTTTTGATCAATATAAAATAAAATTTATAATTTTATAAAATAATAATAACATTTTATATCTGTATATATATAATTCATCTAATATAAATGATTAATAAAAAATAAAATTTATAAGTTCATAAAATAATAATAATTTATATATCTGTTCCCGGGGGGGGGGGGCTTTTCTTGTGAAGATACCTAGGGATTTTATACATTTTTGGCTCCCAAAAGCTCATGTTTAGGCGCCGGTTTTTGGTTCAATAATTTTAGCGGGTGTTTTGCTTAAATTAGGAGGTTACGGTCTTTTACGGGTGTTTAATATATTTATTAGATTAAATAAATTAAATCTATTTATTGTAGGTATTAGTTTTATCGGGATATTTTTTATTAGACTAGCGTGCTTTTTCGAGTTGATATGAAATCTTTAATTGCCTAATCTTCTGTTGTTCATATTAGTGTTGGCTATCTGTGGCGAATAGTGCTATTGTAGTTGTCTTGCGGGTTTTTCGGTATTGGTTGCCCCTGGCGTTTAGCTCCTGTACGTCCGATCGGGTTATTTTTTTTTTTTTTTGTTTGAAAGGGTTACTATCCAGGTAGGTCCCATAATTTTTTCGATCGAGTCCCTCCAGTAGTAACGTCTCCAGATGCGGAGAAATGCTGGAAAACGTGATTTTCGCGAAAAGAGAAAGTTTTGACTTTGCAAGCTTATAACTTCTAGAAAAATTGCTCGATTGTTTTGTTTTTTATGTCATTTTGTTCGTAATTTATCTGCTTATGAGTGCCTTGCTCCAATTTTCGTTCAACAATCTGATACGGCGTGTAGAGAAGAAAGTGCAACAAAAAACGTGATGTCGATTTTCACTTTTTTGAGATTTTTCGAGCATCGTTCCCAACCACGTCGAGAAAAAAAAAACACACTAAAAGTTTTTGTTATTTTTCCTTTTCAGAGTTTATTTTATAGGCAGATAATTTTGAAGTCGGTTTTACTCATTTTTTTTCAAGTTTTTGTCAATTAGATAATGGACAAAAACTTTTAAAAAAAATTGTCAATTTTCAATTAGATAATTGAGAAAAACTTTTTAAAAAATTGACAATTGTCAATTAGATAATTGAGAAAAGTAAAAATTATTTGAATTGCGATCATTGCTTTAGAGTTTTCTCTTGTTGTAATCAATAGGCGAAAATTTATTAAAAATGATTTTTTCCCTGTATAAAATAATAATTATCAACAATATTGGTAACTAACCATCACTCGACCCGTTGAGTGCTGAGTCATCTGCTGAGAAACTAAATAGGTAGGCTATTTAAATAAATGCTAGCGCAGGGATATATTTTACGCTGATGTCGCTTATCGCTGCGACTTCGGACTGACAAATTATCTATTTTTCCCCAATGGGTATTTTTCCCCAAGTTGAGTTGTGCGGTGGAGATAGAGATGACGCCAGTCGAAAGGCGAAACGTCCGGGCAGTCGGCCGAGGTTCTCAGTTGGAGCTTCACCGAGCGCAGATTGAGTGGACAAAGAACGAACATCACTTCCATTGACAGTTTATTTTGTAGGACGCTTGAAGAAAAATATATAACATCACCACCGGGTAAGTGAGAAGAGGTCTGTGGATTTAGAATACGAGTTTAGGCTTCCGCTTTGCTTCGTAAAGGAGAGGAAGTAAAAGTTGCAAAGACTTACCTACTTTGGTTTATTATTCTTTTTTTTTCTTTTTTTTTAAGTTCAATAATAAACAATTGTAGTTGCCCAAAAAAAAATTATATCATTTTTTACGTTTTATGGCATTGTAGAATACGAATTTCCAATTAAAATAATTCTGTCCGTCCGCCGTCAGTACTTTTTCGACCAAACTATAATAGCTACATTCTTGAAATTTTCACCAATAATCAATCTCGGTCTAGCAATGGCCCAATTCTTGAACCACATTGCTAGCTCGATTTTAAGGGTATTTTTGTGGTGGTTTTGAGGGGGAGAAATTCGTAATTTCCAACGTTTTCCAGAAAAAGAAATATTTGGTATACATTTCTATCGATTTTTGGACGCTGAATCGCATGAGACCATCGTGGGATCGATAGATTTAATGGATCTCAAGTTATCTCAGCTTTATTATCGAATTTTTGAGTTTTCTGAAATTTGGCATAACTCGAGAGTTCTTGAAGCTATAAAAATCGTTCTATACTGTTGGAATGCTCGTCAAACACTCTTCAGCTGTACCGTTAGGCCTCTTTTGTTTAGTAAGAACATTTACAAATGATCGGAATAATTATTATCACAAATTGATGTTTTGCTTAAATCATTATTGAAGCAAAGGAATAATAAACCTGTACAATCATTAGCAGAGTTCTTTTATTCTAGTAGTCGTCTAACAGTGTTGGTGTCTCTTTTGCCGACGAATAGTGTTTTATTTTTCTACTGAAAAGATAATTGTTCGTGATTTTTTTTCGAATATTATCAATAATACTTTTTTTTTTTTGTATTTTGTTGGGGATGAGCGTAATAAAAAATGTAGCGCAGTCCATCAAAAAGTTTCTACCAATTTTCTGCAAAAAAGTGTTAAAAAGGACAATACTACAAATATACTGGCCATTGGATTAAAATGTAGACCGGTTTCTAAGCCCTTAGAAGGAAATATATTGTCCAAAAGCTCGGCAAAAGAGACGATTTTAATTCGCACTCTATCTCTGAAAGACGACTACAAAATACATAACAATGTACGATCATTCGACTTTATTGTTTTGGTTTATTATTCAATAATAAACCATTGTAATCGCCCAAGAAAAAAAAATTTATAACCCCCCTCAAAATTTGATGTTTTACGTTTCAAGGCATGTAGAATCCGAATGTCCAATAAAAAAAATTCTGTCCGTCCGCCGTACGCCGTCCGCCGTACGCCGTACGCCGTTAGCAGTTTTCCGGCCAAACTGTAAGAGCTAAAAATTTGAAATTTTCACCAAAAATCAATCTCGGTCCTACGACGGCCCAATTCTTGAACCAACTTGCTAGCTCAATTTTAAGGGTATTTTTGGGGGGTTTTGAGGGGGAGAAAATTCATATTTTCCAAGGTTTTTCAGAAAAATGTGTACAGGGTATCAAATTATATAGATTTTTGGACGCTGAATCGAATGAGATCATCGCCGGGTCGATAGCTTTATTGGTTCGCGAGTTATCGCAGCTTTTGTGCCGAATTTGGGAGATTTTCAGAAATTTGACATGAGGGTATAGCTCGAGAGTTCTTGGGGCTATAAAAATCGTTCTATACTCATTGGAAAGGTCGTTAAACACTCTCTCCAGCTGTATCGTTAGGCAATAAGTTTAGCTTTTAATTAGGAAATTAAGAAAAATAAAAATGATTAAAATTACAATAGTTGCTACGGAGTTTTCCCCTATAGTTACCATCTGTTTTTCGGTGGGAACGTTCACAAATGTTCGGAATATTTAAAATGACAAATGGATAGTCTTCTTAAATCAATATTGAAGCGAAATAATAATAAACCACTGTACAATCATTTGCAGCGTTTTTTAGATTTCGTGCTAATTAAAAGAAAAGCTAAGCGAGCGATTTTCCGCGTTTTTATTCTGGCCTGGCTGAGCACTTTCGTCCCTTAAGGCATCCTCAAAGGCTGAAAAGCTCGGCCAGGCCAGAATACTCGAACAATCAATGGAACCAGTTGAATATTTTTCCAAATTTAATGCAAACAGGTTAAGTAAAATCGTCTGAGCTTATCGGAAAAGTTACGAGCGCGTGCAAATAATCTCAAATGATAATTTATTTCAAGCGGGTCGTTTGAATTCGTTAGCCTATCTTGTCGAATTTTGGGGGACTTCAAGTTTTTTCAACCGCCGAATTCGGCTGAGGTGTTGCAAACGAACTTCATTCGTCGTAATATATTCACAACATTTTTTTCAATGATGTTTCAGGTTACATTGATTTCCATCAAATACTAGATGCCTATTAGATAGAAATCGGCGCCTTAAAAAAGCTGCAAATCATTGTACAATGTTTTATTATTCCTTCGCTTCAATAATGATTTACGATGGCTATCTGTTTGTGATGGTAATTATTCCGAACATTTACGAACGTTCAATCGAAAAACAGCTAACTATAGGGGGAAACTCCGTTAAATAGATGTTTTCTAAAAAAAAGCTTATTTAAAAAAATGATTCTTTTCGATTTATTTATTTCAATTAGATTAAAATTTCTTCACTAAAATTGCGCCAGCAGTTGCGTTTATACAATTAATATTTTTTGGTTTATATTAAACTTTAGCTGGGTTAATTATATTGCATAATATTTAGTGGAATAATTATCATGTTTTTATTTTAATTTGTTATAGTATTAAGATGACAAACTTAATACTAATTTAAATCGATAGAAATTGATATCAAGTAGGTACACTTTTTTCTGAGAAAGTTGGAAAATAAGAATTTTCTTTCCTTTGAAACCCCCAAAAATACCCTTCAAATATAACTAGCGATTTGGTAAAAGAATTGAGCTATTCTCAGGCCAAGAATGATTTTTGGTGTGAATTTCAAAAATTTACCTTCTATAGTTCAGTCAGCAAAGTTTTGACGGCTTACGGCGGACGGATAGAAATTTTTTTATTGGATATTCTACGTGCTTGAAACGTAAAACATCAAATTTTGAGGGTGGTTAGAAAAAAAAAAATTCTCGGGCGATTACAAAGGTTTATTATTGAATAAATTTGGTCCTAAATCCAGTCCAGGTCCTAAATAATTGAACAATAAACCATTGTAATCGCCCAAGAAATTTTTTTTTCCTAAACACCCTCAAAATTATTTTATTGATTTATTAAATTTTATTGATTATAGCAGGTCTAATTATTACAGGTCGAATTTCACAGTTATTTATTGATATTATAATTTATTGATATCGCCAACATGAGGTTTATTGGCATTGGTAGTGGAAAATAATTCAATAAATGTTTTCAATCAGGAGAAAATCCTATCGAAGAACTGGTAGGGAATGAAACACGTGAGCTGTAATTGAGTAGATGAAAACCTGAACTTCCTTGTTTGAGTAGGCGGTAACCAAAAGTAGTGATTGGACTGGCAGAGAGTAATTTTATGAAGTCTATGTTTTAATGAAGCAAGTTAATACAGTAATGTTGATAGTTTTATTTCGATGGGCAGCTGTTTCTATTTATATTCGAAGTCACTAAATATAAACAAACGGAAAATCAAGTTTCTGATGATTCACATCAAATTCCATTCAATTCGCTACTTATTTTAAAAAAATTAAAAAAATTAATTAATTAATCCGAAATTAATTAATTTTACTCAACAATAAGCAGCTAGTAGCCTGAAACCACGAACAGGCTGTACATAATATATACATATTATGACGGTTAGTGGTAAATGGCGGTAGAAACATTGAACTAAAATCTATAGGGGAAATTTCTTATTCAATATTTGCTCATGCTGACAAGAAGACTAAAAGAAGAAAAAAAGTGAAAAAATGAAACCGCTTTAGCACGTATAGACTTCTACACGATACATACAAGGTGCGGCATAAAGGACGGACGCTTTTGAAATGGCTAGTACTCCTCCCCCACTACGCCGACATATATGAGAGGGGGTGCCTCTCGATTCGTGAGGTCCTAGCATTTTTTTTAAGTTAAAACCATGGAGCCGTGGACTGTCGAGCACCGCGTTTTCGCTTGTGACACTTTTGTCAGAAATAACGAATTGTCGTTATTGGGCTATTGAAAATCCGCGAAGATTACACGAAAGACCTCTGCACAGCCCAAAAGTGACATTTTGGTGCACTGTATCCCAATTGATGATTGATCCCAATGATTTTTTCAAAATCGTCCCTTTTATGCCGCACTCTGTATTAGTTGAGTAAAATAGTGAGCATGAAAGAGCGATAGCATTCGAGTAAATATAGGGAAAAGTACGTCAGGTGTTTAATCTTCAACCTCGCATTATCAGTATTTTTTTTTTTTTTTTTTTTTTAGAGAGACTTGACTTTTTTTCAACGAACCGCTAGGAGAATAGTTTAAAATATGTTGGTCGAACTTGGCCTGATAGCCTTGGCAGTTTGGGTCCTTTGGAAGGCTCTCCAGCCGAACGCGGAGACGAAAAAATTCGGCAACGAAATCCCCGGACCTGAATCCTATCCCGTGGTTGGGAATCTATTCAACATTCCACTCACTGGTGCAGGTGAGTATCTAGGATCATTTCTCGAAGCACATAAATTAACCCAAACTTCGCAAGCCGATTCCCCAGCATTTACTATTCAGAGAGCTATAAAATGTATATTCGCAGGAAATAACTTACAAGACTGGCTCTCCATAAACTATATTTATATTTTTTCATTTAGGATTATTTTTAGTGCATCTATGTAATATTTTAGGGAGGGTTACCAAAAAAATTTTGATAAAAAATAATAAATATTTGAGACTAAATATTTTATTAAAATAAATAATATTATTCATTCATTTTATTATTAATCAATTCAATTTATTTTCATTCAATTTAATTTATTTATATATTTTTGGTCAAACATTTTTCGGAAATAATAAGTATATATTTTAATCGAACATTTTTTGGCGATCCTCCCAAAAATATTATTTAGAAGACCTAAAAATAACTCCTAAATTAAAAAATAATTAATAAAATAATAATAAATAAAATAATAATAATTAATTTTATTTTATTTTTTTTTTATATAAATAATTTACGGAGAACCAGTCGTTTTGAAAGTTATTTCCAGCGAAAAACCATTCAATGAAGAGTTCAAAAACGTTAAGTGTTGAACATTTTCAGCGGCTATGAAAGCACAGGCGCAATGGCCTGAGAAGTACGGAAACGTGGTAAGACTTTGGATGGGCAACCTTCTCGTTGTTCAACTATTCAGCCCTGAAGACATCGAAGTGAGTGTTTGCCAAATAAGTACGCCTAAAATTACCTAACAGAGAAAACAGCAAAGATTTTTGTATTGCAAATGAAAAACGTCAATAATTATTATAGATCTGAAGAAAAAAAAAAAAAAAACATTTTCAAGTAAGTCGAAATTTGAGTTAGGTGGAAACGTTTTAAGAGTTTGGAGTGGGTCTTTCCAAATCATGGCGGAAGCAAAGAAACAATAAACCATTGTACGACAATTTGCAGCGGTATTTTTTCTTTTTAAAAGGATATTTTGAGTTCTACAGAACTTGAAACGTAAAACATCGACAATGTGAGGGAATTAGAAATTTTTTCCGGGAGCAATTACAATTGTTTATTATTGAATGATAACCCAAAATTCAATTCCGTCAATTTTTTCTGACGAAACTATAAAAGATAAATTCTTGAAATTTTGACAACAAAAAAAAAAAATTTTCTTGTATTTTTTAAAAATTAATTGTTTTTTGCAACAAGTTATTAACTCACTAACCGTACTGTTCAGACATGAAATAATAAAAAAATCGTCGTTCAAACCAAATTACATTGCTTGTTTGATTGTCTCTTTCATGAACCAAATCGCTTTTCAGACAAAGCTGTATTTAGTATCAATTTCTATAAATTTTTGGACACCGAATCGAAAAAAGTGGTTCTCAAGTTGTCGCAGTTTTTATGTGAAATTGTTGCGATTTTGAGATATTTGGCAAGATTTTATACTTCGATCATTTGTGGAGCGATGAAAATCGTTCTATACTCGTCAAACACTTTCTGTACCTTTAGGTGAATAGTTTAACTTCTAATTGGAAATTAAGAAAAATTAAAAATGATATAATTACTATAGTTGCTACGGAGTTTTCCCTCGTATTTACCAATCTGTGTTTGGTGCTAGGGTTCACAAATTTTCATACGAAATATTATCAAAATTTGCTAGGGAATTTTAAGTCATTATATTGAGGCAAAGGAATAGCAGTGAGTTTTAGCGCATTTTTTGTTTTGTGAAAACTTAAACGTAGGAGTTTTTGTTACTTTTTAATATCATAATATGTCTCTAATGGCCACCACAAATCCGCAATCCGCTAACCGGAAACCATAAGAAACGTATGATTTAAAAAGGTAACCAAAACTGCGACGTCCAAGTTTTCAAAAATCGCGAAACAATGCGCTAAAACTCTCCAATAAACCGCTAAAAAATTATTTGCAGCATTTTATAGCAGCGAACGGGTCACTGATCTACAGATACCAGGATAATAATATGATGCGACTGTTGAGAAACTACGGAAATTATAAGGTTGTTATTTGCACCGAATGAATCGTCCTTAACAAATCTGAAGGCCAAGGAGGTTTAGTCGCGCAAATTACAGTAGTTAGACGAACAGCTCATTTTTGGCGTAAATACTCAAGAAGCGTTTTGGAAGAGCGTTTCTTTTGCCATTACCAGACAAAGGCGACCGACTTTAAATGGTCGAAATAGATCCCACCTAATAGAAAACCGCAGGAAGGAAATAGGAAGTGCAGAGTCATCGAGTTCGACATGTGAACGGACTAAGTGACCAAAATCGACACCCTTTAGGATGACGCAAACGTTATAGACCGAAGACTGAGAGTGAACAGTTCCTAGAAAAAAACTCCCTGATAGATTTTATTAATGCCATATCGTAGATATTTAAAAGTATTGTATTTGAAAAAAAAAATTTGAAGTTAATAGTAGAAAAAATCGGTTTTCTTTTCATAATAATCTATTAACATAATAAATTTAATTTAAAAATAGAAATAATAATTATTAGACGTTATTTATTTTCACACTTGTTTTTTAAAACTTATTTATTATTAATTTTTAAACATATTTATTATTTATTTTTAAACTTATTTATTATTAATTTTTAAACTTATTTATTATTTATTTTTAAACTTATTTATTATTAATTTTTAAACTTATTTATTATTAATTTTTAAACTTATTTATTATTAATTGTTAAAATTATTTATTATTAATTTTTAAAACTTATTTATTATTTATTTTTTAAACTTATTTATCATTTATTTTTAAAACTTATTTATTATTTATTTTTAAACTTATTTATTATTTATTTTTTGAACTTATTTATTATTTATTTTTTAAACTAATTTATTATTCATTTTAAAACTAATTTTTATTTGTTTTAAAATTTACTTACTATTTATTTTAATTTTTTTAAATGTAGGTATAAAAAAATTGTGGAAAAAAAATTGTTTCGGTTTCTTTTGGATAGTAACCTTCCAACATAACCCCTCAAATTCGGTGATCGGAATACAATCATTTCATAGAACATTTCATAGAATATCCTGTAATTAGACATTCTGTTATCAAAAATATCCTCTCGTCTGTAGGTTTTACGAGAAAAAAAGATGACTCATTCACGTATTATTCCAGGTAATTTTGAAACACCTCAATCTGCTGAAGAAGGCCAAATTGTATGATTTTGCGCAGCCTTGGCTTGGCACTGGACTACTTACAAGCTCGGGTATTGTTCTGCCACTTTCTATTATTTACAAAAAGTAGGCCGATTGTGTTTTAAAAAAATCTAAAATAATTGCCAGAGAACCCACAAGTTTTTTTGACCATCCCATAATATGTTCAAAATACTAAATTTTGCAAATAATCTTCAATACTACAATAAACCTCCTCATTTCTTTCCCAGGGTCAAAATGGCGAATGAGAAGGAAAGCGATTACACCGACGTTTCATTTCAAAATTTTGGACAGTTTCGTCGACGTTTTTAACCGAAATGGAAATATTTTTGTGGACCGTCTACAATCGAAAGTCGATCAGGGATGCTTCGACGTACTGCCCTACCTTTCCGCTTACACTTTGGACGTAATAAGCGGTTTGTATTGTTATAATTTGACGACAAATAATAAATTTTAATTTTCTTAGCCCAGTAACTACATAAATATATCCTATATTTATTGCAAGACTTTATCATGAAGTATTACGCTTTTCAACTTGTGCAAAGTTTTAGCCGAACTAGGAAGTCCAACTTTTAAGTTTTCCAAGATTTGTAACTTGCACAGTGGATAACTCAAACAAAAAGTCGTCAATTCAGATGTTTGAATATACCAAAAGATAGGTAATTTAACTGTCCACATTTTCCCCATGTAATGTACCTATCCATTTTTCAGCCGTTTTTGCGTTATTCAACAATATTAGTAGACTATACACAAAAACATGACATTTTTCAACTTTAAACGTTATTTTCATCTATTTAGTGCGAAAGAAACGAAGAATGAACCATATATTATTGATATACACATCATCAACTATCATTATGCTGAATTTGAGCTAAATCTATTTCAAAAAATTTTTCGCTAAAAATCCAAGGGGAACCCCTGCGATTTTGTTGAACCGATCAGTTAACGATTTTTTTCTCCTCTCTCAATTCAGATAAAAATCTGAAATTTTCAGGAAAGTTGTGTCTTACCAAGATGTATTTTTGTTATTTTTTTTATTTCTCGGAAAAATCTGCTAGTGGTCCAAAAAAATCGGTTTTTGAAAGCTCGAAAATTGACCTTTAACCGTGCTTTTCGGGGTCAAAATTCATGCGAATCAATTGTTTTATTATGCAGGAGTCTTCATTTGAACGCCTTACACACGTACATAGCAAAAAATTTGGTGCAGAAAATTTAAACAGCGCCACAGAAATTATTTTCCGTAAATCGAGTTTTTCACCGGCTGGCAGCGGTAAGGGTGAAAAACTAAATGTTCGTTTTCAAGCGAAGTTGAAAGTTATTTTTACAGGAAATTTAACGCTGAATCAGAATTTGACGTCAAAACGGTGGAAATTTGACGACAACATTTAGTTTTTTCATATTTTTAGTATCACACTACTTGTATGTTTTCAACTTTGAAAATTCGTTGCAAATACTAACAGTACTGTTCAATTTTAATTAATTGATGATTCCTACAGAAAATTAGACGCAGAATTCGAATTTGAAGTGAAAACAATCAAACTAGCGATTAATAATACTATTCGATTTTTTCTCAATTTTCATACTTTTATAGTTTCAACTTAATTTTTTTCCCTCACGTTCGCGATTTAAAAAAAAAAAGGTTTTGTGTAGGTAAATTGAGGAAATTTAATTTAGAATCGATTACAAATCAAAAAAGCAGTGATCATTTTTTGTTTTCGAGTTATATCCCACTTTAGGTAAAAAATATGTTTTGAGTTTTCTTCGAGCGCTAATAGCTCCACGGAGGCATTACATAAAAATATAATTAAATACAACAAGTTGTTGGATTTTGATTAACGAATTAAATTAATAATGCAAAACTGCGATGTGTGAGCCTGACGTTAGAAGCCAAGTTTTTTAAAACGGGATAATTTTTATAGCAAGGCACCCAAAAATGTGTAATCAGCCCTGAAGGAGGGGAGTCATACACTCTCCGATACCGACTCATTTAAAAACCTCAAGCATTCAATATATATTAAATTTTTTTATTGAAATTTTTCAATTTTTTTGAAATCAATGTTATGAATTTATTCAATATATATATATAGATTTTTGTTTTTTTATTGATTTTTTTTTGTTATTTTTTATTTTATTATTTTTTTCTAACTAACTTTTTGCAACTGTTGCTCTTGCAATCAATTCTCAATAATTTATTGAACAACTGAATTCCATTGATTTCATAGAAACCGCAATGGGGACGCAGATCAAGGCGCAATCAGGACACAATATAGAGTACCAAGAAGCAGTCAGAAAGTACGTTTTTTGATCAACAACTAATACCTTCGTTGTTGTTTTGTATTGATCATTCTTCGCTGTTGTCCACGGCCCCGTGTATACCTTGCAATGGTGCTACGAAGCGATGCCCGAAGGGGCGAAAGTGCTTGGCAGGCTAATAAAAAAACTGGGGAACAAGTCGCCATGTTTTTCTCCCCCTCAACAGCGAACAACTAATACCTGTACACACGACAACTAATTCAAGATGATGTCCCATTCGCGCACCTATGACCGAGTTCGAATATTTGTTCACAGAATGAGCAACCTTCTGGGCTGGAGGATGAACTGCCCTCTCGTGCACATGGAATTAGCCTACGCATTATTCGGAGGCAAACGGAAGCAAAATCATTTTCTGAAGACGTTGAAAGGTCAAACTGACAAGGTGAGCAAAGCAACTGAAATCGACCAAAGTTGGGAGAAGTCAGTGTGAACAACAGAGCAGAAATTTGGGCAACATCAGGTATACGCCAATGGTGATTTATTTATCAACCGGTAAACACACCTATTCGTTTTCCAGGTGATTGGATTGAAGGAGAAAGAACTACAAAATCAAAAAAATGATGCTGCTGAAAACCCATCGGACGATTTAGGTATTTAAATTTATTATAATAATTCGACAATCGGTAAAACTGAGCAAGTCTGGCGTCTGCTGGCAACATAAAAATTGAATTGACCATTGCAGGTATCAAGAAGAAAATGGCGTTCCTTGAAATGTTGCTCCGAATGAGAAACGATGGAAATCCAGCTTTCCAGACCGAAGAAGATGTACGCGAAGAAGTAGATACGTTCATGTTTGAGGTAAAAGAACGTAATTGTCTAAAGGTGCTTACAGACCAAATGTTAGTGAAAACAAATGTTATTAACATAAGATGTTGATAACAATAATGTTTGTAACAAAATGAGATGATATAGAAAATATGTTACCAAAATTGTTGGCAACAATGTCATCAACTTTTTTGTTGCCAACAATTCTTCTGTCTGTTTTTTTTTGGTCTAGTTCTCTAACAATGTTAGTCACAAATGCCGGTTTGTTATCGCTCATGGCTCGATAACAAAACTCAGTGTCGCCAACAATGTTACTAACAGTGTTGACGGAAAAAATAACAATGTTGCATAAAATGTTGCCAACAATGTTTCCAGTAACATTTCGGGGGAGTAATTGCTATCAACATTTTTCAAGTGCCGTAACAATGTTATCAACAATTCCTCACCCGATGTTGATAACATTGTTGCCAACAATGTTGCGTTCGGTGTGAAAGGAAAGTTACTGAAAAATGCTAATAACAATGTTGTCAACAAGGTTATCGTCCGGTCTGTAAAGGCCTTAAGAAACAATTACAAAAATGTTTCTAACCTCCTTAAAAAACCAGCGGTGCGCATAAATCACACAGAACTTCCACGTTCGAGTCGGTAACAGGAATAACGAATTATAAAATCAAGAAGCTCGTACTACGAGTGAAAAAATAGCGAGTCATGACGATTTGTTGACCATGGACACTTGTTCAGAAAGTGTTTCTGAGTATAGTAATATGAAAAATTTCTTCCAAAGTCACCTACGTTAAGAATTCGACTTTACCATCACAATACTCCCATTTACTACATATGGAAGTAAAAAGGTCGGAACGATTTAGGTTTCAAACGCTGCAAACAATCATTTGGATATTCGAATTCCAAGGATTTCTACGGTTAGAAAAAATTTTTCTTGGGCGATTACGATTGGTGTATGAACCAAATTACTTAAATAACGTGTACAAAAACGCTGCAAATGATTGTACAGTGGTTTATTCTTCCTTCGTTTCAATAATGATTTAAGAAGACTCAATTTGTGAAAGTAATTGTTCCCAACATTTCTGAGCGTTCTTACCTAAAAACAGATAGGTAACTGGAGAAAACTCCGTAGCAACTATTGTCATTTTAAACATTTTTATTTTTCTTGATTACCAAATTAAAAGCTAAATTTTTTGCCTCACGGTACAGCTGAAGAATGTTCGATGAGCATTCCAAAGCGTATAGAACGATTTATAGCTCCTAGAACTCTCGAGTCTCATGCCAAAAATTCTCAAAATTTCCCTAGTTCAACACAAAAGCTGCGATAACTCGAGAACCAAGCAGTCAACTCGCGATGGTCTCATTCGATTCAGCGTCCAAAAATCTATAGAAATTGATACAAAATACTCCCTTTTCTGGAATTCGTTGGGAAATACGAATTTTCAACCCACTCGAAACCCCCCAAAAATAACCCATAAAATTGAGGTAGCGATTTGGCTAAAGAATTGAGCCAAACACAAATGTAAGGCGCAATAAAGATATGAAGCAGATAGATAAAACATGAAATGCTGAAACAGCCTCTTGGTAGATTTCTAGCAACCGAAAACTGCCAATTAATTTCAAGTATTACTGCAGGGCCATGATACAACCACGGCAGGCATCTGTTTCGCCTTGTATTCTCTAGCAGCTTACCCGCAGTACCAGGTAAACAGTCAACAGCAACCCAAACGTCCGAAGTACTGTTCGCTTCTACTTTAAAAATATTGTTCACTTCGATCGGTTTGCAGGAAAAAGTTTACCAAGAGGTCAAATCCAAGTACGAGGAAAGAGATTGCAATCCAACAATGGAGGAAATCAACGAATTCAAGTATCTTGACATGTTTCTTAAAGAAGTTCTGAGACTCTTTCCAAGCGTGCCCAATATTGGTAGAACACTGACAGAACCGGTGAAGCTGCCAAGTGAGTTGCTTGGAATATAATCCACAAATTTCTCCTTCCAACTGTTACATTTCAACTAGATTAGTTGATACCCTCCGACAACATACAAGAAAGCGGCTTTCGATATTATATGTTTCCATTCACTTAATTCCAGTCATTTCAATGATATCATTCCTTCCTTAGACAAAATCACTAACAAATGAAGGATAACCTTATATTTATTGATTTCAGGCGGATACACTCTTCCTGTAGGTTGTTTAGCGGTTATCAATATCTACCAAGTTCACAGGAATAGAAGCCACTTTCCGAACCCGGAAGTCTTTAATCCGGAAAATTTTTCACCAGAGGCTTCTCAGGGTAGGCATCCGTTCGCATATGTACCGTTCAGCGCTGGCCCAAGGAATTGTATTGGTAAGCCTTTTAGAAATGAAGAAATTCTCTTTCTCAATCAAACTCGACAAATTTGATAAATCGAAATTAGAATGGACAAAATTGTGTATGAAGCGTAGTTCATCACTTTTATCGCACCAAATTATATCAGTTGAACAGTTATTAGGTAGGCCACCTTTTCCCAGTAATCCCACTGTGGCATTCAAGGTAGCATGCTGGGTTCAAATAATACAGAACAAAACCAGTGGAGGGCATAGACCGCACAGTTCTTCCGTGTTTGAGTCAATAAAAGGTATAAGAAATCATAAAATCGAGAAACCCATTCAAAGGCCGAGGCGTTAGTACAATATCGTTACTGAAAAACTAGTCAGGTGACACAAAAACCAAAAAAAAATCCAAGAAGTCAATTAATAACGCGGAGCTATGATGTGTGAGCCAAACGATACAATAAAGATTCTGTGAAATGTATCATTTTTACAGGAATTGGACCAGAAGAGAAAACCAAGTCCAAATAGAATAATGTAAAATGGGAATCACGTGGAACTACGGTGTGCGACACAATAAAAATCGAGCGTCATTCACACACAATAACAAACATTCCTACACCACCTTAAGAGTTCTAATATAGTATTTTTTGAGGATCAATAAAAAACAAAATATAATCAATAAATAAAGCGGAAGTACGGTATGTTCCAGGTGATAAAAATCAGACGTCATTCATTCGCGGTAACAAACATTTCAAGACCTTATGCGTTCGGTTATGCTGCTTTTTGCAGACTGTAAAAAATGCTAAATAAGCACCAGTGTAAAAGGGAATACCTCATACCCTGGAAGTATGGTGTGTGAGCCAATATATAAAAATCTATGGTCATCGGCTTGCCACAACAAATATTTCAAGATCACAACTGTTAAAAAATATTGACTCTCGAGACCTGTGAAAATCGAAGAAGAAAAAACAACGAACGCATGTATCTAGGCAGTACTGTGAGTTATTCAAATCCAGAAACAGCTAATTTTGTACATTCGCTTAGAGAAAAATTACTGACAATTCATGAATTTAATTTATATTCACAGAGATGAAGCAACATTCGTCAACCGGACACTCAGACTCTTGTTCAGATAGTTTTTCTGAGTACAGTATTATGAAAATAGCTTCCAAATTGACTTTCGTTTTAAATTTGAATGTTCAGACGATCACAATACTTCCAAAACATGGAACTAAAAAGTTCAATCAATAGCCGAATTTTCAAGTTCACTGCACAATTATTCATATTTTTTACTCTCTACTAGGAGTGTTCCTGAGTTTCCTATTCACCCTGAAGCTCATGTGTTGACATGAGTACTTAGCAGCCAAAAAAAGGGGAATGGAGGTGCTAGTGAGCAAGTTATGATTCCAAGGGGCTTCTGAATTTAGTGACAGGTGATGACCAAGATTGATAATGGGCGGTCTAAGCGGCTAAAGCCATTTGTGACTAACGGGGACAAAAATAAAGTACCAAAGCGGCAAAGAAGAGTCTAAATGGTGACAATCAAAGGTGATAAAATGGTGGAGACCGCAACTGACTGCTTAACTGGTGACAAAACAAATGACAAGACTACCAAGATGAATATAATATTAAATAAAATTGGAGACACAGACTGGGGTGATCGTAGTGATCAGGTTGGGCTGTTTTGGTAACTTAAAACAATATTACCCTAATTCCTTGGGACAAGATGGGAGGATTTTCGCACACTTACATTTTCACTATTCATTCATGAACCGATTTGTTACAAAAAAGCTTCCCATTCTATAGGAAAAAAAGCCGTGTAGCTCAAACACCTCTGGTGGTTAATTTGCAAACTTGCACTACAAAATCTGCAGAACTTAGTGGTAGACCAATGTGATTAGGTTCTTCACCCATAGATGATACACAAAATAAATACAAACGAGGTTGACTCATTCAATAACTCAGTGATATATGATTCTTGTTTTACCAGGCCAGAAGTTTGCAATGCTGGAGATGAAAATGACCATTGTGAAACTAATTGTGAATTTCAAAATTGAACGTGACCCTAAAGATGAAGTTGTACTCGACGGCCACCTTGTACTTCAGGGAAAAGGAGCACAAATGATAAAATTAACCAAACGCAAATGAAACATCACCGCCTTGCATAATCAGTACATAAAACGCACTATGTACATTCATTATATCAAAGGCCATGAATCCTTGAGAATGGCAATCTTTAGGTTCCTTACAGGTTCATGAGTTCATTGGTAAATTAAATTCTATTCAATAGAAGAATATGTAATTTTTTATTGTGAACCTGAATTACAAAAACATACTGCCAGGATCTGAATCTGGCGGGCGACGAGGTCCTCTAGTTCCTCCAGGAGGACCAAATGGGTCAAACCGAGCACCCGGAGGTATTGATCCCCTGCAACGACAAAAATGTGATTTTAGCACTTTCAAATGGTGGTAACTACAAGAGGAAATTCCATAACAACTATCATAATTTTGGTAATTTTCATTTTCATAATAATCTAATGAAAAGTTAAATTATCCTCTTAAAGATATAGCGTAAGAGAGTGTTCGAAGAACATTCCAATGAATTTTCGCCCTCTTCCGACAGATTTCGCGGCAGTTACAATATCGAGGAGGGCGAAATTGCACCTCAGGCGTTATCGTATCTTCTCTGTAACCTCAGCGGCTCTTTTCCCCTTCAGTTTGACGATTGGAACCTTAGAAAGTGTCTCTTCCGCATTTTTTTTGGGTACCAACCACGCTTGTTGGTGTTTTATGACCTTTATTATCTTTTGGGATTACAGCCTATTTATTACAAAAATCCGTATCAAAGTTATTTTGATGCAGTGCAATCCAGTATATTTCTATATAAAAAACAATATAAAAATTATTCAGTCAAGAAAAAATCTTCCTAGCGATACATGTACAAATAGCGTTACATGTAATAAACTAAAAAATAATTCAGTTGAGAGATAATGTTGAGTGAAAGTGGGCGAAAATAAGAGTGGAAGACAAAGAGAGCGAGCGGCCGGCAGACTGAAAAATCCTTCGGTAGGAGGTTCACAAGCGGTCGCTAAAGCGTCGGGAGGGTCGCCTCACGGTGGTCGGGCGCGTTTCGGGGAGAAAGGGCTAAAACTCCCACAAATACGTTTTTTTTTTTTTACTGAACAAGAATGAAAGGAAGGTGGGCGTCTTGCTCATGAGCGACTCTCCCTCCCACGTTACTATTTCATTATCGCTTGTGGACACCGTGATCTCCTAGTAGATCTATTGTATCCTTTGGGCATGCTACACGCCTGGAAAAGCCAACAGTTCATTACCCTAATTCAAGATTAGCAGGGCTACTGCCTATACTACGTCTGAAAGAGGCCAGATCCCAAAGGCCCTGTGAGGTAATATACATTATGTCTTACGAAATAACTCGGCAAATAGAAGAAGCCGTTAAAATCATCCTATCTAACAAATAAAGAGCACTTTCCTATTGATGTTCGTCCAGTTCAGACTACTCTTACATTGCCCAGTTCCAATAATATATATTAAATATCTCCCCCCAGGTGTTTTCGAATCACCTCTTTTTACTTTTTGGCCACACCGGCTCTGTAGCTGGGCTTGCGAACCCAAGCCTTTTAGAGTCGAAACAGACGCCTTAACTGTTTCACCCATGGAAACCGGCCAAAATACCCTTAATATCAAGGTAGCGATGTGGGTGAAGATTCGGGCCATTGTCAGGCCAAGATTGATTCTTGGTGGAAATTTCAATTATGTAGCTTTTATAGTTTCGTCAGAAAAGAGTTGATGGCCAATTTTTTATTTGATATTCGGATTGTACGTACCATGATAAGCATAAACTTACGGACATATTGCAATATCATCGGTTACCTTGGTAGTCCACCGGGGATGCCTGCACCAGGATCAGGAATTCCTCCTCGTGTGAAAGGGTTGAAGATGTTACCACCGCCGACGCCGAAAGGATCAAGATCCCTACCTCCTACACGCAACGGATCACGGTCTGGATCAACCCTGAAATAAACAAATTTTATTCATCTCCTCACAGTACTCTTAGCTTTATGTCTAAGGTTTAAGCAAAGCAAGCTGACGTTACTGACCCTTGAGGGTGGCGTGGTTGGGGAAAATGTAGAGGTGGAGTGAAAACTGGAATGCCAGGATCTGATGACGGTTGGATTGGCCGCGGTGGCGGAGCCGTTTGTGTCTCAACTTGTTTACTGGTGGACAATTTAAGCGGATCTATCAGCTCAGTCTTGATCTGTTTCATGACCGAATCGGGCGAACTTATCAGTGTTTCCAATGGCCCAGTGATAGCATTGACCGTACTGTCAACATGGAAAGCAACGGTCGACACGGAGAGCGAACTTACATTCTGCAAATGCATGAAACATTGTTGTGTAGATTTCTCCTTCACAGTACAATGGTCTAATAAATTAATGTCCGGAGGTTTGTGAGGGGGAGAAAAACTAGGCGACTCATTCCCCAGTTCTAGGCAGCACAGCTAGAGTACAGTACAGGTCCATGAGGTACTTATGACGGTGATCAATTGAGACCTCGTATCTCAATTTTTGACGAAAACGAGATTATGGTTTCTATTAGGCAATTTCCTTGGTTTTTACCGATTTTAGCGCTCATTTGGTCGATTTTCGAATTATTTCGGCTCCAAATTTCAATTTTTGATACCTCGTATCCCGCAATTTAGAAATATTATTTAGAAATAATGCAATTTTTTTGCTCTCCTCTGGAGTAAGCAAAATGAAGACACGAGGTCTCAATTCTTAACCGTCGTAGACTTTCCGGGTCCCTAATACAACTAGAATAACTGCGATTAACAGGTGTGGAGAAATTCTTACGTTTCCGACTTCAAGTATTAAAAGAATTCTTACCATTAAATTATACACCATTGTGTTGTCTACTGGGACACCTTTGAGAACATATAGATCGTTTTCTAGCCCTTGTAAATATCGTAGTGCGTAACTGTTTGAGGAGCTCCATCCATCCGGCAACAGCTCGCTACCTGATTCAGATCCAGTCAACGCTTTCTGGAAGCCAAAAAATTATTACGGTGAATTAATCGTCTTCCACAGACTTGAAAGTAGTAATGCTAACTATATTTGACTACTAACAAAGACGAGAGCCAGTTAGAATTTTGCTTTTAGAATAAATACGAAATAAAATATAAAATTATACATATAATAAATAATACATATAATACTAATATGTAATAAATATTATAATTATGTAATGATAATATGTAATACATATAATTTGTAATAATATGTAATACATATAATACATATAAAATTATGTAATTATAAGTAATACATAAAATATGTAATTATATCTAATACATATAATTTATGTAATTATAGTAATACATATAATATTATGTAATAATACATGACATGTGATACAGCTAATATGTTAATAATACACATAATACATATAAATAATACATATTTTTATATAGAAAAAAGAATTGGAAAAAATGATAGAATCACTTGCATCGTCTCCCAAGCCAACGCACCGGAAGCCGTTCTTGACTATAACGAAATGGACGGCTAAAGTGAGGACATCTTCCTTTTTTTTCAACTCTCTCTCAGAAACTCGGTACGCGAGTTCCCAACCGAAAGAGTCGGACATGTTTCGAAGGAACGCAAAACGCAAATAATCCTGACAATTCACACGCAAATTCACTTCAGTTTTGACTTGCAGTTTTCCCTTATCATGAGCTTATGACAAAGATTATCGAACTATCAGTGAGCTTTCATGAAAACTTCTGCATCCGATCGAAATTCAGTTTTGGCTTAGAGCAATGAAAGACATATTTCATTCTTCCTACGATTTACGCGCCAAGACAGGCCTATGCATGAAAAAAACAATATAACAGATACAATGGGGACTAACCATCAATTAATCAATATTAATTATTGAAATTAATTAACTATCCATTGATAAATAACAATCAATTAACCCTCCTTTCAAAGTACACCCTGTCAGTGTTGCCAGGTGTTATTTTCGGGGAAAAACTACCCAAAAACATGGACACAATAAATTATTTTTTTCTCCTTTTCCCCAAATCCTCACTCAATCTCATTTTCAACCCCTTTTTCTACTTCTTTTCTATTAAAAGTAAAAATTATGGTAATTTATTTTTTAAATATTTCTTATCTCTTTATTAGTGTTTTTTATTTGTATTTGCTATTAATTTTTATTTTCCCATATTCAACCGACCGTTAATATTCACACCAAATATCGAACCATGTACAAACATTTAACGACGATTACTAGAAATTCTTTTAAGCAATGCAAAATATTGAACAGTCTTTTTTTGCACAATATACCACCCCACCCGCAATATTGATGAGTAGAGTCTATTTTGATGTTGCTAGAATCACGCTTCACTTGAGCTGAAAATCCCCAAAGCTCCCTTCTTTTTGTTTGAAAAAAAGACCCATTTTCCCCTTTTTCTTGTCGAGGGTTCCCCCAAACCAAGGGACCTGGCAACACTGCACTCTGTAAGTATTTAGGTTTTGCATGTTGTTTTCTCAGGAATATACCTAACTAAAATAATACTGAATGAAATAATTCGGTGTTCGCATAAATTATCCATGATTCGAACAGTAGTTTGAGAATTATTCCCAGTGGCAATAAGCGCTACTAGCGCTACGTGTGCGATTTTTGTAACTAACGTTATTATTCAGAGCTCACCAATTTCTCATACGAACCGGCTCAAGCTTTTGTAAAATGACACTTGAAAATCTACTGATAATAATTGACTTTTTTCATGAATAATCGGTCAGGTTTTGAGGCTTCTGCCGAGTTTTATGATTTAGCAAGCACTGTCTGGCAGTTTCATTCCGGACAGGTCCAGAATGAGGGAAGATCGATAGAGCGCGTAGCGACAGTGGCAGTGGGCCGAGAAGTGTTCAACGTCGAGCCTGTGTAATGAGAGTCGAGTTGATTTTCGTGACGTGTTACGTCCCCTCGAATATGGGGTAAAAGGTGATCCTTGCGTGTTTACCATCGTTTTGTTCGCGAACTTCGGGTCGACGAGTTCGTTTTTCGTTAAGTTTCCGTGTGTTCGAATTCGCCTGAAATGGCCAGTGATAAGATTAAAGTCGCCGTGCGAGTGCGCCCCTTCAACCGCAGAGGTAAGAGCGTTGCGCGGATTTTATTTACATTTTTCATCGACCGTAAATAATTCTCGGATAGCCCATTGCCATTTGATAGGGCAATTCGTTGCTCAGAGAAAGGCCTTAGTAGGCATTTGACTACTGTATTTACTACGAATTAAGACTTGAAGAAGGAAATTATGTATACTTATTAAATACACGTTATGTACGATAGGTTTTCTATAGTCTGTCAACTCAACGTTTTATGTAATAAAAATGACTTAAATTCAAACTTAGATTGGCAGGTTGATTTACTCCTTAAATTATGCTGGTCGATGGAAAAGTGGCAGTCAATTTTATTAGACAACAGGGCCTTGAATTTCTCTTTCGTTCAATGTTAACGTCAAGTTGTCTTCCACGACAGCTACTCCAAGATTGCAATCGCTATAAAACGTATGCCCGTGTCACAATTTACGAATCATCATGACTCACTTTCCTGTATTGTACCTTCAAAACGTATGAGACTACTCCTTGACCTTCCTTCATCTCTTTATCATTCCTTCGCGATTAAATCTCGACTTCAGATAGTACTGAAGTTTTAATATCCATGTTTACGTTGTAAATGCGACGTTGTACTAACCGACCAAACAAAATTCATAAATCAGATGAGCACTGAAGTTCTAAACTATCATGATTACCTAACTACTTCCATTGTTATTATGTTGATTGAGAAGTGTGTTTGAACGAATAATCCTTCCACTGATTTGAGACCCTTGGTCAATGTATCGGATGCTTTGATCCCATTGATCCGCCTTAGCATTGACAATAACTTAAAAAACTCAAATAATTTATTACTCCATCGTTAGTTGTTGCGATGCACAAATCTACTCGTTCTTCATTTTCTCAAGTGGTAATAAAGTTATACTTTTTTCAACCCTATCCGCAATTACACTGAATGAAAGAATCCGAGCAAAATTTCTGAAATATCCAAACGTTAGTGCATTATAATGAAATTATTTGGCCCTCAAAACTATGCTATTTGTTGAAATTTAACGCTGAATTCAAATAATGAAAATGCTATGGCTCATGTAGTTAAAAATATTAACAAAATATTATTATTTATTACCTATTTAATTATTATCAAAATATTACAAAAAAATGTGATTTCGAAACAAATTTTTTATTTTTTATTATTTTTTATTTTTTATTATTTATTTTTTAGCCGGAAAAGTATTAAGTTTTAGTCCAATCAAAACAAAACTTTGATCGTGCAAACTAGACTCAAATTGAAACCGTTTCAGGATGAAACAATGAGAAAACAGTTTACATTAGGAAGTTATGGGGTCTCAAACACAGGTCCATAAAAACATTATTGCTCCCCTATTATGCCACGAAAAATTGATTTTTTACCATCGTTGGAAAGCTCTTGCTAAGTACTTCTAACTTAGCAAGATTCTTTCTTCCCAAACTGGAAGAAAACACATTGGCAACATTTGCAGACGATACTGCAATCCTTGCTGTAGGTGAAAACAATACCGAATCCATTTCAAAATTGAACATAGCACTGGACCAACTCCACAACTGGTCAACAAAGTGGAGGATCAAAATGAACGAGGCAAAATCCGTGCATGTTGACTTCACCAATCGTAGGCTTGAGTACATACCGGTGCACCTCAACGGCAAAGTCATACCTCATGCCAACGAAGCCAAGTATTTGGGCATGACCCTAGATGCTAAACTTAGGTGGAAAGCTCATGTCAAAAAGAAGAAGTTGGAACTAACTTTGAAATTCAGAAAGATGTATTGGCTGTTAGGAAAACGGTCAACCATGTCAATCCAAAACAAGCTAACGCTCTACAATCATGTCCTCAAGCCAGTTTGGACATATGGTGCACAACTCTGGGGCTGCACCGCTCCGAGCAATCGCTTGATCATACAGCGCTTCCAGAATAATGTGCTGCGTGCATGCGTGGATGCGTACCGATACACAAGAAATGATCGACTCCATCTGGAACTTCAAATTCCTACAGTCGAAGAAGTCATCAAGAAGCAAGCACTGGCCCATCAACAGCGGCTCCTCGGCCACATCAATGAAGAGGTCGTCCAACTGCTTGATATTGATGCTCTCCTTAGAAGACTTAAAAGAACAAAACCTCATGATCTGTGGGAGTGGGGTGATCAGTGAAAGATAGTTCAGCGAGTTAGTTATACAGTGAACTGTATGTACCAGTGATGGTCAGTTACACTGGTCTCAAGACACTAAGAAGCCATGTTACGTATCTTTGCTTCTCATCAGTCAATTAACATGTATCAAATGTAAATTGCTAATAAGATGTCATCTTGGTGCAATAAAAAAAATTTTCACAAAAAAAAAAAAAAAAAAAAGTACTTCTAACTACAAGAGCGATTTTTTTTTCTCGACGTGGTTGCGGGAAGTTTATAGAAAAACCGCTAAAATGTGAAAATTGGCATCATGTTTTTTGTTACTTTTATCTCTACAGGCCACGCCTGGATACTGAACAATAATTGAAGCTAGGCCCTCATAGGCAGATAAATGATGAACGAAATGTTCGAAAACAAAACAATGGAGCTTTTTGTCTAGAAGTTATTAGCTTGCAAAGTCAAAACTCGCTGTTTTCGCAAAAATCACGTTTTCCCGCATTGCTCCGGATCTGGGGACGTAAATACTGGATGGATTCAATTTGAAAAAATTATGGGACCTACCTGGATAGCAACCCTTTCTAACAAAAAAGTCCCAAGAACGTTGCGGCTTTTGTAGAAGTTCCCTAATTTTTTAATTGGTTGTAACTGTCTCCGACGCAAACATGGAAATACTGTGTAATCTATGCCACTCCGCTGATTTTTCAGTTTTTTTTTAAAATTTAAATTTTAATTTTTTTTTTATTTTTTTTTTAATTTTAATTTTTTTATAATAGTTTTTTTAATGTTATTTAATTTTTTTAATTATTTTTTTCCCCGAGGACAAACCTCAAATTCGGGCTAAAGTGCTAATGAATCGTTCTGGGATCGGAACTATTAGAACGTTGGCCTAATTTTCAGCAGATGTGAGCTACGCCTCAGATCGCTCTCAGAGATAACAGGGACTGACTTTTTTTATTAACCTGATAGATAAATCCTGAAGAGGCGAATGTTATATTTAAAATATATTGTAAGCAACGTCGCGATTTGCTGCTGAAAATATTAGATATGTTGCCTCTCGAACTCAAAAGATCTGAATCGCAAAACTTTTTTGTCTGCTACTCTTAAGTCCTGTACTTAGTAGATCTAATGAAAATACGTTTTCCTTGCAGAGCTGGAACTCGGTACGCAATGTGTCGTGGAAATGGAAAAGGGGCAAACGATTCTCCATCAGCCTCCGACCATCGAAAAAAACGAACGGTGAGTACGCCAGTTCTCTCAGTTAGAAGCAATTGAAGTAATATTGTTAAGTTAAAATATGTTAAATATTGTTATAGTTCTATTTTACTGTAGTAATTGGATGTAGATATTAAGAATTGTCTATTTCTTTCATTTTGTTCTCGTTCAAATGCTTTTTGAACACTCACCATTACGATATCGGTGAGATATGGATTTTTTTGTTTTCTTAGTTCAAGTTATAACGTTTGGAAGTATAGGCAAACTTTTAAGTTCCGCAGTGAGTTACGCAGCGTGGCTTTACGAGCGAATTTTCGATGGTTATTTTAGGACTGTCCGAAGATTATCCTAACGAAAGTGGAAAGAGTTTTATATAGGCTCATCATGTTGAATTGCAGTAGCTAGAAAAATTTTACGTAACAATAAAAATAAAATAAAATAAATAATAAAAAATAAAATTTGTTTTTTGTTCTAATGTTTTTGAAAGATAGGTGTACCTATTCCAATTTGTTTGGTTCTTTGACGAGTGTGTGGAAATATTTTAAATGACGATTATTGCGAAGGAGTTTTTTTTCGTTACCAATGCATTGTTTGTAGGAAACGTTCACATGAGTTAGTTACTATACAAAGTGGACGAATTTTCAAATCATGAATCTTTAGAATAATAAACCACTACACGATCGTTAGCAGCGTTTTGGTGTATTAGTAATTAATAAATCACTGCTATCGCTCAAGAAGAAAAATTTCGCTCGTGAAATTTTTTAAAAAACTAATGAAAGTTAATTTTTCGCCTATTGATGCAGCTTATACGAGTGTTTGACGAGTATAGAACTTTTTTATAGCTTCGAACATTCTCGAGTTACACCCTCATTCACGATCTTCGAACCTGCCACACAAAAGCAGCTAGAAATTGACATCAAACACACATTAGTCCCGAACCTTGAAAATACGGATCCATTCCCCCTAGCATTAATATTAAGGTATAGATTTGGCCAAAGAATCGGGCACTGTCAGGCCAAAATGGATTTTTGGTGAAAATTTCATTTATGTAGCTTTTATAGTTTTGTCAGAAAATTGTTGACACTGGACGTACAAACATTTTTTTATTAAATATTCGGATTCAAAGTACCTTGAATAGTAAACCAATAAATTCTAATGGGAGTTAGACAGCAGATGTATTTTTTTACAACGATTTATTATCGAATAATGAACGAAACAGGAAATACTTAAAATGTTGATTTCTGCCAACGAGTTTGCCCCTAGTTACCAATATGTTTTTAACCGAAATACAAGATTTTGGATAAGTAACTGCAACAAGGGGAGCGTCCTTTGAAACAATGGTGGAAGCAAAGGAATAATAAACCATTGTACAGCAATTTGCAGCTTTTGGTCATTCATATACTAATTTGCAGATTGAATACCTGCTTGTTTGTTTCTCATGCTACTGGCCGGCATGTAAACTACATCAAAAGATAAAACGACGTAATTCAACAGAGATATCCCGGCTTAACGAACATTGTTTTCAATCTAAACTAAGTAACCTGAAGATCGCTGTGATGTGAAGGGTTAATTGTTACATTTTGCAGAAACGACAACCGTCGCGTGCTGCGACAAGTTCGCGTGCCACTAAAGCCTCCCCTGAGCCCTCTATCCTTGATCCCAAGTGTTTTTCGTTATCAACTCTTCGCTGTCTGTTCCGTTCGTTTGATTCGGCTCGGCAGATTTCTGCTGCAGTCGGCTAAACCTGAGATTACCGTAAACCGTCCGAAGCGGTTTTAGTCAAATTATTTTGGACAAATTTACAAAACTGATAACTGAACGATAATTGAGTTACGTTTTCCTGAAGCGTATCCGCAATCACACCGAATGAGAGAATCCGAACCCAATTTCAGAAATTCGCCAAACGTTTGTGCATTAAAATGAAGTTATTTGGCCTTCAAAACCATGTTATTTATTGAAAATTTAACGCTGAATTCAAATCTTCTAACGAGAATGCTATGACTAACGTAGTTTTTTTTCTACAAGCATACATAGTCCAAAAAACGTGATTTTGAAACAAATTTTTTAGAAATACGGCCTAAAAAGTATCTAATTTTAGTTTAATCAATACCAAATTTAGATCACGTAAACTAGACTTAAATTTGAACAATTTAAGTTTAAAAACGATGAAAAAACAGTTTTGGTTTGGAAGTTATGAGGTCTCAAACACAGGTCCATTAAAACATCGATTGCTCCCTTATTATGCCACCTAAACTTGATTTCTTACCATCGTTAGAAAGCTCTAGCTAAGTGCTTTCAAGTGCAATAGTGTTCATATTTTTTTTCTCGACGTGGTTGGGAACGGTGCTCGAAAAACCTCAAAAAAGTGAAAATCGGCATCACGTTTTTTGTTACACTTTCTTCTCTACACGCTATATTAGAATGCCGAACGAAAAATTGAAGTTAGGCCCTTGTAGGCAGATAAATTATGAACAAAATGACACCAGAAACAAAACAATCGAGCTAGTATTCTAGAAGTTATAAGCTTGCCAAGTCAAAACTTCCTTTTTTTCGCGAAAATCACGTTTTCTGACGTTTCACCGCGTCTGGGGACGTAATTACTGGATGGACTCAATTGAAAAAATTATGGGACCTACCTGGATAGTAACCCTTTCAAAAAAAAAAAAAAGTAACCCGATCGGACGTACAGGAGCTGAACGCCAGCGGACAACACATACCGAAAAAAAAATACCCGCTAGTCAACTATAGTAACTCCTCCTTGTCCTATAGTAAACCTCCTTCAATAGTAAACCTCCTCCTTGTTTGAAGTCGGTTAAAAATGACCGATTATACCATCTGTTGTGATTTGTCGCATATCTATTTGATTCGACGTCGGGATGAGGTTGAGGTGTAAGCAGCGACGTTATCTCATTTTAAACTTCTATACCTCAAGCGCTTTCGCCATTCAAGGCCTCTTCAGGAACCATCTTCATAATTTTTTATTTGTTTATTTTTTTAATTAATTTATTTTTTTTAAATAGGTTCTGTAAGTAGCTTCACAAGGCCGGGATTGTCATGAATAGGAAATTTCTAAAACACGTCCGCCTTTCGAACCTAGAGTCTAATAAATTAAAATAAATAAGGGGACCGCATTTGAATCTTTTAATCCGTATTTTTAATCCCTATTTAAAAAAAAATTTTATGAAGAAGATGTTTCCTAAAGAGGCCTTGAATGGTGAAAGCGCTTGAAGTATAGACGTTCGGAATGAGATAACGTCGCTGCTTACATCTCAACCTCATCCCCACGTCGGTTATACCATCTTGCCAAATTTGTCAAAATCACGAACGTTTCACGTAAAAACTGCGAGAACTCCAGAACCATTAATGCTATCGACTCCATCTTGGTTCCGTTCGATTAAAAATAGATATATTTAAATTGATATCAACCGCAAATATGTTTCAAAACCGTTGAAACTGCAAATTCTCCGCGTCTCCTTGAAACCCCCCAAGACTAGCCTTAAAATTGAGTCAGCGGTTTGGCTAAGAATTGAGCCATTGTCAGACCAAGAATAAAATCGGTTTAAATTCCAAGAAATAAGCTGCTATAGTTTCATTACAAAATTCATATTTTTGTTGAGCACTAAAGTGAATAATTCTTATCTGCAACTATAATAAATAATAACTACCAACTTTCAATATGTTGATTGAGAAATTAGGTTGAAAGTCTGGAATATAATTAATTTGGACCCTTGGTCATCATAAAGGATACATCGATAACTCTTCAATACCTTCTCAGGATTGACCATTACTTTCAACACTCCTATTTCACCATTGTTTGCTATATAAAGACTCAAATCTATCCTTTATTTAGTTTCTCAAGTAATAATAAAATTATACTTTTCCTTAAGCATATCCTCAATTACACTGAATTGGAGAATCCGAACAAATTTCAGAAACATATCAAACGAATGCATGATAATGAAATATTCTATATTCCAAACCATGCTATTTATTGAAAATTTAATACTGAATTCAAACCTAACGAAATGCAATGGCGCATGTTGTGTTTTCGAAACAATATTTTTAGAAATAAGGTCTAAATAGCATCTAGTTTTGCTTCAATCAATATAAAACTTCGAGCGTGCAATCTGGACTCAAATGTAAACCGTTTATGATTACGAACGATGGAAAAACATTTTTCATTCAAAAGTTATAGCTTCTCGAACAAAGGACCATTAAAAACATCAATTACTCGCTTTCTACGACACGTAAAATTATTTTTTTACCATCGTTTGAAAGCTATTGTGTAGTATTTCCAATTTAAATATTAGTTAGAAATTAATGTTAGTCGAAAAACCTAAAAAAAAAAAAAAAAAAATTGAAATTAGTATCACGTTTTTTGTTAAACTTTGGTCTCTAAAAGCCATGCCTACCAAAAATTCGAACTTGAAGTTGGGCTAGTCCCTCAAAAGCTGATAAATTGTAAACGAAATGACGAATTTTGTCAATTGACAGTTGGCCGGAAAGTGATTTTGATCCTAACACCATGAAAACTTTTTCCTAATTCACCTCCGTTTCAATTTTGACGCTTTGAACGATTCCGATAATTCACTTTGCTACGTAAGAATAAATTTAAAATCTTGTCGAACGAAAATTTCGCCAGTTAATTCTAAACGTCTTGCGTTTCAAGAGAATTTAGAATCTTGTATACATTTTCATCATCGATCATGAAGAAGAAATCGTTATTCCATCCGAATTTTCATCTCTCCTCGTTTCTAATGAATGAATCGTATTTTTTTCCCGAAATGTCTCTATGATTTGGCTTCACGTGTTAAGATCTATATGAATCAAATGTTCCTGAAGGAATTTCCTTTTTTATACTTGTTACCGAAAGGCATTATGTTCATTTTGTTTCGGCCTCACGCCAAATCGTCGCCTAATCTTGAGATAACGTGTTGCGATAACACTCATGGCGAGACATAGCTCAACTGTATTGCGTCGAAAATGCTTCAATCGTAACTTTTGAATCCTCGTATTTAGCGTGCCAAGTCCGAAATGGTCCTATCCTAGGAAAAATAAAAAAGGACAAAAATAAAAAGAAAAAATAGAAATAATAGAAAAGAATGGAAGAGGGAATAAGAAAAGGGAAGGTTGAAATTTCCCAACATGCATTTCTTGGAGTTCCCATGCCTTGAAATTCCGAGTTATTTTGAAACATTAAACAATGTTTGATTTCTCCAAACTATGGGAATAGCCCTGCTTTTATTCCTACATGGTTTAATCCAAATTCTGAAGTGACACTTTTTTAGAACTCTCAACTTTTCGCTGCTTTTTCGAATTTCGGGTCGTGAAGATAGAAATTAGAAATTATAGTAAACATGAATAAAACTGAAAATGAAAACTTAAAACTAAAAATTATAGTAAAAATGAATAAAACTGAGTAAAACATGATTAAATAAAATAATTTAGAATTTTTTCAGTTCCCAACTTATTGAGGTCATAATTTCGTCATCACATGTTAGATTTTCGAGTCTAAAAGTCGATCTTCCACAAGTACGGGAACAGCCAATTGCAATAAACGTGTTACGTATTACCAACATGATTTTGAGACCAATAATCACAATAGATAAAAATCGTGAATATTGAATTAATATATTATTCTAGGAACCAATCATTTGGCTTTTAATTTTTTTTCTAAAGTTGGGAAATTTTGCTGGTGGAGTTGGGAAAATGTTTGCTACACTCATAGTTAAAATCAAGTGCAATTTCACATGCCATAACAAAAAATTCCAGCGTTCCAGCGTTCAAATGTATTTATTTTTGCGGTCTATAAAAATAAAAATAACGTCAATACGCGAATAACGCGGAAGTACGGTATGTGACCGCGATAATAATCAGTCGTCATTCTATAGAGGTCCCAGACATTTCAAGACCGCGAGCGTTCAAAAATATTGATCTTTGCGACCTGTGAAAATCAAAATACAAAATGCGCACTGGTAAATCTTGAAAAAGGCTCTTAACGTGGAAGTACGGTGTGTGAGCTAATAGATAAAAATCAAGGGTCATCTGCTCGTCATAACGAACATTCTAAGGTGTCAAATGACTCTTGTAGTCTGTAAAATCTATAAAGAGAAAACTTTGAACGGGTATATCTCAAATGCCGAGTGTGTTATACTTCAATAAAAGCAAATTTCGCACATTTACTGGGAGAACATTTTCTGAAAATCTCATTGAGTTTCATTCATTTTTCAGAAAGATATGGCGATTTATGTCACTTTTTGGCCACAAAATACGGACAGACACTTGTTCAGAAGTGTTTCTGATGTAGTACTTCTATTTTCTGCAAAAAAAAATATATGTATAAGTATAGTATAGAAAAAAACGATCGATTCCCCACTATAGCGTTGGCCTTCCAATTTACGATGAACTTCTGTTGGTGTTTCTGAAAAGAAAACACTCCATCTCAACGAAACAGTGTCACGTCCGTTGACCTAGTGATCTCGAAACGTAGGTCCTAAATTTCGCTCCCTTCCTATTTTCCACCCGCGATATCTATATCCATGTGGCCAAATCAGCGGAACAAACCTCTCAAATGAGATAGGAATGGAGAGGGTGTGGCCTTTCTTAATAGATCACCTTCAACCCTGAAAGGGAAACATCTGCTTTGCTAGACCTAGGAACGAATATCTGACCTTAACGACGAGCGGAGGGGGATATTATCCTCTCTTCTTCATTCCATTAGGGAACGTCCTTTTCATCGGAGAAAAGAATATAAAACGCTGCAAATTATTGTACTGTGGTTTATTATTTCTATGCTTCTATCATAATTTGGAAAGACCGTGTGCTTGCAATACTACGTAAACCCTTGTAAACGTTTCCACCTAGAAACATATGGTAACTAAAGGTGAAGTCCTTGGCTGCTATAGTAATTTAAAATATTTTCATTTTTCTCTGTTACTTAATTTAAAGTAAAAAAATTGACTTACGATACAGGTGAAAATAATGTTTGAAAAGCTTTCCAACGAGTAGAGCACGATTCTTGTAGAGCATTTGTGAACGTATAAAACGATTTTTATAGCTTCTAAAAATTGACCATTCTGCTGGCTCACGAGCATAATTATTTCTTGTGCATTTTTTCTATGTTTTGGAATGTATTTAGCTGTAAATGATTGTACAGTGGTTTATTATCCCTTCGATTCATTTAAGAAGACTTTCCATTTGTGACAGTTATTATTCCGAACATTTGTGAACGTTCACACCGAAAAACAAATTAGAAGCTTAACAGTATAGTACTTAAAGTATAGTTGAAAAGTATAGTGTAAGAGAGTGTTGGACTAGCACTCCATCGAGTATAGAACGATTTTGATAGCTCCAAGAGCTCTCGAGTTACCAAATATGTGAAAATCTCCCAAATTCAACACGAAAGCTGCGATAACATGAGAACTAATAAAGCTATCGACCCCGCGATCGTCTCATTCGATTCTGAACCCGAAAATTATAGAAATTGATATCAAATACACCTTTTTCTGAAGAACGTTGGAAAAAACGAATTTTCTCTCCCTCAAAATCCCTCAAAAATACCCTTAAAATTGAGGTAGCGATTTGGTTAAAGAATCGAGCTGTTCTCAGGTCAAGATTGATTTTTGGTGAAAGTTTCAAGAATTTACCTTCTATAGTTTCGTCAGAAAAGCGTTAACGTTGGCCTTAAAAGAGTGCGGCAGTTGGACAGAATTTTCTTTATTGAATATTCGGATTCTACATGCCTTGAAACGTAAAACATCAAAGTTTGAGGGGAGGGAAGCAGTTTTTTTGGGCGATTACAATGGTTTATTATTGAATAATAAACGAAAAGTGCCTTAATCGACGCCGTTCCATTTTCCTATCAGAACCAACAATAGGTATGATAGAGAAATCAGAATTATTTGAAGAATAGTACGTTATATAGCGGGTGAAACTAATATTAGGGAGTTTTCGCTTTTACCGGTGTGAACTTGGAGTTTCGAGTTTTGAACTTCTGCGCATAAAATTGCATTACCAAACAGTCAATTTCTGGAATTTAGAGTCACCGTTATTCCGATTCCGAATGCCCATATAGGAACATATTATCAATCTATTTCAATAATTGTACCATAATTTATATCAATCAATCCTCTACTCATACGAATTCGCTCAACTGTGTATGAATTAATTTAAATCTAATTTAATAAATTTAAAAATAATTAAATTAGATATATATATATATATATTTAATAATAATTTATAAATAATAATAATAATAATTTAATTAATTTAAATTTAATCTTACCCTTCGGCGTCCGGTTGCTATTGATTTATTCCTGGTTGGTATCTTTAGCGTATGACTTCACCCAATTGCCTGTAATTGTCGGCAAGATTATGTCTAAAATGTACAATCATCGGTTTTTACTAGATTAATCAGCGTTTCATCATCGTACTCAGTTTTGACCCGTTGCCACGTGACGACGCTCGAAGGGACCGGGCTGTCGGGTTGAAGCTGTGTTTATTGATCTCGAATTGTGGAGGGGATACTCTGTTGACAAGGTCTTTTCCCTCTCGTTGTTCCCCTTCTTCAAATCACTTTCCTTATCTTCTTTTCATTGGTAAGAAAAGATTGTTGTCCAGCCTTGCTTTCCTCGTCTTTCCTTGCGTTATTCCCAACGTGGTATCCGTGACCTTACTTACTATCGTCGAGTAAGAGCCAATTTTTGGCACGAGTCCATACACCACGTTAATTCTGACTCACCTAAGGACGAAACGATTGTTCGGAGGGTTCACGTGTCTTTCGAATTGAATCGTTCATTACTAACGCCACCTATCTCTTTACAGATCATTAGCCGGCTTCTATCGTGAGAAAATATTGAAATTTAAATCACGAGTAAAATGTCTAGACGGAATAATTTCTACGGAAAAATACCTGATGGCGGACGAACGGAATTTTTTCGTCTGATATTCGGTATTTATCCCTCTGAACCGTAAATAATCCAAATTGAGGAGGTTTGACTTTTCTGTTTATTATTCAATATTGGTTTATTATTCGATAATAAACCATTGTAATCGCCCGAGAAAAAATTTTCTAACCCCACTCCTCAAAATTTGATGTTTTACGTTTCAAGGCATGTAGAATCCGGATATCCAATAAAAAAAAATCTGTCTTCACTTTTTAGACTTTTCCGGCCAAACTATAGTAGCTACATTCATGAAATTTTCGTCAAAAATCAATCTAGGTCTTACGACGGCCCAATTCTTGAACCATATTGCTAGCTCAATTTTAAGGGTATTTTTGGGGGGTTTTGAGGGGGAGAAAATTCATATTTTCCACGGTTTTTAGGAAAAATTTATATTTGGTATCAATTTCTATAGGTTTTTGTACGCTGAATCGAATGAGACCATCGCGGGGTCAATAGCTTTATTGATTCTCGAATTATCGCAGCTTTTGTGTCGAATTTGGGAGATTTCTAGAAATTTGACATGAGGGTATAACTCGAGAGTTCTTGGAGCTATAAAAATCGTTCTATACTCATTGGAATGGTCGTCAAACACTCTCTCAGCTGTATCTTTAGTCAAAAAATTTAGCTTTTAATTAAGAAATGAAGAAAAATAAAAATGATTAAAATTACAATACTCGCTACGAAATTTTCCCCTATAGTTACCATCTGTTTTTCAGTGGGATTGTTCAGAATGTTCGAAATAATTACTATCACAAATGAATTAGTCTTTTTAAATCAGTATTGAAGTGAAGGAATAATAAACCGCTGTACAATCATTTGCTGCGTTTTTAACTACATCATTTAAAGTCTGATTTAAGTCTGATTGGTCCTATCTTTCCGTCATAATTTGGAAAGGCCATCCACTTGTTAAGTCATATTCTCGTGAACGTTTCCAGTTACAAACATATTGGTAATCAAGGGTGAATTCCATGACAACTATCTTAATGTAAAATATCGTTATTTTTCTCTATTACGAGTTTTTAATTTAGAGTAAAATTATTTTCCGGGGGTTGTGACCCAGACATCAAGAAATGCGACGAGAAGGAAAAGTAAAATTAATTGTCTTACGATACAGATAAAAATACTCAATTGATCGAGTTATATCATCTTGCCCAATATCTCAAAATCTCGAATAGTTCACATAAATGCTCAAGAACCAATAAAGTTGTCTACATTCGGTCTCAAATTATCGTAGATGCTAAGGAGTCTTCCCTTATAGTTACCAATCTGTTGCAAGGTCTGTCGCAATTGTTCAGAATAGTTACTACAACAAATGGATGGTCTTCCAAGATCATAATTGTAGCAAAGGAATAATGTACCGCTGTACAATCATTTGTAGCGTTTCACACAGGATGAACACTTTTAAATGTAGCATTGCTGAAGCGTTATGTCCGTTTGAGCAGTGCGAATTCGAAGTTTCAACTCCAATCGTGGTCGTTCTTCTTAGCCGTACCGTCAAAAATTAGCTCTGTTGAAAACTTCTTTATAATACCTCTACAAATTATTATTTGACTACAGAGACAAAATACGGACTATCTAAGTCAGCTAGCTTCTTTATACAAGTGTGAAATAAAGGATTCCAGGAGCAATTACTCAACTACACACTGCTGATTGCTACGCGTACAAAATTCGTTCAAAAATTCAAATGGCCATGATCGAAAGCCGATAGCTCTTCGCGTATTGAGCACGCGCATGTCTAAGGGACGTTGACGTCGCCATTCGGGTTTGCCAATGCTCGACCTATGTACTTATCACTTCTCGCTAGATGGCCTAGTTAGTTAACATCGATTTTGTTACTCGGACTCATTGTTTAAATCCGCTGCCGTTGCTTTGGTAGGTTTCTGCACAACAATAATAACCCCAATAATAATAACAATGATAAAATAATTAAATAAATAAAATCAAATAATAGATTATAAAAAAATATGCAAAATAATGAAATAAAACAACAACAATTATATCAACTACTATAATACAACCAATAATATTAACAATGATAAAATATTAAATAAATAAAATCAAAAAATAGATTAAAAAAAAGCAAAATAATGAAATAAATCAGCAACAATTATAACCACTACTATAATACAACCAATAATAATAACAATGATAAAATATTAAATAAATAAAATCAAATAATAGATATAAAAAAATATGCAAAATAAAAAATAAAACAACAACACTTATAGCAACTACTATAATACAACCAATAATAATAACAATAATAAAATATTAAATAAATAAAATCAAATAATAGATATAAAAAAATATGTAAAATCAAATAATATATATGAAAAAAATATGTAAAATCAAAAAATAGATTAAAAAAAAAAGCAAAATAATAAAATAAAACAACAACAATTATAACACAACCAATAATAATAACAATGATAAAATAATAAATAAAAACAAATTATGTAAAATAATGAAATAAAACAACAATAATAACCCCGTTTTGTCCACGATTGAGCCTTCGCGTTTTGAAGATATTTCGATCGCACGTAGAATATTTTTACGATGTAATATCTTAACAAGAATTATCGCTCGTTGACAGAATCGTGCCCCCCGAGTTCCGAAAATAATTAAATTTGTCGGTAAGAGCTTCGTCCTTCTTTTAACACGATCTGCAATTTCGCAAATCTCGCGTGCAATCTCGCGCTTCATTGGTGTTAGCTACTTGAACTTGCAGTTGTTTGACCTCACGTCAATCGATTCACGGTAAATATAGACCAGAAGCGAGTGCGCGTAATGCTTTTGAAATGGCTTAATTACACGAATCAAGTAAGGAACGTGCAGATATCATGTCTGTTATAAATGAGACCGGAGATTTATTCTAGCGATAACTTTATACCAACAATAGGCGTAATACTAACACGGGTATTCATGGTCGAGGAGTATGAGAAGTAAGCTAAACGTAATATCCGCCGAGGAGAACGGCGTTGTAGGTCGGCTGTATAAATGATACGATCTTTCATTCCTTAGTGGAGTCTGGGGTCAGTTATACACCGTCGTGTTTATTTATTTATTCGATTCGAGCGAGGCTCATTACTATTTACAAAAAAAAAAAAAAAAAAACACGTGTTAGCACTCCTTACTGTTAACTAACTGCTGCTCTTTTCGTCCAATACCATTGATACCTGAATATGATTTTTGTGGATTTGAATTCAACGACGTAAATAGAATACTTTATTGATAGTTCAGCGCTGTCTCAAATGGTAATATAAATGTAGGCTCAAACAGCAGTTCCATATCTAACGCCATTTTATTATATATTTATATTTTATTTTTATTTTAATTTTATATTTTATTCCATTTGATTCCATTCCTATTCAGTTTTATTCTGTATTTCATTTCTGTTCAATTTAATTTCCATCCATGCCATTTCCTTTCCTTTTCCATTACTTTCCGTATTTTATTCCATTTCGTTGTATTCCGTTCTATTTAATTCCTCGTTAATTCGATATTTATTGTAATTTCATTTCATGCCTTTCTCTGTAAATAACCCAATCTAATCCACCTGATTGCGCTGCATTCCAAGTTTTATTTCATTTAATTTCATTATATCATTATTTTATTGTTTCATTTTATTCCAAGTTTTATTTCATTTAATTTCATTATATCATTATTTTATTGTTTCATTTTATTCCAAGTTTTATTTATTATTTCATTCCAAGTTTTATTTATTATTCCATTTTATTATTTCATCCAAGTTTTATTTATTATTCCATTTTATTATTTCATTCCAAGTTTTATTTATTATTCCATTTTATTATTTCATTCCAAGTGTTATTTATGATTCCATTTTATTATTTCATTCTAAGTTTTATTTAGTATTCCATTTTATTATTTCATTCCAAGTTTTATTTATTATTCCATTTTATTATTTCATTCCAAGTTTTATTTATTATTCCATTTTATTATTTCATTCCAAGTTTTATTTATTATTCCATTTTATTATTTCATTCCAAGTTTTATTTACTTCCCAATTTATATTTTCTACGTGTTTCCATTTAAACCAACTTTTTAGCCTTAATTTGGGTTTTGTGGAAAACTTTTCAAACCGAGGCCAATGGACGATGAATGATCTTTCAGAATACATTTTCGGATCATAGAGCAAAAGGTCAAGGTTAATTTCAGAAGTTCGAGCCATCCCTCGGATTGTAAAGTTTTTTCCGTTTTCGATGAATAGCTTTCGACCATCCGAGGCTCTTTCAACGTCTGTCACAAGCTGATGGAGTTGGTTTAATTCCTTCCATTTAAATAGGTCGCGACAAAGGTAATTACGTAGTGGTCGTTTCCATTCTGTTCTGTTCAGCCAATGTCGTATCTGACCTCCGGACCATTCATCGGCTTAAATACAACTTTCTGTCATCAAATGATGCAAAGTTATAACGAAATAAGAGACTGACGTGCGTTCATAATTGTATAATCGTATTAATAATTTCCATAGCCGTTACAATTTTGACCGACGCAGTTCGGATTATTAAAAAAAATCCTATCGCATTTTGGGGCCGACTTCTTGAGCATTCCTTGTGCGTATTTTAACTTCCATGTTTACGTAATAAAGAGAAATATTGTGGTCGGCTGGAAATCTGAATTTGGAACGGAGTACCTGCTGGAAGCAATTTTCATAGTGTTCGAAAATATTTGTGAACAGGTGTGTCCGTCAGTTCGCATCTGTCCTTGTGTCTGTGGTAAAAAAATGAAATAATCGCCATACCTCCTGAAAAATGAATGAAAATCATTGAAATTTTCAGGAAACGTTCTCCGAGTGATTGTGCAAAAATAAATCTTACGGAATTTTGGATAACACACTGTGCATTCGAGATATAACCGTTCACAGTGTTTTCTGTTGCGATTTTTACAGTCTATAGTCGTTATCTTTTAACTTATGAGGACTTGAAACGTTCGTTATGGCGAGCTGATGAGGCTTGATTTTTTTCTATTGGCTCACATACCGTACTTCCACCTTATGAGCTTTTTTCGCTATTTCACTAGTGCGTATTTTGTATTTTAATTTTATAAGCTGCAAACATCAATATATTTGAACGCTCGAGGTCTTTTAATGTTCGGGGCGGCGCTTGGATGGGGGCTGATTTTCATCACGTAGGTCACACAGTGTACTTCCGCGTTATTTACATTCCCCGCATTCCCGAAGGCCATCTCATTTAACCCTCGAAGACCGAATGCCCTTTTCGTTCTCATAACATTCTCACCCGAGCCGCCGTTAGTTTTGGAGCCCAGACGTGACTGTTAGTCGGAATCGGCTGAATTAGTCTCCCCGCGGTCAATAATCGACTCGACGGTGGCTAAATTTGAATTGCTAAAATCTCTCGAGGAAGAACTGCAGTGTTGGTAGTTATATTATTGATTGGTGGTGCAGTCGGTAAAAATGGGAGAAGTCTACTGATTACATCCATATATCGGTACGTCAAATTCGACGAGAATATCTGACCATATCCACTTAGTAAATGTGCAGGCGTTGTTGTATTCCGTGTCACGCAATAATGATTCTATTTTGGTTTATTATTCAATAATATACCTTAGTAATCGCCGAAGAAGAAAAAAATTATTTTCCCTAAAAATTTGATGTTTTACGTTTCAAGGTATTAATTAATGGTATTAGCCGAATATACTATAAAAAAAATCTGTCCGCCTGCCGCGCGGCTTTAAAACTCTTCTGAATAATCTTAAGACCTAAATATTCGATATTTTCACCAAAAATCTTTCTAGACAATGGCTCACTCAACTCTTTAGCCAATTTGCTGTCAATTCGAAGGGTGTTTTTGGTATCAATTTATACAGATTTTTTGACCCTGAATCGAATGAGACCATCGCGGGCTCGATAGCTTTAATGGTTATCGAATATTGCAGCTGTCGTGAGGAATTTTCGAGATTTAGAGAAATTTGGCAAGATGGTAAATCTTCATCAATTACGGACCTTTGAAAATCGTTCACTCGTTAGAATGATCGTGAAAAAAATGCGAGCGATAAATTCTACTTGAAATTGAGTAATTGAAGAAATGAGAATTGAGAAAATTGGAAAAATGAAAATACGATCTTCACCGAGGAGTTTGCCTTTATTGTAACCAATATATTGTTTTAGCGTTTTCAGCCGACAGCTAAAAAGGTATTTCGACTTGGAAAATCTTACAATGTTTCAGGTGGCTTGAAAATTAATCACGGGTATTTATGCTTTAAATCGCCCATTTTCTGGGTCATTAGTATTCTTCTTGCGCATCCAACTTTCGGCGCCGCTGCTAATTTTTTACGTTACCATGGAAGTACAAAATGCTAGTGATGAATTCTGAATTTTATTATTTCAGTTCAATCTTACTCTGAGCGAAGGATCATTAGTATCGAATATTCCACTCGCGCGCAGATTTAGACGATATGATAGCAAAATCCGTGTTTTATAGGAAGAGTTGGTTCTGATGAGGTTCGCAAGTCTTATAAGAAATGAGCCGTTAGTCGAGTCGATAAAATTGCATGTCAAAGTAGCATCGGAGCGATAGTGCCAAAGGCAAGTGGCCTATTGGGTTGGACGAATTGAAAGCGAAGCCAATCAGTTGGGAATCCCTTGAGTGAAAAGATTTAGCCAATTGGGATCCTTTGAAAATGGCAATAATCCCCGTAAAGTAGGTTCGAATGCGATTCAGAGAAGGCAGTTGGAAATCGTAGGAGGTCGATAAACCAGTCTTGGAATCGGGTCAGTTGCTGGAGCACCGAAAGTCATTCATTTCATGCAAATCAATAACGTCAGGTTGAATTCGTTATCTTGTGTTCACTCTATCGGTCTATTTTTTTTTTAGAAAAAACCTATCTGATTAAAAAATTGGACAAATCAAGAGATGGAAATAAACTCCCCAATGAAAATATTTTCCATTAAATAATAATGAAATTAAATCTTACAGTAAAAAAAAATCAATTCCTTGGCTTTTTTAAACTTCGAAGACTAAAAGTAAAAAATAAATGTCATTTTTATTTATTCTTTTGATTGGACTATTTCCCGAATGGAAAAATGGTGTTAAAACGCCGAGAACGAGAAAACAACAGACGCCTTTGTACATTTTAAGACTCCCTATTATGATAATAATGCATTTCAGACGTTTCAATAGATTTTAATACTCGTAATGATATAATCTGATTACTTAGTGATTGGAATGTTTGTTAATGGCGAGGACGATACTTGGCTTCATAAATTGATTGATTTCGGTTGGTTCGAAATAAATGCAAGGATGATATAAAATGTAAATACTAGATTGATGTAGTAACGAAAACTGAATGAAGCTTGATTTCATCTTCAAGACAGGTTTTACATTTTTGGGTGTCGTTGGATTTTTATTTGATTCAATAATGATTTCAGAACACCACCCATTTGTGATAATGACTTTTAGGAACAATGGTAATCGTCTTCCACCTAACAACAGATTGATAACAATAAGTGAAAGCTAAAACTCCGGTCATTATAATCAATTTTTTCTCAATTTAAAAATTAAAAGCTAAAATTTTTTGCTAGCGGTACAGCTGAAGAGAGTGTTTGAGGAGCATTCCATCGAGTAAAAAACGTTTTTTATTGCTCCAGAAATTCTCGAGTTACATGCCGAATTTCTGAAAATCTCAAAAAAGTTCTATCCGTCCGACATAGACTCTTTTCAGACGAAACTGTAACAGTTAAATTCTCGAAATGTTCACCGAAAATCCATTTTCGCCTGAAAATGGCTCAATTCTTTAACCGAATCGCTATATCAATTTTAAGCGTATTTCTCGGGGCTTTTAATGGGAAGAAAATTCGTGTTGATCAACGTTTTTCAGACAGCCATGAAGGAGTCGATATCTTTAATAATTTGAGTGAAAGTATGGCGATTTTCAGAAATTTGGCATGCGGGTAAAAATTCGAAAATATTTAGAGCTATAAAAATTGTTCTATATTCGTTGGAACGATCGTCAAACGCTTCAGCTGTACCGTTAGACAAATGTTTGTTTATTATTCAGTAATAAACCATTGTAATCGCCCAAAAAAAAAAACTTTTTTTCCTATCCCCTCAAAATTTGATGTTTTATTGTTTCAAGGCTTGTAGAATCCGTATACCCAATTTAAAAAAAATCAGTCTGTCCACAGTACGTCGTCAACACTTTCCCGACGAAAGTATATGACCTAAATTTTTGCAATTTTACCAAAATCAATCTTGGCCCTAAAATAGCTCAATTCATCAACCAAGTTGCTAGCTCAATTTTGAGTGTATTTTTCGGGGGTTTTGTGGGGGAGACATTTTTAAGGGGAAAGCGTATTTTCCAACAGTTTTCAGAAAAAGCTGTATTTGTTATCAATTTCTATAGATTTTCGGATGCAGAATCGAATGAGACCATCGCGGGGTCGATAGCTTTATTGGTTCTCGAGTTATCGCAGCTTTTCTGTTGAATTTGGGAGATTTTCACAATTTTGGCATTTTGACTCGAGAGTTCTTCGAGCTATAAAAATCGTTCTATGTTCGTTGGAATGCTCGTCAAACACCCTCTCAAGGCGAAAAATTCAGCTTTCACTTGGAAAATCATGGAAAATAAAAATGATTTGAATTACCACAGCTGCTTCGGAGTTTTCCCTCATATTTACCTATGTGTTTTTTAGTGGGAACGTTCACAAATGTTCGAAAATTACTTTCACAAATGCATGGTCTCCTTAAATCATAATTGAAGCAAAGGAGTAATCTGTTCAGTCATTTGCAGCGTTTTTGGGTTAGTTAACACCACAAGTAGATGGTCTTCCAATTCTTATTCGAAGAAATAATAAATAAATACAAAATACCATGGGAAAAAACCTCAATAATTTGCGTTTTTCGTTTTACACACTCATGAACTGAAAGACACCCTTGAGGAAGCCTCATGTATTACCATCATCCCATCCAATTCTCTACTTCGTCCATCGTACAGTCTCCGATTCAAATATTTATCCCTCGAAACGAGAAACGTGTGCTCCTTCAGGGCAGGAAATTTGCCACGTACACGCACTTCGGATTGAAGAATCATTGCGGTCCCTCGATCTCCTCGTTCTTTTTCCGATTTCTTCATTCGCTATTCCCGCACTAGAAATCAGTGGTACTTTCCTCTTTCAGAGGTGATAAATACTTCTCGGCCAACGGAAGGTCTGCAACGATTTCAGCGCTCTTGCGTCGTGCGGTATGATATAGTGTGGAATCATTTTTCAATATCTATTCCTGAAAGATTATTAAGCACTCAATCAACAAAAAAAAAAAAAAAAACAAAAAAAAAAAAAAAAAAAAAAAAAAAAAAAAAAAACCCACACACACAGTAATTCCACGTTTGAGTCGGAGGTTAGAATATATTTTCAACTCCGTCCGTGCGGATTTCGCTTTTTTGTCAGTTTATGTTAGTGCTTAATTTTAAATATTTAAAATATTAGTGATGATTTTTTTTGATAAATTTATTGTTTTTGTTTGTAAATGTAGTATAGTTGGTAATTGTAAAATTTCAACTGCGTTGATATTTTACCGGCTTTGGTAATTCTTAGATTTTCAATGAGATGTAAGAAAATAAAAAATGGTATTATTTTTTAATTGCATTTATTGAATAATATAAAAGAAAATAGACAATTTGAAACATTAAATGCTACAACCCCTCTAAGAGAACTTGTGTAGGGGTTGGAGAAGCACATCGAACATAATATCAGAGCAAACCAAAAACAAATTTCAAATAAAATAAAATTACAAGATATGCTATGTATAATGAAGTATAATTATTTTAGAAATGATATGCTATTCGCGGAATGAGCGGTGATAGATAATAATAGACCTCTTGACTACTTAACCCACTTAATGCGAGTGGTGCATAGATCACACAAGACTTCCATGTTTGGTAATGCAAAGGCTGCAACGTTATTACTGTACAACTACGTCCGTCTGTCTGTGGTAAAAAAAATGAACGATGGTAAAAAAAAACAATATGGCCATATCTCCAAGAAAAATCGTATCCAATTTTTAGCTGTATACTGATAATTGATTTCGGTCTTACTGAATATTCGTGAACATTTTTTTCTTATTTTCCAGGAAACCGCCAAAAACGTTCGCTTTCGACGAATGTTTCAACTCGGCCGACGATCTCGCTCCAGACTACGCGTCGCAGGAAAACGTATTTGAATGTTTAGGCACGGACATCCTCGACAATGCCTTCCAAGGATACAACGCTTGTATATTTGCCTACGGTCAAACAGGTACCGATTTTAATTAGTTTTATGCGTAAATTACCCTTCAAACACCTACTTGTACTTGTGTATCAATGAAACATCCACTAGACCCTTAAAACCAATGGTGTGCATGAGGGTTAACAGACCTGAAAATCCGTTGATGCATTTTGCGTTTGGCATTTAAAAACATTTTCTTCCTTTCATTGTCGTCGCATTTTTTGATGTCCATGGGTCGTGAGGGGGAGAAAAACCTGGCGACTCATTCTCCGATTATTTATTGGCTGGCTGAGGAAAAAAAATTTATTGTAATCGCCCAAGAAAAAAAAAAAAAAAAAAAAAAAAAACATTCTAACCCCCCTCAAAATTTGATGTTTTACGTTTCAAGGCATGTAGAATCCGAATTCCAATAAAAAAAAATTCTGCCTGTCCGCCGTACGCCTTCAACACTTTTCCGGCCAAACTATAATAGCTACATTCTTGAAATTTTCATAAAAAATCAATCTCGGTCCTACGACAGCCCAATTCTTGAACCAACTTCCTAGCTCAATTTCAAGGGTATTTTTGGGGGGTTTTGAGGGGGAGAAAATTCTTATTTTCCAAGGTTTTTCAGAAAAAGGTGTATTTGGTATCAAATTCTATAGATTTTTGGACGCTGAATCGAATGAGACCATCGCCTGGTCGATAGTTTTATTGTTTCTCGAGTTATCGCAGCTTTTGTGTCGAATTTGGGAGATTTTCAGAAATTTGACATGCGGGTATAACTCGAGAGTTCTTGGAGCTATAAAAATCGTTCTATACGCATTGGAATGGTCGTCAAACACTCTCTCAGCTGTACCGTTAGTCAAGAAATTTAGCTTTTAATTTGCTTTTAATCGTAAGAAATGAAGAAAAATAAAAACGATTAAAATTACAATATTCGCTACGAAATTTTCCCCTATAGTTACCATCTGTTTTTCGGTGGGAACGTTCAGAAATGTTCAAAATAATTACCTACTATCACAAATGGATAGTCTTCTTAAATCAATATTGAAGCGAAGGAATAATAAACCACTGTACAATCATTTGCAGCGTTTTTCCTTTTCGAACTGACTGCCGGTTTTTTAAATTATCATTTTTTATATTACTATCCGCGAACGGACCCCTTGGCGGTTTTACGTGGTATACCAGCCCTAACCAACGCTTTAGAGTATAAGCGCGTACTTTCTCTCCCCACGACTTCTTGTTCAATAATTTCAAAAAGCTCTCTAGCTGATGTTACCATGTTCCTACGCGATAAAGTCAATACGGAATCATGCGTATTCCTTTGCACCGAACTGCAGTATTTAATTATTCATTGACTGTTAAAACCATCAGATTACACTGTAGGCATTTAAGCTGAAATCGCCATCGACCTGGGACTATTAGTAACGAGTATTCAGTTTCAATGCACACCTTATTGTTCGAAGATTGTTTGCGCGAACTGGCAGAACTTAATTTTTATCATTTTACTGTTTTATTTATCCATCTCTTTTCCTTGCTAAGTGGAATTATTTATTCATTTTTATATATCCTTAGGAAATACTATTTGTTATTTCTAACTGTGTAAAAAGGTATAGAGGACCACGTGGTCATATTTTGTGCATAGTGTTTAAATAAATGCATTTTGCAAATAAATGAGTTTTGTTTAATAAATGAATAATCAATTGTCAATCAATTTCTAGGTTCCGGAAAATCGTACACGATGATGGGCAATCACGACAGTAAAGGCATCATTCCCCGGCTATGCGATTCACTCTTCGACCGAATAGCGAAATGTCAAAGCTCTGAGCAATCGTATAAAGTGGAAGTCAGCTATATGGAAATCTATAACGAAAAGGTTTGTCCACATTTTTCATCTATCACTTCAAATTTACCTAGGTTCGATTGACTAAGATTTGCAACACGTTTTATTTCAGGTTCACGATTTGCTCGATCCGAAACCGAACAAACAGTCGCTGAAAGTTCGTGAACACTCGGTTTTCGGTCCTTACGTTGACGGACTCTCGCAATTGGCAGTTTCCTCGTTCACGGTAACGTTTCTAGTCCAAAATGTATGCTTAACTATAGCTACCGAATTATAGCTAAAAGTCCACGTGAGATAATTCATTATCTTCAATTTGAATTAGCCACAGTTTACCCATCAGTCAATTTTTGGATTCTACAATGGTTGGTTTTAAAATTAACTGCAATTATTTTATTGCTTTGATGGATGGCAGTGAATCATAACGATAAATTATAACAAACCTATTCAGATTTTATGATGGGTACCTACCTAAAAGAAAGAAAGAAAAAGAAATTGACCATGGCACGGGTATGCTGAAGAGTATAAACTCTAGTTTCCGGAAGATTCCTTAAAAACTGAAAAATGTGAAGCAGAAGGGCTGAAATCGCCTCTGCAAAATGGGAGCGCATAACGAACTACACCCGATTCAGGTCCCATTTATAATGGACCTTGAAATCATTCTGTTTTCTGTTAAGTGACATATAACACCTAATTGCTGAACGAAATCACTCGAAATTTATTTTCTATACAGGACATCGACAACTTGATGGCCGAAGGTAACAAATCTCGAACAGTAGCAGCTACAAATATGAATTCCGAATCATCACGATCCCACGCCGTCTTTTCGGTCGTCCTGACGCAGACGCTTATTGACAAAGCGTCAGGCGTCACTGGCGAACGTGTCAGTCGAATGTCGTTGGTCGATTTGGCCGGCAGTGAACGTGCTAATAAAACTGGGGCCGTCGGTGAACGTCTCAAAGAAGGATCAAATATCAACAAGTGAGTCAATAAAATTATCTTCGTTGTTGGGGTTGAGGGGGAGAAAACCACGGCGACTCGTTCTCCTATTTTTTATTGTTGGCCTGCCAAGCACTTTCGCCCATTCGGGCATCATCAGGGCTTTGTAGCATCATTACAAGGTACCCACCCCAACAACGAAGAACGAAAAAAGCGACAAATCCACAACAAATAAAATTATCGCACCCATGGCATCGCGTGCTGAGAATTGCACAATATCGTATAGAGAAAATAGAATTTCATGTTGCAAAAATGTGAAAGAAGGCTAAATTTCTCTGCTTCTCTCGGCAATTTCTACTCGAATTCTCGCTTGCTGTGAAACACTGTAGATTGCAAGATGATCAATCTATTATTTCTCCCAGCAAAGGAGATATTCATTTTTGTGGCGTATCGGGATAAATTACACGACAATGCATGAAGCAGGTGATGCTCTTGAAGAGGTTGGAATATCCAGATTTTGACCTCAGACTTGGTTTCAGCGTACTCGAAACTATTCAACTTCAATTTTTAGCCCGTCCATGTTTTTAGTTTTTTTTTTTTCAAGGTGAAATAAAAACCAGTTGATATATTAATAAGGTATTGTAAAAAGCTAGCTGAATAAAAACGGAGAAACTGGCTAGTTAACTCGTGAGACGTCATCATAAAGGGCCACAATATTGCCCTGTATACCAAATAAAAAATACATCCCATCAATATGGAGTAATATAAGCTCGAGTTCTGAAGGAAAACTGGCGAAAATCATTATAATTGCTTACCTGACAGAAGATATGTCATTATCGGATACCCACTCAGCAAATGGCAAATCGAGTTGGCTATTCAACTAAGGAGAGGCTACGGCCTGAACATTATGTATATGGTTTGGAACACTCTAGCGGCTCTTGGTTACACTACTCTCAAAAGTCGGTGTCTCAACTCGATCTCCTCCTTTTTTCATATCCTCATCGTTTATCCATCCTAGTTGCATTGTTATCCTCATGGAAATCATCTCATCTATCATTTCAAATAATTAATAAAAAATGTATGGTGGCTTCGCTTGCATCTACTAAGGGAAAAAATATCAAGTACCGGTTCAATATAGATCAGAAGTCAATTGAATAGCAGGCCTAAATCCAAATTGAACCCACTCAAAAATTTGAAACTTAGCCGGTGACAGCGCCTCTCTTCCAGAATGATTCTTGATTTAACCTGTGTGATCTATTCTTGCGGACAGGCTTAACCAAATAAATATCATATTTATGAACCCTGACAACCGGATGGATACACCGATATTGTGCAAAATTAGATTTTTACAAATTATAGATAACGCACTGTCCATTCGAGTTAACAGTTCGAAGTTTTTTCTGCTCCCATTTTTAACGGTATAGAATTCTTATTTTGCAACTATTTTTATCTATTGACTCACACACCGCATATCCACGTTATGAGATTATTTCACTAGTGCGTATTTTGCATTTTGATTTTTACAGGCCACAAAAATCAATACATTTGAATGCTCTAAGTCTTGAAATGTTTGAAAGGCGATTGAACGGCGCCTGATTTTCATCGGTTGGGTCGCATAACATGCTTCTACGTTATTCGTATATTCTTTTAAAAAAATTGTCATCTACTCTGGCCTGCATTGTTAACCATTGTACCAATAATTTTCAGAAGTTTGTGTAACCTTGAAGTGGTTTTTTTTAAAATTGGTTTTTGGTTTTAGTAGGAAAAAATCTCTTGAGTTTGTCGGAAACGGTGCTAAAAATACTGTGATATATTTACACAATTGATTTATCCGCGGCTTTGTAAATGTGAGGGGGCGGTGGGGAATAATGCAGTACCAAGCTCGAGTTGCTAAGATACAACATTTGTTAGGATTCAGGCCTTTCACCGCTAGCTCACCCCTCGCCCTCTCGCTATCCTCTTAACTACTCTTTTTCTGATTTTCCCTTGCTTGTGCATCACAAGCGTTGTCCCTCTATTTGTAGTAGCTGAGTTATTGACTTGTTTTATAGACTTGCCCCTACAACTTGGAGTACGTTTGGCTTGAAGTTAGTTTTTGTCAATAAATGTCTCCTTTCTTTCAGGTCTCTTACTACCCTTGGCCTAGTTATATCGAAATTAGCGGATCAGTCGTCCAACAACAAAAATAAGGACAAGTTCGTGCCCTACCGTGACTCGGTGCTCACTTGGCTCTTGAAGGTATTTTTTGAAATAATATTTTACTAGCCTTGCTTTAGTGGCACTAGTTTTTATGATGCTCTTTCAAAGAATTTCACCAGTTCAATTAGGATTTATTGATTAGCGTGATTTCTCTCTCGCTGGCCGGGGCAAGTCTTTCAATTTAGGCTCGCTGAAATCACTTATATTGTATCAAATCAAACTAATAGAGGTAAATTGCCCGACTGCTTGCAGTAATAATTTCATGGTGCTTGTCGACTGTTGATGTAGTTTAATCGTTGCTATTATTTTTGGCTTATTATTCAATAATAAACTATTGACACCCTAAAAAAATTTCTAGCCCCCTCAAAATTTGATGTTTTATGTTTCAAGGCATGCTGAATTCGAATAAAAAAATGTAATCTGTCAACACTTTTCTGACTAAGGCTATTTTCTCAAAATGTTCACAAAAAATTATTCTTGGTCAGACAATGGCTCAGTCTTTAACCCAATTGCTACTCTAATTTCAAGGGTATTTTGGGAGTTTTGTGAAGGAGAAAATTCATATTATCCAACATTTCTCAAACAAAGGTGTATTTGGTATCAATTTTTATAGTTTTTTAGGCACTGAATCGAATGAAAGGGGTTGATCGCTTTAATGGTTCTCGAGTTATAGCAGCTTCTTTGCAGAATTTTAGAGATTTTCAGAAATTTGGCCTAAGGATAGCTATAAAAATCAATCGACACTCGTTGGAGTGGTCGTCAAACACTCAATTCAGCTGTAACGTTAGGCGAATAGTTTAGTTTTTAATTTGAAAATTAAGAAAAAAAAAAATTATTTAAAATCATCATAGTTCCTACAGAGTTTTATTTATCAATTTGTTGTTAGATGGAAACGTTCACAAATGTTGAATTGATTAAGCAAATGAATACAAAACCAGTCTACAATCATATTGCTTCGATGTTCCATAAATCATGTACGAATCGATTTTTTGCTTAGAAACAATTACTTAACTGTTGGAATTTACCTTTCCAGGACAATCTTGGTGGCAACAGTAAAACTGTCATGGTGGCAACTGTCTCTCCAGCTGCAGACAATTACGAGGAAACGTTGAGCACTTTGAGATATGCAGATCGAGCAAAACGAATAGTCAATCATGCTGTCGTCAACGAAGATCCCAACGCTAGGATAATCCGTGAGCTGAGACAGGAAGTCGAAACTTTGAAAGAGATGTTGAAACATGCGACCGCATCAAACACGCCTGTAAGCGTTTGTGGATGTATCTGTTGAACCTATCAATTTAAATAATTTTCTATTGCTTAGCAATAGACGCTTTTTTGGTTTATGTAATAGTAATTTCTGTTGTACGTATATTTTTTTCTTCTTGAAGGCGCTGCGTTGTTATTTCTATGGGAAGTTGGGTGGATGATAAACTCTGGATCATTGATCTAAAGAGCTCTGAAGTTGCCCCATGGAGTGGAAGTGTTAGGCCGGCTAATTATTACTCAAATATAGAATCCTATGGTTTATCTTCTCCTCAACTTCCTTTATTAATATTCAATAATTAAAATTAGTTAAATTGAAAACATCGATCATGTACCGTTTATGATTGTACCTGTAAATTATGAACTGTTAGTCTGCGGTATTTGTTTGGATTGATATCAATCAAATGATTCTTTCCCATTTGCAACCCAAGGGTTCTCCGCTTATTGTGAGTATCTCTTGATGAAGGTATAATCTGTGTACAGTTCGTCCCATCTTCTCATATTTTCTTTTTTCACACGAAACTTGGATTTCATCAATATTTTCCTATCATTTCTAGCCGATTGACATCCACGAAAAACTGACCGAAAGTGAAAAACTGATGCGAGAAATGTCGACTACGTGGGAGGAAAAACTCATGAAAACCGGTGAGCGATTTAAATTCAAGTTGTTCTATTACATATTTTTATAACATTACGTTTAAACGATCTTTGCATTTTCCGGTCACAGAGCAAGTACAGCACGAAAGACAAGAAGCTCTAGAAAACATGGGCATCAGCGTTCAAGCTTCCGGGATAAAAGTTGAAAAGAACAAATTCTATTTGGTCAACTTGAATGCGGATCCTTCGCTGAACGAATTGTTGGTGTATTACCTCAAGGAGAAAACCTTGGTGGGAGCGAGAGAAGCTTCTGAAAATCAAGATATCCAACTATACGGGTTGGGTATACAACTTGAACACTGCATTTTGACGATCGAAGATGACCAAAAACTCTTTATGACACCATTGCCGAACGCGCGAAGCTTTGTCAACGGAACGCCGATAACGGAGAAAACTCAGCTGTTCAATGGCGATCGAATTCTCTGGGGAAATCATCATTTCTTTAGAGTCAACTGTCCCAAATCTTCAGGTATAGTTTGACTATCTAAATTCAATAATTTTCGCTTAACACATTCACTGTGGATCGCTAAAAGGGAAAATTCCAGCCAACCTTCTTTCAATACCGGTTAACATTAAACGAGACGATTTTGTCACTTTCTGACCGCAGACTCACAGACACTTGTTCAGAAAGATTTGTGGGTATATTACTGTGAAAATGTCTTCCTAGTTTGACTTTTCGGGCGATGACTTTTCTCCGTAATCTCAGAAATAAGTAGGTAATGGTAATGGTAATTTTGGAAAAAGGTTGAGTCTATACTGCTGCAACTTGAAACTGTGATTTCAGCGTGATTTACAGTAGAGTAATTTGATGACTTTTACCATCATAATAATTTTGTCTCTTCTACTTGTACGAATTACGAAACGTTTGTAGCAATTTGGTAGACTTTCCAAAAAGAAGAACCTTTTAGAGGCGGTTTAAGGGTGAAAAATAAAGTGGTTCTATTGTTTGGGAAATTCTAAAAAGAACTATATTTTATATTGTTAAGGATAATATTTCTTCTTTTTTTGACAATGGATATTAACATTGAGAAATTAAAAAAATAAAATAAAATTGTTTCACTTCCTTGTTTAAATAGTAAATTGAAGTATTTTGATCGTTATGAAGGCGATGAGAAAAAAAAAAGGGAAAATAGTTCAAACATTTGGGAAATGGTCAAATAATTATTTATTATGTTATAAGGGGAGAGGTCCAATAAATCTGAATGTGGTCAGGTCACTACAAGTTGTAAAAGTATGATAATAAAGTCTCAAATAATTATCGCAATATGAAGTCCTTAAATTTTGTAGTTGGTGATTGAGTTCTCGTGAAGTTTACTGTACAGTTTGCATAATTCAAATTGCTGTTTGTCTTTTCCGAATTCTTCGAGCCTTGTTCAACTTGAATGTTCTTCATTGGTGTACTATTCTCTTCCCATAGTTTCAACATGCTCTGAGCCTCAAACCCCAGCTCAAACTATAGACTACAATTTTGCACGGGAAGAACTTATGCTCAACGAACTTAGCAACGATCCGCTCCAAGCGGCCATTGCCAAAATCGAGAAGCAGCATGAAGAGGACAAACAAGGTTCGCTTGCTCGCTTTTGTCAAAACTTTCTTTTGTACTCTCTTTTACTAGTACTCTCATCTTGGCAAATGTTTTACATTATTCTACATCTGTTTGAATGTTGCAGTTGCCCTTGAACGACAAAGGAAGGAATACGAACGTCAGTTCCAACAGCTTAGAAATATTCTTTCGCCGTCGACTCCATTTTCGCCTTATGTGCCTTTCGATTCGTACGGGCGAGGAAAAATTACCCCCTCTACACCAACGACGATGATGAGAGTCGAAAAATGGGCTAAAGACAGGTGATCATTATCAATATTTTCTAAAGCGTTTCAAAAAGGAAATTACTCAGAAATGTTTCTCAAGCGTGGTCTCATTTTTAGGGATGACGTCTTCCGACGGAGCCTTGCGAAGCTGAAAGGTGACATAGTTCGGGCCAACATTTTAGTTAAAGAAGCCAATTTCTTGGCTGAAGAAATGGGAAAGCAGACGAAATTCAGCGTCACGTTGCAAATTCCTCCTGCTAATCTAAGCCCGAATAGAAAAGTAACTTACGCTGACTCAAGGATTGAAAATTAAATCTATATTACTGGATGCAACTCTGTATTCTTATTCATGGTTAACAACTTGATTGAAATGGCTAATTAACCTTTCAGAAAGGCAAATTCGTCAGTGAACCAGCCATTCTAGTCAAAAGACAGGGAGTTGGTAGTCAAGTTTGGTCAATGGACAAACTAGAGAACAAATTGGTGGACATGAGAGAGATGTACGAAGAGCGTAAAGAGAACCACCAGCTCATTGATCCCGTATGTATATGCATGATTTATTTTTTGTGCATGATTCTATTAAATTGTGCATGATACACTATTAGTCACAGAGCATGTTCTGTATTGCAACCTTGTCCTATCGCTCGCTATGTTGTGATTTTTCCCATCTTCGCTGATAGGATTTGGTACTTTTTCAGGACGAAAACCCTGCAAAAGCGTTTGATCCATTTTTTGAAACTCAGGAAAACCACAATTTGATCGGTGTGGCCAATGTCTTTTTGGAAGTTCTCTGTCACGATGTAACGCTTGATTATCAGACGCCGATTATCAGCCAGCAAGGTGATGTTGCAGGGCGGCTGCAGGTAAGTTAAGGTTACTGTAATTTTTTTAGCTATCTACTTATCGGACACGGGCAAGGGGAGAATGTGTTGAGCTTGATTTTTGAGTCTGCGGAAAAAGGTGGCATTTTCATTTACCATTTTTCGTTGCCATTTTCATTTACTATTGTTCCAGGTTGAAATTTCCAGAGTAAGCGGGGTTCTCCCTCAAGATCGCATCAATGAAACTGCATCTGAAAGTTCGAGTGATAGCAGTAAAGATGAAAACGAGAGCTCCACACCAACTGTCACAATTAAAGTGAGTTAAATCAATTGGCTAATTTTTTTTTCTTTTAAACAGAAACGCTTTCCCCGCCAGTCTCTTTTGAGTCTGGGGAACGAGAAGCCTTTGGCTTGAGGGAGGACAATTGGCGCCCGATCCCAAATTACTTCACAAAAACTATCCCTTTTCTTCCATAATCTCTGAAAAAAAACAGAACTCGGATTACACAGTTAGTGTGCACGAAAAAGCAGTAGAAATATAATAGCATAATAATATAACAATGACGCAGAGAATATAGTATAATTATAGGTTATTACAATTAGCTGATACCATATTGATATTGGATATAAAATATAATAATAATAAAATATAATAACAATAATCACAACTGAACTGTGATGCATATGTTGGAAATAATTGAAGACATAATATGTCTTTAATAATATGAAATGGTAAATAAGTAAAAATGTAAGTAAATTGGATGGGCAAGTATTAATAAATGTAGGAGCAGTTAATTAAGTTAAAGTAGCCATGCTTGACCTGAGTGCTCTCGAACGCGAAAATAACTGTTCAGAGCGAAGTTGCATTGAACAAAGAATCCCTTAGATAATTTACATTTACTAACACCACTTGGAACGATATTGAATGCCCAAAACCTTCGAGAACAGGTTCTGCCAACCCTGCTCTGCTCTAGATTAGTATTTGCACCGTCGAAGCATCTTGTTCAAAAACTAGTGGAAACAGTTCAAAAACAATTTTGCTAAAATAGAGACAGTGTAGTTTCACTGCAAAAATTCTCATGAATGACCAAAGCATTTACAGCAGCATAACTTTTGACAATGACTCGGGTAGAATAAACCGTAAGTAAACCTAGAATGATGGGATCCTCTGCTATTTCTCTCCTCAACACAAATTCCTGTTACTTACGGATCTCCGCTTAAATACGGTGACTTACGCTTCTATAATCTAAGCTACTACAAGGGCATAGGTGTCCTGAAGATGTCAGAATGAGATACAGTGCTCACAGGAGTTAGAATGTACAAATAAGAAGTTGCTGTGGTTACCTCATGTTCAACGTATAACAGCAAATGGCTTCACCTCAACAATTACAAAAATGCTCGATAAACATTATTATTTCGATGAAAAATTATGCCTGTATTAACTGTTATTGCACGTTTTTACAATATTTTCTCTTGCAGGTGACTATAAAACAAGCGTCTGGATTACCACCGTCCCTCTCCCACTTCGTCTTCTGCCAGTATACATTTTGGACACACAATGACAGCATAGCTGTTCCGCCAAAAATGAATCCTGACCAAACTGTACAAAATTCGAGCAACAATGATTCGATGACGTTTGTCTTCGATCATACAAGAGAATTCACCTTCAACGTCACTGAAGAATTCATTGAACATTGTGCCGGTACGGGTTTCCCATATAATTAATTAGAACTATCTGCAATGCAACATAAAGAACCAAGGGAATTTGGATATTATCCAACATAATAGATTTTTAGCCATTATCTTGAGGTTTTCAAAATGTAGAGCGGGAGAGGAGTGATGTAACTAGCTAATGCTGTCTTGCTTAAATTTACTTAATTTTTTTAATTGATGTTTTTTCTTAATTTGTATTATCCTGAGGATTCGACAAAATTTTTCCCAACGGCGACAGTATAACAAATAATCATATTGCAACCCTTCAACAGCTCTACACAATAATACAGCAATATTACACACAGAACTAATAAAAAACTAATTAAATAATTAATTTTACTCATAGAACTGCAAGATTGCAACACATGAAAACATTTTTATCGCTGACTAGGATTTTGACCGATAGACACAAGTAAATAAAAAAAAAACCCTTTAACAATCATGCATCTCACCCTAATTGATGTCAGCATAAAGCTAAATAACTTTTGGAATTCATCGTGAGAAGTGTATAGTAGACGTATCGATTTGCTGTATCACTCGTTCTCTATTACATGACAGTGAATCCTTAGCAAATTATTGTTTCTAGAGGGTGCTCTGAGCATAGAAGTGTGGGGTCATCGAAGTGCAGGTTTCACTCGAGCAAGGCCTGGATGGGAAGTTGAACAGCATCAACTCGCAAAAGCGCGATCGTTAGCTGACAGGTGCGTAGAAGTTCATTTTCGAGCGAACTGGTTCCTGCTCTCTTGCTGAAAATTGAAAAAGCCCCTTCATCTAATTTTATCTTCAAATTCTAGGTGGAGTGAATTGACGCGAAAAATTGAACTGTGGGTTGAAATTCAAGAGTTGAACGAAGCCGGTGAATATTCGGGAGTTGAAGTGATTCCCAGGCCTGATGTGCTCACAGGAGGCGTTTTTCAGTTGAGGCAGGGCCAAATGAGACGAGTGAAAGTTAAAGTTGCCCCTGTACATCAGTCAGGTACTCTTCCGATAATTTGCGAAGAGATTACCAGTATTGCACTTGGTAGCGTTTGCAGCAGGTAAGCCAGATCATCTTATAACTGGGATGTTCCCTCTAAATAAAAAGTTGCAGTTCTTGGAATTCTAAAACTGAATCGTTTCATCTAGATCGAGACTGCAAAAAGCTTTAGACTCATACCAAGAAGAGGGTCTATCCCTTTTAAGGGACAAATGGAGCGATGCGCTTCTTAGACGACGTAACTATCTTGACCAGCAAATTCAGCGCATCATCAACAAACAAGGTTCGAAACAAATTTTTCAAGTTTTTTCTCTAAGACTAAATTCGACTCTGGGACAGCTTGTGGAATGGTAATTATGGGGGAGAAAAACCCTCGGACATCAAGAAATGCGACGAGAAGGAAAAGAAGTATTTATTTTTTGTTTTTCATTAATTAACTTGGCAATTTTATAAAGTTCCAAATCGAGCCGAAAAAGGTAAAAAAAAGATCGCAATTGAAGGCATCGTATTCCTAACTCTCCAGAGGTTAATGTACCGAATAGAAATATGAACAAATAGATAACGAATTGAGAATCGATAAAAAACGAACGATCGGAAATTGAAGTGAAGTCGGAAAGTGTAGTGAAAAGATTCAAAGAAGGAAGATTTGTCAAAGAGCGGTCGTTTCGTGATAGAATAATAAACAGACATGTTGTTGTTTACATCGACATTTGGCGCTAACGTCGATTTTTGATTTCTTGAGGTTTTTTTTTGGATCGAATTCGATTTCTCGATTGAGATGTGAAATGAAGTACTGCACATGTCCGGTCGAGTTAGTTTCCATGGCAACCTTATCAATCTCGACGTTGATTATGAATACCTACAGACTTGTCAACCACATTCCAGTTACTTTTGAGTCTCCCCTCGTATCATCATTTTTTAAGATCATTATTTTCCATATAATTTTTCAGGTAAAAGTGAAACAGACATTGAAAGAGAGCAAAGCCTAGTGGAGCAGTGGGTAAGTTTGACTGAAGAAAGAAATGCTGTGATGGTTCCATCAGCCGGTTCTGGCATACCAGGCGCTCCTGCTGATTGGCAACCACCTGCAGGAATGGAACCGCACATTCCTGTTCTCTTCCTCGACCTAAGCGGTGAGGGTGCTGTTATTAAAATGTTCTCTCTCCATCATCAAATCAGTTTTTAAACTGAAACTTGATCATTTACGGAGGAATCATTCACAATATGCATAAATGACTGTGTATGTGTGTTCCAGCCGATGATCTCTCGACTGGAAAATGGAACGGCAATGAAGGAGATTCAGTGCCAACAGCCGGCGTTAATTCGATACTTCCAAAAGAACTGGGCAACATGTTCTACAACCTGCCAATTATCAAACATTGTGAAAAGGATGTCTGCGCCATCGGTGCTTGGGACAGCTCAGTCCACGATTCCCCGCATCTAAATCGTGTCACAGACAGTAGGTCTCGTTAATGCATCATTCTGTTATACTGACCGGTATGGAAATGGTTCATGTGTGTTATGTTGCATTCAGGCAACGAGCGAGTCTACTTGATCCTCAAAACGACCGTACGGCTGTCGCATCCTGCTCCAATGGATCTTGTTTTGAGGAAACGGTTGTGCCTCAACATATACAAGAGGCAGAGTATCACAGACCGTATCCGTCGCCGCATTGTGCGAACAGATTGGCTCACCAACACCGGCATAACTTATGAAGTTGTGTCTAACATACCTAAAGTAAGTCGTAACTACAAGTGATTCTGTAGTGTCTAGTGAAATAATGTCCATTGTTTATTTTATTTCCATGTTTACGTAGTAAATGGGAGTATTGTATTGTCGGGAAAGTCGCGTTCGGAACTTTCACGATTGGTGTTTTTTTTTTTCGTTATGTTCTACTGGCTGCAAAAATCAATATATTTGAATGCTTGAGGTTTTTAAATGTTTGTGGCGATAATTGAATGACCCTTGATTCCTCGTTAAGTGCGTGCATTTTTGGGTGTTGCTATAATAATGATCTCATTTTACAAAACTGCTTGTATTGTTGGGCTCACTACTGCAATTCTATTAACCTAATCCGAGCTCTTTTCTCTTTTTCGGTCTCCCTGGCCTGGTTTTTCTATAAGAGTTGTAGTGACTAAAATTGCAGGCTTAGTATGACTTTCTTCATTTTATTATTGTCCGGGGTTGTGAGGGGAAGAAAAACCATGCAACTCATTCTCCAGGCCAGCCAATAAAGAGAAAAACCAGGCGGCTCATTCTCCTATTCTTTATTGGCTGGCCTGGAGAATGAGTAGCATGGTTTTTCTCCCCCTCACAACCCCCGGACATAAAGAAATGCGACGAGAAGGAAAAGAAGATTTTATTGTTGGTTGTACCTGTTGCCGACTCTAACATGGGTTTTTATCATGTTGACGTCTTTTAATGATTATTCCGTCTTTGGTTGTTTTCAGGCAAGCGAAGAACTAGAGGAGAGAGAATCGTTAGCTCAAATCGCTGCTTCTTGTGATGATTCTTTGTTCAACGAAGGAGAATCGTATATCGGTGAGTTGTCAACATTCCTGTGCACCTGTAGCATTATCGTTGCCCTGTGTACTCAATAATTTGCTACTGGTAGATTGATATACAAAGCAAAGTGTGAAGCAAATTTCAGGACTCGATATCTGTTCAGCCCGTTGTATAATAATCCTAACTTTTGTCTTTTGACAGTCTCTCATTCACATTATAATCCTTGCTAATAGATGTAAATTTTTTCTAATTTCAGAAACGTACACCAAAGGTGTCAGCGCTGTTGAGGGTATACTAACACTAGAAAGGTTGAGGCAAAAAGTTGCTGTCAAAGAACTGCTTCAACACCAAGGCATATCATTATTAGCCATGAGGAAGACTTGCAGTGTGCCCAACTTTTCTCAGGTATTTCACCAGTGAACTGTTTCGCTCTGAATCTCAGTGACATGAAAATAAAAACTGATTATTTGAAAACGTTTCATCGAAAACTCATTTCTAGAGTTGTAGTGTTGTGCTGCGTGGGAGAAGAACTTTTCAACCTGTTACTTCCTTAGCAGGGAGTAGGTATTTTATGGAAGTATTGTGATCGTCATAAAAGTCGAATTTGGAAGGGAGGTGAATTTGGAAGACATTTTTGTAGCACTGCACTCGGAAACATTTTCTGAACAAGCGTCTGTGTGTCCATCTCTGTGTTCTAAAAGTGAAAAAATCGTCGTATCTTGGTGAAAAATTGATGAACCTTAATGAAATGTTGATAAGGTAGCTTTTATCATAGAGGGAGATTTTTATTCAAATCAGAAGATGATACATTTCTTCCATATCGGGCTGCATTGGAGTGCGGCATTTTCCAGAGTTAAGCGGCAATTTTGGTTATGAGAAGTGAGACTGCAATTTTTAGGTCGTTTTCTGACAGATTCGATGGTAAGTGTAACTTGTATGCATTTTAAAAGCATCTTGGGATGTTTCCCGTCCGCCTCTCATCTGAAATTGTGAAGATAGCTTGTTGTAGTTTACTAACGCTGCGACCTTTGTATGAGTTTCTTGATTTGTAAATTGGTTATACTTGTAATCGACTCAAACATGGACGTACAGTGTGATATATACACCCCTGGTTTGTTGGGTTTATTATTCAACAAGAAACCATTGTAATCGTTCAAGAAAAACAATTTTACCCTCAAAATATGATGTTCTGCGTTTCAAGGCATGTAGAATCTGAATATCCAGTAACAAAATTCTGTTCGTACGCTGTCAATAGTTTTCCGACAAAACTATAAAAGCTAAATTTTTCAAACTTTCACCAAAAAATCAATCTTGGCCTAACAACGGCTCAATTCTTTAACCAAATAGCTACCTCTATTTTAAGGGTATTTTTTGGGGGTGTTGAGAGGGAGAAAATTCTTATATTCCAACGTTTTCCAGAAAAAGGTGTATTTGGTGTATTTCTATAGATTTTTGGACGCTGAATCGAATAAGACCTTTATCGGTTCACAAGTTATCGCAGCTTTTGAGGGAGAATTTGGGAGATCTTCAGAAATTTGGCTTGAAGGTATAACTCGAGAGTCCTTGGGTGCTATAAAAATCGTTCTGTACTCACTGGAGTGGTCGACAAACACTCTCTTCAAGTGCACCGTTAAGCGAAAAAATAGCTTTCAATCAGAAAATTAAGAAAAATAAAAATGATTAAAATTACAATCGTGCTGGGGAAGTTTCCCCTATAGTTACCAATCTGTTATTTTGGTGAGAACGTTCATAAATGTTCGGAATAATTACCATCACAAATGGACGGTCTTCTTAAATCATCGTTGAAGCGAAGGATAGTAAACCACAGTGCAATCATATGCAGCGTTTTTTTTTTATGTAGCTGTTTCCTCAACGTGTAAAGAGTTGTAATTCTTATAAGTTATGCAATCAACCAATGTTATTTTCAGCTGATGTTATTGGACACGCATGGAAGCTTGGACACGCTCAACCTAAGTAGCGTTAGCCGTTCTGAAAGCGTCTCTGACTTGAATAAGGAGATTCGAGATCAGTCGAGACATCGCAAATCGCTGCCTGATTCCGAATCGCTACAAGCTCCTACCAAACAATTCGTAATCGGTGAGTACGTGTTTCTCAGTAATGAAGTGGGGGAAAATGTCTCCACCTAAAGTAAATTTTTGTATAAACTGTGAGAATCGCGTAAATAGCCTTTTCATTTTGGGATCATCCGAATCGCGAGGCTTCAGTAATCAATATATTTGCAGAATAATGGTATCAATTACTGTGCTTTTGCTCTTTCGACTTTGGCCTAAGTAGGTTTCTAATTTTTGGGTTACAATGTTTTTCGTATTGGCAATAAAGGGCAAAAAGTGCCAATCTATTCACCTAATGTAATTTCTGTCGTTTCGTGAGTTCAATTGTTTGAAATGGGACACTCGTGGGTCAATCAGTAATGCATAGATGCGTTTCTTTGTGGGGATAAATTAATATTGTTGGGATAAATTTTGGACATGGCTGCACATTTATTAAGTCACGTGGGTATTATCTTATAGCTTTCATTATGATTCATACTTCCATTAATGTATTCGTGGAACAATTATCGAAATAGCTTCAGTTTTTTTGACGTTGGTAAGTACGGTTTTTTCCAGTTTACACAAATGAAACAGTTAATGACGTCCGTTTACAGAAATTTGCGGACCCTGGCAACTTCATAGTTGTGGATATGGTTTCATTGAAGTAGTTATCAGTTTTACTTAGTCCTGTCTTACTTTGAAATAACCGGTGACTGGGAGAGTCTCCCGAAGCCTCATTCAATTTGTGACAGACCTTGATTTCCGATGTTCGTTTGGCCAAGCTTTAGTAGCACTCAGTCACTCGAATAGAGGACATGTTTTTACCATTACCTCACGCTGCTTTAGGGAAATGAGGAAACTACTCACCGTTTAATCGATGGCGAATAAGTAGTTCTTCATGAAAATGTTTCTTCGTGCAAGTCCTCACTTTATTTTTGCCGAGGTCTGTGCTGATGAACTAGCAACTCGTCCACGTCTGAAAAATTATGACAACTTGTACAACCATGTACAAAAAGGGCTTGGACTAATTGAGCGATTTCATTAATTGTATCTTATGTTTGAGCCTCATATTTATTTGGTGACGTTTTTAATGTAACTGTTCTTTGTGTGGTGATTACGGTTTTATTAAATAAGAATAAGGATTGGTAACCTGTTCTGTTAAAACTGTACACAACCTTCATCATCATAAGTGTACTTTGAGCTAAGAAATATCAAAGAGCGGAAGAAGAGCTGAGATGTACCTTTTGGTTTATTATTCAATAATGAACCATTGTAATCGCTCAAGAAAAATCATTTTCTAACCTCCTTCCTCGAAATTTAATGTTTTAGGTTTCAAGCACATTGAATCTGAATATCCTACTAGAAAATTCTGTCCATAACCGATAGCACTTATCCGAGGAAATTATAAGCCTTATATATTTGAAATGTTCTCCTAAATCCTATCTCGGCCTAACGATGGCTCAATTTAGCCAAATTGCTACCTCAACTTTAAGGGTAGTTTTTTTTTGTTGGGGGGGGTTTGTATTTTACAATATGTGTGTTTGATATTTAGTACTTCTGTGGATTTTTAAACGCTGAATCGAATGAGACCCTTACGAAATCGATAGCTCTAAATATCCTCAAGTTATTGCAGTTGCTGTGTGGATTTTCAAGAATTTGAAAAATTTGCTATTATGGAATAATTCGAGAAAATATGATGCTGTAAAGATCGTTCTGTATATGATGGAATACCCATTAAACTCTCTCTTTACCTGTATCGTCAGGCCATTAATGTAACTTTTATTTGGATGATTAAGAAAAAGAAAAATAATTAAAATTACAATAGTTGGTGAGGAATATTTCCGTTACCAATCTGTTGTTAGGTGTAAACAGTCTCCAATCTCATAGTTATATCACAAATGGATGGTCTTCTTAAATCATTATTGAAGCGAAGGAATAATAAACCACTGTACAATCATTTGCAGCGTTTTATTGTCTGCCATGGTCAAATTGGGCAGAATTTTATAAATTGAAAGCTGAAATTTTATCGTTAAGTTTGAAGGAAATTAATTTTGTTTTTCAAGTTACTACCGGTTTTGCCATTTATTTATGTGGGAAAGTTGATTCAGTATTAATGTCGAGAAATGTTAAATGTTAAGGTACAGAATCTTCTCCAAGACTCACTACTTCTGATTTTTTTTGTTTGAAAAAATTTTTTTTTGTTTCTAAAACTTGATTTTCAATTTACTTAGGACCTACTACTACACCACCATCTTCTCAAATAGGTAATTAAGTAGTACTGGTAAAACGGTTCGTACTAGCTACACTGCTTCCATTAGAACACATACAAACCTCCTTTTATACAATACCGTTTTCGTTGAAACATATATTCATACTAGAAAGTTCCTTAGAGGTTCGATACTTGAATCAAAACTAGCTATCGTGAGTTTTTCTGCTCCTTTAGCTAAGTTACAGCTGTGAGATGGCTCCAATTCGAATCCATCTTGTGGCCGTTCAAGTTTCGTATCAATTAGGAACTACCAGCTCCGTAGTTCACCGATTTGTAAACGTACTCACGTTCACGTATTAGAGTATACAGAAACGCTGGAGATTGAGGTTTCGCTTGCACCCGATGCGGCTTTGTCTTCAGTTCTCGTATTTTCAACGTTGAAGGAAATTGCGAGTGTGGTCACTGTTCTTGTTCCACAAGAATCCTGACCCTCCAGCTGTGAGGATATTCAACGTTGAATTCAATTCTAATCTTTGAAATCAAAACAAAATCCTTCTCTCGTGTAAACGTGAAACAATTGCTTTGTTTAATCGATTGAATTTCATTTCCCCGAAAAATCTATTTTGTTTATGATTCGTTCATGATTTACTTTGAAATAAATAACAAATTCGGAATAAAGCCACGAGTTCTCCATTTTGTTTCTTTACTTGCCAATATTTTACGGCGAGAGATTTACCCCGATTTGTGCGCACCTTCGAGGCTTTGTGGAACCATTGGTAGGTATCTTCAGCTCCGTGCAACTATGTTCCTTATTTAGCAACCTTAGATCGGTAGGTGATTACCTACGGTTCTAAAAAGCTGTGGAGGTGCCCAAACGGGGAAAGATCTCAGTAAAATAATAAAGAATTAGCGAAATACTGCGATTGTCACCCGCAACTATCACCAAGTCATATATTATGCAACAATTAAAATGCATTGGAAGGAACATGGTGATGGTTCTCTGATCTTTATGTCTGACAAGGAATTTTGCCTCCCTTCGGGATCAGCTAGGTCGTACTGTGATGGCCAAAGGGACGAAATCACTTGGTTAACTATTAAAAGTTTTTCTTTTGGGTGTCGCTCTTTTTCTGATATTGTTAGGATGAGGGGGAGATTGCGACATTTTCTCCATATTTTTATTTCTCGGCCAAGAAATCGGCCATATTTTTATTTCTTGGTCAAGAAATAAAAATATGGAGAAAAAGTCACAATCTCCCCCTCATCCTGACAATATTAAAAGTTTGAAACACTAGTTGTCATGCCTCTTCTTCAACATCTTCTCACTAGAAGATTTGGCATTAAAAATGCGGAGTAAATTGGGAGTATTGATAATCAACATTTTTCATTATTGACTAGGACCACGTGGAAGTGTTTTGGTTTCAATACCTGACAACAATTTTGACACAGCCTTCTTAATGTAAATTAAGAGGTAGAAAAAATAGAATAGTTTCATATAGAAGCCTCCGATTTTTACAACTTCTTAACCGTAAGTTCTCAAAATAGTTACGTACGCAGTTGTGTTACTTTGAATATCCCAACATGCTGGTGCACCTTTTCCTGTTTCCATGTACTCATAACAGTCTTGCAGCATCACAGCGTTACGTTTTTGGCAAAGCATTTTAGACCTAATGTATGGAAACATCCAGTTCTAAGAGCTTATGTGCGCAGTTTCGTATTAGTTTCATGACGGGCGTGTTTATTCCTCTAATGGTTTTAGCCATGCAATGTAGATTAGGTCAGTCATAGTTGATATCCCATAGTCTTTTAACGTCTCATTGTTGAGTGTATATGCGTGATAGAGCAACAAATATAGTTTACTATATAGAATATTCCAATAATTCATATCAAACATGGTCTGAAGTATTTTACAAATTAATACGAGGGTTGCCCAACAGTAGCTGCTGGGAGACAAGTCTCCTCCATGGTTTAACTAATTCCTGTAAACCCTGTTTTACATCCACCGTAATATAGTTTTTAATAAAGCCTTTAAAAATAATATTTTTTCCATGCATGCTCCTCATTCCTTGAAGAAGTTTTTGAGAGAGAGCTGTGTCGATTTTATAATTTAACTCAACCAGTGTTCCAACCTGATGCTGTTTGTTAACCTGTAACTGCTGCTTTGTGGCTAATTAGGAGTGAAAACCATGTTTTAATGGGAATAGACTTTCACGTCAAGAACAAGTTCTTCATTCTCGTAAGCGTCATTCTTGACGACATTCTAGGACTCTAAGAATTGAATGGCTATTCGAACATTGTTGACCGGTTGGCTAATAATATACCGCTGAGATATTGCGACCGCTGATTCAGTTGACCTGAGTCAGAGCAGAAAGAGATACTGAATTCCAGCGACTACTATTAGTCCTCAATCTCCATACTATTCAAATAATTTTCAGCTTGCAGCAAAGACGCAAATAATTTGTGTTGTAACTATCTGCATCATAGTCTTTATCTGACCGAGGCCCTGTCCTGTCATCTATGTCACGTGAATCGCTAAGTGACCGATTTTCGTGGAATTCTGCTAAATACTTGTAAATTAACTGATTCGAGCGAACCGGTTGATTTTGGGTTCCTTATATCCCAAATATGAAGCCCTATCGATTTTCAATGTTATAGCAACTTCCTTTTAACTTTCAAGTGTTGGGTGACCCTCGTATTGTTTCTAATTTTCTATACTATTCCGCTTTCGATGTTTGTTTACTCTTTGTATGGTAAAAATACAACCTTTATTCCTAGTCCTGGAGCCAGCTCGAAAAAATGGTCACAAAAGGTGTATAATTTTTAGATACAGAAATTAAAAGGGCCAACTTTCCTGAACACATAAATGCTAGTCTGCCGGCTCAAAGCCGCTGGAATATGAAATGGTGCAAGTCCAAAGTTGCCAAATTTGGCCGAAATTGCAACTTCTTCTGGATAACTAAAATTCGGCAAGTAGATTCTACAAGGCCTGTAAGTGACGGAAAACCAAGTCTGCCGGCTGTAGTCCGCTGGAAAGTACCGGAAGACGGAGCTCGAAAATCTGTACAATTTCATGCAAAAATGAATCTAAAACTGGACAAATGAAATTTTGCCCATTTAAACTACTATATTTATAGAGACAAACAAGACTAGTCTGCCGGGTGTAGACCGCTGGAAAGTACCGGAAGACGGCGCTCAAAAATTTGTATATTTTCATGCAAAAATAAAACTAAAACTGGACAGATGAAATTTGATCCATTTAAACTACTCTATTTATAGAGACAAACAAGCCTAGTCTGCCGGCTGTAGTCCGCTGGAAAGTGCTGGAAGACGGCGCTCGAAAATCTGTACATTTTCATGCAAAAATGAAATTAAAACTGGACGAATGCAATTTTGCCGATTTAAACTACTCGATTTATAGAGACAATTAAGCCTAGTCTGCCGGCTGTAGTCCGCTGGAAAGTGCCGGAAGACGAAGCTCGAAAATCTGTATATTTTCATGAAAAAATGGAACCTAAACTGGACAGATGAAATTTTGCCCATTGAAAGTACTCTATTTATAGAGACAATTAAGCCTAGTCTGCCGGCTGTTTTCCGCTGGAAAGAACCGGAAGACGGATGTAGAATATTTTGTTTTGTCCCCTGTAAAGGTCGATTTCATCAACTCGGCTAACTGCTAAATGCGACCAGTTCACCAACACCTTGGTGCACTATCCAACAATGGAAAAAAAATGTTCTTCTCTTTCTTGACGTCGCATTTTTTTATGTCCTTGTATTGCGAGGGGGAGAGAAACCTGGCGACTTATTCTGTAATTGTTTATTCTCTGACCGAGTACTTTCACCCGTTCGGGCATCATAAGGGCGACGGGGAGTCATAGGGTCCACAGCCATTGGAGAATGAGTCTCCCACTCACAATCCACGGACATCAAAAAAGTAATGGCAATTTTCGGGTTGAGGAGTAAACGGAGTCAGGGAAATCCACCATAATTTTGGTGTCCATAATGGTACTATGGTGTCATCGTATTACGATGTGCAGTGGTTCGTATAATAGTCCAGTGAACAAACGAACTTCACCTTAAATAGATGCGAAGAATTGATCTAAGTAAAACGTTAGTTGAATTAAAATTGTAGGAAATTTAATTTCCTTTAATATTCATGTAACAAAAAAAAAATTGTATAGAATTGTAGAGCATCGTGCTGAGTGAAGTTTTTTGTTTTCATTATATTACAACAATTTAATTAACTCAGCAGTGCATCTAAATAGTGGGGAAACCCCATTGAGAAGAATCATAGTCAAGTTCAAAGCACTCCATGATCCCTTGAACACTTTACGATATACAAGAAGCCCCTCTTTGGAGTAGAACTGAGTGAACTCTCTCTCTCTCGATGTCTGTACCATGAAAATGAAGTTCCTGGTAACAACCGATTTCTATTTTTGAGTTTTGATCCCAGCAATTCAGCAGCATCTCTTGAAAGTTCATGGGATTGTTCAATGTGTTCACTTGAACTTGTTCCACTACATACAGCAAGGCAATATTTACACTAAAAAGTTAGCTACCGCATCATTAAACAGAAATGTACAGAAGATGGTCATACTACGTGCACAAAATGGAAATAATCAATAGAAAATAATTTTCACCAGCAGCTTCAAAGGCAAAATGATGGTTCCTTCCGAAATGGAAGTTTGTTGGGACAGTAAACATATTACCTATGTGTAAATATTTTTGATAATAACACGATTTCCATGAAATCCAGCAGCTATATAGAAACATGATCCATAATATGCTGAATCACTGATTGTAAATGTTGCTTCATAGTATTTAAACCCCTAAAAAAATTGGAAAGTATAAAAGGCCTGACCCATATGTAATTGAACTTGTAATTAAACTTAAAATTGTTTTTTTCTCGTCTATATTAACAAGTCTACGGTGGGCTCATGTAATCGTAATGCTTGAACAAAAGTGCTGTAGTGTTTAATAGAGGAATCTTCATTGCGTCATAAGGAATGAGTCCTTTTCGAGGCCAAAACCCCCATTTTCATCGTTGGGGATCAGCATCTATGGAAGTGCTCCAAAGAAAGATACAGAGAATATTACTTGAGAGGTGATAAAATAGCATTATTCCTAGCTTTAACCTTGGGTTACATTACTTGTAGGTTTTCCTTGAAATGTGATTTCTCGAATAGTTTCACATCATCATTGGTGCATATAGTTAATAGGATAACACAGGTCTGCAACCAAAAAATTGCGTACGATTTTTTTACTGTTTCCCATGAATTTTTGCTTGCTAAACCAAAAAAAAAGTACTCAAAAAATTCCATCACGTCTAGTTTGCTCGCAAAACTGGTTTTTTGAATACCACATGCTGTGACTATTCAGCGTTAAACCTCAATTCGGTAATTGCTTCCAAGTTGTCAATTCTACGAATTGCATGCATTTTTCACTCTCATATTCAGTCATGTCACTTCCTGGATTGATGCAGAATGAAGGGAAGAAGGGGACAGATATTTTGCCCTAAATCGTGTCATAACCCGTCGCTTATTTGATTTTCTGACAAGTCAGGATGCCTTGCTGTATGTAGTGGAACAAGTTCAAATGAACACATTGAACAATCCCATGAACTTTCAAGAGATGCTGCTGAATTGCTGGGATCAAAACTCAAAATAAAAATTGGTTTTTACCAGGAACTTCATTTTCATGGTACAGACATCTAGAGAGAGATAGAGAGTTCACTCAGTTCTACTCCAAAGAGGGGCTTCTTGTATATCGTTAAGTGTTCAAGGGATCATGGAGTGCTTTGAACTTGACTATGATTCTTCTCAATGGGGCTTCCCCACTCCACTATTTCGCAAGAAAACTGATCGTGATGGAGGAAAATGGCAGTCATTTTTGGATTCGGCACACCAAAAAACATAAAATTTAATGCATGAAATTATAGTCTCGCATGGCCATCTTTCGTATTAGCCTTCATCCTTATGTTTATTTGCTTATATATTAGAGAAATAAAAGTGATCAATCGAGAAAAACGATCCTCCTTCAAATGCGGATTTGATCCTGAAAGGTCCCTGCAGGCCTTATTTTCAAAATTGTTATAAAAACATATAATCACTGAACAACTTATGATGAAGTCTATTATTTTGTTATTTAAAAGTTTAAACAATTAACTTAGATCAATTCCTGACGTGAAGTTCGTTTGTTCATAAAACTTGTGACATGAAAAAATGCGACGTCAAGAAAGAGAAGAACATTTTATTTCCAAAGTTAGATAGTGCACCAAGGTGTTGGTGAACTCGTCGCATTTAGCAGTTAGCCGAGTTGATGAAATCGACCTTTACAGGGGACAAAACAAAATATTCTACATCCGTCTTCCGGTTCTTTCCAGCGGAAAACAGCCGGCAGACTAGGCTTAATTGTCTCTATAAATAGAGTACTTTCAATGGGCAAAATTTCATCTATCCAGTTTTAATTTCATTTTTGCATGAAAATGTACAGATTTTCGAGCGCCGTCTTCCAGCACTTTCCAGCGGACTACAGCCGGCAGACTAGGCTTGTTTGTCTCTATAAATAGAGTAGTTTAAATGGATCAAATTTCATTTGTCCAGTTTTAGTTTTATTTTTGCATGAAAATATACAAATTTTCGAGCGCCGTCTTCCGGTACTTTCCAGCGGTCTACACCCGGCAGACTAGGCTTGTTTGTCTCTATAAATATAGTAGTTTAAATGGGCAAAATTTCATTTGTCCAGTTTTAGATTCATTTTTGCATGAAATTGTACAGATTTTCGAGCTCCGTCTTCCGGTACTTTCCAGCGGACTACAGCCGGCAGACTTGGTTTTCCGTCACTTACAGGCCTTGTAGAATCTACTTGCCGAATTTTAGTTATCCAGAAGAAGTTGCAATTTCGGCCAAATTTGGCAACTTTGGACTTGCACCATTTCATATTCCAGCGGCTTTGAGCCGGCAGACTAGCATTTATGTGTTCAGGAAAGTTGGCCCTTTTAATTTCTGTATCTAAAAATTATACACCTTTTGTGACCACTTTTTCGAGCTGGCTCCAGGACTATCACATTGTGAAAAGTAAAGCCGTGAATTACTTTAATTTTCACCTCTCAATCGCCTCCAGAATGGTCACATTGTGAAAAGTAAAGCCGTTCAATCATTTGGTAAATGAGAAATGATTATGTTTTATATTATCAGAGGAGGTGGTCCAATCAATCAGGAAATGGTCAGGTCAATATGGGTCGTAAAGTAGTCCTTGAAATGGGTAGTTGGTGATAGAGTTTTTGTGAAGGACGTTTTTGTTATTTTCTCCTTTTCAAAGTTTTTACTTCCCTGTTTACGTAGTAAATGAACCATTGTGATCGTCTGAAAAGTCGAATTCAGAACGGAGGTGAATTTGGTTGAAATGTTCATAGTACTATACTCGGAAATACTTTCCGAACAAGTGTCTGTGTGTTCGTCTGTCCATGTATAAATCGTCATAATCTCCGCAGTCAACACACGATATGAATCGTCATACATATCTCCGTAGTCAAAAAACGACCTAAATCGTCATATATCCGTGAAGGTTTTTCAGAAAAAGGTGTATTTGGTATCTATTTCAATAGGTTTTTCGACGCTGAACCGAATGAGACCATCGTAGGGTCGATAGTTCTATTGGTTTTCGATTATCGGAGCTTTTGTGGCATGAAAGTATAAATCTAGATTTTTGGAGCTATAAAAATCGTTCTATACTCGTGGAATGCTCGTCGAACACTTTCCTCAACTATACCGTAAGGCAAATAATGCAGATTTTAATTTGGAAATAAAAAAATAAAAATGATTAAAATTACAATAGTTGCTATGGAGTTTTCCTCTATAGTTACCAATCTGTTTTTCGATGGGACGTTCACAAATAAATGTTCCTAATAAAAACCATCACTAACGGATAATCTTCTTTAATCATTAGTGAAGCGAATGAATAATAAACCACTGTACAATCATTTGCTGCGTTTTTATGATAGGTGTAGTTCGTCTCTGCAGTAGGCTCCATGGCAACTACCAAGACTGGTGACTGGGCTACCGTGGATACCAGCTGATTGTACTCTATTATTTTTCCATGTCATTGTTTCCTTTCATTCTTTCACTGTGTTCTGGCTCTTTAACCGACTTCAAACAAGGAGGAGGTTACTATGGTCGTCTGCGGGATTTTTTTTTTTTTCCGGTATGTGTTGTCCACCGGCGTTCAGCTCCTGTACGTCCGATCACTAGACAGTAAACCTACAAATTTATCCAGCCTAGTGCGCATGCGCTAGGACTTGGCCGATTGCTCGTCATTCAAATCCGTTAGCCTCTGGCCAACGCTCCCTAGAACGGTATTTCAGTTTGGCATATTCAAATAGTTGTTGTTGTTGTAAATATTTGATGGAATTGGCACTGTCTGGGAGTCTTGTAACCATAATTATTTCATTGTTTGATATGTGACAGAAAATGATTCCATTTCATGTAGGTAATTAAATAAAGTCTCCACACGACGAATTGCTTACAAAGTAGTAGCAGTTTTTCTTTCGGATAACCTCGATTCAGTTAGTTGTCAGTGTAAATGTGGAAAGTAGTGATTGAACTATCAACCGTTTCATGGGACGTGAAATCGTTCCAGACTAGTTTGTAATCTTGGAAAACACCCTCGTTGATGGATTTCGTCTGAACATCAAGCGATATTGAGCGATTTAAAATAATTTATGATGACAAACCACTGTTGAACCATTAATTTTTCTGATCTTCCTCATCCCACGTTCGTGGCAACACTGTCCTTTAACTCGCAGTGTACTTTTGTACTATGCTACCTTAATCTCGTGTTCCTTGTTCCTTCCTGCCGGTCTTCCTCAATCCTATTATAATAAAAGTGCGACAACCTGACAAGTAAAACAAAACCAAGGCGAATTTCTGCAGTTCTCGTATTTTTTTTTCGTCATAAAATATTACCATGTTGAAAAATTGACGCTACAATTGGTTGAAATTGATTCTGGTTTCTATTAACACAAAATTCCCTCTTAGGTACATACTCATTGGTTTCCTTTTAAAAAACGTTCAATACTTAGCATAAGTCTTCTTTCGATAAAGGTGGAGACGTATCGGGGTTCAAGTACTTATTGTGGTGCGTTCTCCAAAAATAGTATATTTCAAAGTAACAGTCTCTCCAAATTCCTGAGAAATTTTAATATGCATTTATTACTATTAATTTACAATAGAAACTTGAGAGGCGCCGTAAAATTGTTCCGACGTTCAATGGACTCGTCAGCGCCAGGGTATACAGCATCTTGATGAATGTAAAGAGCCAGCTTCAACTCAATGTGCCAATGTTATCCTTCCTAAGAAACAAAATGGAAGATAAATGTAAATTTCAAGAGGGTTAAGATAAATTTGAATTCCCTACTCCGCAGGAAAAGTAGTAGTAAGATTATTAGACATATGTATGTATGGTGCAATTTTTTCTATTCCTTAATAATTCGTAATCCACATCATTACCCACGATTGCCTCAAGAGTTTGAAAAGGAGTGCGGATCCGACAGACAGGAGCTACTCTAATGTGGTTTTCAACTTCGGAACGTATTATATTAAATAATATAATATTCTGAAGTTAGAGCGCGGCTGAGTGGCATAAGGCACCGAAATAATTGCCGAGCTAACATTAAGGGGAGTGTTATTAAGTACAATGTCGTTACTTACTTTGAAAGGTGCTGCATTTTTGTATCTCGGCACTCCTTTATTCTAAAAATGTTATCCTGGGTTCGCGGCTACACCTGCTCAAAAACTGTTACCCTCCCGTCAGTTACATCTAATCACCGAGTAAATAAATCGCTTTAAAATAAACTTATACGACCCATGAACACTGCAGTTGAGGAATATCGAAAGCGATATTGAGGTTTGTTTACTTATCTGTGCCTGGAAATAGCACAGAAGTAAACGAACGCCTTTATTCCTCTTTCTAGGGAGCGATGGCCGGAGGCTATCGGATTTAGTGGACGAGAAATCGGCCAAGTCCTGGCGCATGCGCACTAGGCCGGATAGATTTGTAGGTTTACTGTCTAGTCGTCCGATCGGGTTACTTTTTTTTTGTTTGAAAGGGTTACTATCCAGGTAGGTCCCATAATTTTTTCAATTGAGTCCATCCAGTAGTTACGTCTCCAGACGCGGAGAAACGCCGGAAAACGTGATTTTCGCGAAAAAGGGAAGTTTTGACTTTGCAAGCTTATAACTTCTAGAATACTTGCTCGATTATTTTGTTTCTGGTGTCATTTTGTTCATAATTTATCTGCCTACAAGGGCCTAGCTTCGATTTTTCGTTCGGCATTCTAATATAGCGTGTAGAGAAGAAAGTGTAAGAAAAAACGTGATGCCGATTTTCACTTTTTTGAGGTTTTTCGAGCACCGTTCCCAACCACGTCAAGAAAAAAAATATGAACACTATTGCACATGAAAGCACTTAGCTAGAGCTTTCTAACGATGGTAAAAAATCAAGTTTAGGTGGCATAATAAGGGAGCAATCGATGTTTTAATGGACCTGTGTTTGAGACCTCATAACTTCCAAACGAAAACTGTTTTTCCATAGTTTTTAAACTTAAATTGTTCAAATTTGAGTCTAGTTTACGTGATCCAAATTTGGTATTGATTCAATTAAAATTAGATACTTTTTAGGCCGTATTACTAAAAAAATTGTTTCAAAATCACGTTTTTTTGGCTATTTATGCTCGTAGAAAAAAAACTACGTTAGTCATAGCATTGTCGTTAAAAGATTTGAATTCAGCATTAAATTTCCAATAAATATCATGGTTTTGAAGGCCAAATAACTTCATTATAACGCACAAACGTTTGGCGAATTTCAGAAATTTTGTTCGGATTCTCTCATTCAGTGTGAATGCGGATACGCTTCAGGAAATCATCACTCTATTATCGTTAGGGAAATAAAGAACGAGTGAATTGGTGCAATTTAGTAACCAGCAATGATGTAGACAATTATTTGAGTTTTGTAAGGTGTATCAATGGGATCAAAGTATCTGGTATGTTCACCAAGAGACCCAAATCAGTGGATGGATTATTCCAAACGTTCAAACTCACTCTCAATCAACATAATAACATTGAAAATAGTTAGGTAATCATTATACTTTAGAACTTCAACGTTCAACGGACTTATGAATTGAGTTTGGATGGTTAGTAGTAAGTGACAAGAACACAATAATGAAAGCTTGGGAAAATTCTGTAAAGAGAGCTGTCCATAATTGTAAGTCACTAAAAAGAGAAAAATAAAAAAATATGAAACCGACTTCAAAAAGTTTGTCTATAAAATACACTCTGAAAAGGAAAAAAATAACAAAAATGTCCCAACTTCGCAGCAACTCATTCGCCAACTACACATTTTAAGGACTACTTTACTACTCGTATTGACCTGACCACTTCCTGATTGATTGGATCACCTTCCCTAATAATATAAAAATTACTATTTCTCATTTCCCAAATGATTAAAAGATTTTCCTTTCACCTCTGAATTGCCTCCAGATTGATCATCTTTTGGAGTCGGCGCCTCTCTGGCAAAATAACCAATGGTTACAAATAAATATGAATTTACGATAAATTAGTAGGTGCCAGGTAATAAGTCTGAGTCTGGACGTAAAGATTCTTAGAGAAATCTGAAATGGTTTTTAGGAAAAAGCGTGAATAGTCACCTTCAAATCGATATCGTTAATAATCAGTTCTCATAAATGCTGATTTGCTCTGTTCAAGAATCGTGAAAACTCATGATATTTATATTCTTACTAATTCGGAATCTATAGGCTTCTCCAATACAATATAAGAAAAGCGCCGAAAAATCTTCAAAATTCGACACAAAAGCTGCAATAACTCGAAAACCAATAAAGCTATCGAGCCCGCGATGGTCTCATCCGATTCAGCGTCCAAAAATCTATATAATTTGATACCACGTAGGTACACATATTTCTGAAAACCCCTGGAAAATATGAATTTTTTCCCCCTCAAAACCCCCCAAAAATACCCTTAAAATTGAGCTAGCAAGTTGGTTGAAGAATTGGGCCGTCGTAGGACCGAGATTGATTTTTGGTGAAAATTTCAAGAATTTAGCTATTATAGTTTGGCCGGAAAACTGCTAATGGCGTACGGCGGACGGAATAATATAAAAATTACTATTTCTCATTTCCTAAATGATTAAAAGATTTTCCTTTCACCTCTGAATTGCCTCCAGATTGATCATCTTTTGGAGTCGGCGCTTCTCTTATATTGTATTGGAGAAGCCTATAGATTCCGAGTTAGTAAGAATATAAATATCATGAGTTTTCACGATTCTTGAACAGAGCAAATCAGCATTTATGAGAACTGATTATTAACGATATCGATTTGAAGGTGACTATTCACGCCTTTTCCTAAAAACCATTTCAGATTTCTCTAAGAATCTTTACGTCCAGACTCAGACTTATTACCTGGCACCTACTAATTTATCGTAAATTCATATTTATTTGTAACCATTGGTTATTTTGCCAGAGAGGCGCCGACTCCAAAAGATGATCAATCTGGAGGCAATTCAGAGGTGAAAGGAAAATCATTTAATCATTTGGGAAATGAGAAATAGTAATTTTTATATTATTAGGAGAGGGAGCCAATCAATCAGGAAGTGGTCAGGTCAATACGAGTAGTAAAGTCCTAGTCCTTAAAATGTGTAGTTGGTGAATGAGTTGCTGCGAAGTTGGGACATTTTTGTTATTTTTTCCTTTTCAGAGTGTATTTTATAGACAATGTTTTTGAAATCGGTTTTATTTTTTTTTCTAAGTTTTTTTTTTCTAATAAAGTTGATTCCATCTTTATATCACATATATATCATTAACAAATTGTCCCATACCAGAGCGGGATCTCTACAATAGGTTTTTAAATAACAGTTTTAGAATGCTTACGTTGCGTCCTTAGTATGAGCTTCTAGATTTTATAATTGGTTATATCTGTTACCTACTCAAAACATGGATGTGTAGGCAACTCCCTACAGTTTCATAATTTGTTTCGCACCCGTGACAACGAGCTTTCCAAGCTACGAAACAATCTACATTCTACATTTTGGTTTATTATTCAATAATAAACCATTGTAATCGCCCAAGAAAAAAAAAATTCTAACCCCCCTCAAAATTTGATGTTTTACGTTTCAAGGCATGTAGAATCCGAATATCCAATAAAAAAATTCTGTCCGTCCCCCGTACGCCGTTAGCAGTTTTCCGGCCAAACTATAATAGCTAAATTCTTGAAATTTTCACCAAAAATCAATCTCGGTCCTACGACGGCCCAATTCTTCAACCAACTTGCTAGCTCAATTTTAAGGGTATTTTTGGGGGGTTTTGAGGGGGAAAAAATTCATATTTTCCAGGGGTTTTCAGAAAAATGTGTACCTACGTGGTATCAAATTATATAGATTTTTGGACGCTGAATCGGATGAGACCATCGCGGGCTCGATAGCTTTATTGGTTCTCGAGTTATCGCAGCTTTTGTGTCGAATTTTGGAGATTTTCAGAAATTTGACATGAGGGTATAACACGAGAGTTCTTCGAGGTATAAAAATCGTTCTATACTCATTAGAATGGTTGTCAAACACTCTCTCCAGCTGTATCTTTAGGCAATAAATTTAGCTTTTAATTTGGAAATTAAGAAAAATAAAAATGATTAAAATTACAACAGTTGCTACGTAGTTTTCCCTTATAGTTATCATCTGTTTTTCGGTGGGAACGTTCACAAATGTTCAGAATATTTAAAATCACAAATGGATAGTCTTCTTAAATCAATATTGAAGCGAAATAATAATAAACCACTACAATCATTTGCAACGTTTTCAATGTCCCTTAACAATGCAATTTAATTAATTCAGTCGTGTTTTCGGTTTCGATTCAATTCTGTTCAACTTGCTCCCACCTTTTATTTATCAATATAATTCTTTCTATTCATTCTTATTGTGTGCAATGGCAATGAGTATCAATAGATGTACTGTGGTGTGATCTACACACACCACAGGTTTTATTGTAAATGTTCGTGTTTATAACATTTTCAGGCTTTGGACAGGTTTGCTCCAGACGATACTTGCTACACTAGTCAAGGCTCCCCTGCTTTCCAACCGCCAGAAATAGCCAACGGTGCCGAAATGTTTTCTGGTTTTAAAGTTGACATTTGGAGCAGTGGCGTCACCCTGTAAGTCCCTTGAATACATGCAAATAGTTATCATTGGTTGTAATTGTTGCAACTTGAACTGCCCTTCAAAGCTGAATCTGTTTGTATAGTATTAATCTTACCACAGATTGACCTCTGTATCATATAAATTCTCGCAGAAATAATCTCGCACAATTGGAATTCAAATTTAAATTTTTTGCAGCTATAATCTGACAACTGGTAAATATCCTTTTGAGGGAGAAACGATTTTCAAGCTTTTCGAATGTATCGGGCAGGGAAACGTCCTAATACCGAACGAGCTGGAAGATTCATTGATCGATCTGCTGAAAGGAATGCTTCAGAAAGACCCAATACTTCGACTTCCACTTGAGAGCATCATCAGACATCCGTGAGTAATTGTGTACTCATTACGGTGGATTTTCTTCTCTCATATTCCATTGAGAAATAACACCTTGATCTGACTGTTTCTTCGATAGACGGTTAACTGAGATTATCCTGACGTAGTTAGGATTGTTTCAAAGCAACCCGTGGCTGCTCAATTTATAGACAGTGCTGGAGCTTGATTCACGTGACGACAGAATACTACAAAATGAGCTGTGATCTGGTTGACCTTAGACAAACGTGGAGACCACTTAGGGCCGATTTCTCAAACCACTGCGGATCGCGGTGTTAGCCCAAATCCAATTGACCCTGGGTCAATGGAAAGCGTTTTCGAACCACAATTACTCACAGCGGTTACCTAAGCACGCTGACAAAGCTGTTATTATCTATCGTACGTACGATAACGTTTGTACAGTTTCGCCAAACAGTACAATTCCCAACTTTGTACACAACTTCGACCTAGAATTAATTCCATTTTTGCATCTGAGAAACGATGTCACTTCTCACTATAATTTAAGAAAATGAAAATAACGCATAACTTGCAATATTAAAACTGGTTTTGTTTTTTGCTGACAAATACTTTTTTACATGGCTCATTTGTTGGTCTGCCAGATCAGAGCTTGGGCTTTTGATAAACCTAGTAATTTATTCATAAAAAAAAAAATACAAAGACGAGTTTGTTCCCTTGTTATATTAGTTTACTACGTTTACCTACATGGAAGTAAATTGAGCCCGATTCATAGCTTTTGGGGTAAATGTTTGAAAAAGACATAACTAACAACCAATCAATTAGGTCATAAAAATCATTCTCCATATTCTTCTAACAGTCAATCTTCAAAAATTTGCTCGATAGATTATACTGCATGATTGAACTTCTTCTTAACCGACTACAAAAAGAGGAGGTTACTATGGTTGACTTGCGGGTTTTTTTCGGTATGTGTTGTCCGCTGGCGTTCAGCTCCTATAAGTCCGCTTGGGTTTCTTTCTTTTTTTTTTGTTTGAAAGGGTTACTATCCAGGTAGGTCCCATAATTTTTTTCGATTGAGTCCATCCAGTAGTTACATCTCCAGACCCGGAGAAATGCCGAAAATCGTGATTTTCGCGAAAAGATAACTTAACATTAACAAGCTTATAACTTCTAGAAAACGCTGCAAATGATTGAACAGTGGTTTATTATTCCTTCGCTTCAATATTGATTTATGAAGACTATCCATTTGTGATAGTAACTATTCCGAACATTAGTGAATGTTCTCACCAAAAAACAGATGGTAACTATAGAGGAAAAATCCGTAGCAACTATTGTAATTTTAATCAATTTTATTTTTCTTAATTTCCTAATTAAAAGCTAAATTTTTTGCCTTACCCTACAGCTGGAGAGAGTGTTTGACGACCATTCCAATGAGTATAGAACGATTTTTAGAGCTCCAAGAACTCTCGAGTTATACCCTCATGTCAAATTTCTAAAAATCTTCCAAATTCGGCACAAAAGCTGCGATAACTCGAGAACCATAAATGCTATCGACCCGGCGATGGTCTCATTCGATTCAGCGTCCAAAAATCTATAATATTTGATACCACGTACACATTTTTCTGAAAAACCGTGGAAAATATGAATTTTCTCCCCCTCAAAACCCCCCAAAAATACCCTTAAAATTGAGTTAGCAAGTTGGTTCAAGAACTGTGCCGTCGTAGGACCGAGTTGATATTTGGTGAAAATTTCAAGAATTTCGCTATTATAGTTTGGCCGGAAAACTGCTAACGGCGTACGGCGGACAGACAGAATTTTTTTTATTGGATATTCGGATTCTACATTCCTTGAAACGTAAAACATCAAATTTTGAGGGGGGGTTATAAATTTTTTTTTCTTGGGCGATTACAATGGTTTATTATTGAATAATAAACCAAAATTGCTCCATTGTTTTGTTTTTGAGGTCATTTTTTTCATAATTTACTTATCGGTCTATGAGAGCCTAGCTCCAATCTTTGTTCAACATACTGATATGGCGTGTTGAGAAGAAAGTGTAACAAAAACACTATTTCACTTGTAAGTACTTAGCAAGAGCTTTCCAACGATGGCAAAAAATCACTTTTATGAGGCATAATAAGGTAGCAATATATGTCTTTATGGACGTATGTTTGAGACCTCATAACATTTAAACAAAAACTGTTTTTTTTTTATAGTTTTTAAACTTAAATTGTTCAAATTTAAGTCTAGTTAACATAATAAAAGTTTGGTATTGATTGGACTAAAAGTAGATACTTTTTAGGTCGTATTTCTAAAACATTTGTTTCAAAATCAAGTTTGTGAAATATTTATGGTTGTAGAAAAAAACTTCAACGAATTTTTGTTTGAAGATTTGAATTCAGCGTTAAATTTTCAAGAAATACCATGGTTTTGAGTGCCGAATAACTTCATTATAATGCACAAACGTTTGGCGAATTTCTGAGATTTTCTCATTCAGTGAAATTGTGAATAGGCTTGAGATAAAAAAAACTTTTTTAAAAAAAAATAAAACCGACTTCAAAAAGTTTGTCTATAAAATACACTCTGAAAAGGAAAAAATAACAAAAATGTCCCAACTTCGCAGCAACTCATTCGCCAACTACACATTTTAAGGACTACTTTACTACTCGTATTGACCTGACCACTTCCTGATTGATTGGATCACCTTCCCTAATAATATAAAAATTACTATTTCTCATTTCCCAAATGATTAAAAGATTTTCCTTTCACCTCTGAATTGCCTCCAGATTGATCATCTTTTGGAGTCGGCGCTTCTCTTATATTGTATTGGAGAAGCCTATAGATTCCGAATTACCAGTAGTATGAATATAAATATCATGAGTTTTCACGATTCTTGAACAGAGCAAATCAGCATTTATGAGAACTGATTATTAACAATATCGATTTGAAGGTGACTATTCACGCCTTTTCCTAAAAACCATTTCAGATTTCTCTAAGAATCTTTACATCCAGACCCAGATTTATTACCTGGCACCTACTAATTTATCGTAAATTCATATTTATTTGTAACCATCGGGTAGTCATTTTGCCAGAGAGGCGCCGACTCCAAAAGATGATCAATCTGGAGGCAATTCAGAGGTGAAAGGAAAATCTTTTAATCATTTGGGAAATGAGAAATAGTAATTTTTATATTATTAGGGAAGGTGATCCAATCAATCAGGAAGTGGTCAGGTCAATACGAGTAGTAAAGTAGTCCTTAAAATGTGTAGTTGGCGAATGAGTTGCTGCGAAGTTGGGACATTTTTGTTATTTTTTCCTTTTCAGAGTGTATTTTATAGACAAACTTTTTGAAGTCGGTTTTATTTTTTTTTAAAAAAGTTTTTTTTATTTTTCTCTTTTTAGTCACTTACAATTATGGACAGCTCTCTTTACAGAATTTTCCCAAGCTTTCATTATTGTGTTCTTGTCACTTACTACTAACCGTCCAAACTCAATTCATAAGTCCGTTGAACGTTGAAGTTCTAAAGTATAATGATTACCTAACTATTTTCAATGTTATTATGTTGATTGAGAGTGAGTTTGAACGTTTGGAACAATCCATCCACTGATTTGGGTCTCTTGGTCAACATACCGGATACTTTGATCCCATTGATACACCTATCAAAACTCAAATAATTGTCTACACCATTACTGGTTACTGAATTGCACCAATTCACTCGTTCTTTATTTCTCTAACGATAATAGAGTGATGATTTTCTCAAGCGTACCCGCAATCGCACTGAATGAGAGAATCCGAACAAAATTTCAGAAATTCGCCAAACGTTTGTGCATTAAAATGGAGTTATTTGGCCTTCAAAACCATGTTATTTATCGAAAATTTAACGCTGAATTCAAATCTTTTAACGAGAATGCTATGACTAACGTAGTTTTTTTTCTACAAGCATAAATAGTCCAAAAAACGTGATTTTGAAACAAATTTTTTAGAAATACGGCCTAAAAAGTATCTACTTTTAGTCCAATCAATACCAAATTTGAATCACGTAAACTAGACTCAAATTTGAACAATTTAAGTTTAAAAACTATGGAAAAACAGTTCTCGTTTGGAAGTTATGAGGTCTCAAACACAGGTCCATTAAAACATCGATTGCTCCCTTGTTATGCCACCTAAACTTGATTTTTTACCATCGTTAGAAAGCTCTAGCTAAGTGCTTTCAAGTGCGATCGTGTTCATATTTTTTTTCTCGACGTGGTTGGGAACGGTGCTTGAAAAACCTCAAAAAAGTGAAAATCGGCATCACGTTTTTTCTTACACTTTCTTCTCTACACGCTATATTAGAATGCTGAACGAAAAATTGAAGCTAGGCCCTTGTAGGCAGATAAATTATGAACAAAATGACACCAGAAACAAAACAATCGAGCAAGTATTCTAGATGTTATAAGCTTGCAAAGTCAAAACTTCCTTTTTTCGCGAAAATCACGTTTTCCGGCGTTTCTCCGCGTCTGGGGACGTAACTACTGGATGGACTCAATTGAAAAAATTATGGGACCTACCTGGATAGTAACCCTTTCAAACAAAAAAAAAATTAACCCGATCGGACGTACAGGTGCTGAACGCCGGTGGACAACACATACCGAAAAAAAAAAAAAAAAAAAAAAAAAAAAAAAAAAAAAAAAAAAAAAAAAAAAAAAAAAAAAAAAAAAAAAAAAAAAAAAAAATCCCGCTAGACGACCATAGTAACCTCCTCCTTGTTTGAAGTCGGTTAAAAATCATTTGAGAAATAAAGAACGAGTCAATTGGTGCATTTCAGTAACCAACAATAGTGTAGTGAATTATTTGAGTTTTGTAAGGTGTATCAAAGCAGCTGGTGTGCTGATCAAGAGTCCCAAATCAGTGGATAGATTATTCGATTTATTCCTAACGTTCAAACTCTCTCTCAATCAACATAATAACATTGAAAGTAGTTAGGTAATCATTATAGTTTAAATTTTCAGTGTCCAACAGATTCATTCCTTTTTTTTTCCGGTTGGTAGTAAGTGACAAGAACACAATAAAGAGAGCTTGGGAAAATTCTGTGAAGAGAGCTGTCTATGATTGTAGGACACTATTAAGAGAAATATAAAAAAACTTCTTGGTTGAGTCGTCGCATCTCTCATTGTATTGGGTAGGTGAGGGGGAGAAGAACCAGGCGACATATTCTCCGATTTTTTATTTTCTGGCCGAGTACTTTCGCCCCTTCGGGCATCCTCAGGGCGATGTGGAACCATAGGTTACCACAGCCACCTATGGTAGCCTATGGTTCCACATCGCCCTGAGGATGCCCGAAGGGGCGAAAGTACTCGGCCAGAAAATAAACCAGTGGTGTGCATAGATCACACAGTACTTCCATGTTTGAGTCAGTAACTGGTATAACCAATTATAAAATCGAGAAAATCGTACAAAGGCCGAAACGTGACCCTAGCGGTAAAGATCAGGCGTCATTCACTCGCCATTACAAATATTTAATACCTCTAGCGTCAAATGTATTGATTTTTGCACCCTGTAAAAAGCTCAACAGCGATAAACGGCGTAGGGCGGCAGTACGGTATGTGATCAAAACAAAACATGATCGTTGTTGGTCACATTTAAAGCAGAGACCCGAAATTTACAAGAGCGCTAGAATAAAATAACTGAAATCGCGTTTAACGAGGAAGTACTGCATGTGACCTCGATAATAAAAATCAAGCAAAATTCAACTGTCATAAAGAAAAATTTAAAGTCTAAAGTATATTCACTCTTGTCGTCTATAAAAATCTCTAATGCAAAAAAACGGCATAAGGTGGAAGTACTGTGTGTTATCCAAACTATACAAAACAAGTTCTGTGAACGTGGTCAGAGTTGGTCAAATATATAGCAAAGAGCCCCAAAAAGTACAGTAACTGAAAATGCGTTTTGCGAGGAAGTACTGCAGGTGACCCCAATAATAAAAAACAAGCAATATTCAGCTGTCATATAGAAAATTTAAAGTCTAATGTATATTCACTCTTGCGGTCTATTAAAATCTCAAAAGTTAAAAAATGGCATAAAGCGGAAGTACTGTGTGTTACCCAAACCATACAAAACAAGTTTTATGAACGACGTCAAAGTTGGTCATATTTATAGCAAAGAGACCCTAAAAGTACAATAACGCTTACTAAAATAACTGAAAATGGTTTTACGAGGAAGTACTGCAGGTGACCCCAATAATAAAAGTCAAGCAATATTAGGCTGTCATATAGGAAATTCAAAGTCTAATGTATATTCACTCTTGCAGTCTATTAAATCTCAAAAGTTAAAGAAAGGCATAATGCGGAAGTACTGTGTGTTATCCAAACTATGAAAAAAACAAGTTTTGTGAACGAGGTCAAAGTTGGTCATATTTAAAGCAAAGAGACCCAAAAAATACAATCATAATAACTGAAAATGCGTTTTACGAGGAGGTACTGCATGTGACCCCAATAATAAAAATCAAGGGATATTCAACTGTCATATAGAAAAATTTTAAGTCCTCCAGCGTTCAAATATATTCATTTTTGTGGTCTATAAAAATCAAAATGTAGCAAATGTGCAAATAACGCGGATGTACTGCATGTGACCCATTTGATAAAAATCAGGCATCATTCAATCGCCAACCCCAACATTTTAAGACCTCAAACATTCAAATACATTGAGTTTTGCGGCCAGTAAAAATCAAAATACAAAACATGCACTTGTGAAATCGTGAAAAACGCTCATAACGTGGAGGCATTGTATGTGACCCACTATACAAAAAATCTAGTGTTTTCTGCTTGCCATAACCGACATTTCAAGCCCTCAAACGTAGAAAAATATTGACTCTCATAGCCTGTAAAAATCGAAACAGAAAAAACTTTGAACGCTTATATCTCGGAAGTACTGTGTGTAATTCAAAATCCGGAAAAACCTAATTTTGCACAATCACTGGGAAAACATTCCCTGAAAATTTCATGGGGTTTCATCCATTTTTCAGGGAGATATGGCGATTTATGTCAGTTTGTGACCACAGACAGACGGACAGACGGACAGACGGACAGACGGACAGACGGACAGACAGACACACAGACACACAGACACACAGACACACAGACACTTGTTCAGAAAGTGTTTCTGAGTATACTACTATGAAAATTTCTTCCATCAGGACCTCGGTTCCGAATTCGACTTTTCAGACGATCTCAATACTTCCATTTACTACGTAAACATGGAAGTAAAAATCGGAGAATATGTCGCCTGGTTCTTCTCCCCCTCACCTACCCAATACAATAAAAAAACTTGAGAAATAAAAATAACAAAACCGACATCAAAATTATCAGCCTATAAAATAAACTCTGAAAAGGAAAAAGTAACAAAAATATCCCAACTTCGCAGCAACTCAACCACCAACTACACATGTCATTTTAACGACTACTTTACTACTCTTATTGACTTACCCGCTTCCTGATTGATTGGATCACCTCCCCTAATAATATAAAAAAGACTATTTCTCGTTTCCCAAATGATTAAAATACTTTCCTTTTACATCTGAGTCGCCTCCAGATTGATAATTTTTTGGAGTCGTCGCCTCTCTGGCAGACTTCCAGATGGTAACAAATAAATATGAATATCTAATATTTTAGTAGGTGCCAGGTAATAAGACTGGGTCTGGCCTACATAGGTCCATCAGATACCTATGACCTATAGGTATCTGATGGACCTATCACCTATAGGTATCTGATGGACCTATGACCTATAGGTATCTGATGGACCTATGTAGCCGTAAAGGTACCCGAATTGGCGAAAGATTTCGGCCAATAAAAGACAAAATGGAAAAAGCGTTTACCTCCCCCTCACACCAACAATTATGCGGAAAATGTGGCAAACAGCGGCAGAACCAAATAGTAATTATCGGTTTTTGATGAGGAGGTTTGAGAAAAAGGTAGTACTTGCTTCGACAACTTACCATACAACTTGCATAGACTAATGAGAAGCATTAGGGATTAGAGGGTTCTAGGCCGGTTGCAGTTATGGTAATCTAAACGTGATGAATCGCCAACAGAGGTACAAGAAACGCGTTTTGTGAGTGGTTGTCAGCTGTCGCAGCTGAAACTAACACTGGCGCCATAGAAGAAGTCGGTATTTCAATTTTATACTCATACGTTCCTCTCCCGTTTCTCAGATGGGTGATGAGGAAGCCCGTGAAGACTCCTGAGCGAGTGCCGATACCGCCTCTCCGGGGTGACGATCTCCATAGTATGACAGTTCTGCCTTACCTTTACGACTTCCACTACGGTGACGAATCGTCGTCCACTCAGTACATTTCAGAGAAGCAACTCAAAGGTAAATGCATATTCAATGGTAAATGCTATTCAACTGTGCTTTCTGTTAAGCAACGCAATTGCAAACCATCGACATCATAATTACATTTCGCTTCTTATTTTGTTTGTTGTTGAATTTTTCGTTGGTTCTACTTCCTCTACTACTTCCTGAACTCTATTCTAACTCAACTTTAAATTTTTTTTTTCTGCTCCAATTATTTGAATGTTGCAGATGATGCCAATGACAAGTGTTCAAAAAAAGCGGGAAAATCAGACGGCCGACAGACGTCGTGTTTGAATATGCGGAAATTCGCATCTTGCCATCCCTCATGACTATCCTTCTCCACCCCTCTGTCTAGTCCATTTAACGAATTAAACTTCGGATGTACGGGTTGCCTTCTCGCACGTTTTAGCCTGCGGTGTTGGTGAAACAATGATAACCTTTATTTATGGAAGGTGAACTGGAGATATGCCTGCCTTTGAATAAGAAAGTCTTTTGTATTCCCGTTAGCATCTTGGTGAGACAAATATCCGTTCTGAGATGTATAGACAAATAAGCACTAGATGGTAAAAAGCTGAGTTGCGTTCACAGTTATATGTCAAAATGTATAGCTGACGTAACTGGATTGGCTTATTTATTTTTTATTTCAAAACCCCACTCACTAGTATAATTGATTACATCTGAATCAAAATGAGTTACATCAATGTTCAGAGTAACTTTGAAAGAGTAAATGTGACGGTGCAGAACAGATAAAACCATTGATTCAGATATCAAGTGAGAACGCACTGTTGCCATCTTTGCCTTAGGGGATCATGAAGTTGCTTATGATGACATTTAACAATGTATCGTTCATTTGTGGGGTGGCTTTCCATGAAATTGAACTTAGAAACAGAGAGTGAGGATTTTTAGAAAAATGTTTTCCCTAATGGGTTATTGATACCCATTATTTGAGTATGTCCATATTCTCTTTTGTTATCAATGTAAACCTTTAAAACCTTATCTAACTCTCGATCTTTGCTTAACCCATGGATTTTTACAGTTCAGCATGATTCTCGTGCTGGCAGAAAAAGAGAAAACAGGAAGAGCAGACTGCTATTTGACTGGGTGATTGATAGCATTCACTACCACCACAGTCCGTTCCTTTTCTTGGTATCCATTCCTAGATAAGTACCACTAACAAGCGACTTCTTTTTTCCATTTATCATTGTTCAATATTTGCTATTGGATACTGATCTTTCATTAACCGCCCCAAGAGCTCTTTCATTTCCTCTTTGCGAATTATCCAAAATGGCGTCTTGATTATTTCAATACAATCTGATCCAAGCTAGAATTTTCTACGTTGAATTTTCAACGTATTTGAATTTTCACTATATTCGAAGTTGTAACATCTTAGAAAACAATCCTAATCACTCGAATTTTTTTATGTTTTATTGTTGTTTTATAACATAACAATAACAAAGTTTTATGGGGACAAAAACCGATCTTAGTTCATTTTTATTTTTTATAAATCACCTTGCTAACCAATTCGAGGACCAAAACAGAATCTTCATGCTTGCGGAAAATATCACGGCGCTTTCCGTTGGTGCAACTTGCCAGTTGATCGAAGAAGGGAAGTCAGAGGATTGTGCTTGTGAAGAGGAATGGTGGGCAGTCAATGGACTGGTGCTCAACAGGGACAAGGCCCACACATTGGACTTCCGTTTGAATGGTAGGATGTCGCAAGGCGTCAACTTCCTCGACCTGATTGTCGATAATCAACTCTCATGGAAGGTCCACATTTATGGACTGCTGACCAAGTTGGTGTCAAGCGTTTTTATGCTCAGCCGATTGGCTGGGGTGGTCTCCCGCAAGGTCCTGTGAGCTGTTTATTTTGCCTGTTTTACGAGCATGGCCATATATTGCATCATGCTCCTGAGCAACTGCAGTCATAGCCGGTAGGTGTTCGTCCAGTAAAAGCTGGCTATTCATGCGATCCTTGGGTTGGGAGTCAGCCTGATGTGCCTCGGCAGGTTCGGGGAGTTTCTGACGGGCACTGATCAACATGGACACGACACCAGGATCAGTACAAATCCCTACAGTGCAACTTTTGGGGACGTTGACGATTAGCTCGGTTCAGAACGGGGCAAGATTATTGAATCACCTGCCAGCCTATTTGAGGTTGCTCAACAATGTTTGCTTTATGAGAATGCAAAGTTGTACAGCCTTGAAGATTATTTTTCTAATGATTTTTGTTAAGTTGACTTTTACATTGTCATTTGTGGGCTCTTGTGAAAAATAAAATTATTCTATTCTATTGTATAATCGTATGCATGTCTGGCGGCTTCTTCCCATAAGAGCACATAAGTCTTAACTAAAATGCCGTTTATAATAAATAAATATTATATTCGACATTTGGTAAAATTGCAGATTTGTTGAGACAATTGTGGTAACAGTTTAGAGTAAATTGGCGGTAATTATTTGTCCTTGAATGCGTTCCTCACATTCATGCGTGGTTTGAGAGCCCTCCCACTATTCAACCGGAAGAAAACGTGATGAATTTTATCGTTCATGTGAAAAGAGATGTCTATATTTTTGTATCGCCTGTGTATGATATTGTAATCACTGAACATTCTATTTTTTATAGGTGCCATTATCTTTTCGCGTAAGGTTGCCTAGTTAATATTTATAGTATTTGTTGGAATTGTTATGTACAGGTATTTCTCCTTGTAAGTATGAAAGTTACCCGTTCATTATTTTACCGTAGGCTTTCTTCAAACGGTTTTTGCAAGGGTTGGTCGGAACATGTTAGACTATAAGAATCGCTAGAAGTCTGAATAGAGACTTAAGGTGGATGTATTTATTCGAATTTCCGGCTCCAACAATAGTTTTTATATTGAAGTTAATTCAATTCGTGCGATTAGAAACAGGAGCTCACCACAAAACGCATTATCATCTATCGTTCATTTTGAGTTAGTATGGTGAATGAAGGTGAGTGAAATAACTCCAGTGAAATATATGTCTAGTTCACAACTCATCCATTGTTATTATTTTTTATTCCTTGTGTAAAAACTCACTCGACATTTTTACATGGTTGGGAGAATTGATATTGAATGCAGAGATTGAATTCTACTGCCTGTGGAATTATACTAAAGTACAATCAATCATCTGAACTTTTATAATTCACTGCCATTTACCTCGGAGCGTTTATCCAAGCATTTATTTTCACTTCTGGAAGGAACGAGCTTAATCGTCGGATAGAGGATCTGAAGTATGTTTAGTAAAAATGGCTTTCTCTTTTGGGAAGTAGAATGCGAGAAGAACAATGGACCACGTTGGCTTCTAATTCAGGAAATGTTATTCTAGAAAATAGGCGTGGGATATTGAAAGCAAATATTGCTAACAATATCATGTCAATGAAGAAATATCGATATTTGATCATGTTACACCAGTCCGTCGCTATAGTCACTCCAAGTGACAAGAGTTTCGTGGTAAATCCTTGTTTATTATGTTGAATAAATTTTCATTCCTGGTCTTGATCTCAACCAGACAAGTCATTAACTTAGCAATGGTAATGTAAAACGCTGCAAATGATTGTACAGTGGTTTATTATTCCTTCACTTCTATAATAATTTCAGAATACTATCCATTTATGATAGTAATTATTCAGAACATGTGTAAACGTTTCAACCGAAAAACAGATCGGTAACTATCGGGAAATATTCCGTAGCAACTATTGTAATTTTAATCATTTTTATTTTTTTTAATTTCCTAATTAAAAGCTAAACTTATTGCCTAACGATACAGCTGAAGAGAGTGTTTGACGACCATTCCAATGAGAATAGAACGATTTATATAGCTCCAAGAACTCTCGAGTTATACCCTCACGTCAAATTTCTAAAAATCTCCCAAATTCGGCACAAAAGCTGCGATAACTCGAGAACCAATAAAGCTATCGATCCGGCGATGGTCTCATTCGATTCAGCGTCCAAAAATCTATATAATTTGATACCACGTACACATTTTTCTGAAAAACCTTGGAAAATATGAATTTTCTCCCCCTCAAAACCCCCCAAAAATACCCTTAAAATTGAGCTAGCAAGTTGGTTCAAGAACTGTGCCGTCGTAGGACCGAGATTGATTTTTGGTGAAATTTTCAAGAATTTCGCTATTATAGTTTGGCCGGAAAACTGCTAACGGCGTACGGCGGACAGACAGAATTTTTTTATTGGATATTCGGATTCTACATTCCTTGAAACGTAAAACATCAAATTTTGAGGGGGGGTTATAAATTTTTTTTTCTTGGGCGATTACAATGGTTTATTATTGAATAATAAACCAAAAGCAATAACTTGGTAATGTAAAACGTTTATTTCATATTATAAGGATTACTAAGTTGATTACAATAACTTTTACTTGAAATAAATGAGTTTCTGAACTAATTGTTGGTTGCTTTTGCAAAGGGTATGGCAAATGCCAAAACGTAATTTTATTTATTTACTGATTTTAAGCCAAGTCGCTTTAGAGTAAATTTACACTAATTAGGTTTAGAGATCTAATAATTCATTAAAAACCAGTGGTGTGCATAGATCATACAGTACGTCCATGTTTGAGTCGGTAACTGGAATAACCAATTATATATATAAAATCAAGAAGCTTGTACAAGGGGCGCAACTATACAAAAGTTACAGGAAAACTAGCTAGGAGAACCCATTAATGGAAAAACGCACGAATTAGGTTAATATTGCTAGAGTGCAGTATGTGAGCCTAACGTAATGATACAAGCCCTGTTTTGTAAAATGGATAGTTTCTATGAACCTCCAGCGGCAAAGATATTGATTTTTTCAAGTTCTGCCAAAATCGAAATAACTCAATTAACCGCATAAGGAGGGAGTACGGTGTGTGATCCAATCCATGCATAACCCGTTTTGTGAATGTGGTCGAAGTTGGTCTTATCAAAGCAAAGAGACCTGGAAATTACAGAAGTGCTCGAATAAAATAACTTGAAATGCGTTTTACGAAGATGTGTTGCGTGTGACCCGAATAATAAATATGAAGCGATATTCAGCTGGCGTATAGAAACATTCTAAGTCCCCCATCATTTCACTTTATTCATTTTTGTGGTCTGTAAAAATCAAAATATAGCTGATATGTGAATAGCGCAGAAGTACTGCATGTGACCCACTTGATAAAAATCAGGCATAATTCAATCGCTGACCGCATCATTTTAAGACCTTGAACGTTCAAATACATTGAGTTTTGCGTCCTTTAAAAATCAAAATACGCACTGCCAAAATCGTGAAAAAGGCTCATAACGTGAAGGTATGGTGTATGACCCAATATCCGAAAAATCAAGCGGCATATCAAGACATCAAACGTAGAAAAATATCGGCTCATATAGCCCGTAAAAATCAAAATAGCAAAAACTTAGAACGCTTATATCTCGGAATTAATGTGCGTTATCCAAAATCCGTAAACAGATAATTTCGCACAATTACTGGCAAAACATTGCCTTGAAATTTCATAGAGTTTTATTTATTTTTTACGAAGGTGTGACGATTTATGTCATTTTTACCACAGACACTTGTTGAGAGAGTGTTTCTGAGTATAGTTGTATAAGAATGTCTTCCGAATTCGACTTTTCGGACGATCACAAAACTTCCATTTATAAATATGGAAGTAATAAATATTTTAGTTGATATTCCAATAATATTGCTTTCAAAACATTGATGTAAAAATAATTATCTGATATTCGAACCAAAATATTGATATTTTGAGAATATTGATACCAAGATCCCATCCATACATAAAAATTCTCACCATTAACGTTGCAATGTGGCATTCCTCACCATATTCGCTCTTAAAAAAGTAGGCCTTTATCAATAAATATTTTAAATAACTGCCAGAAGTTCTCAAGTACTTTATTTTCCAAAAAATCAATGTTAAAAAAGGTTAAAGCAAGTAAATCATATGGCTTGTCGAGTACACACAAAGGGAGCATGCAACTCAAAATATCTTCAAATTTAAGTTAGCTGCATAAAATATTCGAGTGTTTGCATTATAGAAATAATACACTTCCGTTTCAACGCCTGTTCAACTGTTGTGGAGAAGTTTGTTGAAAGCGTTGTAAGACGATTCGATATCAAAGATGAGTTGGCGCACCTGTTGTTCGGTTAGTTCATCTGACGCTTGCATACCTTCTAGTACGCCCAGCCATTCGGTGACTTTGCGTTTGCCTTCAAAATCTGACGGAATGATGCTCAGACGGTTCATTGTATCAGCCAGATCTCTCACCTCTGGATGCAGCTCGTCCATCGCTTTGATCTCTAATCTCAATTTGTCCATAATCGTGATGAACAGCTGGAAATATATAATTATGTTCAAGTTGGTCTTACGTGACAAAAGTGTTGATTAAAGGTAAAAGTCTAGACAGGTATCAAGTGGTGTGAGTCATTTTACCTGTCTCCCCTCCAATCTGCCAAATGTTGACCCAGAAACTCACAAAATCCATTTCCTTCATTGGAGACAAGAAAATAAATTACCTATACTTGTGTTGCTTTGCAAGTGAGACTCGATAAAAATCCCTTCTTGGCAAGTAATAATGGTTGACTTTCAGGGAGTAAATTAATTGTTATGTGAATGGAGGTAAACTTTTGAGTATTATATTTCACACTGATTTGCTGGAACCAAAATGAAACTACCTAACCAATAATGGAACGGGGTTTGGGTAATGTACTGTCATTGCATAGAAAGTTAAGCCGAAATAAGGAAATATCCCTGTATTTACTTCCATGTTAACGTAGTAAATGGAAGTACTGAGATCGTCTGAGAAGTCGAATTTGGACCCAAGGTCCAGTTGGAATGAATAACTATACTCAAAATCACTTTCTGAACAAGAGTGTCTGTGTGTCCGTCTGTCTGTGGTCACAAAATTACATAAATGGCCATATCTTCCTGAAAAATGAATGAAATTCGATGACATTTTCAGGAAATGTTGTCCTAGTGGATGAGCAAAATTAGGTTTTTTCTAATTTTGAAAAAAAACTGCATTTGAGGTATAACGGTTCAAAGTTTTTTCTGTTTGGATTTTTACAGGCTACAAGATTCATTATTTTTCTACGTTTGAGGGCTTGGAATGTTGGTTATGGCAAGCAGAAAACACCAGATTTTTTTGTATATTGGTTCACAAACAGTGCTTCCACGTTAGGAGCATTTTTCACGAGTTCACTAGTGCATGTTTTGTATTTTGATTTTTACAGGATGCAAAATATTGGTGTAACATGGCAGTTCGCCTACTTGCCATTAACTGTTCCTTAGAACATTATTTGGTTTCCACCTAAAAACTTTTTCTTCATTAAATCTTGTGTTCTTGACTAGATAACTCGTCTTTGCATCCGACTTTAATTGGTTATGGGATCCAGCATGCTCAACTGCGTGTATGATAATTTTTTTTTTAACTCAGTTGACATCGAAGAGAGTTTCAAGAGAAAAGAACCATGGATTCATCAAAAACTCCAAAAATTGGTCTGCTCGAAGGAAAATGCAACTGGCCGACTTGGAAGTACAAGGCGACAGTAATGCTGAGAGGAATTCCGTTTGCCAAAGACCTAGTGGAGGGAAAATTAGAAAAGCCGAAAGATCCAGGAGCTGAATCGGAATCTGAAAAGAAGAAATACGAAAAAGCTCTGGAAATATTCAACACAGCTGATTGCAACGCTTTACTCGCTCTCACAACAAACATGACTGAGGAGACGATACCTCCTCCTAAGAGTGCCAAAAATGTTGCGAATAGTTCAGAAGTTGATCGCAATATGATGCTTTTGGCAGAAAGCAATGAAGTTTTGACCACGCAGCGAGATAGGAACAGTTGGTTCGTCGACAATGGAGCGACTAACCATGTGACGTCCAGAAGAGATTTATTCAAATCGTTCGAGCCGTTTACTGACACTCGCACTGTAACCACAGCTAATGGTCAATCTGTTGGAGCTGTAGGAAAAGGAGTGATTGAAGTGGAAGCAGTGATCAATGGCCAGAGTTCGAAATTGAATCTTTCAGACGTGTGGCTGGTTCCTGAAATCAGTAAAAATTTGTTTTTGCCATTATCAGCTCAAGATAAACATCCGAACAGTATTTTCTCATCAACTCCAGAAACGTGCAAATTGCGTGTTAACAATCAAGACGTTTTGGTTGGTTCAAGGAAAAAGACTGGCGGATTGTACAAGCTGAGTCTTACTGCAATACCTGTGGCGCGCGAAACTGAAATTCAAATGGTTTCTAACCAGAATCTTCTTCAACTCTACAATGAAAGACTAGGACATCAGAATAAACGCTACGTGAAATCATTCATAGCACGAGAACTTGGAGTAGAAGTCAAGCTCGACAGCGAAGGCTGCATCTACGGGAAATCTCATCGTCTCAAGTTCGGTACAAGACCAAGAGCTTCGAAGCCTGGTGAGCTAATACATACAGACGTTGGTGGCCCTATGATGACATCTCTCTATGGATACAAGTATTATGTGCTCTTCAAGGATGATTACAGCAAGTTCAGATTCGTCTTCATGATGAAGGAAAAATCCGAGGTTCCGCAGAAGTTGGAATACATACTAGCAGAAGCAAAAACGGCCGGACATGTCGTCAAAGAGCTGCTAAGCGATAACGGCGGCGAATTCGACAGTTCTGCAGTTCGCGAAATTCTGAGCAAGGCAGGTGTAAGGCAGCGGTTAACAATGCCCTATACTCCTGAACAGAATGGCTGCAGTGAAAGGGAAAATCGTACGCTAGTTGAAACTGCTAGAGCTATGATGCATGCCAGAGGAAACATACCGCAAGGACTATGGCCTGAGATGATAAATTCAGCTGCTTACATTTTAAACTTCACAGGACCTACTCAAGTGGAAGGCAAATCTCCAATGGAGTTGTGGTCGGGGAAGAAAATGTCGATAAAGCACCTGAGGATCATAGGAAGCGATTGCTACGTCCATGTGCCAAAACAGCAGAGAAGAAAATTTAGCAAGAAAGCTGTGAAAGGTGTGTTAGTTGGGTATGATAACACTGAAGGATATCGGATTTGGTGTCCGAACAATAATAAAATTCTTCGATCGAGAGATGTGAAATTCCTTGAAGAACCTCGCGACTCTGAAAATGATTCGACAGAGCAAATGGAAGCGCGGAATTCAGACGTCGGAAATGAGGACACATCTGAGGTAGAAGAAGAGGACGAAGAACAAGACAAGACTATTGCGACTCCACAAGATTGTAGAAGAATTCTTCGAGATCGGACTACTTTGCGAAAGCCTGAACGATATGGAGACTTTGTTATGGCAGCGTTTAGTGATGTAATCAACATCAAAGAACCGCAGACATACATAGAAGCTATATCAAGTCCTGATAACGAGAATTGGAAAGCTGCAATGAAAAGCGAAATGGACTCGTTGGCTGAAAACAAGACGTGGGTCATGAAGACTCTACCACCCGACAAAAAGGCAATACCTAGCAAGTGGGTATTCCGCGTGAAAACTAATCCAGACGGGTCAGTTGACAAATTCAAAGCTAGACTCGTGATGAAAGGTTTTTCGCAAAAGAAGGGGATAGATTACGATGAGACCTTCAGCCCTGTGGCCAAGACCGGTACCATTCGTGCGATTCTCAGTGTCGCTGCAAATGAAAATTTAGTCTTGTCACAATTCGACGTTTCAACTGCGTTCCTATACGGAGAACTGAATGAAGACATCTATATGTCTCAACCGGAAGGATTTGAAGACGGAACGAATCGAGTGTGTCTCCTAAAACGAAGCCTTTATGGATTAAAGCAAGCTCCTCGTTGCTGGAACAAGAGAATCGTAGACTATCTACAGAAAATCGGGTTTCGACCGAGCGGTGCTGATTCATGCTTGTTCATTAGGAGACATGGCAAAGAGAAGATCATTTTGGCGCTATACGTAGATGATGGACTCGTTGCAGCTACCTCGAAGGCTCTAAGTGATCAATTCCTGAATGAACTGAAAGAAGAGTTCAAATTAACTATCAAACCGGCAAAATATTTTCTTGGAATTGAAATTTTTCAGGAAAATGAAACGATCAAGATCAACCAAGCAGCTTATACTCGAAAAATTCTAGAGAGATTTGGAATGGAAGAGTGCAAGGCAGCTCCTACGCCGATGATCAAAGAAACTTCTCAAAAAGGGAAGGTTGATGAACAGATTGAAAAAACCGAAGAACCATCATTTCCTTACCGCCAGGCAGTAGGTGCTCTAATGTACCTAATGGTGGGTACACGACCAGATATCGCGTATGCTGTAGGGGTGGCATCTCGCTCACTCGAACATCCAACTCACGACGATGTTGTCAAGGTGAAAAGGATCTTCCGATATCTGAAAGGTACCCTGGACCAATGTCTTACCTACAAAAAGGGATGTGACAACGGAGCCCTTGAAAGTTTTAGCGATGCTGATCACGGAGGGGATATGGAGACTGGCAGATCAACATCTGGCGTGGTATGTCACTATGCAGGAGGAGCAGTGAATTGGTTAAGCCAACGTCAAGCCTCCGTAGCAATTTCCACAACGGAAGCAGAGATCGTCGCAGCCAGTGAAGCAGCCAGAGAATTAGTTTGGCTCAAACGGCTCTACAAAAGTATGATTGGACAGGTCTGAACTCCGCAATTGTTCGTCGACAATGAAGCAGCCGTCAAACTCGCCAAAAATCCGGAGTATCATCGACGTACGAAACACATACGACTCCGTCATTTTTTTGTACGCGAGTTAGTAATCGACGGAGAAATCGAAGTTCAGAAAATCGACACGACTAATCAAGTGGGGGATATCTTAACGAAGCCACTTCATCAACCGAGGCATCATCAGCTTTGCAAGCGGATGGGACTTGGAAGTCGTAACCAAAACATGCAATGAGGGAAGGTATTGGTGTAATATGGCAGTTCGGTTACTTGCCATTAACTGTTCCTTAGAACATTTGGTTTCCACCTAAAAACTTTTTCTTCATTAAATCTTGTGTTCTTGACTAGAAAACTCGTCTTTGCATCCGACTTTAATTCAAAACTCAACGTATCTGAACGTTCAAGGTCTTAAAATGTTAGGGCCAGCGATTTAATGATGCCCGATTTTTATCAAGTGGGTCACATACAGTACTTCCGCGTTATTTGCACATTGGCTACATTTTGATTTTTATAGATCGCAAAAATGAATATATTTGAACGCTTGGGAACTTCAAATTTTTCTATATGACAGCCGAATACCGCTCGATTTTTATGATTGGGGTCACATGCAGTGTACTTCCTCGTAAAACGCGTTTTCAGTTATTTTATTCGTAATTTTTGGGTCTCTTTGCTTTAAACATGCCCAAATTTGACCTTGTTCACAAATCTTGTTTTGTATAGTTTGGATAACACACAGTACTTCCGGCTTATGCCATTTATTAGCTTTTGAGATTTTTACAGACCGCAAGAGTGATTATATATGAATGCTGGGAGACTTTAAATTTTCCTACATGACAGCTGGCTATTGCTTGATTTTATTATTGGGGTCACATGCAGAACTTTCTTGTGAAACTCATTTTCTGTTATTTTATTCTAGCGCTTTTGAAACTTTCGGGCACTTTACTTTAAATATGACCAACTACGACCACGTTCAGAACACTCGTTTTGTATGGTTTTGATCACATACCTTACTTCACTGTTGAGCTTTTTACAGGCCGTAAAAATCAATATATTTGACGCTAGAGGTCTTTAATATTTCTAAAGACGAGGGAATGACGCCTGATCTTCACCGCTAGGGTGCTATCCATAGAAAGGTGGTAATTATTTCGTGTTTGTTGATTTTTGTATAATTCAACAAGGTATCAAAAGCAGTAAAAATACAAAACCCACAATACGTCATTAAATAAGAGGAAACTGCCTGAGTAGAGGAAATCCTCTCTCAGCTTTATCTGAAACTGACCGTTTTGCGCGCCTGCTCCTAGAGCGCTCTGCTCTCTTTCGGAACAAGTTTCTGTGTACGTCCATTTGTTGGTCTGTTAGAGTGTCCGTCTGTCTATGGTCTGAGTAACAAATATTCCCATATCTCCCAGAAAAATTCTTGGAATTTGAGCATGAATTCTTGGAATTTGGCCTTCGTACGATTATTTAAACTTTATTATTGGTTATACCTGTTACTGGCTCAAACATGGAAGTACTGTGTGATCTATGCACACCGCTGGTTCAGTTTCTTACCCTCAGGTTAAAGTCACCAGTGAGACCTCACCGAGTGAGGATGTTTCAATTGAAGACGGACTATACGACAAATCATGTGCCCAGAAAAAACGCTGCAAATGATTGTACACTGGTTTATTATTCCTTCGCTTCAATAATGGTTTAAGAAGACTATCCATTTCTGATAATAATTATAGTACAATAAGAGTATTATAGTAACATGAATGTTCCAACTGAAAAAAAGATTGGTAACTCTGTAGCAACTATTGTCATTTTAATCATTTTTATTTATCTTTATTTCCAAATTAAAAGTTAATTCTTTGCTTAACCGTACAGCTGGAGAGTGTTTGAGGACCATTCCAACGAGTATAGAACGATTCTTATAGCTCCAAGAACTCTCGAGTTATACCCTCATGTCAAATTTCTGAAAATCTCCCAAATTCGACACAAAAGCTGCGATAACTCAAGAACCAATAAAGCTATCAACCCCGCGATGGTATCATTCGATCCAGCATCCACAAATCTATAGAAATTGATACCTAATACACCTTTTTCTGGAAACGTTCCCCTCAAAAATACCCTTCAAATTGAGGTAGCGATTTGGCTAAAGAATGTAGCCATTGTCAGGCCAAGATTGATTTTTGGTGAAAACTTCAAGAATTTAGCTTTTTTAGTTTTGACAAAAAATGAAGGTGGACGGACAGAATTTTTTTCATAGGATATTTGGATTCTACATGCCTTGAAACGTTGAAGATCACATTTTGAGGGGGTTAGAAATTTTTTCTTGGGCAATTACAATGGTTTATAATTGAATAATAAACCAAAAGGACACATCAATAAGTAAAAAAGGTAACCTCAATTTTCCCATTATCTCGAGTAATGTCCAAGGTGAAACTTACAGAAACTATGTCGGCGATACATTTGCTTGTATTCCCTTTGTCATCCTTGATAGTGATAGGCCGATCTTCCTTTATTCTTTCCATGGCTGCGGGGCAGTCCAACTGCAGAACATATATTCAATTTAGCGTTATCAGCAGTTTTACTATAATAATATTGCAAAGCAGCTAAAGATTAGAGAGACTACTTTTAGGTAATGACAGTTGAAAAGTTAAAACTGAGCGATTCCTACCTTGTACTTTGCAACGAATGATTCAATTGACGGCAACTCATCATTCTGAACTTGTTTGAATGCAGCTTTATACTGAACGAGCAGTTTTGAGCAAGCAGCTGTATACTCTTTGGCCGTCACGCAGTCTCTAATGTAAGCTTTTTCCAGATGTTGAAGGGTATTAATTACTGCAAAGAGATCAGCCATGTTGTCGTACCTGCGTTTCACATTATTTAGGATCAAAAAACATGGGAGTATTTTATAAATGCTTTAAGGATGGATATGGTGTTGTAATACGCGGAACATAATAACAAACGTGTCCGGAAAGATAATTACAGAGTGCGATCTATTTTTTTCTTGTTGGCACGTAAATCAAGCTTGAAATTGCTTACTTTTCTCTTTCACGAGCATTACGAAAAAGTTTTACTTCTTCGTAGAGTTCGGGTCGGTTTGAATCTGAAAAACAAATAAGCACAACACTGGCACATTTATAAGGTCGATCCACACATATCCGTGACGTGACGCGACGTGACGTAGCGTACAGGGACCTTCAGTGGAAAAAATATATCGGCAGACGAAATTCTTAGTAAACTGAAGGGAAAAGACGGAGCGTGTTCAGACGTGCACGGCACAGTGACGCTCCGCCGCTCACAGTGCTCTTCCGGCATCGCCCGTGTTTACAAGAAATACGGCCCGCCGATATTTTTCTGCTATACCGGACGTGAAAACGAGTTCGCTCTCTGAAAACTAAGATCACTCGAGCAGACATGCTTGATCACTGAAGAACACTGACACGGAAAGGTACGGTACTGTGTGAATGGCAGTGAAAAATTTATCACGGATGTCACTGGAGGATTCTGAACACGGAGGGCAACGGTGCCGTCACGTCACGGATATGTGTGGATCGACCTATATAGGTGATGTAGTTTTTAGTAGCTCAATCGGTATAAAAAAGCAAGCAATGCGACCTTGATGTCGATGTTTAACAACATCGATGTTTTAGTAGGTAATTTAGCTTTCATTATTTTGTGCAGCAATGGCACATGGTCGGAATTGCTTTTGAAAAATAAGTTTGATTATGAATAATAATTTTTAACCAAATCAATCAAAATCATTTAACGGTTTATAAACGATTTACATCTTTTTCAACCACATGTCAGAACTGAAAAAAATTACTTAAACATTATTTGCCTGAAAAAGAAAGAAAGAAAAAAAACTCGGAAAAGGAAAAATAACAAATCAATCTTGGTCTGACAATGGCTCACTTCTTTAACCAAATCACAACCTCTATTTTAAGGGTATTTTTATGGGGTTTTGAGGGGGATAAAATGTGTATTTTCCGACGAAGGTGTATTTGGTTACCATTTCTACAGGTTTTTGGTCACTGAATCGAATGAGACCATCGCAAGGTCGATAGCTTTATTCGTTCTTGAATAGTAGCAGCTTTCGTGTCGAATTTCAGAAATTTGGCATGGATAGAATAGAATCGTCTATTTAACCACTAGGGAGAGTAAGGGCCATATGGCCCTCCCTTCCACTCTCCCTAGGCAAAAATTAATTCCATACTCGAAATTGTAATTATCGAATAAAAAAACCTGTCTGTATGCGTCAACACTTTTCTGGTCGGGATGCGCTCTTCTATTATATCAAAGAGAGATTAATTTTACAAATTTCAAAAAATTAGGCATTTTGAAAAAAATTGAATAAAGAACGCTGCAAATGATTGTACAGTGGTTTATTATTCCTTCGCTTCAATAAAGGCCTTTACAGACCAGACGATAACATTGTTGAAAACATTGTTATTAGCATTTTTCAGTAACTTTCCTTTCACACCGAACGCAACATTGTTGGCAACAATGTTATCAACATCAGGCGAGGAATTGTTAATAACATTGTTGAAAAATGTTGATAACAATTCCTCCCCCGAAATTTTACTGGAAACATTGTTGGCAACTTATTCTGTAAAATTGTTATTTTTTCCGTCAACATTGTTAGTAACATTGTTGGCGACACTGAGTTTTGTTATCGAGCCAAGAGCCATAACAAACCGGCATTTGTGACTAACATTGTGGATAACATTAGAGAACTAGACCCAAATAAAACTACGGAAGCATTGTTGGCAACAAAAAAGTTGACGACATTGTTGCCAACAATGTTGGTATTATATTTTCTAGATCATCTCATTTTGTTACAAACATTATTGTTATCAACATGTTATGTTAATAACAATTGTTTTCACTAACATTTGGTCTGTAAGCACCTCAAGGATTTAAGAAGACTATCCATTTGTGGTAGTAATTATTCCGAACATTTGTGAACGTTCCCACCGAAAAACAGATGGTAACTAGGTATAAGGGAAAACTCCGTAGCAACTATTTTAATTTTAATCATTTTTATTTTTCCTAATTAAAAGATAAACTTATTGCCTAACGATACAGCTGGAGAGAGTGTTTGACGACCTTTCCAATGAGTATAGAACGATTTTTATAGCTCCAAGGACTCACGAGTTATACCCCCAAGTCAAATTTCTGAAAATCTCCCAAATTCGGCCCAAAAGCCCCCACGATGGTCTCATTCGATTCAGCGCCCAAAAATCTATATAATTTGATACAAAGTACACATTTTTCTGAAAAACCATGGGAAATATGAATTTTCTTCCACTCAAAACCCCCCAAAAATACCCTTAAAATTGAGCTAGCAAGTTGGTTCAAGAATTGGGCCGTCGTAGGAACGAGATTGATTTTTGGTGAAAATTTCAAGAATGTACCTATTATAGTTTGGCCGGAAAACTGCTAACGGCGTACGGCGGACAGACAGAATTTTGGTTTATTATTCAATAATAAACCATTGTAATCGCGCAAGAAAAAAAAATTTCTAACCCCCCTCAAAATTTGATGTTTTACGATTCAAGGCATGTAGAATCCGAATATCCGATTAAAAAAATTCTGTCCGTCCGCCGTACGCCGTCCGCCGTACGACGGCCGCGGTTAGCAGTTTTCCGGCCAAACAATAATAGCTAAATTCTTGAAATTTTCACCAAGCAAAAAGCAAAAAAGCAAAGTAAACAAGGAGTTTCACCTTGGATTTTCGTCCAACTGGGATTTCCCGTCGTGGACGTCGTCAGCTTTTCCCATAGGGGAATCAGAAGATTATCCATCAATTCTGCACTTATTAATTCTGACGATTTCGCTCGTGGCTACTCATTGCCTCACCCCCCTGAGTGTGGAGGACGAAAGGGCGAGCCAAATATGAGTTTGACCCCAGCCGGATTCGAACCTGGCTCCACCGTGTAGAGAGCTAACGCTCCATACCACTACACCACAGGTGGCCTCGAAATTTTCACCAAAAATCAATCTCGGTCCTACGACGGCCCAATTCTTGAACCAACTTGCTAGCTCAATTTTAAGGGTATTTTTGGGGGGTTTTGAGGGGGAGAAAATTCATATTTTCCAGGGTGTTTCAGAAAAATGTGTACGTGGTATCAAACTGTATAGATTTGAGGACGCTGAATCGAATGAGACCATCGCCGGGTCGATAGCTTTATTGGTTCTCGAGTTATCGCAGCTTTTGTGTCGAATTTGGGAGATTTTCAGAAATTTGACTTGTGGGTATAACTCGAGAGTTCTTGGAGCTATAAAAATCGTTCTATACTCACTGGAATGGTCGTCCAACACTCTCTCCAGCTTTATCGTTAAGCAAAAAATTTAGCTTTTAATTAGGAAAAATAAAAATGATTAAAATTAAAATAGTTCATTCTACATCACATTTTGAGGGGGGGTTAGAATTTTTTTTCTTGGGTGACTACAATTGTTTATTATGGAATAATAAACCAAAATTATATAGGACGTAGATCACACTTTCTTTAGGGACCACTCCAAAGTGGGGCAATTGGCCTCTATCTGACCGGGACGCTCCGTTGGAGACGGCCTTTCTTTTGACCTCCTGAACATTTTTTGCACATAGGGGCTTCTGCAGTGTGGCTATCGTATGTATCTATTACATCGCACACCTTACTTCCTAGTTCGTGCTTTTTGGTTTATTATTCAATAATAAACCATTGTAATCGCCAAAGAACTTTTTTTTCTGACCCCCTCAAAATGTGATCTTTTACGTTTCAAGACATGTAGAATTCGTACATCTTATAAAAAAAAAAAAAAAAAAAAAAAAAAAAAAAAAAAAAAAAAAAAAAAATTCTGTCCGTCCATCGTCAACACTTTTCTGACGAAACTATAAAAGCTAAATTCCGGATATTTTGACCAAATACTAATCTTGGTGTGACAATGGCTCAATTCTTTAGCCAAATCGCTACATAAATTTTAAGGGTATTTTTGAGGGGGAGGAAATTCGTTTTTTTCCAACGTTTTTCAGAAAAAAGGTGTATTTGGTATCAATTTCCATAGATTTTTGGACGTTGGATCGAATGAGACCATCGCGGGGTCGATAGCTTAATTGGTTCTCGAGTTATCGCAGCTTTTGTCTCGAACTTGGGAGATTTTCAGAAATTTGGCATGAGAGTATAACTCGGGAGTTCTTGGAGCTATAAAAATCGTTCTATACTCGTTGGAAAGGTCGTCACGTTTAATTGGTCATTCCTGTTAACGACTCAAACATGGAAGCACTGTGTGATCTATGCACACCACTGGTTTGAGAGTACACACCACAGTGTTACCCTGGCTGAGAGAAGTGGCCTATGGTGGAGTTCTCACGTGTTTGTCTCACTCCAATAGCGCATATTCTGCTTATTAACACAACCACTGAGATGGAAAGGTGCTTTGTCTGAAAAGAAAACGACAGCGTCTCGGTACAGTGTATCAAGGGTGTTTTCACTCGTGATTTGTACGGAACAGGAATACATGTGTCGGTATTTTCCAGTTAGAACAAACATTTCATGATGTTAACCCTCTTCGTTTGCCACCCGTATTTCAAGGATTAGAACGGTTGTCGACCATCGCTTAACAAAGAAAAGAACCTCTCAAACCAGCCGAGTTGAGTATGCGAAGCCCAGGGGTAACAGGTAGTTGAGTAACTTTGCATAAAACAGGTGGTATTTGTGAGATGGTTCTCTTCCTTTCTACGGTCCTCGTGCATATTTTATGGTTCTCAACCGTAGTTTAACCTGTTCTAGCCCTCACTATTACTCTCTATGCTCAAAGTAGACTTCCTAGGGCTGGTCCTCCTCTAGTGTTAAGTCCCTTCACAAAGTTGTGAGAACTTTAAGAATTCTTCTGTTTGCCGTGCTCTACCTTGTACGTATCTCATATTTTCCATAGATCTCCTTGAACAATGAACACGTGCTGCATTATTTCAGATCGATTTTAAAAAACAGTTACCTACCCTACAGCAGGTGCTAAGACAGAGCAGTTGACCGAGCCTTTCCTTGGTCTTTTGTTAACTGAGGGCAAACATTTAGATCACTGTTGTTCACCATAATCACCTACCAAACGCATTAACCGCAATAGGATAGTTTAGAAGGCCGCTGAATTCAAATCTGCGTCCAAAATCGGGGTATTCTCACCGCCTCAAGTTCCCCATTTCCTGCACTTCCACACCCAACAACCGTAAAACTTCGAAATGATCGATTACAGGGGAAGTAATCTATTCTAAGATGGAAGCTGTACCATTCGATTAAAATAGACGATTTTTCAGAGTCGATCAGTTAATCCGTGGAATAATTACCATAGCCAGTGGACATGATGGATGCGTTAGTGACGTTATTGACAGACAATCAAGGTCCTGTAAGAGGACGTGCTGAACCCTGCAAAAAAAGAACTACGATAACATTGACGAACGTAAGAACAAAGAAGGGTAGCTCTAGATCACTTCCGGAAGCTATAGCAATCTTATTACAGCGTAATTTGAGGTTGGTCCAAAGAAGACGTTTTAATCATAATCAAGCCTTGGAATTTTCTCCAAGCGACATAAGTGCAATTTTATGACGAGTTCAAAGTTTGGGGCAACTTACAACTTGACAGATGACTCACTAATTCGGATGATTTGGATTGACACGAGAAGCAAACACGAGAGAGAATTTTGATACGTTATCAATCGACAATGAGGTCCTGAGAATTAGCTGCGAGCAACATAATTCTCTAAAATCTAAGCTTTTCTCGGTTTTTTCATTCAATTAAATCGTCCGTTCCAAGAGATTCTCACATTATTAGGGAAACATTTGAGAAAAATAAATCACCGATATTTGCCTTTTGTTCAGCCTCTATGAACTGAAAAGTAGATTTTTAGTGAAAATGTATTAAAAAAATTTTGTGTGTATCGAAACATACGTCCTGATCGAATGGTGGTAGACACAAGTCACGTACAAAACTTAACCGTCCAGTAACTCGACTGTGGATAGGAGAAGAATCGTGTTTTACCTTTTAGAGTTAATTTTTCCATTTTTCCCTCATTATGAATTATTCAAGGAACTGGTGTAGTTTTAAAGTGTAGTTTAGTAAATAAGTTACCCCTGGTTATATAGGTTTATTCGGCGTACGTGTAGTTTGTTTTTTTTTTTTTATCGTTGCGATGAGGCTTTCGAATTCTGAGGCAGCGTCGTGTAAAAGTGGATTTTACTGTGGAATTCCTTCTATTTTACTTTAAAATGAGCCGAATGGACGTTGATGTTAATGCCGTCGAGTCTTCGTCGACAGCCGAAGCCAGCGAAGACGTGTGCGACGATTCCACACGACAAAAGATACTCGTTCTGACGCAGGATTTGAGGAGCGACTCGGCCAAAACCGTCTACAAAGCGCTGCACTACTTGCGCACCAATATTTTAGAACGCCCTAAAGGAGCCGTATTGCTGCATGAATGCGGTGCTACGAAAGCGCTCCACAAGATTTTGCTGACGACGAATTTGGACGTGTTGAATTCAGCTTTGAGCGTGCTCGGCCAAGTGAGCAGCCTGCTCATCAGCAACGAATCATTCTGCTATGAAGTGAGTCTGACAATCACAATTTAGGAGTTTAAGAAATAGGTAAATATATATACCCCTTCCTATAGCATATTATGCTATAATGTATCCTTATAAGTGATTCTTTCCAGATGATAGCTCTCGAAGCATCAAATAAACTTGCGTCTCTTCTGAGAAAGTCGACCGACAGAAAAGTACAGAGGCGGATTTGCCGTTTGATCGGCAACATGGCACAGTCTCATGCCTTGGGAAGGGACTTTCACAAAGCTAATGTAGGAACGGTCGTAAATAGTCTCCTCAGCACGACGGACTGCTCCGAAGTGAAATCGGTCGCTCTGAGAGCTCTCAGGTCAGTCTCGGGTAAGTATATTAAATTACCTATTATTTCTACATTTAGTGTTTATGCACAATTCTCTCTTGATTTAGGTGGCTTTGGAGCTCTGACAAATCACAGCTGGTGCGCATTGAAGCTGTCAAAACAGTAGCAGGATTGCTCGAAGTCGAAGACCCTCAGGTAAGCAACGTTGCGTTGATTCCAAAGATAAATGATGAAGTTTGATACTTGTTTTGACTACATGATTTCCAATTTTCAGCTGTTCAAGCTTGTCGTCAGGACGTTAGTCGTTTTCACACAGTCTCGCGATGCACGAGATTCCCGAATAGCACATCAGGTAAAAATTTTAGCTAGGCAACAGGGGTGGTGTACTATGCAAAAATTCCTTGTTTTACCCTCCAAAATATGTTGTCATAATGCCATTGGTTATAAAATTGAACCAATTCGACAATGCCCTATCCCCTTCCAATGTACTCATACAATTAACTCATTGTTCATTTTTTATTTATGCCATTTTCTCATATATTCTGTATTTTTCTATTTCTAAAACAAATTTTTTCTTCTAAGATATGCGGTGTAAATGGCCTTGGCTACCATCAAATTGTTTCTAAAATCAACGAACCTCTGATAAACGTTTTGATATTAAATTTGAGCCATTCGCCTGACGCGCGGGTTGAACTTTGCAAAGCGGGCGCTGTACGGGAGCTTGTTGATAGTCTTCAGTCTGGTAAAATTGACTCATGTAAGATTATAACCTTGAGGAAACTATTTTTGGATAGTAATTATTCAACTTCATGCATAATTGATGTACTTGGTTGATTTCAGACCTAATCACTGCTCTATGCCTTATGTGTCGAGAGCCAATGGTTAGAGCTAGCCTTCGAAAAACTCCGAACGGATTCAAGACAATTCTATCACTACTCGTCAATCCCAAGACGAAACATTTCTATCCCGATCTTGTCAAGGCAATATCTCAATTCAATTATGACACGCCCAGCCTCTTGGTAAGTTATGAAAATTCAGGACCATGATTGAGCCATCAATCGCTCCTATTTCATTGGAAGTTTCTGCCTAATTGGTAGTATGTGGTCAATCTAATTTTTTTTCAACCGATTTCAAAAGGAGGAGGTTACTGTGGTTGACTTGCGAGGTTATATTATTAGGGGAGGTGATCCAATCAATCAGGAAGTGGTCAGGTCAATACGAGTAGTAAAGTAGTCCTTAAAATGTGTAGTTGGCGAATGAGTTGCTGCAAATTGGGACATTTTTGTTATTTTTTCCTTTTCAGAGTTTATTTTGTAGGCAAATATTTTTGAAGTGGGTTTTATTTTTTTTAAAGTTTTTTTTTATTGGTTTATTATTCCATAATAGCTATTGTAATCACCCAAAAAAATGTTCTCCCCTCCCCCCTAGTTTGATGTTTCACGTTTCAGTGCATGTAGATCCGTGTATCCAATAAAAAAATTCTCTATGTCCGGGGGTTGTGAAGAGGGGAAAACCAGGCGACTCATTCTCTATGTCCGTTTCCATATGTCCTGAAATGTTGTTTTTGGTTTAAGTTAAATATAATATTAAGTTTGATAATGGTAACTATATTCTACTGGGGGGGCAATATTTTTTTGAAGGAAAAGTTATCATAGCGAAAGTGCTCAGTACAATCATTTGCAGACTTTTTTCTTTTTCAGTTGATGGTCAAAGGAGGCCTGATCGGTGTCTTGGTCGAAAAATTAGATGAATTCTCGAAGCATCATGGTGAGCCCCATTTTGAGTCGGTATCTCAGATGTCGGCCCCACTGTCACCGTCAGCTGTTGGTTCAAGTCCATCGCCATCTTCATCATCACGGGGGTCAGTTTCACCACAGCCTCAGCGATCGTACAGTCCGCCGTTTTCTTTGGACAATGCAGGTATGTACTCGCCGGGTACTTATTCTCCGAGATGCACAACTCCAGAGCCAGAAGATAGTTCTCCTCCTGAGCCTTCGTCATCATCAATGTCGTCCAAGCCACCAAGTGTAAGTTTCATTCAGTGAATTAGTAAGTCGGTTTTACTCAAGATTTTGAAAAGGCTTGGAACTCCGCCTGAAAAATTGTGGCATGATCTACATTGGTGCTTGGATATTAATTAAACCTTCAGCAATTCAACTTCTGATATTCTCTTTCAGTGGTACAACGACACGAGCTCTGAGATGGACAGTTGTATTTTGGAAGTACTGTGCCAGCTTACGTACCAAGGCACTCCGCTGCCAGCTCTCGCCTCTAAAACAACAATAACTACTTTCCTCAAGTACATGGTCGGCTTGAGGTATCCGTTGTCGAGGCATAATTTTATAAAAGCCGCCAAAGCTTTATCATCAATAGTCAAGTGAGTTATTCTTTATAGTCGTGTTGTTGTAATTCTTGTCATCTTAAAGTTGTGAGGAATAACCAGGCGCTTCATCCTCTGAGTTATTATTAAATGGCCGAATACTTTCGCTCATTTGTGCAGTCAATAAATTTTATATTTTAAAGCTTGTATTCAAAAAATGAATCGCCTGGTTTTCCTTCCTATGACGACACCGATATTTGTTTTCCCTTTGAGCTTTTTTTCAGGAATTCACCGGTGCGTATTTTGTATTTTGGTTGTTAAAGGCTGCGAAAATCAATGTATTTGAACGTTTCACAATGTAAAACATCACATGGGTCTTATACAGTACTATCTTGTTATACGCATATTGACTATATTTTGATTTTTTCAGACTGCAAAAATGATTATATTCAAATGTTGGGGGACTTGAAATGTTTCTTTATGTCAGCTAAATGTCGTTTGATTTTTATTATTGGTGTCACACACCGTACTTCCTCATAATTCGCATTTTCAGTTATTTTGTTTGTGCACTTTTGTATATTAAGGTGCTTACAGACCAAATGTTAGTGAAAACAAATGTTATTAACATAAGATGTTGATAACAATAATGTTAGTAACAAAATGAGATGATCTAGAAAATATGTTATCAACATTGTTGGCAACAATGTCGTCAACTTTTTTGTTGCCAACAATTCTTCCATCTGTTTTATTTGGGTCTAGTTATCTAACAATGTTATCCACAATGTTGTTGACATTTTTAAAGTAACATTTAGTGTAAACAAGTACTCTGCGACGTTTCGCCTCTATAGGGCCAATTATTGAAACCCTACGATTTTCTCTTCTGTTTTCTGGCACCTTTTGTACCGTCGCAAAAACAATGTTTCGTCCAGAAACAAATTGTTAAATTCTCCAAAAATAAAACAATTCTTGTTGTTGGGAAAATAACGCAAATTACCAAATTAAAATCTTTATTTTCCGATCAAAATTTAAAACCAAAAATAAAAGAATAAGAGACTTCCTCGGAGAAATAGCTTTCGATTTGTTTTTTTTTAATTTTTATATTACCGGTTAGAAGGGGGGGGGTGGAAATTTGATGCGCGCGAGTCCTCGGGGGGCGGCGTTTTTCTTTCCTTTGCCGCCGGTGACCATCGGCCGTTGACAAAAGGCTGGTCCCGTTTTTCTCCCGTATATACTCGAATGCGCCGAGTGTGAGCGAGTGCTGGATTGGCCTTTACGTGGCAGTTCGGCGACGAGGCTAGCTTGAGCGCAACTGACTCTCTGACCACTTAACCCGCTCAGCGATATCTCGTTATCGTTCGCGTCGACCTGTCCCGTCCCGACACGACACGATCCTGTCGTGTCGGAGTCATGAGGCGATTCCATCGACGTCCTTATCGTCGCATCTCTTCATCATCAGCTCCTTCGCCCGAGAATCCCTGTAACTTCTTCAATTCTCTTTGGAACTGTCCAATCAAACTTTTCATTTTTTTTTCAACTTCTACCCAGTCACGATTCATCGACTCACTGATCACTTTCCACGCATCACTCTTCTTTTGATTGTCCTTGTACTGCGGCACTTGTACGTCCCATAAACATCTCTGCTTCCAATATTCTTCAATAAGCTTGATTATATCATCTCTTTCCAATTCATTATGAAACACTCACGTCAACAATACCCTGACAAGACCGCACAAGACACAACAAAATGCCGGATGGCGGATGTTATCGCTCATGGCTCGATAACAAAACTCACTGTCGCCAACAATGTTACTAACACTGTTGACGGAAAAAATAACAATGTTACAGAAATTGTTGCCAACAATGTTTCCAATAACATTTCGGGGGAGGAATTGTTATCAACAGTTTTCAAGTGCAGTAACAATGTTATTAACAATTCCTCGCCCGATGTTGATAACATTTGTTGCCAACAACGTTACGTTCGGTGTGAACGGAAAGTTACTGAAAAATGCTAGTAACAATGTTTTCAACAATGTTATCGTCCGGTCTGTAAGCACCTTTAGGGTCTACTTGCTTAAAAAATTACTCCATTTCACAAAATTTGTTATATATCAATTGGATCACCCATCGTACTTCCGCCTTATGTGGTTTACTGAGTATTTCAATTTCAAAGGATGTGAAAAAATCAATACAGCTGTCCCTCGATAATCCGACAGTTAAGGGACCGAGGGAGTGTCGGATTACCGAAAATGTCATTTATGCATTATCAACGATGTTTTATTCTTAATGCGTTTGAACACAATGAAGTTAAAAAAACGCTGCAAGTGATTGTACAGTGGTTTATTTATATTTCGCTTCAATATTGATTTAAGAAGACCATCCATTTGTCATTTTAAATATTCCGAACATTTTTTGTGAACGTTCGCACCGAAAAAGAGATGGTAACTATAAGAGAAAACTCCGTAACAACTATTGTAATTTTAATCATTTTGGTTTATTATTCAATAATAAACCATTGTAATCGCCCAAGAAAAAAAAATTTATAACCCCCCCTCAAAATTTGATGTTTTACGTTTCAAGGCATGTAGAATCCGAATATCCAATAAAAAAAATTCTGTCCGTCCGCCGTACGCCGTCCGCCGTACGCCGTACGCCGTACGCCGTACGCCGTTAGCACTTTTCCGGCCAAACTGTAAGAGCTAAAAATTTGAAATTTTCACCAAAAATCAATCTCGTTCCTACGACGGCCCAATTCTTGAACCAACTTGCTAGCTCAATTTTAAGGGTATTTTTGGGTGGTTTTGAGGGGGAGAAAATTCATATTTTCCAAGGTTTTTCAGAAAAATGTGTACGTGGTACCAAATTATATAGATTTTTGGACGCTGAATCGAATGAGACCATCGCCGGGTCGATAGCTTTATTGGTTCTCGAGTTATCGCAGCTTTTGTGTCGAATTTGGGAGATTTTCAGAAATTTGACATGAGGGTATAACTCGAGAGTTCTTGGAGCTATAAAAATCGTTCTATACTCATTGGAAAGGTCGTCAAACACTCTCTCCAGCTGTATCGTTGGGCAATAAGTTTAGCTTTTAATTAGGAAATTAAGAAAAATAAAAATGATTAAAATTACAATAGTTGCTACGGAGTTTTCCCCTATAGTTACCATCTGTTTTTCGGTGGGAATGTTCACAAATGTTCGGAATATTATTAGAATGACTAATGGATAGTCTTCTTAAATCAATATTGAAGCGAAATAATAATAAACCACTGTACAATCATTTGCAGCGTTTTATTTTTCTTAATTTCCTATTTAAAAGCTAAATTTTTTGGTTAACGATACAGCTGGAGAGAGTGTTTGACGACCATTCCATTGAGTATAGAACGATTTTTATAGCTCCAAGAACTATCGAGTTATACCCTCAAGTCAAATTTCTGAAAATCTCCCAAATTCGGCACAAAAGCTGCGATAACTCGAGAACCAACAAGGCTATCGACCCGGCGATGGTCTCATTCGATTCAGCGTCCTAAAATCTATATATTGTAGTTTAATACTACGTACACTTTTTCTGAAACACCCTGGAAAATATTTTCTCCCCCTCAAAACCCCCCAGAAATACCCTTAAAATTGAGCTAGCAAGTTGGTTCAAGAATTGGGCCGTTGTAGGACCGAGATTGATTTTTGGTGAAAATTTCAAATTTTTAGCTCTTACAGTTTGGCCGGAAAACTGCTAACGGCGTACGGCGGACGGACAGAATTTTTTTTATTGGATATTCGGATTCTACATGCCTTGAAACGTAAAACATCAATCAATCAATTTTGAGGGGGTGTTAGAAATTTTTTTTCTTGGGCGATTACAATGGTTTATTATTGATTAATAAACCAAAAATTCTGTCCGTCCGCCGTAAGCCGTTAGCAGTTTTCCGGCCAAACTGTAAGAGCTAAAAATTTGAAATTTTCACCAAAAATCAATTTCGGTCCTACGACGGCCCAATTCTTGAACCAACTTGCTAGCTCAATTTTTAGGGTATTTTCGGGGGGTTTTGTGGGGGAGAAAATTCATATTTTCCAAGGTTTTTCAGAAAAATGTGTATTTGGTATCAAATTATATAGATTTTTGGAGCTGAATTGAATGAGACCATCGCCGGGTCGATAGATTTATTGGTTCTCGAGTTATCGCAGCTTTTGTGCCGAAATTGGGGAGATTTTCAGAAATTTGACATGAGGGTATAACTCGAGAGTTCTAGGAGCTACAAAAATCATTCTATACTCACTGGAATGGTTGTCAAACACTCTCTCCAGCTGTATCGTTAGGCAATAAGTTTAGCTTTTAATTAGGAAATTAAGAAAAATTAAAATTACAATAGTTGCTACGGAGTTTTCCCCTATAGTTACCATCTGTTTTTCGGTGGGAACGTTCACAAATGTTCGGAATAATATTTAAAATGACAAATGGATAGTCTTGTTAAATCAATATTAAAGCGAAATAATAATAAACCACTGTACAATCATTTGCAGCGTTTTTATTAAATCCGTGGTTGGATAGCAAGATTATACTTTGTTTTACTTTAATCCCTTCCCCAACAAAACAATGACGAAAGCGTTTCCTGAAAATTGTATTGAGTTCAATCATTTTTCAGAAAGATTGACGCATTATGTCACTCTTTGACCACAGACATTTGTTTGGAAATGACTCTGAGTGTAGTGCTATGGAAATTTCTTCCGACAGGGCGTTCTAAATTCGACTTTTCAGACGATCACAATACTACTATTTACCATGTACGAGGCTTGTGCCAAAAGTAAGGTCTCCATATTTTTAAAAAATCGAAAAAATATTTTTATTGAACTTTTTTGACATGAATGTATTCAGTATATAATGTTCACTATTTTTCAACGTAGTCACCGATCACATCGATGCACTTTTTTAATCGATCTGGTAGCTTTTTTATCCCTGCGTCATAGAAATTTCCGTCCACCTCTTTCTCAAAGTATTCCTTCACTGCAGTCTTCACTTCTTCGTCTGCTTCCATCCTTTTCCCACCCAAATGTCTTTTCAGGTAAGTGAACAAGTGGTAGTCGGATGGGGTGAGGTCTGGGCTGTAAGGGGGATGGGGGAGAACGTCCCAACCAAACTGATCCAAAAGGGCTTTTGTGTCCCGGGCCACGTGAGGTCGAGCATTGTCGTGCAGGAGGCGCACACCCTTGGTCAGCATCCCAGGTCTTTTGGATTTTATGGCTTTCTTCAATTTTCGTAAGGTCTCACAGTAAGCTGCTGCGTTTATGGTGGTCCCAGTTGGCATGAAGTCTATAAGAAGGACTCCTTTCCTGTCCCAAAACACACTTGCCATGATTTTTCTTGCAGATTGAGTCACCTTAAACTTTCTCTTTTTTAGGGAAAATGAATGCCTCCACTCCGTTGATTGCTGTTTCGACTCAGGGGTGAAGTGGTAAACCCAGGTTTCATCACCTGTCACGATGGAGTCTAAGAAACCTTCTCCTTCATCACCATAGAGCTGCAAAACCTCGCGGGACGTCTCAAGGCGTTGTCGTTTGTGATCCTCTGTCAGCATCTTTGGCACCCATCTTGCACTCAATTTTCGGTATCCAAGTTCATTCAGGATTCTGTTGATCGAGGATTTGGGTATGTCAAGCTGTTCTTCAAGTTGTCGAACTGTCAAACGTCTATCTTCACGAACTGCAGACTCAACTTGTTCCTTGACATCGTCAGAAAAAGAAGGCCTTCCGCTTCTGGGCTCATCATGGATATCCGTCCTCCCTTCTGCAAATTCTCTGCACCACTTTCTTACATTTTTAATAGACATACAGGTCGATCTATAACTGTCACACAATTGTCGACGGATGGCCGAGGGTGTCTCACCACGGTTCTGAAGAAAACGAATCACTGCGCGGATTTCACTCTGAGCGTGTACTGATAGAGAGGTGGACGCGGACGGCCTCGAAGCATTCATCGTTATCGCTTGTCAAAGCTGCACTAACCGTCCGATCCGATTGTTTTTTTGTTTTTTTTTTTTTACCTGAAAGGGGATGAGCCAAGCTTTACGGCAGTGCAGCCAACTTTTGAAACAAAAAATTCTCTTACTTTTGGGACAAGCCTCGTAAACATGGAAGTAAAAATAATTATTTCTCATTTCCCGAATGATTGAACAATTTAGCTTTTCTCCTCTCCATTGCCTACAGAATGATCACGTTTTGGAATCGGCACCTCTCTGGCAAATTGATTCCGGATGATTACACTGAGGTGATGGTTACAAATTAATTTGGATTTCCCATAAATTAGCAGGTGCCTGAGTAATAAATAAGATGGAACAAAGTTGGGCGTTGATGTAAATATCCATCTTGTCCAAAATCGGTTCTTGTAAATGCTGGCTTGATTGTTTTAAGTATCATGTAAACTCATGATAATTATATCTTTGCTAATTCAGATTATTGACTTTTCTTAGACATTGTAGGAGAGGCGCTGACTCCAAAAAGTGATCATTGTGGTTGCAATTGAGAGGTGAAATTGGAGGTCTTTCAATCATTTGAGAAATGAGAAATAGTGTTTTCTTTATTGTTATTGTGGGACGTTATCCAATTATTGGGGAAGAGGTCAGGTCAATGCGAGCAGTATATTTTTTTCTCCTTTTGAGTTTTTTCGTTGGCAAATCATTTGGACGTCGGTTTAATTTTATTTTTGAAAGTTTTTTTTTTATCCTGAATACTCTTTCTTTAGGCATGATTGAGATGTTGATAGACTATCAGCATTATGGTAAATTTCCTTTTTCCAGGTGCAAGAACTACTTCAGTATGATCTTGGAAGAAGAAAGCATCCTAGAAATAGACAAATATTTGTGCCGAGTTCTTCACAACGACTGTTGGGAATGTCGGCGGCTCGAAGAGACAGGACGGTGTGTTCTTAACGAATTGGGCACCGCAGCTCAATCTGGCCTTGGCGAAGGTGAACTGACTTATCGACTTGCAACGTCTTCAGAGAACATCAAGACTAACGTGTCATTGGTTGTGTCGCATGTTGTTGAGTGAGTATTCGTTTAGTTTGCAGTTGGTCGATAGCTGATAGAAGATGTTCACCGCCTTAGCTGGCTTAAGATGTTAAGTGTGAATAGCCAAGTTAGACGAGATCCACCAGGCTGATATATTTTTCCTGTGAAATGGCTCAAAAATGATCAAATTTTACTATTAGGTGAAACCAGGACCTAATCATGCGTTTCTGCCCATATTTATGGCGTTAACTTTATTTTAAACCTACAGAAATAGGTACTTGAAACGTATCCAAACAAATAGCGTAAAAAATGGCTAGTAAATGGGTTTTTCTTCTTTTTTTTTAAATGTATGTGGAGATTGAGAGAGCTCAAGGATGAGACTTAAGCAGAGTTCAGAGGCCTCCGTTAAATGCGTTAATGCGTTTTGTGTTGAATCTGGCTAAACATGGTGGGGACTTGTAAGCTCCGTCCATTTGAATGCGGCAGTTCATAAACAATAATCTACCCAAAGCATCAACTGATACCTTGCTAAGTGACTGACGGGAAAGTTTTCGGAAATGCTCTCACGTTGCTATCAACAATCGCTAGTTGCCGAGAGCTTGTCTGCGCTAGAAAATATTTAATGAAAGAAATAGAATGCATTTGCATTTGCGGCAAAAACCATAGCTACTTCGAAATTTCTATGGCCAATCAGAATGCTCAACACAATGACGCTAAACGCATCACTGCATTTGACAGATGCCTGTGAACCCAATCAGCCTTGTGATTAGCCGATGAAATTTCAAAGAGTTTGTGGTTTTTGCCGCCAATGCAAACGCATCTGATTTCTTTCATGAATATTTTCCCGTGCAGCGGATGAGCTCACGGCAACTAGCAATTATTGTTGATCGCAAGGGAAGAGCATTTTGGAAAACTTTCCCATCAGTCGCTTAGCAAGGTACCTATCAGTTGACGCTTTGCGTAGATTATTGTTTATGTACTACTGCACTCAAATGGGCAGAGCTTACAAGTCTCCACCATGTTTTGCCGGATTCAATGCAAAACGCATCAACACATTTGACGGAGGCCTGTGAACCTTGCTTTAGGTGATCCTGGCCTCTACAAAGCCTCCTTGATCAGTTTAAGCTAGTATGGTCATATTTACTTTGAACCTTGGAGGAAGGAAGGAAGGTTTCCCTGAATATCTCTCCAGTTGTACATTGCAGCATGGGCTGAGGATAGCGAATTGCGAGTCAATTGGGATCAGTGCTGAAGACAATTCAGAATGGTATCCTTCCTCAAAAGTAGTCATCTAAGGCAATAAACAGGAAGTACCTCAATGACTTGTGTTGTAGGCAACCGCACCTGCTGAGGACGCTCCTTTTCGGCCATCATGCCCTGCGGTTACTATTGGAAGCCATCCGATCGCGGCATTACGATGCTGTTGCGTCTTTGCACTGCCTGTTCAGTACGCTTGGCATTGAAAACCCTCAAAAGCCAATTCAGGTACATGTTCAAAACTCATGCCCAATCAGCATTTTTTAGCATTTACTACTGAAGTATTGGATGTTTACAACTCCATTCATTTGTAGTTGTTTACAACTCAGTGTAGAATAAGTACGTTTTCCAGGTTTGTACACTCTGCGATGTTTCTGGAATGCGCAAAGAGTCAAACATCAGTTTCCTGTTGGATGACGGTTCAATCGTACTTGCAAACAAGGAATCGCTGAGCCATGGTAGTCCGATGTTTGAAGCCATGTTTCGAGGGGGCTTCGTCGAATCGCAACAATCTACCGTCCAGATAACGGATATTTCTTCAGAATGCCTCACACATCTGACCCGGGTTATAGATGAGTATTGCGTCTGCGCGCTTCCAAAAGACCACAAGACGCTTATGGAGATGGTCATTGCTTCAGACAGGTTCCTTCTCCCCGATCTCAGCTCCAAGGTGAGTTTTTCTTTAGTGCTGGAATATAATTATTCTATGATGCTAGCGTAGGCATCAGGATATTTCTACATGCATGTTGGAAGGTTCTCTTCAAGTTGGTTCACATTCAGTTGTGTAGAAATCGAGTGTCTGTGTTTGACAGCGCCCAATCCAATTGCAGTGAGACCGGCTTTTCCTTTTAGCGAATTTTTGCAGTAAATGGTGCTATTTTTTGGCTTACTCAGAAAAACAATATCATCAAATTTTGACCTACAAACACATAAAAGATCTGTTTCTTGGGTTAGAGAATCGGATTCCAAACATTTCTTTATTTTATGTTTTTTATTGTATAACTACTTGAATGTCAACATTTTTTAACGTTCCAACCAAAAAAAGGTTTGGTAACTGTAAGAGAAAACTCCGTAGCAGCTGTTGCAATTTTAATCATGTTCATATTTCTTAATTTTTAAATTAAAGGCGAAATTTGATGCCTAACGGAACAGCTGCAGAGAGTGTTTGACGACCATTCCAAAGAGTGCCAAATTTCTAAAACTCCCAAATTCAACACAAAAGCTGCGATAACTCGAGAATTAGTGAAACTATCAGCCCTGCGGTGGTCTCATTCGATTAGGCAAAAATCTATAGAAATCAGTACCAAATACACATTTGTCTGAAAAACAATAGCTCTCAAATTATCACAGCTTTTGTGTGGAATTTTTGAGGTATTGAAAATTTTGCATTGATGGTATAACTTGAGCTTATATTATGGTGTTCTATACTTAATGGGATCCTCATAAATCACGCTCTTTAGCTGTATCGTTAGGCAATCAACTTAACTTTAAGTAATAGCGAACAATAAAAATTGTCAAGGATTTTGTCCTTAATTGCCAAAATGTTGGTTGGTGGAAACGTTCGCAAGAGTTTGGGTGAGGTAATATGGGTTGGTGGTAGTGGATGGTCTTTCAAAATCTTGATTGAAGCGAAGGAATAATGAACAACAGACTGTACAATCGTTTGCAGTGTTCTTAATTTTTGGCCACACTAGCTCCGTTGTCTAGTGTTCAACGCCTGAACCGTTTCACGTGGAAGTCGGCTGGAGATTTTCAATAGATTAAATTATTGATTAATTTAGAAACTTAGATTAATAATGATTTACTATAATTTATGAGTAATCACATACAGTACTTCCTTGTTATACATATATCGACTATATTTTGATTTTCCAGACTCAAAAATATTATACCTATTTAAACGCTGGGGGACTAGAAATGCTTCTTTATGTCAGCTGAATGTTGATTGATTTGTATTATTAATGCCACACACCAAACTTACTGATAATTCGTATTTCCAGTTATTTTATTCCTGCACTTTAGTATATTAGGGTCTATACTGCTCTAAAAACACTCCATTTCACATAACTTTTATGTATCTATTGAATCACACACCGTACTTCCGCATTATGCATTTTATTGAGTATTTCGATTAATAAAGGCCGTGAAAAAATCAGTATCTTTGTCACTGGAGGTTCATAGAAATTATCCCATTTTACAAAACTTGGAATCTTTGTTAAATCGTTATGTTAGGATCACATATTGCACTTGCGCACTGTTAACCTAGTTGGTGAGTTTTTCTATTTGTGAGTTCTCCTAGCTATTTGTTTAGTATCAGTTGTAGAATAGTGGCACCCTTAGTAGGAGCTGTCTTGATTCTATAATCAAGGTTATTCCAGTTACTGATTCAAACATGGAAGTAATGGTTGATCTATGCACACCATTGGTTTTGCTTTTGTCGTAGATACTGTCGGTAGTAATGGACTCGGCTCTCACGCATTCCACTTGCGCGGCTATCTTCGAATGGGGCGTACTTACCGGGCAGAACGTGCCGCTGACTGAGGACGTCCCAGTGCAAGTGATTAAGTATATCCTCGCAGCTGATATGCCGGCTGCTCATAGGGCTCAGGCCATCAAGACTATAGTCAACGGCAACCTGACCAATGAATTCTTCACCCTCGTCTCTGACATAGTCAGTACAAGCCTTAAATCGTACACTAGATCTTATAAATACTCGTGCCAAAAGATGTACAACGTTCGTTGATGGAAATGTGGATTTTTAAACAGCTTCCTTGTTCAGTTAAGTAAGCTGTTCGCATTTAATGTCTCCAAGAGCTATAAACTAATTTTTATTCCTCTCAAAATTTTTCACCTTAAATAGTCGTTGAACTGATGTATTCAAGGAAGAGGCGTTTTGCTTCATTGTAGATATTCGATTAAAACAATTTAACTGTCTTTCATTTTTCAACTGCTGTTGACTTAAGCAGGGTTCGCAAGCCTCTTTCATATGCATTGAATCCGGCAAAACGTAGTGGGGACTCATGAGCTCCGCCCATCCAAATGAGGCAGTAAAGGAAGCGTCAACTGATACCTTGCTAAGCGACTGATGGAAAAGTTTTCAGAAATTAGCTCTTCTGATGCTATCAACAATCGCTAGTTGCCAAGAGCTCATCCTGCTCGGAAAAATAGCTAATGAAATAATCAAATACGTTTGCATTTGTGGCAAAAACAACGCCCACCTCGAAATTGCAACAAACTGGAAATCAGAAGGACAAACGTCTTGATGGGAAATGCATCAACGCATTTGACGGAGGCCTTTGAACCCTGCTTTACAAATCATTACCTTGACCTTTCAATACTCCAAGGCGTCAGTTGCGAGTTTAATAGGGCTAGTCCAGAGTGTGTTGCTGCGAATATTAAGAAGTTGATGATCTGTGGTCAACAGTCATTTTTCAACCTCGAAAATGTCTAAGATCTCTTCGGCTACGATGAAATGTTTGAAGGATTAACTCATAGCGAGCAATGTTGCAGCAAATTAATGTATTTTATGATTTTCCCTGTCGTCACATTTTTCTATGTCCAGGGGTAGAAAAAACAGGTGACTTATTCTCAGATTCTTTATTCGCTGGCCGAGCACTTTCGCCTGTTCAGGCAGCAAATAAAGCCTTGGTTTTTCACCCCCTCACACCATCCCCAGGGCATCAAATATATTTTTTTTCGATAGTTTTGAAGATTGCGTAAGAAATACATATTATGGGCGAGCGCCAAGTGCAGTTTACACATTGTTGATTTCGAGCAACTGTCCAAAACTGAAGGGAGGCTTTGCTTGGACGGATAATGTGAACCTTTGTTGCCTATGAGGACGAAACGTGGCCGCAATAATGACGTACAGGCCTGGATAGAGATTGAAGTTGTGTCGCAGTTGTTTCCAGTTGACAAATGCTCCCGTATCGGCCTCAGGTGGCACGACTAGGAAATATTCGGCACTCAATCGTTCGTTTCTCTCGTCCGCCTAGAAAAGATTATCCGTATGGAGATTTTTTGGTTTATTATTCAATAATAAATTTTTGTAATCGCTCACTAAAAAAAAAGTCTAACCCCTCGAAATTTGATGTTTTACGTTTCAAAGTATGTAGAATCCGATTATTGAATACAAAATTACTGTACGTCAGCCATCCGCAGTCAACACAAAGATCAATCTTAGACTGATAATCGCCCCGTTCTTTAGACAAATCGTTACTTCAATTCATAGGAACTTTGGGGGTTTCAAAGAGGGGGGGGGGTGGGTTCGTATTTTCGAAGGTTTTTTGGACCAAGGTGTGTTTGGTTCAATGAGACACCAACGGAGTCATTGCATTGATGATTTTGAGTTATCGCAGCTTCAGTGTAGAATTTTCAGAAATTTAGTAAGTTGGGTATAACTCAAGAAATCTTGGAGCTATAAAAACCGTTCCACACTTGTTGGAATGGTCATCAAACAGTCTCTTCAGCTTTACCGTTTGGCGAACAATTCAGCTCTTAATTTGAAAATTAAGAAAAATAAAAATGAATAAATTGACCATAGTTGCTACAGATTTCCCCTTATAATTACCAATCTGTTTTTTGGTGGAAACGTTCACAAAAAAAGTTACTGTGGGAGATGCTACTGACCACGTTTGGCAGCTGACCCAGTCACAGACGAGGGAACCGGGCGAACTACCAAGCGTTTATTATGTAAAGATTTTAAGGAGTTGATGGGTTTATGATTCAATAATAAACCATTAAAATCGCCCTAGAAAAAAATGTCTAGCCGCCTCAAATGTTGATGTTTCACGTTTCAAAGCATGTAGAATCCGAATATCCAATGTCCGCCGTCAACACTTTTCTCACGAAACTATAAAAGCTAAATTCTTAAAATTTTACTATAAATCAATTGGCCTGACAGTGGCTAAAATCTTCAACTAACTTTTTAGGGCATTTATGTGGAAGTTGGAAGATTTTCAGAAATTTGGCATAACTTGAGAGTTCTTGGAGCCATACAAATCGTTTTACTCCTATACTGGTTGGAATGCTCGTCGAACACCCTACAACTACACCGTAAGGCGAAAAATTTAGCTTTCAATTTGAAAATTGAGAAAAATAAAAATGATTAATATTACAGTAGTTGCTACGGAGTTTTCCCCTTTAGTTACCAATCTGGTTTTCGGTGGGAACGTTCGCAAATGTTTTGAATAATTACCATCACAAATGGATAGTCTTCTTAAATCATAATTGAAGCGAAGGAATAATAAACCAATAGACATTCATTTGCAGCATTTTTTTTTTTTTTTTTTTTTTTGTTGGATATTTGGATTCTACATGCCCTGAAACGTAAAACATCAAATTTTATTGAATAATAAATCAAAATCAAGGTTTTTATGGCAAAATTCATAAATTATTTACTCACTTCATAGTTATGCCCTGTTATTTCTTAGTAGTTATCAGTAATAATCTACTGTGGAATTTATTCACCTTGTAAATGAAAAAAGCGACGTGATGAGGCGGCTCAGGACCATTTTGCACCAGGCAAACGGAGACCGGTAAGGCGTCTTCTTTGTTTGGCGGTTGGATCATGTAAGGATGAATGGAAGTATCGGGATGTTTTTCCGTCGGTCCAAGGCTCAGCAGAAATTGAGGATTCGTCGCAAACAGTTCGAGATCGTTGCGCGATCCGCCAGCGCTCACTCCGGGGATCCATTCGTCCGTTTCTTCGATCACCTTGAATCGCATGCGCAGAATTAAAATTAATGTTTAAAAGTATATTTTCAAATCATTATCCCGCCATTTTATCTACCTATTTTTAACCGAGGTTGCTAGCTCCAATTTTTGTTCGGCATTCTGATATGGCGTGTAGAGAAGAAGGTGTAACAAAAAACGTGATGCCAATTTTCACATTTTTCAGGTTTTTCGAGCACCATTTACAACCACACCAAGAAAAAAATATGAACATTATTGCACTTGGAAGTACCTAGCATAATAAGGGAGCAATCGATGTTTTTATAAATATAGACCTTTGTTTGAGAACTGTTAAGAGAATGGGACTTCTCCAGTTAAATCCATAGCCTCCAAGAACAGTCAACAGCTGCAACTTTATTCAATTGATGAGATGCTGCAACCTGCAACAGCTCGTTCTCTTTTCCTTTATTCTCATTCTCATGTACCGGCTTCTACGCAATTACTTTCTTTTTTCATTCTAACGAGTTTGATTATTTTCTTCTATAAATATTTAAAACCGTGTTCATTAATTAATACAGATTCAACGACACGTCAGGAGGTGAGAAACCTTTGATATTATTTCAAGACCTCATAACTTTCAAAACAAAAACTGTTTTTTCCTAGTTTGCAGACTTAAATTGTTCAAATTTGAGTTTCGTTTTCGCGATCAAAGTTTCGTATTCATTGAACTAAAAGTCGATACTTTTTAGGGCGTATTTATGAAAATAACATTGTTCCAAAATCACTTTTTACTTCCATGTTTACGTAGTAAATGGAAGTATTGAGATCGCCTGAAAAGTCGAATTTGGAACCGAGGTCCTGTTGGAAAAAATTTTCATAGAACTATACTCAAAATCACTTTCTGAACAAGTGTCTTTGTGTCCTCTGTCCGTGGTCAGAAAATGACATAAATGACCATATCTTCCTGAAAAATGAATGAAATTCAACGAATTTTCAGGGAATGGTTTCCTAGTAAATGAGCCAAATTAGGGTTTTCAAAATTTGAAAAACACTGTATGACCAACTTTGAGCACGTTCAGAAAACTTGTTTTTTATTATGGATGACACACAGTGCTTCCGCCTCATGCCGATTTTTTCGCTGTTACGTTTTTCATAGGCCGCGAAAATCAATATATTGACGCATGGGGTCCATAAATGTTCGACGTGAATGAAGCTGGATCTTCATCGCTAAGGTCCCCCACCGTTCATCTGAGCTATTCGCTGGTTTGATGGATATAGAGATCTTCAATGTACTAAAAAATCACTTTATTCGAGTGTTAGGGACGTGAAATTTCTCTAGGCGGGTGAATGAACATAGAGGTCACACATTGAGATCACACACCGTACTTCCGCGTTTTCTTAATATTTTTGGCATCTAGAATACTTACCTATTGGCCGCAAAAATTATTTGAAACCTCTCGAGCTACGAATTTTTGTGTTTTTATGCATAGAAAATCAACAAAATTTGAACTGGGCTCAATCTATGTTACGTTAATAGACACACGAAAGAATGCAGTTACTTGCTTATTATAATTCAAAATTAGGTACCTCAAATCCTTGAGGCCCGTTGATCCATTCCGTGTCCACAACGCCGTATTCGTCATTTACGCAGACGTCCACTTCTTCTTCCTGGAATATATCTTTTTTTTAAATATGTTCACATTTTGGCGTTTTCCTTGAATTTCATTGTTTCATAAAATTCTCACCTGAAGGATTCTCGTCTTTCTCTGGGAATAGGTAATATGATTGGGGACGAAATTTTCTGACGCAGTCGGTCTGCCTGAGGAGATGCCACATCCCATAAAAGTATCACCTCATCACAGATTGATGCTGTTGCTCCTGGAACATGAATGAGTGCCCGCTTTTGGTTTATTATTCAATAGTAAATCATTGTAAAGCCCAAGAAAAAAATTTTCTAACCCCCCTCAAAATTTGATGTTTTATGTTTAAGGCTTGTAGTATCCGAATATCCAGTAAAGAAATTCTGTGGAAACACTTTTCTAACAAACTATAAAAGCTCAGTTCTTTAACCAAATCGCTATCTCAATTTTAACGGTATTTTCGGGGGGTTTCGAGGGTGAGAAAATGGAAGTACTGTGAGATCTATGCTCACCACTGGTTTTCGGATGGTTTACGATCGAGTTAAAATAGGATAAAAGTGTCCATTTATCCCACCAAAAGATCGCTTATTTTCAAAGCGAAAATTATATCAACTATCGTCAAGCGTTAAATCTTCATTTGAAGATTTCCGTAGAAAGAAAATTTTATCGTAGAACGTGATTTGTCGTACGGTGAATTTTTGAAACAGGCACATCTGCGAAATTAGGTCTCTATCAAGCGATGCCGGAAGTTTTCAAGTGGATATTTCGAACGTGAAAACCGCTTATTTATTGTTGCCGAAAACGGGATTATCTTTCCTGTCCGGCCATTGTTCTGTATTACTGTCTTTATTAGCCGAGCGGAGAAGCACGTGAAGGATGTCCTCGTTCCGGTTCGCACTCGTAACGAACTTAAAGCATTTGGATTGAATTGGAGTGAATATGATTATATTGCGGTTGAGACGATATCCAATGATGTAGAATTTGATGGCCAGAAATTGATTGAATTTCAGTGTAACTTCGTCCGAAATGTCCCCCGAAAGACTCAAATTTCATTTGGAGTATTTGCATGGTACCAATTATTAGAAGACTTAGTAGAATTTTCATTGTATTAATATATTTTTCATTTCTCATTGTAGAAGGCCAAAACTCCCAGGTTATGATTCGTATAAGGGTACTTCAAGGGTTTTTTGTGGAGCTTTGAGGGGGAGAAAATTCGTATTTTCAATGTTTTTCAGAAAAAGGTGTATTAGGTATAAATTTCCATAGGTTTTTAGCCGCTGAATCGAATGAGACCATCGCGGGGTCGATAGCTTAAATTGTTCTCGAGTTATCGCAGCTTTTGTGTTGAATTTGGGAGATTTGGTATGAGGGTATAACTCGAGAGTTCTTGGAGCTATAAAAATCGTTCTACACTCGTTGGAAAGTTCATTAACACTCTCTGCAGCTGTACCGTTAGGCGTGAAATTCAGATTTTAATTAGGAAATTAAGAAAAACAAAAATGATTAAAATTACAACAGTTGCGACGGAGTTTTCCCCTATAATTACCACTCATTTTTTTGGCGGGAACGTTGAAACTGTTGGGAATAAGGACTATCACAAATGGATAGTCTTCTTAAATCATTATTGAAGCGATGGAATTATAAACCACTGTACAATCATTTGCAGCGCTTTTTTCTTTGGCTCGCGCACCGTGTAGTATCATGTAATGAGCTTTTGTTGTGGGTACATAATATCCTTGAATGCTGGAGGTTTTTATATGTTTGTAACGATGAATGACGAGTTTCATGATTTTGGAATTGGTTATATTTGTTAGCGACTCAAACATGGAAGTACTGTGTGATCTATGCACATCACTGGTTTGCAATGGAAGAAAACTAACCAACCTTTGCTCATGCTTCTTCTATGCTGTTCAACCCTACAAAACCCCTTGCTATAAAACACATCGAAGTAAATCACTGTTACGGAACACCATATGATAGTAAAACCATTCCAAAAAAGTTACCCCTCCTTTCCCTTTGTCGACATCCAAAAAAATCATTCGAGATTTGAACTACTAGCCGATTCCGTTCAAATTGGAATCTTGCCGTTCAAATATCTTCCAACTTGCTATTCCTACGTTGAGCGAGGGAACCGATTTCAATCTACAAAATAGAGGAGACCTTTCACCAATGGGCTTCTATCGATTGACCAAAGCTCCCTTCGTATGAGCTGAAGGTTTAATGATCCGAAGGCCTTGACATCGGTTTTAAACTAAAATACTCGGAGAAGAACGCTCGATTCGAATTATTCAACGTAAAAGCAGAGCGGTGGTGTGCATAGATCACACAGTACTTCCATGTTTGAGTCGGTAACTGGAATAACCAATTATAAAATCAACAATATAGATCCTACTAAGGGTGCAACTTTATTACACTATAACTGCTTTTGAAAAACTAGCTAGGAGAAGCCAAAATTAGAAAAACGCACCAATTAGGTTGATATTGCGGAAGAGCAGTATGTGAGCCTAATAATAACGATACAAGCCAAGTTTTGTATAGTGGAATAATTTCTATGAACCTCCAGCGTTATTTTGACGGACTTTGATAATCGAAATACTCAACAAACCGCATAACGCGGAAGAACGGTTTGTGATCCAAACGATACATAAAAGTTTTGTGAATTGGAGTGATTTTTATAGCAAATATAGACCCTAATATACAAAAGCGCAGGAATAAAATAACTGGAAATGTGACTGGTAATGTCGGTGTGTGACACAAATAGTAAGAATCAAACGACATTTAGTTGACCTAAAGAAACATTTCAAGTCCCTCAGCATTCACATAATATAGTTATTTTTGCAGTCTAAAAATCAAAATATAGTCAATATGCGTATAACAAGGAACTCCTGTATGTGACCCACGTGATAAGAATCGGACTTCATCAGGGCAGACACACAGACACCTGTTCAGAAAGTGATTCTGAGTATCGATCTATGAAAATTTCTCCCAACAGTAGCTCGGTTCCGAATTTGACTTTTCGACTTACATACACATGGAAGTAAAATATTGGAACAATGAAGTAAATAATAGTTGTAGACTTTAGCCTTCAAGAACTCAATAATATTATGCTGCACTTCGCAAAAACTGAAAAAATATATATCTAATAGATATGATCTGATGAGAATAGAACAGAATTATGTGCCTGCAGCTGTTATTGTCGCCTTCATCACTTATGTATTTATTTTTTTTTTTTGATATTCGGATATGACATGCCTCGAAACGTGAACATCAAACTTTACGAAGAAGAGGGTTAGTTTTGGGGGGTCTGGACTTGAAGACTCATGGAGAAATCTGAAATTGTTTTCAGGAAAAGGCGTAAATAGTCATCGTAAAAGTGATATTGTTACAAATCGGCTCTTATAAATGCTGAATAGCTCTGTTCAAATATCATGAAAACTGATGATAGTTATAATCAAACAAATGCGGATTCTATAGGTTTCTTCAAGAAATTATAACAGAGGCGCCGACTCCAAAAAGTGATCAATCTGAATTGGATTCAGAGATGAGAGGAAAGTCTTTCAATCATTTGGGAAATGAGAAATAGTAATTTTTATTTTATTATGGGAGGTGATCCAATCAATCAGGAATTGCGGTCAGGTCAAAACGAGTAGTAAAGTACCTAGTCCTTAAAATTTGTAGTAGGTGGTTGAGTTGCTGCGAAGTTGGAGATTTTTGTCATTTTTTCTTTCTCAGAGCTTTTTTTATAGGCTGATAATTTTGAAGTCGGTTTTATTATTATTATTATTTATTATTTTTTTTTTTGAGTTTTTATAGGCACATAATTTTGATGTCGTTTTAATTTTTTTGTAATAAGTTTTTTTTTTTATTTTTAGTGTCTTACAATTATGGACACCTCTCTGCTCATAATTTGCCCAAGCTTTTTCTTTATTGTGTTTTTGTCACTTACTTACTACTAACCAGCCAAAAAGAAAATCATGAATCAGTTGGACACTGAAGATATAAACTGAACTGAATTTGGGTTTCTTGGTCAACATACCGGATGCTTAGATCCTATTGAAATAAAATTAACTAAAACCAGTGGTGTGCATAGATCACACAGTACTTCCATGTTTGAGTCGGTAACTGGTATAACCAATTATAAAATCGAGAAAATCGTACGAAGGCCGAAACGTGACCCTAGCGGTAAAAATCAGGCGTCATTCACTCGCCATTACAAATATTTCATACCTTTAGCGTCAAATGTATTGATTTTTGCACCCTGTAAAAAGCTCAACAGCGATAAACGGCGTAGGGCGGAAGTACGGTATGTGATCAAAACAAAACAAAACATGGTCGTTGTAGGTCACATTTAAAGCAAAGAGACCCGAAAGTTACAAAAGCGCTAAGTGAAATAACTGAAATTGCGTTTAACAAGGAAGTACTGCAGGTGACCCCGATAATAAAAATCAAGCAACATTCATCTGTCATAAAGAAAAATTTTAAGTCTAAATTATATTCACTCTTGTGGTCTATAAAAATCTCTAATGCAGAAAAAAAAACGGCATATGGCGGAAGTACTGTGTGTTATCCAAACTATACAAAACAAGTTCTGTGAACGTGGTCAGAGTTGGTCAAATATATAGCAAAGAGCCCCAAAAAGTACAGTAACTGAAAATGCGTTTTGCGAGGAAGTACTGCAGGTGACCCCAATAATAAAAAACAAGCAATATTCAGCTGTCATATAGAAAATTTAAAGTCTAATGTATATTCACTCTAGCGGTCTATTGAAATCTCAAAAGTTAAAAAATGGCATAAAGCGGAAGTACTGTGTGTTACCCAAACCATACAAAACAAGTTTTGTGAACGAGGTCAAAGTTGGTCATATTTATAGCAAAGAGACCCTAAAAGTACAATTACGCTTAATAAAATAACTGAAAATGGTTTTACGAGGAAGTACTGCAGGTGACCACAATAATAAAAATCAAGCAATATTAGGCTGTCATATAGAAAATTCAAGGTCTAATGTATATTCACTCTTGCGGTCTATTAAATCTCAAAAGTTAAAAAAAGGCATAATGCTGAAGTACTGTGTGTTATCCAAACTATGCAAAACAAGTTTTGTGAACGAGGTCAAAGTTGGTCATATTTAAAGCAAAGAAACCCATAAAATACAAATTAAACAACAGAAAATGCGTTTTACGAGGAGGTACTGCATGTGACCCCAATAATAAAAATCAAGCGATATTCAACTGTCATATAGAAAAATTTTAAGTCCTCCAGCGTTCAAATATATTCATTTTTGTGGTCTATAAAAATCAAAATGTAGCAAATGTGCAAATAACGCGGATGTACTGCATGTGACCCATTTCATAAAAATCAGGCATCATTCAATCGTCCACCCCAACATTTTAAGACCTCAAACATTCAAATACATTGAGTTTTGCGGCCTGTAAAAATCAAAATACAAAACATGCACTTGTGAAATCGTGAAAAACGCTCATAACGTGGAGGCACTGTATGTGACCCACTATAGAAAAAATCTAGTGTTTTCTGCTGGCCATAACCGACATTTCAAGCCCTCAAACGTAGAAAAATATTGACTCTCATAGCCTGTAAAAATCGAAACAGAAAAAACTTTGAACGCTTATATCTCGGAAGTACTGTGTGTAATTCAAAATCCGGAAAAACCTAATTTTGCACAATCACTGGGAAAACATTCCCTTAAAATTTCATAGGGTTTCATCCATTTTTCAGGGAGATATGGCGATTTATGTCAGTTTGTGACCACAGACGGACGGACAGACGGACACACAGACACACAGACACACAGACACACAGACACTTGTTCAGAAAGTGTTTCTGAGTATACTACTATGAAAATTTCTTCCATCAGGACCTCGGTTAAGAATTCGACTTTTCAGACGATCACAATACTTCCATTTACTACGTAAACATGGAAGTAAAAAGAATCCGATCGAACTGACTGGGGCTGAACGACAGAGGAAAACACACACCGAAAAAAAAACAACAAATAAGAACCAGCACGTCAACCCCAGTAAACTCTTTCTTTTAAAGTCTGTTAAAAATGCTTATTTACCTTGGCAATCGAATTCATCAATGGTTAACGGGTAATTATCGCCGATAAGTCACGCGATTCACGATCGCCAATACCAAGAAGTTTTTTCCCTGACTGATAAACGTAGCAGGTTTTCAAGTGCTCGCAGTTTTGATCGACAGTCCTAAAGTTAAGAATAAATAGTTTCTCAATAAATGGTATCGTTTTCGTTTAAATTACCAAGGATTTTCCCTTATCGCGTTGACGCTTCTTCGACCAATCGAATCGACGAACGGAGGCACGTGTATCGACACACTTATTCCACTTAACTGGCTGTCCGAATTGGATTTCATCAATTTTAGCGCTATTTCTCCATATTTTATCGAAAGTCGTCGTGTATTTATGAACACTTGCTAGTCACGTTGATCTATAATTCAACTTGGCGTGTACACTAGGAAGATACTCACTCGGTCAGTGTGGTCGGTGGCAAACAAGCGACTGGGCAGCTCACGCACACTTGTGGCCGATTAGGCGGTAGCGAAGGCGTTCTGCGCCGATCGACCGCTGCAGATCCGTATTACTGACCTCCAACGTAATTGCTGGCCGTCAGCATATCCCAAGCGTACTTAGCGAAGTCACCTTATAAACAAAATGGCGACGGAAAAATGAGCATTGTCATCTAAATGGGAGAAAATCGAGGGAATCAAGTAGCGGCGCATGGGTAAGAAATAAGGAATGGGCACAGTATTGTTTCATTGTAATTAATTCTTGAATATTAACTGTAGCTAACTGAAAAGGAATGAGCAACACTGGCCTTTCATATTCTCCTCAATAGTTACAGGCTCATAAACCACAAACGGTTGGAAATATTGGCTTTTATAGCCTGTGAAAATCGAAACAGAAAAACCATTGAACCGTTATATCTCGGAAGCACTGTTGTCCAAAATCTGGAAATGGCTAATTTTGTTCATTCACCAGGAAAACATTCTCTAAAAATTCCATTGTGTTTGTAAGATTTTTCACAGAGATGTATATTGAATACTAATTTTTGCAGCGTTAACAAATCTCAACAGCAAAGAAACGGAATACGGCGGAAGTGCAGTGTTACCCAAACCGTACAAAACAAGTTTTGTGAACAAGGTCAAAGTTGGTCATATTTAAAGCAAATTAATAGACCCAAAAATTACTAATCAAATAACTGAAAATTCGTTTTACGAGGCTGTACTGCATGTGATCCCAAAAATAAAAATCAAGCGATATTCAGCTGTCATAAAGGAACATTTTATGCCCTCCAGCGTTCAAATATATTCATTTTTGCGGTCTATAAAAATCAAAATGTAGCCTATATGCGAATAACGCGGAAGTACTGTATGTGACCGACTTGATAAAAACCAGGCATCATTCAATCGCCGACCCCAACATTTCAAGACCTTGAACGTTCGAATACATTGAGTTTTGCGGCCTGTAAAAATCAAAATACAAAACATGCACTAGTGAAATCGTGAAAAATGCTCCTAACGTGGAGGCACTGTATGTGACCACTATAAAAAAAATCTGGAGTTTCCTGCTTGCCATAACCAACATTTCAAGCCCTCAAACTTAGAAAAAGATTGACTCTTATAGCCTGTAAAAATCGAAACAGAAAAAACTTTGAACGCTTATAACTCGGAAGTACTGTACGTAATCCAAAATCGGGAAAACCCCAATTTTGCACAATTAGGTACTGGGAAAACATTCCCTTAAAATTTCATAGGGTTTCATCCATTTTTCAGGGAGATTATGGCGATTTATGTCAGTTTGTGACCACAGACATACGGATACACAGACACTTGTTCAGAAGTGATTCTGAGAATACTACTATGAAAATTTTTTCTAACAGGACCTCGGTTCCGAATTCGACTTTTCAGACGATCTCAATACTTCAATTTACTACGTAAACATGGAAGTAAAAACCTACTTTTTTAAATTATTTTATTTTTTAATTATTTGCCTATCAAATAAATTCTAAAAAGGAAAAAATAACAAAAATATCCCAACTTCGCAGCAACTCGTTCACCAACTACACCTACTACACCTACACTACTTTACTACTCGTATTGACCTGATCACTTCCTGATTGATTGGACAACCTCCCCTAATAATATAAAAATTCTTCTTCTTCATCTGCCTATCCACTACTGAATGCTGGGATTACACTTCAGTACGCTTCCCTGGTGTTGCAGCACGCTTAATTTCACAAATCGTTCTTAGACCAGTCCAGTTGACGTATACATATTTCTCAACTACATCATCTGATTCCTTCCAACGCCTCTCCTTCCTTTAATTTTTCCTTCTAGAATTAGTTGAAGGAAGTTGTACTTGCCATTTATAATATTTCTTTATTATAAATTTTACTACCTACTATTTTATTTTGGTGTATAATTCAATAATAAACCATTGTAATCGCCCAAGAAAGAAAATTTTCTAACCCCCTTCAAAATTTGATGTTTTACATTTCAAGGCATGTAGAACCTGAATATCCATTTTTAAAAAAACGCTGCAAATGATTCTACAGTGGTTCAATAATTCTTGCTTCAATAATGATTTAAGAAGATTATCCATTTGTGATAGTACGAGTCGTAATTATTCTGAACATTTTTTGTGAACGTTCCCACCGAAAAACAGAAGATGGTAACTAAAGGAGGATATATAATGGATTCTACATGCCTTGAAACGCAAAACATCAAATTTTGAGGGGGTTAGAAAAAAAAATTTCTTGGGCGAGTACAAATGGTATATTATTGAATAAAAAAAATAAAAAACCCAAAATTCTGTCTGTCCGCCGTACGCCGTTAACTCTTTTCCGGCCATCTATAATAGCTACATTCTTGAAATTTTCATCAAAAATCAATCTCGGTCATACGACGGCCCAATTCTTGAACCGCATTGCTAGCTCAATTTTAAGGGTATTTTTGGGGGGTTTTGAGGGAGAGAAAATTCATATGTTCCTAGGTTTTTCAGAAAAATGTGTATTTGTATCTATTTCTATAGATTTTTGGACGCTGAATCGAATGAGACCATCGCGGGGTCGATAGCTCTACTGGTTCTCGAGTTATCGCGCTTTTGTGTAAAATTTGGGAGATTTTCAGAAATTTGACATGAGGGTATAACTTGAGAGTTCTTGGAGCTATAAAAATCGTTCAATACTCATTGGAATGGTCGTCAAACACTCTCCCCAGCTGTACGGTAGGGCAAAAAAATGGAGAGACGCCGACAATCTGGAGGCGATTCGAAGGTGAAAGGAAAGTCTTTCAATCATGAAGTGATCAGGTAACACGAGTAGTAAAGAACTCCTTAAAATGTGTAGTTGGTGAATAATATGTATATTATAATAATATAATATTATATTTATTATTTATTTATTTTATTTACTATTTATGATTATTATATAATATATCATAATATATTATGTATAATATAATACCTACATAATATATATTATAATTTATAAATATATAAATAAATAAACATTAAATTAAACTTGACTAACACACGCTTTTAATAGGTATCTCATCAGCCGGCCATTATTCTCGAAGTTTCTCTGTGTAATCAAAAATCAAAAAATAAATAAATCAATCAAATATCAAAATATCAAATATCATATATCATATCATATCATATATCAATAAATAAATCAAAAATGAAATCACTACACTAGTCTCGACCCGAATGAGCACACCCAAGGACGCGAGCCAAGGGGAACACACGCAGCGAGAGCTTGTCAACGCGTGACTAAACGTTTGACATCTCGATACACGATAGCTGGGAATTATCATTTTCCTTGATGAGTCAAATGACACCCTTCATTTTCTTTGGTTTCGAGTTATGACGCTGATTCGAAGAAGACGGAAACGATGACTCCGTTTTCCGTCAAGGGGATGGGATTTTTCTCATCGGTAATCGGTATCCGTCGACCGTGGCCATAAGAAATCAAAGGTACGATACTCAAAAATTCGGAAGTTGATAATGAACATTAAAGTTAAATTTTTCTTCTCCAGGTGGTCGCATTACTTCTTTTTGTAGGTTGAGGGGGAGAAAAACGAGGCGACCTCTTCTCCATTCTTTTTTATTATCCAGCCGAGTACTTTCGCCCGTTCGGGCTTCTTCAGGGCATTATAGGACCAAGGGTACCTATGGCCATAGGTACCCTTGGTCCTATAATGCCCTGAAGAAGCCCGAACGGGCGAAAGTACTCGGCTGGATAATAAAAAAGAATGGAGAAGAGGTCGCCTCGTTTTTCTCCCCCTCAACCTACAAAAAAAAATTAAAGTTAAAGTACCAACAACAGCGAATGGATGATATTGAAAATTGAAGTCGACAAAATCACTTAAAATTGAATTGAGGGCCGTCAAACGGTGATTTGATGAGAAATTCACTTAACCGACTTCGAAGGAATTGATTTGCAGATTTTTACTCAGGATCACCTTCTGGACAACTGTCTGTGTCCGTCAGTCTACGGCCACAAATTGACGTAAATCGTCATATCCCCTGAAAAATGAATAAAACTCAATTACATTTCCAGAAAATGTTTTCACGCTGAATAGCTAAATTAGCTTTTATTGAAATTTGAAAAACACATTGTGCATTTGATATATTAGATAGTTTTTTCTGTTTCGATATTTTCAGTCTATAAAAGTAAACATTTTTTTACGCTTGAGGTCATAAAATATTTGTTATGGCGAGCAGATCACACAAGATTCTCGTATATCAGGTCACACACAGTACATCCACGTTGCACACGGTGTAGTTCCATGTTATGAGCTTTTTTGTGGGTATCTTGTAATGGCTACAAAAATCAATATTTTTGAAAGCTGGAGGTTTTAAAATGTTTGCAACAAAGAATTAATACGATTTGAGGGCTGATGACAGGTTTTTAGGTGTCGTTTCTATAAACATGATCTCATTTTACAAAAGCTGGCTTGTATTGTATAGTTCTATTTTTGAGTCTCCAGGCTAGTTTTTCAATAACTGTTTGTAGTTGTTGTAAATTAAAGTAGCGGCCTGCGTACGAGTTTCTTGATTAATTTGACAATCTACTGGTTACTGACTCAAAAATGGAAGTACTGTGTGATCTTTGCACACCACTGGTTTACTTTCCACTGTTTACTTAGTAAATGGAACTATTTATTTTCATGTCTGAGGGTTGTGAGGGGTAGAAAAACTTGGCGACTCATTCTCCAGTTCTTTATTGCCTGGCCGACCACTTTCGCCCAGTCGGGCATCTTTAGGGGTACGTGGAGCCATAGGGTCCACAGCCACCATAGGGTCCACCAGGCTGAATGAGTCGCCTTGTTTTCCTCGGACATCAAGAAATGCGACGAGAAGGAAAATAACTATTTGTTTTTAGGTTCTTCGAGCGCCAATTCCAACTACGTCGAGAGAAAATATAATCATTCCTAAGTTGAAAGCCCTCAACAAGAGCCTTCCAACGATGGTAGAAAATTGGTTGGTTTTACGTAGGGAGCAATGCAAGTTTTTATGAAGCTGTTTTTGAAACCCCATAACCTATGAAAGGAAACTGCTTTTTCATCTTTTTAATCTTAAACTGTTGGAATTAAAGTATAGTATGCACACAGTTGAGTAGGGTATAGTTTGTTATTGATTGATCCAAAGCAAGACCCGATTTATAAAAAAACCTGTTTTTGACATTCTGGAGGCAATTGAGAGGAGAGAAAGGACAGTGTCATTCAATCATGGGAGATTCCCAAACCGACCAGGAAGTGTAAGAAGAGTAGTAAACTCTGTTAATAAAGTCTCACATATTTATCATCATAATAGGAAGCCCATGCAGTTGGTGAATCCTCAGATAATATTCTCTACTTGCGCCACTGCTACGATTCATTCCACATCATATTATATGTAAAAATATAAAGACTCTCGCAAAAATTCGTAATCTCGTCACCGCTGGACTCATTGCATAACGAATTCGCTTCTTCAAATGTTACTTCTATTTTCGGACAGTTCGTTCCCAGTTTGGAAGTCCAAATCGGTTGAAAGGTGATCTAGAAATCTCTCCAGGTAAAGGTCACGTTGGAAGGCGATTTCGCAAACTTTCACTCGGCCATCACTTCGAAAGGATTCCCCTTTTCTCTTCCATGTTTACGTAGCAAATCAAAGTATTTTGAACGTCTGAAATTTGGAACCGAGGTCTTGTTGGAAGAAATGTTCACTGTTCTACTATACTGAGTCACTTTTTGATCAACTGTCTGTGTGTACGTCTGTCCGTCGTCAAGAAACGTCGTAAATCACCATATCTCCCTGTTTGATAAAATCAAAAAACTCTTACTAAGGGTGCAAGGTTAGCAGGTTAGGGTGCACTTTGGAGAAAAACTAGCCCGGAGAACCCAAAAATAGAAAAACGCTCGAATTATGTTAATAATGTGGAAGCACAGTACGTGAACCTTACGTAACGATGCAAGCCAAAAAAAGTTTAAAAAATTGGAAAACCGACTTCAAAATTATTTGCCTATAAAAAAAACACTTTGAAAAGGAAAAAATAACAAGTGTCCCTACCTCGCAGCAACTCGATTTCCAACTACTCATTTCAAGGACTACTTTACTACTCGTACTGACCTAACCATTTCCTGATCGATTGGACCACCTCTCCGAATAATATATAATTTTTAAACTTCGCTGTTGGGGTTGAGGGGGAGAAAACCACGGCGACTCGTTCTCCTGTTTTTTATTGTTGGCTTGCCAAGCACTTTCGCCCATTCGGGCATCATCAGGGCTTCGTAGCACCATTACAGGTATCCACGGCCGTGGATACCTGTAATGGTGCTACGAAGCCCTGATGATGCCCGAATGGGCGAAAGTGCTTGGCAAGCCAACAATAAAAAACAGGAGAACGAGTCGCCGTGGTTTTCTCCCCCTCAACCCCAACAGCGAAGAACGGAAAGAGCGACAAAACCACAACAAACAAAATAATTTTTAAATTTCTCGTTTTCCAAATGATTGAAAGACAACTGTACACCTCTCGAATGGAAAACTTTTAGGAGTCGGCGCCTCTCTGGCAGAATGACTACCGGATAGTTACAATTAAATTTGAATTTACAATAAGTTAGATGGTGCCTAGGTAATCAGGCTGGGTCTGGATGTAAATATCTATGTACAAATGTGAAATGGTTTTTGGGAAAAGGCGTAAAAAAATAGTCATTGTCAAATTGATTTTGTTAAAAATCGGCTCTCACATAAACGGTGACTTCCTCTCTCCAAGTTTCATGAAAACTCATTTTATTTATATTCTTGCTATTCGGATTCTATAGGCTTATCTAAGAAATTATAGAAGAGGCTCTGACTTCAAAAAGTGACCATTCTGGAGGCGATTGAGAGGTGAATAGGATAGTCTTTCAATTATTTGGAAAATGAGAAATAATAATTTTTATATTGTTAGGGAAGGTGGTCCAATTAATCAGGAAGAGTTCAGGTCAATACGAGCCGTAAAGTAAAATATGTAGTTGATGATTGACTTGAGTTTTTCATTTAGGCCTTATTAAAGAAAGTCACAAGAAATTTTGCAATTTTTATGTCCACACTTCCGAAATGAAATCACTTCGATGATTTTGCCTAGCGTTTTTTCTTTCACTTAAAGAAATCAACCTGATTTTCTCGACTATCCAGATAGTTTTACAAGCCTCCCGATAAAAAGTGCTCTGAACCATAAAGCATTGTTCACTCCGCACCGCGAAGACAAAGACATCGCTCTTGTCCAAATCTTAACCGGCTCAAAATCATAATTCGTTTCAGTTTGTTTATTTTTTCGTCTTTGTTGTACCGAAAGCTACTGCATTTCATCTGGGGAACAAGAGGGAAGTGATACGGAATGAATTTGGATTATTCATATCCTACCACCTTCCTATTCTTTTATCTTTTTATGGATTCCCGTTTTAGTTTTATTTCAAGTAGGTAGGCACGTATATCTGCGCCCATTGTCCGTGATCCTCCGTCTGACCTTGGTTCAAGGTGGTCAAACGTCTCCTCGTCGCCAAGGAAGACGGCGCAACACGTAATTGTGAATGCATGCTAATTTCAAGCTAGATTCGTTCGTGTTTAAACAAAAGATTCGATTTTAAGTGATTGCTCGACGGTTTTGAAAATGTGCACCTTTTGAGCCGGAGGAAGTTGATTTTCAACTGCTGTGAGAAAATGCAAAACAATTTGAAATAAAAAACCAATGGTGTGTCACACTGTACTTCCATATTTGGGTCGGTAACTGGAATAACCGATTATAAAATAAAGAAGCTCCTACTAAGGGCGCAAGGTTATTACTCTACAGTTGTTATAAAAAAAAAAAACAAGCTAGGTGAACCCAAAGATAGAAAAACTCATCGGATATGCGGAAGTGCAGTATGTGAGCCTAACATAACGACTCAAGCCAAAATTTGTAAAATGGGATAATTTCTATGAACCACTAGCGTCTAAGTAAAAAAGTAAAAAGCGTCTAGATAGGTAATGATAATGGTTTGATTTTGATAAGATAATGATTTTTTCAGGGCCTGTGTACTCAGTAAACCACGTGAGGCGGAAGTACGGTGTGTGACCCAATTAATAGATAACTAGTTTTGCGAAACGGAGTCATTTTTAAAGAAAGTAGACCCTAAAATATACAAAAGTGCACAAATAAAATAACTGAAACTGGATTATGAGGAAGTACGGTACTGTGTGACATCAATAATAATAATCAGCCGACATTCAGCTGACATAAAGAAACATTCCTAGTCCCCCAGCAGATAAAAATAATCATTTTTGCACAATACAATCATTTTTCCATTCAATCGCCGTCCCAAAAATTTCAAGACCTTGAGCGTTCAATTATATTGATTTTTGCAGGTTGTATAAATCAAAATACAAAACACGCACCAGCGAAATCGCGAAAAACTCATATTGTGGAGGTATGGTGTGTGACCCAATATACTAAGAATCAACCATCATATTATGCTCGCACATTTCAAGATCACAAACGTTTAAAATATTGACTCCTATAGCCTGTAAAAATCGAAACGGAAAAAAACTTTGAACGGTTATTATATCTCGGACGTACTGCGTGTTATCCAGAATTCGGAAATATTTAATATTGCTCGTCCACTAGGAATCATTCTCTAAAAATGTCATCGAGTTTCATTCATTTTTCATGGAGATATAAATATTTTAAATAGCTGATTTCTGCGGCCAATAAAAGTCTCAATAGCCAAAAAACGGGATACGGAAGAAGTACTGTGTGTGATCAAAATTATACATAAAAGTTCTGTGAACGTGGTCAAGGTTGGTCATATTTAAGGCAAATAGAAACCCGACAATCACAAAAGCGCTCGAATAAAATAACTTGAAATGTGTTTTACGAAGATGTACTGTGTGTGACCCCAATAATAAAAATGAAGCGATACTCAGCTGTCATAATAGAAACATAATAGAAACATTTATAGTCCCCTAGCGTTCAAATATATTCATTTTCGCGACCTGTGAAAATCAAAATACAAAATACGTACTAGCGAGATCGTCAAAAAGGCTATACAACGTGGAGGTACGGTGTGTGACGTTTATATCGCGAAAGTACTCAAAGTTATCAAAATCCGAAAACGGCTAATTTTGAACAATTACTCGAAATACATTCCCTTATAATTTCATAGAGTTACATTCATTTTTTTCGGAGATATGACGATTTATGTAGGTAATTTTTTGACCACAGACACACAGACTCTTGTTCAGGAAGTGTTTTTGAGTATAGTAATATAAAAATGTCTTCCAAATTCACCTCCGTTCCGAATTCGACTATTTGGACGATCACTATACTTCTATTTACTACGTATACATGGAAGTAATATATTTTCTATTGAATATGCATCATCAAAACAGTGGTAGTTTCAAGAAATCTTAATAAAAGTTGATAAAACCTCTTTTTTTAAAGCTTTTCATAATATGTTAGGTTTTATAGTATATTATAATTATATTCAATTTTACCATGCCATACCCGACTTTGAGAGAAAACACTATTTTTGTGACATAGCGACCGACTGTTTTACACCTTCTTGTCACTGCTCTAAATCGTTCTACTTTATTACAAAAATGCAACAATACAGTCACATAGGACACCTCAGAGGCCATTTACGACTGAGACAAGTGCTAAAAACCAGAAATCGTACCTAAGCTCCTTGGTTGAGTCGTCGCATGTCTCATCGTACTGGGTTGGTGAGGGGGAGAAGAACTAGGCGACATGTTCTCCGATTTTTTATTTACTGGCCGAGTACTTTCGCCCCTTCGGGCATCCTCAGGGCGATGTGGAACCATAGGTTACCACAGCCGTGGTAACCTATGGTTCCACATCGCCCTGAGGATGCCCGAAGGGGCGAAAGTACTCGGCCAGTAAATAAAAAATCGGAGAACATGTCGCCTAGTTCTTCTCCCCCTCACCAACCCAGTACGATGGTACCTAAGCTCGATCAAAACCACGATACTTCCAGTGCGGATGAAATGCAACCCAGCCCGCTCAGCCTCCGCGTTGCGATGGACCGAGTTCAGTGAACCGATGAAAACCATTTCGATAGATGATATTATGACAGTCTTTACAAGAGACGCTTGCAGATATTCGAGCCTTAGCTTCCTCAGTCCGCAATAAAAATTGACTCGAGTGTCGCATTCCTTGAGAAATCGCAACGTTTATGATAACCTCGACTAATATGAATGAATGCATTTTACAGTTGAAGGCTAAAACGAGTGGTGTGCATAGATCACACAGTACTTCCATGTTTGAGTCGGTAACATGTATAACCAATTATAAAATCAAGAAAATCGTACGAAGGCCGAAAACCTTGTTGAATCATACAAAATCAACAATTAGGTATACAAACAGACGAAATAATTTCCACTGTTCGATGGACGATTAAACGATTGAAAATAAAAAATCCACTTTCATTCTCCACCAAACGTATTCGGCATGTTGTCATTGTTTATTATGTTGGACTAGGTCAAATCGTGATGAAAAACCATCGTATTCACAGTATATTATCATTTCCGAAAATCAATTTAGTTTTATGAAGTCAGGCGTGATTCCCTGCCATAAACAACCAGAATGCCAAAAGCATTCTAAACGCAAAAAATATTTCAATTGCGCGGAAGTACGGCGTACTTTAATGATTAAAATCCATCGTCATTCTCCCGACAAGAACACATTTTATGACCTTTTAAACGTTCAACTATATTGACTTTAGGGCAATGTGAATATTCCTGATCCAAAAAACTACTGGACAGCACGGATGTACGGCGTGTGACCCTAGCGGTAAATATCAGGCGTCATTCACTCGCCATTAAAAATATTAAATACCTCTAGCGTTAAATATATTGATTTTTGCAGCCTGTAAAAAGCTCAACAGCGATAAACGGCATGAGGCGGAAGCACGGTATGTGATCGAAACAACAATAATAAAAATGATTAAAATTACAATCGTTTCGACGGAGTTTTCCCCTATAGTTACCAATCGGTTTTTCGGTGGGAACTTTCAAAAATGTTCGGATTTAATTGCTATTATAATTATAGTTTTATAGTTATAGTTATAATTGCTATCGCTATTATTGCATTATCGAAGCGAAGGAATAATATACCACTGTACAATTATTTGCAGCGTTTCCCGACTTCCCGCACGATCTCAATTAACGGCGTAAACATGAAAGTAATAAACTTATTAGATATTGCGAAAATGCGTTTCCAAAAAAGCTGATAAAATCAAACTGGAGTAAGTAAACGTTTTTACTGGAAGTGTAAAAAATGAATTTTCGCGGTACGACATCCTCCTAGTTATACTTACTCGGTCGAAGTTAATCGTTCCCTTGTTTGGGAGAGAACCGCAAAAAGTTATCGACCCCGTCCCAGTTCAAGGCAGCCATTCAAACCACTGCCAACCCTCAGCCCCCGACCACTTCCTTAGAACGTCGGCGATAAACGGTTTATTTACAGTTCTAATCATTCAGCGCTTTCAGCAACGGCGTTGATAAGTTTCACGCTGACTATTTTTCACAGTTCTTATAAATATTTTTTCAGCATTTTTATTCACTTTTATTCAAAATATTAGGTGTATTAGGTAATTTTATTTTGATACTGTGTTCTCTTCTTGCATTTCTGAATGAGGACGGAGGAAGCGACGAGCTTTTGTTAGCATCATGTCATTGCTCAGATTTACATCAGGGAACCATTAGTTGAAAACCTGTTCATAGACAAGGCTATTGACAGAAAACTTATGCAACAGATGAAACTGTGTCATTGAAAAATCCATAGGTCTTCGTAGTTGCGCAAGGCAGCCGTCTATGGGCTTTCATCAATCTAACACCTATGAAGAAACCGCTTATTCGTCTGCCGATGACGTCTAGGCGAATCAATTGTCGCCTTACAAAAAATATTGAGATTTCACCCCATTTGTATCCGATGCCAGGAATGATATTAATTTTTACAGCTGTCAAAACATATTGATGATGAAAATCAGTCAATCAACTTTGCTTGAATATTTGTCTAGAATGAATTGAGCCTTCGAGATGCATCGGAATTTTTTGGCCAGTAGGGAATAATTTTATAGTTTTCAAACTGGTGAAAATTATTTATTTTTCGAAGAACAAAGGAGCTTGTTTGTAATAGAATCTATTACATTAGCATCTGATGCTATATCCGGCCAAATGCGAGGAGTTCACGTTAAACCGTAAACTAAAACGTATCCTACTTCAACTAACTTTTTTCCGAATTTCTTTTATCTATGTGTTGTCTATGTATATAATATCTTCTACTTTTAATTTCACAAATTTGAGAAAAAAAAGTAAAATAAAAGAAGTAAATTATTTTGAACATCTATTAATTACTTTCTTGTTTACATAATAAATGGAAGTATTGTGATCGTCTGAAAAGTTGAATTTGGAACGGAGGTGAATTTGGAAGACCTTTCCATAGTAGGTACTATTATACGCAGAATCACTTTCCGAACATGTTGTTATGTACGTCTGTCCGTCCTTCCGTGTGTCCTTGGTCAAAAAGTGACATAAATCGCCCTGTCTTCCTGAAAAATGAATAATTTTCAAGGAAATTTTCTCCTAGTAAATGAGCAAAATTAGTTTATATTGAATTTTGGATAACACACTGTGCATTTGGGATATAACGGTTCATATAGTTTGTTCTTTTTCGCTTGTTGCAGTCTATAAGAGTAAATATTTTTCTACGTATGAGGTCTTAAAATTTTCGTTATGGCAAGCGGATGACGGATGATTTTCGTTCATTGGATCACACACCGTACCTACGAATTATGAGCTTTTTCACTATTTCAAAAGTGCGTAAATTATTTTTATTTTGATTTTTACAGGTCGGAAAACTCGAGTATTTGAACGCTCAAGATCTTAAAATGTTTGGAACGGCTATTGAATGATGCATCATTTTATCAAGCGGGTCACATACAGTACTTACGCGTTATTTGCATATTGGCTACATTTTGATAGTTTTTATCAATTTTTCAACGCAAAACCATTTATTTCAATGAAAAAACGACTGAGAACGTTATTTTCCATCAAAATACATTGTTTGACATTTTTTTTAAGTAATTTGGGGGGGGGGGGGGAGAAGCGAAAAAGAACCCCTAACTGTTGATTTTGGTATAATTCAACAAGGTTTTCGGCCTTCGTACGATTTTCTTGATTTTATAATTAGGTACCTGTTACCCTGTTTTCCTGTTTTATTATACCTGTTACCGACTCAAACTTGGAAGTACTGTGTGATCTATGCACACTACTGGTTCATCTTTGGCTCGTGCACCGTGTAGTATCATGTAATGAGGTTTTTAAATGTTTGTGGTGATGAGTAACGAATAATGAATTTTTTCATTTTGAAATTTGTTACACCTGTTACCGACTCTAACATGGAAGTTCTGTGCAATGTATGCGGACCACTGGTTTTTGGTTTATTATTCAATAATAAACCATTGTAATCGCCCAAGAAAAAAAAATTATAACCCCCCCTCAAAATTTGATGTTTTACGTTTCAAGGCATGTAGAATCCGAATATCCAATAAAAAACGCTGCAAATGATTGTACAGTGGTTTATTATTATTTCGCTTCAATATTGATTCAAGAAGACCATCCATTTGTCATTTTAAATATTCCGAACATTTTTGAACATTCCCACCGAAAAACAGATGGTAACTACACGGGAAAACTCCGTAGCAACTATTGTAATTTTAATCATTTTTATTTTTCTTAATTTCCTAATTAAAAGCTAAACTTATTGCCTAACGATACAGCTGGAGAGAGTGTTTGACGACCTTTCCAATGAGTATAGAACGATTTTTATAGCTCCAAGAACTCTCGAGTTATACCCTCATGTCAAATTTCTGAAAATCTCCCAAATTTTTCACAAAAGCTGCGATAACTCGAGAACCAATAGAGCTATCGACCCCACGATGGTCTCATTCGATTCAGCGTTCAAAAATCTATATAATTTGATACCTCGTACACATTTTTCTGAAAAACCTTGGAAAATATGATTTTTCTCCCCCTCAAAACCCCCCAAAAATACCCTTAAAATTGAGCTAGCAAGTTGGTTCAAGAATTGGGCCGTCGTAGGACCGAGATTGATTTTTGGTGAAAATTTCAAATTTTTAGCTCTTACAGTTTGGCCGGAAAACTGCTAACGGCGTACGGCGTACGGCGTACGGCGGACGGCGTACGGCGGACGGCGTACGGCGGACGGCGTACGGCGGACGGACAGAATTTTTGGTTTATTATTCAATAATAAACCATTGTAATCGCCCAAGAAAAAAAAATTATAACCCCCCCTCAAAATTTGATGTTTTACGTTTCAAGGCATGTAGAATCCGAATATCCAATAAAAAAAATTCTGTCCGTCCGCCGTACGCCGTCCGCCGTACGCCGTCCGCCGTACGCCGTACGCCGTACGCCGTTAGCAGTTTTCCGGCCAAACTGTAAGAGCTAAAAATTTGAAATTTTCACCAAAAATCAATCTCGGTCCTACGACGGCCCAATTCTTGAACCAACTTGCTAGCTCAATTTTAAGGGTATTTTTGGGGGGTTTTGAGGGGGAGAAAAATCATATTTTCCAAGGTTTTTCAGAAAAATGTGTACGAGGTATCAAATTATATAGATTTTTGAACGCTGAATCGAATGAGACCATCGTGGGGTCGATAGCTCTATTGGTTCTCGAGTTATCGCAGCTTTTGTGAAAAATTTGGGAGATTTTCAGAAATTTGACATGAGGGTATAACTCGAGAGTTCTTGGAGCTATAAAAATCGTTCTATACTCATTGGAAAGGTCGTCAAACACTCTCTCCAGCTGTATCGTTAGGCAATAAGTTTAGCTTTTAATTAGGAAATTAAGAAAAATAAAAATGATTAAAATTACAATAGTTGCTACGGAGTTTTCCCGTGTAGTTACCATCTGTTTTTCGGTGGGAATGTTCAAAAATGTTCGGAATATTTAAAATGACAAATGGATGGTCTTCTTGAATCAATATTGAAGCGAAATAATAATAAACCACTGTACAATCATTTGCAGCGTTTCTTTATTTTTATTTTCAACACAGAATACTACCAACTAATCAACGCGTTTAGCAGCTACTATCTCAAAATCAATCAACTCTCTCTTGGGGGACCTCGTCTTATGGGCAGCCGATTACAGCCTGGTACTTGAATCGTAGATAAAACGAAGCTCACCTCGTTGGATACGCGGGTGATTCAGCAGCCTCGAAAGGAACACGATGAAGAACCCTTCCGACCAACTGCTTCCCGGGGTTTTTCTCCTCCCAACGACAATCGAATCCCATAGTGTACGTTGCCACACAAACATAAAACTTACAATTCGAAAGACCCTTGCTATTTTCGTTTACTGGGTGTATCTAGCGCAGATTCGAGCCGAATCGATCGAAGAAGCGCCAGCCGACGTTACAAAGTTCGCAAGTCACGAGATTCACTCGGAGAGGGGGTTAAAACAGTTCTATTGTCGGTCACGGGTAAATCGAGGTCGGAATACCGCAAGCAATATCCTTGATGGCATTACCAAGTACCCACGGTCTGGCCGAGACGAGCTCAACACTTCCGCGTCGACTGTTGTAGTCCGTTCCGACATAATAATTATGCCCGAGTATTGGCAAAAATTTGTCAAATATTTGAGCGATATGAGAGAAGGGTGACATGATGAACTTGAAACCAATGGATTGTTCGTAGTACTTCCATGCTTAATAACACTCCGCATATAATTCATACGCTCTTTTGTGGACCACAATATATTTAGAGAAGCATACAAATAATGGTAAATCCATATGGTAAAAGGAAGGGTTGCCATTCAAAAAGAGATGATAGGCTTTTAGGATAAGATGCTTCTTCTAAGCTAATATCGTACCTAACTTTAATTAGTTTTTCCTAATTTCTAATCTAAAGTAAAAATAATCGTCCAACGATACAGCTGAAGATTATTGCAACGTGTACAGAACGATTTATAACTCCATAAATTCTAAAGGTATATCATCAAGAAATTTTTTTTCAAAAATTCCATTAAAAAATTTGCGATATCTTGAGAAACAAAAAACGTATCAACTCCGCTATGGTCTCATTCGAATCAGCGTAAAAAATCAATTGAAATTGATACCAATCACATCTTTGTCAGGAAAAATAATAAACCAAAATTGAATGTACGAATTTTCCCCTTTATAACCCAGTATCAACGATTTGGTTGAAGAATTTAATCATTCTCGGCCCATGAATGATTTTTAGTAAAAATTGCAAGTAGGTATCTTAATTAAATAATAACTTCATTGTGTTCATTGAATATTCAGATTAGAGCCTTGAAACGTAAACTTCAAATTTTTGGGGGTTTAGAAATGTTTTATTACTGAAAAATTTGAAACAAAAAATTATCACCCGAAAATGATTTTTAATTATTGCCACAAGTGATTCTTTATTTTGCCGCTAAGATAGGATTATTGGAATTTAATATTTCATGGATGAGAATAATGAAATTACTGCTTCGTCTGTTATTAGTATTGTTGGAACCTCTCCAGAATTCAAAACTTAGAGACTCATAGATAAAACGAATTCAATTCAATCCATAACGTGTGGGATAGATTTAATTGTAATAGTATACTCATGTGGAGCATACAAGGTAACTATAAATTTCCAAGTTATTTAGAGCCCTTTTATGATCGGCCGCACAGATTAACTTATCTTCAGTTCATAATACACACCCACTCTTTCGAATTACCGGTAGCTATCAAGCATAGAAATATATATTTTTATCGTGCATCGTAAGTTTCCGAACTGTTAAAAAACAAAAACCAAAGAAAACAGGGATATACTTTTATAAGCCGACAGTACGTTATGCAGGTAGTTAATAAACAGTTAAAAAAAATAAAATAAAAAAACCAAGAGAAAGTTTACCTAACATTTACCGCCTCGTTGAATGATCGGCCAAGGTTAGTTGTTGTTTTTACTAGTACAAGTCTGTCATGGCACGTCGCTCACGTTCGCTTATCCAAACAACGTCCCGCTCTCGTCCTCGCCTCCTCCATTGCGAGCACAATACTTACTTTGAATCGAGCTTTTTTCCAGTGTCATTCAATCACTATATATCTTCACAATATACAGGATTTAACATGGGTGGGGGTTGGCCACTCTTCTACGCATTCTACAACTGATTTCCGACCAAAAAAGGCCTATATTACCATGTTTTTATTACTTCACCAGAAATACTAATTTTTACAACAAAATTATTTGACTTGGTTTTCGCTTTATTATTGAATGATAAACCATAGTAATCGCCCAAGAAAAAAATTTCCAACCCCCCTCAAAATTTGATGTTTTACGTTTCAAGACATGTGAATCCGAATATCCAATGAACCAAATTTGTCCCAGCTGTTGTCAATCGCGGACACACTTTTTCAGAGTTATAAAAGCTACCTATAACGTTATTCCATGTTGTTTATTGTGATTTTTATCAGCCATATCATCTGCATATTATCTGCCATAAAAGTCAATATTTTCGATAGATCAACACCTTGAAATATTCTTCATGAAAAGCAGATTGCCAGATTATTTAATTTATATTTTTGGCTCGCACACCGTTTACTATCATGTTTTGAGCTTTTGTTATGGCTATCTTCTACTGGCTTCAAAAATTAATATATTTGAACGCGGGAGGTTTTTGAATGTTTGTAACAATGAGTGAATGACATGAATGACATACTATACTTAATGACACATTTTTAGGTGTCATCGTTGCTATAAAAATGATCCCATTTTACAAACTTGGCTTTTATTCTAAGGCTCACATACTGTGGAAGCATTGTCAACCTAAGTAGTGCGTTTTTCTATTTTTGGGTCTCCTGGGTAGTTTCCTGATATTAAAGTATTTAGAAACCCCAACTATTGTTGGTATGCATTATAGACGAAATGAATTTTTCTCGGCAACTGTCGATTTCATTATCTTCGAGTGGTTTGACCCATGATTTTCTCCCAACTGTTGTCCAATTGAGTACCTTATTTAGGGCTCCAAAACGCAAAATGCAATTGCAAAAATTTTGTTTTGTAAAAAGTTTGATTTTAAGGGCTGAACGTATTGGCTTGATCTTGTTTGATCCTACGAATCAAAGTTTAAACTATTATTAAAGAAATTGTAGGTACAGCAATCTCTGGTACAGGAATTAAAAACGATGAAAATCGTCATTCGAAGCCGCGTTCAGTGTAAGTCAGCAGTAGCAGAGCAACGAGGCGGATCGCAAGATCGCGTCGATTGTTCGCCGTATCTGAATTCGAGACGAGATTTTCCAACGTTTTCCATCTTTTTCGTTGCCCGGCGACGCGAAACCATCGGGAATCCTTCACCTCGATTTCTCGACAAAGAAGCAGTGGCGTTCATCGCGAAGGAACGAACAATTGGGCGGACAAAGTATGCACCGTGGGATGAGTTATATCACCCGAGAGAACTTAGCAAGAAATCCTGAGAAACGCGCGGTAAGATTTGACGCGTGAGAATGAGATTAATGCCTGACATTTCATTCGGGAAAAAGGTGGCACTTACTTTTTAAATCGAATTACCAGTAAATTTATTTCGATAGCTTGAATGTTGAAACATTTTTAGAGCAGAAATCGTTGTGCCCAAAAAGTGGTCAAATTGTTTATTCTAGTATCAAATTAAAGTCCTAAAGATACTTTCTGCCCGTTTTGTCTATTCTACTCAATATGAGGTAAGGCCTGATTAGAACTCACTTTGCTTATAAGGAAATTGCTTTAGTTTCAGAATAGGTTGGACAAGACTCATCAATGATTTCGCTAAAAGAAACTTTTAGCAGCGCAATAGAAATAATTTGAAATAGGTACATAACTAGTGATTCATCAATGATCTAATCAATGCTCTCTAGGCCTCTTCATGGCAGTTCCGTTTGATGCCAATTTTTCATTAGGCATGTGTACTACGTAGAGATTTTCTAAAAAAATAAAGGTTAGCCATTCATGATTATTGAAGCGTACGAAAGAGTCAGTTGATATGAGCATCAGTAGAATTAAAGAAAATAAGTTAATTATTATTTCTGCGTTACTTATTATAAGAACAAATTGTCTTTTTTGTTTCAACAATTGGTGGTAAATTTCGGCACGATCACACTCTCGCGAGACTCAAGCATTATTTTGAGGTACGGCCGAAAAATGTTTCCAAGACGAGCGAGAAAAACAATGATGCAACTCGTTCCAGTTTCATTCTCGAGCCTCCTAAGGTTGAGACCTCCATTTCGGGCCTCTTGGGCCGTCTCAAAATAACGGATGTTTATCGTACCGGGATCGATTCTGTTTTGCTCAACCCGGAATACACAACATAAATTCGAATTTAGATACACTTGATGGAGTTATGTCGTCAGGAGAGGTAAAGGAGATGGTAGAGAAAGGTAATCGAGTTACCTCTCTTAAATTCGACTACTCTTTGATGACAACCGTTCGATCGTCTCTGGAATTCTATAGCTACAGCTGCTACCTTAGACGCTTTCAGGCCAACTCTCCGTGGTTCGATGAATCTTCCGGTCGCAACTCGTAATAATTATATAATAACATCATACAATCATAAATTATTGCCATTTTTAACCGACTTCAAAAGGATGAGATTACGATGGTTGACTCCGATTGGATTACTTTTTACTACTTCCTCCGATTGGAAGTATTGAGATCGTTTGAAAAGTCGAATTTGGAACCGAGGTCCTGTTGGAAGAGATTTTCATAGTAGTATTCTCAGAATCACTTCTGAACAAGTGTCTGTGTTCCGTCTGTCTGTGGTCACAAACTGACATAAATCGCCATATCTCCCTGAAAAATGGATGAAACCCTATGAAATTTTAAGGGAATGTTTTCCCAGCAAATGTGCAAAATTGGGGTTTTCCCGATTTTGGATTACGTGCAGTACTTCCGAGTTATAAGCGTTCAAACTTCTTTCTGTTTCGATTTTTACAGGCTATAAGAGTCAATCTCTACGTTTGGGGGCTTGAAATGTCGGTTATGGCAAGCAGAAAACACCAGATTTTTTGTATAGTGGTCACATACAGTGCCTCCACGTTAGGAGCATTTTTCACGATTTCACTAGTGCATGTTTTGTATTTTGATTTTTACAGGCCGCAAAACTCAATGTATTCGAACGTTCAAGGTCTTGAAATGTTAGGGTCGGCGATTGAATGATGCCTGATTTTTATCAAGTCGGTCACATAAAGTACTTCCGCGTTATTCGCATATAGGCTACATTTTGATTTTTATAGACCGCAAAAATGAATATATTTGAACGCTGGAGGGCATAAAATGTTCCTTTATGACAGCTGAATATCGCTTGATTTTATTTTTGGGGTCACATGCAGTACGTCCTCGTAAAACGAATTTTCAGTTATTTGATTAGTAATTTTTGGGTCTATTAATTTGCTTTAAATATGACCATCTTTGACCTTGTTCACAAAACTTGTTTTGTATGGTTTGGGTAACACACAGTACTCCCGCCTTATGCCATTTTTTTGCATTAGAGATTTTTATAGACCACAGACTGAATTTACTTCAGACTTTTAATGTTTCTTTATGGCATTTGAATATTGCTTGATTTTTATTATTGGGGTCCCATGCAGTACTTCTTCGTAAAACGCATTTCAGTTATTTTATTAAGCGTTATTGTACTTTTTGGGTCTCTTTGCTTTAAATATGACCAACTTTGACCTCGTTCACGAAACTTGTTTTGCATGGTTTGGGTAACACACAGTACTTCCGCTTCATGCCATTATTAGAATTTTGAGAGTAATTATAAACCGCAAGAGTGAATATACTTTAGACTTTAAATTTTTCTATATGACAGCTGAATATTGCTTGATTTTTATAATCGGGGTCACATGCAGCTGCAGTAGTACTTCCTCGTAAAACGCATTTTCAGTTATTTTATTCTAGCGCTTTTGTAACTTTCGGGTCTCTTTGCTTTAAATATGACCAACTTACCAGCCATAAAAGTCAATATTTTTGACAAATCAACGCCTTGAAATATTCTTCATGGCAAGAGCAGGTTGTCAGATTATTACCGTTTAGTAGGTATCATGTCATGAGCTTTTGTTGTGGCTATCTTCTACTGGCTTCAAAAATCAAAATATTTTAACACTGGAGGTTTTTGAATGTTTGTAACGATGAGTGAATGACAGTTACTCAATGACCCATTTTTAAGTGTCGTGTCTATAAAAATGATCCCATTTTACAAAACTTGGCTTTTATTGTAAGGCTCACCATACTGCGGAAGCATTAATAACAACCTAAGTCGTATGTTTTTCTATTTTTGGGTCTCCTGGCTCGTTTTTCCTGAACAGCTGTTGTAAATGAACGTTTCGGCCTTCCTACGATTTTCTTGATTTTACTATTGGTTATAACTGTTACTGACTCAAACATGGAAGTACTGTGTGATCTATGCACACCACCGGTTTTATCGTCCAGGGGGTGCGAGGGGGAGAAAATTAAGCGACTCCTCCGATTCTTTATTGCTGGCCGAGCACTTTCGCCCGTTCGGGCATCCTCAGGGTGACGTGTATCCATTGGGTCCACAGCCTCACACCTCCTAGCCATCAAAAAGAGCGACCACAAGGAAAAGAAGTTTTTCCTTTGTGTGTTGAAAGGGTCACTAACCACAATCCAGGTAGGAATGGGCCCCACATTTGGAAAAATGCCGGAAAACCTAATCTTCGGAAAAATAGCAATTTTTGCATTTGCGAGCTTATATCTTCTAGAAAAATTGCTTGCTTTTTTCATCATTTTGTTTATAATTTACCTGCTTATGAGTTCCTAGCTCAAATTTTCGATCAGTATTCTGATATGGATCGTAGAGAAGAAAGTGTATCGAAAAACGTGATACCGATTTTCTTATTTTTTAGGTTTTTCGAGAACCATTCCCAACCCCGTCGGGGAAAAAAAATTGAACATGTTCTCAGGGGGAGCATTCCAACTATGGTAAAATACTGCTAGTTTTACCGTACTGGGTTGGCGAGGGGGAGAAGAACCAGGCGACATGTTCTCCGATTTTTTATTTACTGGCCGAGTACTTTCGCCCCTTCGGGCATCCTCAGGGCGATGTGGAACCATAGGTTACCACAGCCAGCTAGTTTTACGTAACATTATTAAGGGAGCAATAATTAATGTTTTTATGGGCCTTTATTTGAGACTTCATAACTTCTGAACGAAAACTGCTTTTTCATTGATTGTAAACTGGTACCTATTGATAGGACTAAAACAAGTTACTTTTTCGGCCTTTTTTCTAAAAATATGTTTCAAAATCGCGGGTTTTTTACTGTTTATAGTTGTAGAAAAAAGCATTGTCGGAACAAAGTCGTTGAACAGTTTGTTGTTGAGTAATAACGTTGCGCCCTTAGTAATGAGCTTCTTGATTTTATAATCAGTTGTACCTGCTACCGACTTAAACTTGGAATTGCCGTGTGATCTAAGTTCACCATTGGTTTCATATAATTTTATCCTCCCCAAATACCGAGTTTCACAATTTCTTCTTGAGTGCGAAATTTGAATTGAGGACGTCGACAAAATGTGTCATGTTGCCTCTTCAACTTAGTGATAAATAATAAACATTCTCATTCATTTCTTCCTCAAAGTACAAAAATATTTTTCCACTACCTACCTATTTTACTGACCACTACCTACCTGTTTTCTCAGTTTGTTCAGGTAGACGTTGGCGATTCTCAGGTACCATTTTTACCCCTCAATAGCGTTTGTACATGTGAAAATTACATGCCACAATAGAACGAAATCTCGTGTTTTGGAAAGACTAGTAAAATGACTCGGACGCATTGAGGAGTTTCGACTACAAGGACGTTTCTTCGAGATTCAGCTGAGCCTTTCCCGCCTTTTATGTCGCCTTGAAGCAGGACGAAAATAGTCGAGGACGGCGAAGAAGGAGGAGAAGGAAGAAGGACGTGGCTGATTAACAGGATGTAAGAATGGTAGGTAATAAATGGGAGAGGGGGATGTCGTTGACCCCTGCGTTTACTTCCACGGAATCATTTACGATTAGCAGTCGGGCATTTACGTTGAATTCCTGATTGATTGAACCACCTCCCCTAATAATATAAAAATTATTCCAATTTCCCGATTGATATAAAGGCATTCCTTTCACCTCTGAATCGCCTCCAGATTGATCATTTTTTGGAGTCGGCGCCTCTCTTATAATGTCTTGTAGAAGCCTATAGAATCCGAATTAGTAGGAATATAACTATCATCATTTCGTTTTCATGATTCTTGAACAGAGCAAATCAGCATTAATAAGAGCCGATTTTTAACAATATCAATTTGACGATGACTATTCACACTTATTCCTAAAGACCATTTCAGATTTCTCTATGAATCTTCACGTCCAGACCCAGACTTATTACTTGGCACCTACTAATTTATCGTAAATTCATATTTATTTGTAACCATCCGGAAGTCATTCTGCCAGAGAGGCGCCGACTCCAAAAAGTGATCAATCTGGTCTGGACGAAAATATCCATGTACTAATACGAAATGTTTTTTAGGAAAAGTCGTGAATAGTCATCGTCGAGTTGATCTTGTTAAATATTGGATCTCATTAATCCTGGCTTGTTCTGTTCAAGTATCATGAAAACTCATGATGTTTATGTTCTTGCTAATTCAGATTCTATTTGGTTCTCTAAAACATAATAAGAGTGGCGCCGACTCCAAAAAGTGGCATTTTGGAGGTGATTGAGAGGTGTAAACGAAAGTCATTCAATCATTTGGGAAACGAATATTATTTTTTTTTTTTTATTGTTAGGGGAGGGGGTCCAATTAATCAGGATGTGGTCAGGTCAATCATAGGAGTAGTAGAGTAGTCCTTAAAAATGTGGGAGTCAGTAAATTGCGGATGTAAGTTGTTAATCCCTGAAATTAAACATTAAAAAGTGGACGGTGTTTTTGAAACATGTACGTTAAAATGCGGACGAGTCTGTCCTGTCAGTTGTTCCCCAATCATTGTACTTTGTTGTAGTTCCTATCCACTACAATCAATGATGGCATTACGTAATGTTCGTGTTAGTTTCAAAGTGATCGTTCTCGCGATGAGTACGTTACTTTCTTGTAGCCAAAAAGGCAGCCCAGTGATCGTGAAGGGAGTGAATAGGTACCGCAAAAAAAAAGAACTCAGTGATGGGCGTTGGTATTGGGCATGTACTTACAAAAAATGCAACGCAAAACTGTATACATATGGAAATTCCAAACATATCTTCACTACCACGAAGAGGATCCCGCCAAAATAAATAGACGAGTGGTGAGCAGTGCATCATGAACATTATACATCCTTGTCCACCTTTTCTGAAACTTTTTCTGTCCGCATTTTACTAGTACAGAATTGTCCGCATTTCACCTATGCGAAACCAACCTCCAGCGAGCTCAACGGATTAACTTGTCCGCATTTTACCTACGCTCAAAAATGTGTGTTGGTGATTGAGTCACAGGTAGAGTCACATTTTCGTTAATTTTCCTTTTCAGAGTTCATTTTATACGCATATCATTTTCATCCCGGTTTTATTGTTCATTTTTTTTCTTCTCAAAGGTTGTTACTGTTTTTACGTCTTTTTGTACATAATCACTATCATTTGTACAAGGTCTACGACTAGACCAACTTTTTGTTACGATTTCTGATCTACCTTCTAGAGAAGAAAATGTAACAAAAAACATGTTACGAAATTTCAAATTGTTGAGGTTTATCGATCATCGAAAAATTGGTTATTCTTGAAATTGAAACTACTGCGGACAAGATCTTCTAGCGATAGTATAAAATTTGTTCTAAAATTAAACTGCTTTCATTCGAAGCAACAACACTGTAAAAACTAAAGAGGCTTAATAGATGGTCCTTAAATTCCAGCAGGTGCGCAAGGAATAACGCGAGTGGAAAAAAGGGACGATTTTGAAACTGTAGCAGGATCGGGAGAACGAGGTCGTTCAGCTTTGTTGATCGATTCGCTCCGGCCTTTAGGTACCAAACAAACGGTTCCCGATTGATCCATGGGCTCTATAGCCTGGATACAACCTAGACCGAAGATTGTGAGAGACGTGAGGTTGCGGAAAAAAGGAAAATAAATCAGTTGAGGAAGGTACAAAAAAGAAAAGAAAAAATCTGTGGATGTCATGTAATGTTGGAAGGTGGTCCGAGAGCGTTCAGAGATTCAGATGGCCGGCACAAGTTCGGAATAGAGTTGGAGCCGGGTTGGCCGAGGATTACACAACAGCAGGCGCCCAAAGCTGCCACCTGGAAGCCGGAATGGACGATTTCACTTCCGGATGATGCACAAGCAGACTGCGGCGGATTCAGTAATGGAAAAGAGAGAGGGCAAAGTGAGAAATATTTGAGTCCGCAGCAAATTATTATGCAGTGTTTTAGTATTCCTTTGCTTCAATTATATATTAAGAAGGCCATCAGCTTGTGATATATCCCTATCCCCTACATTTGTGAACGTTTCCACCTAACAACAGATTAGTACTAACTATAACGGAAAACACTAAAAACAAATTTGATGGAAAAGAGAGAGAGGGCAAAGTGCAATATTTCCTCGTAAATCGCAATTTCACTTATTTTTATGTGCGTGCATTTGAATCTTTGGGTCCTATTAATATCGCGCCATTTCACAAAACTTCTCTCATAGCGTTTGGATCACACACCCCACTTTCGGTTTGGTTTCATTCAGGAGATAAACTCTCGATATGTACCCCCAATGGAATAGTCGCTTGATGCTTGTGCAAGCTATTGTCCCAGTTGTATCAGAAAAAGATGAAGCTGTGACAGTGAGTCCCAGATATTAAATAATATTTAATGAACCGACCGTAGGATGAATATGGAGTCGGGTTCACGGGCAATGTTTCATAAATAAAGCCAATCTGATTGACGCACATTTTTCAGACGGTGTTCTCATTTAAAAATCACAAAGGAATCCAAAATTTTGTTGCATCCAAAATCGAATATTTCACTGTCTCTATTTCAAGATGGCAGTAGATACTTCACTATGCTAACACATTAGTACGTACGCTAATGACGAAGAGGCGATGAAGATGCGAAATTACTCAGCGGATGATAACAAAATCGAAGAATCAGTCGTAATGTGAAAAATTGTTGTTTCTTCAAATTACCAAAGAACTCACGAATTGATAAAGAAATGACCGAAGAAATTTGAGACTACGCGGGATTTCTAAAATGGTATTTAAAATTTCACCCTAATATCTGAATCAACAATTCGGAAAAACAAACAAGAAATTATGCATATCCGTATTTGAAATTTAATGTACATTTCTACCAAGAATAATTCTTTGTAAAAATCAAAAACTAAATAATTAATGGTACTGGAATTTTCAAAAAAAAAAAAAAATGACAGCGAACCCTTGAGCTGAGTTGAGAATAACGTCGAATTCTTTTCCATTTCATCCCATAAATTTCACCATCTCTTTAAAAATTTATTGTAATTTCGACTGTCAGGAAAACGCAATCCGAAAGTGCTTTCGAAAAATACAAAACATGTGTGTTGTATCTTTTTTTTAGTCTTACCCCTAGTACAGAAATAAGCACGTAAAAGTGCTAAGTGCGAGAGCTAATAGGTATTGTTCGGCCAATCGGTACTTATAAAATTTAAATCTACCTCCTACTTGCCCATTCAGCGCAGATTCGAACTGATAATGACTTCGACTCGGCAATAATGTTCCTTATTATTAATTTCCTTCTGCAGAGATCATATTACATTCTATCTGAGGAGAGAAAAAATATTTTGGTTTGAGGAGCAGGAATCGCAAACAAAGGGAAGCTGATATTTTATTGTTGAAAGAAGACAACTCTGCGTTCGCATTTCTCTATCTGAAAAATTTAGGCGTAGTATTTTCTCAAAAAACATTTTTTTAAACCAGTGGTGTGTATAGATCACACAGTACTTCCATGTTTGAGTAGGTTACAGGTATAACCAATTATAAAATCAAGAAAATCGAACGAAGGCCAAAACGTTAATTTACAACAGCTGTTATGGAAAAACGAGCCAGAAGACTCAAAAATAGAAAAACGCACGACCTAGGTTGACAATGCTTCCGCAGTATGTGAGCCTAGTTTTGCCAAGTTTTGCCAATGGGATCATTTTTATAGCAACGACATCCAAAAATGTGTCATTAGGTACCTATATTATGTAATTCACCCATCGTTACAAACATTCAAAAACCTCCAGCGTTCAAATATATTACCGTTCTACCTTGAAGCACTAAAAGATAGCCACAACAAAAGCTCATGACGTGATACTAATCGGTGTGCGAGCCAAAGATATAAATTAAATAATCAGGCAATCTGCTTGCCATGAAGGATATTTCAAGGCGTTGATCCATCGAAAATAATTACTTTTATGGCTGGTAAAAATCACAATAAACAACATGGAATAAACTAATTGGAGAATGCAGCTAATAAAGAATTATATTATAATCAATATGCGTATGACGCAAAAGTACTGTGTGTGACCTAATGAACAAAAAGTTAAGAGTGGCATCTGCTCACTTTAACGAATCTAGACCTCAAACGAAAAAATTTACTCTTATAGCCAGTAAAAATCGAAACAGAAAAAACGTTGAACGCTTACATTCCAATGCTCAGTGTGTTACCCTAAATTCAATAAAAGCTAATTTCGCTCATTCACTAGGAAAACATTTCCTGAAAATGTCATTGAGTTTCATTCATTTTTCAGGGAGATATGGCGGTTTTTGTCATGTTTTGACCATAGACATACGGAAACGCAGACACTTGTTCAGAAAGTGATTCTGAGCATAGTAATATGAACATTTCTTCCAACACGATCTCCGTTCGACCTCCAAATTCGACTTTTTATACGATCACAATACAATATAGAGCGAATAATAAATTAAAAACTGTTACCTCAATTTTAATCTCAAGGGTTTTCAAGGTGGGAAAATTAGCGTTCCAAACGAAACATATAGGTCCATTTGATATCAATTCATATAGATTTTACCCAGGACTTTGCTCTTAGTTATCAGCATGTTGGTAGGTGAAATGTTCTCCAGGTGGTCGCATTACTTCTTTTTGTAGGTAGAGGGGGAGAAAAACGAGGCGACCTCTTCTCCATTTTTTATTCAGCCGAGTACTTTCGCCCGTTCGGGCTTCTTCAGGGCATTATAGGACCAAGGGTACCTATGGGCCATAGGTACCCTTGGTCCTATAATGCCCTGAAGAAGCCCGAACGGGCGAAAGTACTCGGCTGAATAAAAAATGGAGAAGAGGTCGTCTCGTTTTTCTGCCCCTCAACCTACAAAAAGTTGGTGAAATCGTTCACAAGAGTTTGGGTTGGGACTATACCGATAGGCTATAACGATAGTTTTTCTAAATCATGATTGAAGCAAAGGAATAATTAACCACTGTACAATCATTTGCAACTTTTTTCCCAGTAAAAATTGTCACCGTGCCAAGAAAGTTCCATGTCAACAGTTTAAGTTTCCTGCGAGGCGAATATCGCATCTGTTGATGTTTTACAACAACAACTCTACACTTTTCCACTTCAACACAAGCCGATATTTCGAGGGCAAAGACTTGAACCGACAATTTGGAGGCGATGACCTAGACGAAAAGAAGATGAGCTTCGTCAATGACGACTCAATATGGAAATATTTTATCGGCGCCGTCATTGTTTCGAACGTTTGGAAACTGTACCTACTTTACAGGAACGTAAGAGCCATCAGATCAACTCAAGACGTTCCGGTCGAGTTCCAGCACTTCATGTCGAGTTCAAATTTCAATAGAATAAAGACGTATTCAATCAACTATTCAGTACAAGCAATGATGATGATCACCAGCGATTTCGCCATCAAAATCGCCAAGTGGTACTTAGGATACGACGAGTACGTTTGGCGGCTTACTGGTGATTACGCAGGGACGGACCTAGGCATGCGCGCAGTTTGGTATTCGGCGTTGGACACGATCATCAAACAATCGTCTTACGTCCCGTTGCAATTCTTTCTTTCACTGACCCGTCTCGATCAACGCCATCCAGGTGATCCGTTTCTCGTCCTCATAACGTCCATGGTTGAAATCGCCATTGTAAGCCTCATAGCTGCTTTTACGTCTTACGGCTTCGTATGGTTGACCGATACGTACGGCCGGCGCAGTTTCCTAGCGCTTATCCCGGTCGAACAAATTTTGAGTGAGTATAAAAAACATCTGCACTACAGTTGTTGTATGAAATATACCCTTAGTTGAGAGGGACACCAGGCGACTCGTTCTCCATTCCTTTTATTGAGCGCCGTAAACCAAATGGTTCTACAAAGGCCCGAATGGGCGAAAGTGTGCGGCGTAGGACGAGTCGACTGCCGTTCCCTTCTTTCTCTGCTCCAAAACTCCTCTTTGCCGATGACGTCAAAATGTTCGAGAGGGACGTTTCTGTGGAAGATTGCTTGTTGATCCAGCATTTTGGGTGTCGGATTGATGTGGATAGATTAGTCGTGATGTAAACCCATTCAAGTGTTGAGTTATTTCATTTCACCGCTCCTTGCCTCATCTTTCATCAATGTAGTATTCGAGCACTGTTACCAAGTCAGGGGATTTCCACCTCGATCTAAGGGATTTTATTCTGATAAGAGAAAATTTAAGGAGAAGTAATATCTAGGCGATTTTCGGTGAATTAAATTTTTACAACAGGCATTTTTTTTAAAGAGATGTAAAAGAAATGTTTAATTTTCGTAAGTATTTGAGTTTTATTTTGTTTGAAATCAGCTGGTTCACCACCCAACATAAAATATATCCAAGACAAAACGAGAGGGAAGCGATTTCAAGCATGTTGGGTAAATCTCAAAGCAGAGTTGTTGATTTTCAGACCTACTATAGGGTTGGTCCAATATTCATCGTCAGAATTCTTGATTTCCATTTTCAACGAACCAGTCCCCCCTTGACCGCATCCCGGGATGCTTTTTATTTCGCTTTTTTCAAGAGCCTCCGATTAGATTCTTGCGAACCCCAACGTCGTATCAAATTGTTTGTGGCTTTGCAGGGTTTGGAGATTTTTCATTTGATTCAGGGGATTTTTTGACTCGGTTTAGAGGAATCTTCAAAAAGGCTATGTGGTTTGACAATCGCATGTCGACTGCTGGTTACACTCTCTGGTAGATCGATTTGAGCTCAGAGTTTCCAAATATCGAAGTGGGGGACCCACTCGTACTCCTTGAAAATGATAAATTGATTCAAATTTCCCCCCACCCCAACGTTTTCAAAAGTCTCGGTCGACACGCATAGCGCCAACTCCCTGCTATGCTGGCTCGTCTGCATCCATCAGCCATGCTGCAGCCATCCATGCAGCTACGTCTGTGATTTTTCACAATCAATGTCACACAGATCGAGCGGGTCCAGAAAACGTTTTGAGATACATCGCCTCCAAGCTCCATAATCGAGTGCATCCATCAATGTTCCTCGGTTATTTTTACCCCTAACCGTACCCGTTAGTTTTCCACTTTTTCCCGTTTCCATGTTAGTTTCTGGTTGAAAAAATTGAAATTTATTACATGCAAATTTATTTCAAGTGATTATCAAGTTGCATTTTTATTTTTCCACGATGTTGCCTTTTTTCTGTTTGTTGGGCATATTGCCTGTGTCATTATAAATTAAACAGAAAATGGTGTGTGACAACCAAAGGACGAATACTCTTGTATCAGAGTTCTTGGTTCACGAGGCATTGAGCCAAAATTGAGATGAGGGTGTGAGGAGACGTGTCGGGAACCTGATTGAACTTTTCCAGCCAGAAAGATCTTTAGAAGTAGTACGTTGATGGCTTGGTTGTGTATTCTGCCGTTGGGATCGGGAAATCCACCACACGATCTCCAGCTAATTCTGCAGAATAGTGTGAACCGCTAGCCCACAATTAGACCGTTGAGGTTTCACTTCATTTCAATTTTTGAAGCTGCCTCAGTCGCTCACTCCTGGCCAGCAGATCTCTCCCCCATCCACAGGGCTTATAACTCTAGAGAAGTTAGGTCTGCAGCTAGACACACCTAATTGTTCATGGGCTGAATATTCCCGAAGAGAGAAGTCGTTGGACGAGATAACTTATCAAAGCTCCAAGCGGTTGTGCAAATATTTCAAGAAGTGTGTTAAATGGTACAACAACCTTGTCCACCTCCCTGCCACAAACCAGGCACTGATACTTACTGGGCTAACTGCTAGTAGTATCAGAGGATTTTCTCCAAAAAAATCATAATCCTAAGCCTTCAGAACATTCAGAGTCACCCTATCTCTAGTCATATATTAGCCTTACTTCTCTCGCCATCCTCTTTCATTTGAATATTATTACTTTCAATAATCAATACTTTTCGGCTCTTACAGTCCTTATATCAGTTCTACTCTCGAAATACGTGGTAGCATCCTTGAGTTTCCAACCCCTGGATCAAGACGAACACAGCTCCAGTATTACCGCCCTCGCTGAGCGCGTCGGCTTCCCAACCGACGTCATCTACATTGACCCTGACCTCAACTCACCAGCCAACGCTTTCTTCACCGGATTCCCTGGACCCAAAATGATTGTCATCACGGAGAAACTGAAAAACCTGCTAACTCCCATGCAGCTGACGAGTGTAGTCGCTCACGAGATGGGTCATTGGAAGCGTTATCATCATTTTATCGAATATGTCGCAATGCTTTTGCAATCTATCCTATTCTTCGTCATGTGCCACGAGGCTTATGGGAATGAACGTCTCTGGAAGCTATTCCATTTTAAAGAACCTCCACATCCAATCATCCCAGTGTACATATCGGTGTTCTACATCTGGCCGATATTGCAGGACATGTTCAACTGCGCTCACTCGTTCATCCAATGGCTCAACGAGTTCGCCGCCGACGATTTCGCCGGAGACCTCGGCATGGCCAAAGACCTGAAGGATTCTCTGTGCATAATGGCATCGCGGACGCACAATTTTCCACTTTTTGACCCCTTGTGTTCGGCTTGGTTTGTCGGGCATCCGACAATAATTGAACGGGTCAGGCGGATCGGACGCCGCCAGCAATAAAATGATGTTCGTGATGAACGATTAGAATTCGAAAGAAACATCTTCATGTAAAATAAAGTCCTTCCATAAGCTAAAAATGATTAATTCGATGAAACATTTTTACTTCCATTTTTCTTTTCCTTCTCGTCGCATTTCTTGATGTCCGGGGGTTGTGAGGTGGAGAAAAACCAGGCGACTCATTCTCCACCTCACAACCCCCGGACATTTTTACTTCCATGTTGGCGATTAACTGTTAGAGTGCGTGGTTATAAGCAAAATGGTCTTCAGGCTCGGCGAGGCATTTGGAACACTTGGACTTTTAATGATCCCTCTAATATGCCCTTATAGGCGCTAGAAATTAACATTTTAGAAGGGCGGGTACCAAAGAATAAAAACTCAAACATACTTCAGTTAACAATAAAAATTGACTGCCTATAACATAAACTCTGAAAAGGAAAAAATAACAAAAATTGTCCAACTTTGCAGCAGCTCAACAACCAACTACACATTTTAAGGACTACTTCACTACTTGTATTGACCTGACCACTTCCTGATTGATTGGATCACCTCCCCTAATAATATAGAAATAACTATTTCTCATTTCCCAAATGATTAAAAGACTTTCCTTTCACCTCTGAATCGCCTCCAGATTGATAATTTTTTGGAGTCGGCGCCTCTCATTCAGATTGACTTCCGGATGGTAAATATGAATATATAGGTAATAACTTAGTCGGTGCCAGACTCGGTCTGGACTCGAAGACTCATAGAGAAATCTGAAATGGTTTTTAGGAAAAGGCGTAAATAGTCATAGTAAAATTGATATTGTTACAAATCGGCTCTCATAAATGCTGATTTGCTCTGTTCAAGAATCATGAAAACTCATGATATTTATATTCTTACTAATTCGGAATCTTTAGGCTTCTCCAAGACAATATAAGAGAGGCGCCGACTCCAAAAAATGATCAATCTGGAGGCGATTCAGAGGTGAAAGGAAGGGTTTTTTTGCTTTTGCCCCCAGACGTATTAGTCATCCGGTAAATTAAGGGCAAATTAAAACGAAAACGATTGGAATTAAGGGCTAGTGGTGAGCCATATTCTGACTCTCGCCTATTAAGAAACTACAGATGTTCATATCCATTTCATTCCAAATTCTGAGCACATTTTTTGGATTAGAAACTCCGCTGTCATTATTTCCTTTATCATTTCACTTTCCACAATAAAATCACTATATCTGTATTGAGTCCCAATCTGACTAATTTTAAGGCCACCTGCCTTTCAAGTATCAGCTGTCCGCTCTTGTTTCCCAACGCATGAGCGTTGAGGGATCTTTCACAACGAACATCTGCCAGGTGGCTCGTCTGGCATCACAATGCGGTGGTACAGAACATCCCAGATGGTTCCTTCTAAATGCGATACCTCCTTTCCTGAACAACGATAGCTGAAAAGGTGGCAGAAATCCAAAAATATATGCTGAAATACTCGAAGAAATGAACGATTTGAAATGCCACTAAGAGAGTTACGTACTTGATCTCTACTCACGAGTACATTTATTGACAATTTTTTTCTCTCTCCGGCTATTTTTCGGTCTTCGAATATGCCAACCTTTTAGGTACAAGTTAACAATACTTATCATTTCATAGTTGTCGCATTATTCCTTTGGCAACATTCCGTATTAGCCTACTTAAAAATTAATGCAAAATTCTGAATAAATATCTGTAAGATTAAATCTTGAGTGGTTAAAAAACTGACTCCTTATATACTTCCAGAAAAATAAATATTTTAAAAACTCTGATAAGGAAGAAGTAACAAAAATGTCTCAACTTCACAGCAACTCTATCACTTACTCCCCTGCAGAAAAAGATCAATTTTTGGAGTAAGCGCCTTTATTATAACTAGTACGGTGATATTAACCTAAAAAAAGGCCTAACCTGGACATCCAAAGTAAAAGTTTTCCTCCAACACCAAATTGCTCTACATAGTCCCCTTACTCTATGGTAAAAAGTTACACCATTTTGAGCGTCGGGTTTGGGGGTGAGGGGGAGGGGAAGTTGAAAAATCACTAGTTTTTTTAGTTTTTCGTAAATATTTCAAAAACTAAGCGGTTTATCCTAAACATTGTTATGTACAAAAATGTTCTACGTTAAATTTTAAATAAGAATGGTCCTTTTCATAATCACTCTAAATTGTACGGTTCAAGAGTTACAGACGGTGTAAATGTTAACTTTTTCGTAATTTTGATTTATTATCAATAATAAACCATTCTAATCGCCCAAGAAAAAAAATTTTCTAACCCCCCTCAAAATTTGATGTTTTGCGTTTCAAGGCATGTAGAATCCGAATATTCAATAAAAAAAATTCTGTCCGTCCGCCGTACGCCCTACGCCGTACGCCGTCCGCCGTCCGCCGTCCGCCGTTAGCAGTTATCCGGCCAAACTGTAAGAGCTAAAAACTTGAAATTTTCACCAAAAATCAATCTCGGTCCTACGACGGCCCAATTCTTGAACCAACTTGCTAGCTCAATTTTAAGGGTGTTTTTGGGGGGGTTTGAGGGGGAGAAAATTCATATTTTCCAAGGTTTTTCAGAAAAATGTGTACGTGGTATCAAATTATATAGATTTTTGGACGCTGAATCGAATGAGACCATTGCGGGGTCGATAGCTTCATTGGTTCTCGAGTTATCGCAGCTTTTGTGCCGAATTTGGGAGATTTTTAGAAATTTGACATGAGGGTATAACACTCGAGAGTTCTTGGAGCTATAAAAATCGTTCTATACTCATTGGAATGGTTCTCAAACACTCTCTCCAGCTGTATCGTTAGGCAATAAGTTTAGCTTTTAATTAGGAAATTAAGAATAATAAAAATTATTAAAATGACAATAGTTGCTACGGAGTTCTCCCCTATTTATAATTACGGAAACGATGCATGCATTACTGAAGTTGGATGCACTACCCCCCACTTCAGGAGCGTCAAGACAGCATTCATTTAGGACCTACCGCCAGGTACAACAGTGGCTGAATGAAGATAAGGATCCACTCGAGTGGGGTTGGAAGAAGATTGGCGACCACCTGACACCAATTACAACAGCACGTCCTGCAGCCCCCCAGGAATTACTGTCTCTTATAATGTGTACTTGCAAAAATGAATGCGTTCGTAATTGTGAATGCAGAAGGAGTGGTCTAAACTGCACTAGCATATGCAGCACTTGCTCTGGTCTAGCATGTGATAACATGGACAATAATAACATCTTTAGACGACGAGCTAGAGGAGGAGGATAATGTGCAGAAGGATGAGTGAAGTTAATAAAGACATTGAACATTCCAAATTTGAAAGATATTTATGCTTAAGAAGTGAATTTATTTTGCAATGTTCGTAAAAACTTCAGGGTGGGTTTCTCCGTACCACAGGTTTATATGGCCTAGGCCTGTGGAAACCTCTTTTCCCTTAGAAAAGAGTGTCCCTTGATAAGGTGGTGAGGTTGTCGTTCCTTCAAGGGCTTATCACTAACATACCACCGGCCACTGAAACGGCAACATTCTTTTACGAAGCTTATTTTTTAAAAAAACGCTGCAAATGATTGTACAGTGTTTTATTATTATTCCGCTTCAATATTGATTTAAGAAGACTATCCATTTGTTATTTTAAAAATTCCGAACATTTGTCCCACCGAAAAACAGATGGTAACTATAAATAGGGGAGAACTCCGTAGCAACTATTGTCATTTTAATCATTTTTATTTTTCTTAATTTCCTAATTAAAAGCTAAACTTATTGCCTAACGATACAGCTGGAGAGAGTGTTTGAGAACCATTCCAATGAGTATAGAACGATTTTTATAGCTCCAAGAACTCTCGAGTGTTATACCCTCATGTCAAATTTCTAAAAATCATCTAAATTTGACACAAAAGCTTCGATAACTCGAGAACCAATGAAGCTATCGACCCCGCAATGGTCTCATTCGATTCAGCGTCCAAAAATCTATATAATTTGATACCACGTACACATTTTTCTGAAAAACCTTGGAAAATATGAATTTTCTCCCCCTCAAACCCCCCCAAAAACACCCTTAAAATTGAGCTAGCAAGTTGGTTCAAGAATTGGGCCGTCGTAGGACCGAGATTGATTTTTGGTGAAAATTTCAAGTTTTTAGCTCTTACAGTTTGGCCGGATAACTGCTAACGGCGGACGGCGGACGGCGGACGGCGTACGGCGTAGGGCGTACGGCGGACGGACAGAATTTTTTTTATTGAATATTCGGATTCTACATGCCTTGAAACGCAAAACATCAAATTTTGAGGGGGGTTAGAAAATTTTTTTTCTTGGGCGATTAGAATGGTTTATTATTGATAATAAATCAAAATTACGAAAAAGTTAACATTTACACCGTCTGTAACTCTTGAACCGTACAATTTAGAGTGATTATGAAAAGGACCATTCTTATTTAAAATTTAACGTAGAACATTTTTGTACATAACAATGTTTAGGATAAACCGCTTAGTTTTTGAAATATTTACGAAAAACTAAAAAAACTAGTGATTTTTCAACTTCCCCTCCCCCTCACCCCCAAACCCGACGCTCAAAATGGTGTAACTTTTTACCATAGAGTAAGGGGACTATGTAGAGCAATTTGGTGTTGGAGGAAAACTTTTACTTTGGATGTCCAGGTTTAGGTCTAATTACACCGTACTAAACGCCTTATGGTGAATTTCGCCGGCCTGAATACGACGGCCCAATTTTCGAACCAACTTGCTAGCTCAATTTTAAGGGTGTTTTCGGGGGGTTTTGAGGGGGAGAAAATTCATATTTTCCAAGGTTTTTCCGAAAAATGTGTACGTGGTATCAAATTATATAGATTTTTGGACGCTGAATCGAATGAGACCATCGCGGGGTCGATAGCTTCATTGGTTCTCGAGTTATCGCAGCTTTTGTGCCGAATTTGGGAGATTTTCAGAAATTTGACATGAGGGTATAACTCGAGAGTTCTTGGAGCTATAAAAATCGTTCTATACTCATTGGAATGGTCGTCAAACACTCTCTACAGCTGTACTGTTAGGCAAAAAATTTAGTTTTCAATTAGGAAATTGAGAAAAATAAAATTGATTAAAATTACAATAGTTGCTACGGAATTTTCCCCGATAGTTACCGATCTGTTTTTCGGTTGAAACGTTTACACATGTTCTGAATAATTACTATCATAAATGGATAGTATTCTGAAATTATTATTGAAGTGAAGGAATAATAAACCACTGTACAATCGTTTGCAGCGTTTTTACCTAAAACCAGCCCGGACGCTGTCAAAAACTGCTGAGCCGTGATAGAAAATGTAAAGCAGAGTGCTCACCTACAACTGTCAGGAGTAACCCGAGATTAACTTCGGGGGCCATAATGCCCTATGGCCCTGAAGCCTATGGCCTATGTCCTATAATGCCCTGAAGAAGATCGAACAGGCGAAAGTACTCGGCGAAATAAAAAGAAGAAAAAATGGAGAAGAGGTCGTCTCGTTATTCTCCCCCTCAACCTGCAGTACAGAAAATTGCTTGACAATGGTACCTCTAGTGTAATCTCGGATTTATCTATTGATAAACGTACCTTAGGACACCACGGGGCAACCTCATCGTTGCTTCAGTCTCTAACAAAACGTTGAGAACGCAGATGTCATTTTGAAAAATAGCTCCAAAACATAGAAAAAAAACGCTTATTGTTACTTCAACTGCTCACTCCTTGCTTACTGAACGCCAACAGTTCAATTTTCATTCTTCCACAAAAAAATGTGAAAGGTGAAAAATGCTTTTCACTTTTCAACTCGGCCACTTCTCACACTGCTCTTTTCCATAGTTCGGCTTCAAAAAAAAACAAAAAACACGAACGAGCTGAAGTAGTGCAAAGTGAGGATATTGATGGAGCAGAAACGTTACTATTTCACGCTCGCAGCGCTTTCCTACGTTAATCCTCGGATGAAAATAACTTTTGCGGCTAAGAATGTGTTTTATCTGCGATATAAATATACCCATTTTACGGCTGAACTGTTCGATTGAACAAGGCCGTCTGGATTCGAATTACGACAACTCGCGTCTAGTGTAGTTCTACGAGCGGGGGCGCCTCGTCATTTTACGCTTGGCCAAGAGCTGTGACAGATGACAAGCGGCGTAGGCTGGAGTGGCCTTTTTTTCTCCTTTTTCAACGTTTATGGGTGCGCCTCAAGTCGGCAGGGTGTTGCCGTTGATCCAGGAAGAGAACGAGTTAGGGTCGCCAGCCTCTTGCCTAATCGATGCTGCGTGAATAAATCCGCGCTCGGATCGGTCCATTTAATTTCGAGAATTTATTCGAGAACCTAGAGTCTCGGAAGAAGGTTGGGGAAGAATCGTATCACTCCGATCATTCGAATCGAACAAAATAATGAAACGAGAATCGTGCCTAATTTATTTAGTTGTAATGTCTGAAGTAGAAAACTCACAAGAAATCTGAATTCAATGTGTGACCCAGTAGATTTTTGGAGCACTTTTATGCTACTTAAATAAAATGGGGGGAAAATTGAGCAAATACAACAGAACAGTGCCGTCAAAATCAACAAAATCGATGTCCAATAAACCACCAATATTCCTTCCAAATTCGACAGGTTTGCATTGTTTAATGTAATTTAATCGAAATAAAATAAAATAATACATACTCGAAGGCTCTCGTTAACTGGATGCTCAATCTGATTTCGAATTCTTTCTCTTTCAGTAGGGACGTCATTTCTTCCCAATATAGTGTTCATGTTTTTCGCGTTGACAGCAGGACTCGGCTGACATAGACTCGTAATGGCAGTAGCATTGGTACAAATTGACGAGCATGAAGAGGTACTGCGACAGCAAGGCCAGATTTGGACAACAGCGATAGTGGCCCTTTTTTAATGCGATCAAGTAAACGAACGTCGCCATTACGATATTGATCAGTTGGGTGATAATGTAAGGAAAAAGAAGTTGAGGATCCATCGTGTACAGCCCGATGAACAGAAGGACGTAGACGAAAACGCGGAAGCCGAATGTCAGCAATTTTCCCATCTTGATTGCCGATTGATTGATGTTCGGAGCGAGACACCTACAACAAGTTGTCGATAATTGCACTTTTTGTTCCGATGTATATTATATTACAACACGTTGTACCAGTTTATTTGCAGAGCTCGACCTAGCACCATTATAAGACCATTATAATATATCTACAACCTCGCAGTTAACTGGAACCTACCTGGAGCTCGGCCCAATAGAGGATCGCCGACTGCCTAACATGTTGCTCACATTGACACATTCGACAAGAATTTTGAACTTGATGCGACAAAACTCCCGACGGAAACCCCATTATGACCTAATTTACAGCAGTTTTAATCTTCGTTTGGTTGTCGTTGCATTTATTGTAGTAGAGGGGTTGTGAGGGGGAGAAAAACCAGGCGACTTATTCTCCAGATTTTTTAATGGCTGGCCGAGCACTTTCGCCCATCTTCAGGGCGACGTGGAACCTCATGGCTGTGGACCTCATGGTTCCACGTCGCCCTGAAGATGCCCGAATGGGCGAAAGCAGTTTTAATGTTACCAATAGTTTAGCAAGTTCGAACCAGGCCATACTTCAATGAAAGCCGGCTTCCGGGGGTGAAACAGTAACAGCGTCGGTTTTCGGATCTATAAGGCAGACAAACCAGTGGTATCCATGGATCACACAATACTTCCATGTTTCAGTCGACAGCGGGTATCACCAATCATATATTCAAGAAACTTATACAAAGGTCGCAACTTAGTAACCTACAACTGTCATTAAAAAACTATCTAGGAGAACGAAAATAGAAAAACGCACAAATTAGGTTATTAATGTGGAAGTGGTGTATGCTTTTTGGAGTCGGCGCCTCTGTTATATTTCTTGGAGAAACCTAGGTATAGAATCAGCATTAGTAAGACCATAAGTATCATCAGTTTTCATGATATCTGAACAGAGCAATTCAGCATTTATAAGAGCCGATTTGTAACAATATCAATTTTACCATGTCTATTTACGCCTTTTCCAAAAACCACTTCAGATTTCTCTATGAGTCTTCAAGCCCAGACCTAGTCTTATTACCTAGCACCTACTTAATTATAATATATTCTTATTTATTCGTTACCATCCGGAAGCTATTCGGTCATTCTGCCAGAGAGGCGCCGACTCCAAAAACTGATCAATCTGGAGGCAATTCAGAGGTGAAAGGAAAATCATTTAATCATTTGGGAAATGAGAAATAGTCATTTTTATATTATAGGCCTTCTGTTGGGTTCCTCAGTGCAAAATCTGCCAGTAAAAAAAACTTGGCTTGATGAAAAACTGACAGAATAACCGATTCAGTCAGATATTAGGAGTAAGGGAGGGGCCTCGTTACCTTGATCTAACAGACCCAGAATGGTCCAGTCACTCTCCTCCAGTCACACCTCTTCAGTTCCCACTATTTGCAATCTTCAAAGCGAAATGAGAGAGCTCGTCAGCTGAACTGATAGCGTCTCAGGCGAGAGGAGAGTTAATTGTTTAGTTCGGTTCCTATTGATGAAGTCTATCAATAACCCTGCAATAAATATATTATTTCCAACAACATGATTATGAAGCGTACCTCCAGTGGCACGTAGGCAATTTGTTCGTCTTCATCATACCGAGCATATCAATTACTGCAAGGGCGGCCGCTGTGAGGCTAATAAGCATCAAATACATGCGCGGTGTTTTGAAACAGGCGTGGCAGATTCTCCAGTCCCAGAAGCGGTTTTTCGTAGAAACCTGAGCTTGAATATGGCTGACGCCCTTCGATTTTCCAAATAATAACGCCGAAAGCGTTGCCATTATTGTGCCGTTGGTGAGCATCGCATGAGACGTGGACCATTATCGCGAACAAAATCGACCGCAGAAGTTTGAATGATAGGTGTTCACATAATTTTCACACCGATGTGTCATAATTGGCAGAATTTCTGTGAAAGCGTTATTTCATTGTGCAACAGTTGCTAAATGCATTGATTTCTATTATTCTGTGTCCGTTTCAACAAACTCCAAAGTGATTGTAGAATACCTTTGGGCGGACCTTGAGAGGTATTAATTTTTAACCGACTTCAAAAGGCGGGTTTCTATGGTTGAATTGCGGGTTTTTCCCCCGGTATGTGTTGTCCGCTGGCGTTTGCCACTGTAAGTCCGATCTGACTATTTTTTTCTCATTGATCCAGGTAGGTCCCATATATATATATATATATATATATATATTTTTTTTTTTTTTTTAATGAATCCATCCAGTAGTTACGACCCCTGATTCGGAAAAATATCGGAAAACGTGATTTCCGTGAAAATAGCAACTAATGACTGCGAGCTTATAATTTTTATAAAAATTGCTCGATTGATTTGCTTTTGACGTAATTTTGTTTATAATTAATCTGACGTAATTTTGTTCATAATTAGTCTGACGTATTTTTGTTTGTAATTAGCTGACGTAATTTTGTTTATAATTAATCTGCTTATGAGGGCCCAGCTCAAATATTATTTCGGTACTCAGATATATAGCGTTTGGATAAGAAAGTGTAAAGAAAAAACGCGATTTTCACTTTTTTGAGCACCATTCCTAACCACATCCAGAAAAAATAATAACATTCTCGTAGTTAAAAGTACTTAACAAGAACTTTCCAACGATGGTAAAAAATTAGTTTTTAACCGACTTCAAACAAGGAGGAGGTTACTATGGTCGTCTAGCGGGATTTTTTTTTTTTTTTTTTTTTTTTTTTTTTTTTCGGTATGTGTTGTCCACCGGCGTTCAGCTCCTGTACGTCCGATCGGGTTACTTTTTTTTTTGTTTGAAAGGGTTACTATCCAGGTAGGTCCCATAATTTTGGTTTATTATTCAATAATAAACCATTGTAATCGCCCAAGAAAAAAAATTTTCTAACCCCCCCTCAAAATTTGATGTTTTACGTTTCAAGGCATGTAGAATCCGAATATCCAATAAAAAAAATTCTGTCCGTCCGCCGTACGCCGTCCGCCGTCCGCCGTCCGCCGTCCGCCGTCCGCCGTCCGCCGTCCGCCGTCCGCCGTCCGCCGTTAGCAGTTTTCCGGCCAAACTGTAAGAGCTAAAAATTTGAAATTTTCACCAAAAATCTATCTCGGTCCAAGGACGGCCCAATTCTTGAACCAACTTGCTAACTCAATTTTAAGGGTATTTGTGGGGGGTTTTGAGGGGGAGAAAATTCATATTTTCCAAGGTTTTTCAGAAAAATGTGTACGTGGTATCAAATTATATAGATTTTTGGACGCTGAAGCGAATGAGACCATTGCCGGGTCGATAGCTTTTTTGGTTCTCGAGTTATCGCAGCTTTTGTGAAAAATTTGGGAGATTTTCAGAAATTTGACACGAGGGTATAACTCGAGAGTTCTTGGAGCTATAAAAATCGTTCTATACTCATTGGAATGGTCGTTAAAAACTCTCTCCAGCTGTATCGTTAGGCAACAGGTTTAGTTTTTAATTAGGAAATTAAGAAAAATAAAAATTATTAAAATTACAATAGTTGCTACGGAGTTTTCCCCAATAGTTACCATCTGTTTTTCGGTGGGAACGTTCACAAATTTTCGGAATATTTAAAATGACAAATGGATGGTCTTCTTAAATCAATATTGAAGCGAAATAATAATAAACCACTGTACAATCATTTGCAGCGTTTTTCAATTGAGTCCATTCAGTAGTTACATCTCCAGACGCGGAGAAACGCCGGAAAACGTGATTTTCGCGAAAAAAGGAAGTTTTGACTTTGCAAGCCTATAACTTCTAGAATACTTGCTCGATTGTTTTGTTTCTGGTGTCATTTTGTTCATAATTTATCTGCCTACAAGGGCCTAGCTTCAATTTTTTGTTCGGCATTCTAATATAGCGTGTAGAGAAGAAAGTGTAACAAACAAAGTGATGCCAATTTTCACTTTTTTGAGGTTTTTCGAGCACCATTCCCAACCACGTCGAGAAAAAAAATATGAACACTACTGCACTTGAAAGCACTTAGCTAGAGCTTTCTAACGATGGTAAAAAATCAAGTTTAGGTGGCATAATAAGGGAGCAATCGATGTTTTAATGGACCTGTGTTTGAGACCTCATAACTTCCAAACGAAAACTGTTTTTCCATAGTTTTTAAACTTAAATTGTTCAAATTTGAGTCTAGTTTACGTGATTCAAATTTGGTATTGATTCAACTAAAATTAGATACTTTTTAGGCCGTATTACTAAAAAAATTGTTTCAAAATCACGTTTTTTGGACTATTTATGCTTGTAGAAAAAAAACTACGTTAGTCATAGCATTCTCGTTAGAAGATTTGAATTCAGCGTTAAATTTTCAATAAATAACATGGTTTTGAAGGCCAAATAACTCCATTTTAATGCACAAACGTTTGGCGAATTTCAGAAATTTTGTTCGGATTCTCTCATTCAGTGTGAATGCGGATACGCTTCAGGAAATCATCACTCTATTATCGTTAGAGAAATAAAGAACGAGTGAATTGGTGCAATTCAGTAACTAGCAATGGTGTAGACAATTATTTGAGTTTTATAAGGTGGAGATCAATGGGATGAAAGCATCCAGTATGTTGACCAAGAGACCCAAATCAGTGGATGGATTATTCCAAACGTTCAAACTCACTCTCAATCAACACAATAACATTGAAAATAGTTAGGTAATCATTATACTTTAGAACTTCAACGTTCAACGGACTTATGAATTGAGTTTGGACGGTTAGAAGAAAGTGACAAGAACACAATAATGAAAGCTTGGGAAAATTTTGTAAAGAGAACTGTCCATAATTGTAAGTCACTAAAAAGAGAAAAATAAAAAAAACTTTTAAAAAAAAAAATAAAACCGACTTCAAAAACGATGTCTATAAAATACACTCTGAAAAGGAAAAAATAACAAAAATGTCCCAACTTCGCAGCAACTCATTCGCCAACTACACATTTTAAGGACTACTTTACTACTCGTATTGACCTGACCACTTCCTGATTGATTGGATCACCTTCCCTAATAATATAAAAATTACTATTTCTCATTTCCCAAATGATTAAAAGATTTTCCTTTCACCTCTGAATTGCCTCCAGATTGATCATCTTTTGGAGTCGGCGCCTCTCTGGCAAAATGACTAGGTACCTGATGGTTACAAATAAATATGAATTTACGATAAATTAGTAGGTGCCAGGTAATAAGTCTGGGTCTGGACGTAAAGATTCTTAGAGAAATCTGAAATGGTTTTTAGGAAAAGGCGTGAATAGTCACCTTCAAATCGATATTGTTAATAATCAGTTCTCATAAATGCTGATTTGCTCTGTTCAAGAATCGTGAAAACTCATGATATTTATATTCATACGGAATCTATAGGGTTCTCCAATACAATATAAGAGAGGCGCCGACTCCAAAAGATGATCAATCTGGAGGCAATTCAGAGGTGAAAGGAAAATCTTTTAATCATTTGGGAAATGAGAAATAGTAATTTTTATATTATTAGGGAAGGTGATCCAATCAATCAGGAAGTGGTCAGGTCAATACGAGTAGTAAAGTAGTCCTTAAAATGTGTAGTTGGCGAATGAGTTGCTGCGAAGTTGGGACATTTTTGTTATTTTTTCCTTTTCAGAGTGTATTTTATAGACATCGTTTTTGAAGTCGGTTTTATTTTTTTTTTACGTGTCATAATAAAGGAGTAGTTGATGTTTTTATGAACCTTTAGTTGAGACCCCATAACATTTTGAAAACAGCTTTTTCATTGGTTGTCAACTTAAAATGTTCAAATTCAAGTCTAGATTTTACTAAGTTTAATAGTGATTGTACAAAAACTAGATATTCTTAGGGTATATATTATTTCTAATACAATTGCTTCGGAATTATGTTTTTTGGAATATTTATGGTTGTAGGAAAAACGAAATTAAAACATTTGAATGCAGCATTGAATTTTCAATAAATGGAGTGGATTTATTTATCAGATAATTTCATTGTCATGCACTAACGTTTGGTAAATGTTCAAATTTTTAAGCTAATTATTTAGCTTGAGAATAGTAAAACTTAATTACTCTTTTACATTAGGAATTTTATATTGCTTTACTGCCTAAAGAGAACGCTGGAACCTCGTAAGGCACAAAAAAAATGTGCCTACAATTTAGCGTCATGTCCAAAAAATAAGTTTTGGGTTTGACGTGTCGAGCGAGCAATTTATACGAATTCCGAAAAAATCCGACTTCTTTTCATGAGATAATATTGTTAACTTCTTAACTACATATTTATGCTATATGCATATTATGCTGCTATGCTATTTGTAAAATCTTACTAACTATAACAAACTAGACTTCTCGAATTAATTAATCGTTCTCCTCTTTTTTTTTTTTTTTTTTTTTTTTTTTTTTTTTTTTTTTTTGAAGGTTGGATTACCAAAAAATATTAATTGCTACTTTTCTCCCAAAGAATAAATTGCTCACCTGACGACTAAGTAGGCGTAAATTTTTCCTTGGGAAACACGTCTCTTGGGAATTTTAATTCGGGCTTTTTCTTCTTGCCAAATATTCTCTATCCCAAGGCAGTGTAGCAATTCTCTATTGCAAGGCAGTGTAGTTTCTTGCAAGGGGGCTGAATGTTGAAGTGCATTTGGCATCTGTTTATGATTGTCGGAGTGATGGGCCACAGTCGATCTATTTCCAAGCGAACTGTGTTCTTCTGAAGTCGTGCCAGTTCTGCTCATAACGTTCCAATGGCGATTTCTCATGTCGACAGCAAAAGCGGCAGTCAAACTTGGTTTTTTGCCGAGTCGTGTTCAACTAACGAACCGCTAATGATGATAATCATCCATTGAAGTGGGGTAATTAATGGAGTAGTTGGAGAGCTCACGAACACAAAGTTGTGTAGTTTTCTCTTGACCACGATCTGGTCCCTTCTTCTTCTTCTATTCCAATAATACTTACACAACTTGACTGGGAGCAGCATGGAGAAATATGTTGATATGATTTTTATCCATTGATTAGACGATGGGAATTAATCTGAAGCCGCCTGTGCATGTTCTCGACAATATTAATGCTTGAAAAGCGAAGAGATGAGAAACATCGAAGTACAAGCGATGAACTTTGAAGACACAAACGATGAAGCCACGATGAATATTAATTTCCTCTCGAGCAACAGTCTCCCAATGCAACACCTATCACTAAGCGTAATAAAAGCTTAAAACAAATATATTTCAAAATGATTGGCCTATAAAAAAAACTCAGAAAAGGAAAAATAACAAGCTGTCAACTTCACTCGTATTGACCAGACCACTATAATATAGTGGTCAATCATATTATGATTGATTCCTATTGACACCTCCCTTAATATAAAAAATATTTATTTCTCATTTCTCAAATGATTGAACGACTTTCCTTTTCACCACTCAATCGCCTCCAGAATCGTCACTTTTTGGAATCAGCTCCCCTCTGGCAGAATGAATTGGACCTGGGGCCGTAACTACTGGATGGATTCATTTAAAAAAATTACGAGAGCTTCCTGGATTGTAATCCTTTCAAACAAAAAAAAGTAATGCGAAGTAATATACCTCTGTACAATCATTTGTAGCAAATTAGTCGTAAAATGCAGTTAAAGTACTGCGCACCTTATCATGTACACTTTGTATTATGAAGTAATAGAAATGGTTATAGGTTAACACACACTTTGGATGTAATTTGATGGTATGAAAAATGTATTAGTTATGATACAACGTGAAAATCATATAGGTACCTAATTATTTGTCGACATAAATACCCGCTTGTGTTCTTCTCTTTTCTTGAAAGACGTTCAACGCCAAATGACCATAAGTATAAGAGAAATTCCGGCAACGTTGCTTTCCTACTGGTCAATCTGAATAAGGCACAGACAGCTAAATCAAGCCCTGATCCTAATCCCCTTCGGAATAGTTCCTCCACTCGGAAAGAGGAGGCACTCATTAACTTACTAAGAACATAAATTCGCAGTTTGACATCTACGCTTCGGAATAATTGCTCGAATTTGAGTCAGTACCGTTTGGTCTAAGGGATGGTTCCAAGGAATAGTTGGCGGTTGTTGGGAAGAGAGAGGACAAAGTTCGTCGGATATGACGGAGGTGATTTTCTTCTGAAGTCTGATCGCAATCGGTGGTCCAATAGTGCGCAACAATGATGCAACGTATTTGCCGAAATAGTCATAACTGTCTTCTTTCGATCTGGATGCAGAGCGTTTCGACGTGTTGTACAATTTTCCAACCCTGTTATACATGACGTTCATTTGCGAGTCGTACAATGTTCTGTCGTTTTGATGCGGGGCTAATTTACGTTTTAACGATGCCCTGAGTGTTTCCGTTGTGGAGTCATTGGTGGCCACAGTATGCGTTTGTGCTGTAGTGCATGGTGTCGCATCGGTGTTATTTACATCATCAGTTGGTAGTTTGTAATGGAATTGCTCGTCTCGTGAGTTTTCACTATGCTCATGTTGAATATCCTGAAAAAGAAAATCGGTTGAGTTATGCTATTCTTGCCGAATTATATTGTGGGTTGAGAGAGGGAAAGAGAGAAAGAAACCGCTATTCTTACAACATGAAAACACACAAACTAATCGGTCAAATATAAATATTGATTTTTGAAGCCAGTAGGAGATACCCACAATAAAGCTCCTAACATGGATCTACATAGTGTGCGAGCAAAGATAAAAATCAAATCATCTGGAAATCTGCTTGACATGAACATTTCCAGGCCTATTGACTGACTATTGAAATTATTGGCTTTATGGCTGGTGAAAATCACGATAAACAACGTGGAGTAATGTTTTAATTCTTAATACCTCTGAGGCAGTGTTTGTTAGGAATGGAAATTTCAATCACGTCGTCTTATTTGCATTGGGAAAACATTTTCTGAAAATATTTCATCGAATGAACGCACTGACACTTGTTCAGAATGTGAGCAGAGCGCTCTAGGAACAGGCGCTCGAAACATTCAGGTAAAGCAGTCAATATGCGAATAACGTCGAAGTACTGTATGTATATGACCCATTTGATGAAATTCAGACATCAATCAATCGCAGTTTTGAGGCCTTGAGCGTTCAAATATATTGAGTTTTCCGGCCAGTAAAAATCGAAATACTAAATTATACGCACAAGTGAAATTGTGAAAAAGCTCATAACTTAGAGGTACTGTGTGCGACCCAATATAAAAAAACGCTGCAAATGATTGTACAGTGGTTTATTATTATTTCGCTTCAATATTGATTTAAGAAGACTATCCATTTGTCATTTTAAATATTCCGATCATTTGTGAACATTCCCACCGAAAAGCAGATGGTAACTATAGGGGAAAACTCCATAGCAACTATTGTAATTTTAATCATTTTTATTTTTCTTAATTTCCTAATTAAAAGCTAAACTTATTGCCTAACGATACAGCTGGAGAGAGTGTTTGACGACCATTCCAATGAGTATAGAACGATTTTTTATAGCTCCAAGAACTCTCGAGTTATACCCTAATGCCAAATTTGTGAAAATCTCCCAAATTCGGCACAAAAGCTGCGATAACTCGAGAACCAATAAAGCTATCGACCCGGTGATGGTCTCATTCGATTCAGCGTCCAAAAATCTATATAATTTGATACCACGTACACATTTTTCTGAAAAACCTTGGAAAATATGAATTTTCTCCACCTCAAAACCCCCCAAAAATACCCTTAAAATTGAGCTAGCAAGTTGGTTCAAGAATTGGGCCGTCGTAGGACCAAGATTGATTTTTGGTGAAAATTTCAAATTTTTAGCTCTTACAGTTTGGCCGGAAAACTGCTAACGGCGGACGGCGGACGGCGGACGGCGGACGGCGGACGGCGGACGGCGGACGGCGGACGGCGTACGGCGGACGGACAGAATTTTTTTTATTGGATATTCGGATTCTACATGCCTTGAAACGTAAAACATCAAATTTTGAGGGGGGGTTAGAAATTTTTTTTTCTTGGGCGATTACAATGGTTTATTATTGAATAATAAACCAAAATCTAGTGTAATCTGCTTGCCATAACAAACATTTTTAAACCTCAAACGTAGAAAAATATTGAGACGTATTATAATAATAATAATAATATAATAATCGAAACACAAAAAATCCTTCTCTTTATACTCCCTTTACTTTTCGTCCTTATCTGTTTGTATTGATCGTCGTCAAGTTATTAAAAATACTTTAAGCCTACTTGCTGCTGAACTTTCAACTACAGCCACATAATGCTTGTTGGGGTTGGCTGTACAGCTAACTCTAAGGACTATGAGAGTTTAACGGGGTATAGAGATGGATGTATTTTTCACGCTGAATCGAATGAGACCATAACGGGAACGATAGCTTCAACGGTTCCCGAGTTATCACAGCTTTAATGGGTACTTTCGATTTTTTGTATCGTTCAGTTTGATCGTTCAATGCTCGTCGTAATATTTTCTCTCCCCTCTACTCTGAAAACCCGCTCTTAGTCATGCTGCATGAAGTTTACAGCGATTGCAATTGTTTATTATTGGATGGAAAAACAAAAACTCAAAGAGAAGCTCTTTGTCGGAAAATAGCTCTCGAATCATTATTTGACTTTCGAGATAATCCGAATACAGAGAGCGAGATAGCTTTAATTAATATTGTTCCACTTTAACGGTTAACCCAGATTCCCCGGGAATCTGCAGCCGTTCCTAGTCATCGTTACGATGACATTGTTTTTCTCTACGATAATTCGCTGTCTGATTGTGCAAGGTTTCGTATGTGACTGCAGCCTCGTCATCAGCTGGTTGTGTAGGGGGGTGGTTTTGCCGGTCCATTGCCGTCTACTCGTCATTGTTTCTGCTTAGACGGCCGCGACGATGACTCACACTCTCAAAACGGAGGTTTCATAAAATGATGTCCGGCGTCCCAGTTTGAATCCTTTCAGTCGTGACTCGCTCTCACAACGCGTTGTACTAAACGAGGCTTTCAAAATTGTTTAACTAACAGGAATAATTGAATTAATCGTTGAGTGGTTGATTGAAACTTTATTCTGAAGCTATTCCGATTTCTACTGTGACCTCATGACCCGGCAAAGATCAACAGATCGAACGGGCGGTATCGTAGCCACCGTCAAGATCAAGGCCAAGGACGCGGCTCAAGGTACGTCTCCTCCAAACTGGTTCAGCGATACGTCTTCTCTATCGAACTTGTTGCCCTTGAAAACCATCTTCGCTGAGCGCCTTCCCGCGGTGCTCTTCTTTCGACACGCTTGACCCCCTCATATTCCCCCTCCCGTTGTAGCGGTAGCCCTCCATCGATTAAACGCCTTTGGATGTTATTTTCATAATGGGTACGATGCTGTGATTAGGGAGCTCGTTTTTTACACGGGACGCCCTATGAATACGAGTGTCCTCTGGATACAGTTCTCGCCTTTGAACGTACATCCTCTGGATACAGTGGCTGATTTTTCTCAAGTATACGTACACCCAGAAAATGTGGGGAAGAGAGATGTATGCTTTTTTTAAGAACTGCGGCGAGAAAAATGGGATTTGATCAAAGGGAATTCGGGTCAAAAAAAAAAAAAAAAAAAAAAAAAAAAGACCGAAAACATTTTATGCAAATACTTAATTAAGGCTGAAAAACCTGTTTGGATTTTCGTTTTGATTTTTTTTAAATATAAATTTTTTGAAAAAAAAACGCATTTTTTCAGTTGGTCGCCCATTTAAACTTAATTTTACTTAGTTATATGAAAAAACACTAAGAAATTAGACGTTTCTTTTACCCTCACTATTTTGTCACAATTCGCCTCAACGAAATAATGAACACTATTCACAGTTCTACAATGGAAGGCACCAATTGATAAATTATATAACACCGAAATTCCTTCGCTTTTGTAATACGTTTGGTGAACGTTTAGTAGTATCTGAGCTTATCTATGACCTTATCTCGAAGCCTATTCGACGCCTTATCCTTTAAAAAAAGACCATTCATTCGGGAATGTGGGAAGGGAACAAGAGAAGCTCTCGGGTAGTTGCATTCCCTCTGGTGGTCATTGTGATGCTCTTAACAAAACAAATTGCGTCACCTAGTATACACAGGGATAGAGATAAGGCCTGCGAGTTCCTTCTCGCTGTAGGTTTGACATACGATGATATGACCTTGCGTCATCGCTGGTCGTACGAGTCTTGTGAAAGTAAGTAAACATGTTTGAAATTTGTCGAATGACTAATGTCCACACTAATGCATAGAAATATCTGGAATCTAAAACAGTTCCTTCTAGCTTCATTGTTGTCCGGAAACGTGCAATTTTTCCAAATTTGTTCGGTTTTATTTTTTACTTCATTCCCCATACTCGCAATTTCAGGAGCTCAATGAAATTTGGCGCTCGTGTAAGTTATTTTCATACTTCAGATGAATATTTTGTTCGAAGCTTGGAACATACTAACAAATCCAGCTTGATTAGAACCCTCTTGTTGACCCTCATCCTCAAGTCGAGCTAAAACTAATTTTTTATTTGGCTAAGTAAATTATTTTTACTTTTTTGTGGGAAAACATTTTTGAAAAATTTGAAATATTTGCCTCCAAATTTTATTTCAAAATTTCAGTGATGAAAACTGTACTTCCCAATCGTTTTATTTTTAACTGTTTTTTTAATTTTTTTCTTTTTAGTGACTTACAATTATGGACAGCTCTCTTCACAGAATTTTCCCAAGCTTTCATTATTGTGTTCTTGTCACTTACTACTAACCGTCCAAACTCAATTCATAAGTCAGTTGAACGTTGAAGTTCTAAAGTATAATGATTACCTAAGTAACTACTTTCAATGTTATTATGTTGATTGAGAGTGAGTTTGAACGTTTGGATTAATCCATCCACTGATTTGGTTCTCTTGGTCAACATACCGGATACTTTGATCCCATTGATCCACCTTACAAAACTCAAATAATTGCCTACACCATTGCTGGTTACTGAATTGCACCAATTCACTCGTTCTTTATTTCTCAAACGATAATAGAGTGATGATTTCCTGAAGCGTATCCGCATTCACACTGAATGAGAGAATCCGAACCAAATTACAGAAATACGCCAAACGTTTGTGCATTATAATGAAGTTATTTGGCCTTCAAAACCATGTTATTTATTGAAAATTTAACGCTGAATTCAAATCTTCTAACGACAATGCTATGACTAACGTAGTTTCTTTTTTCTACAAACATAAATAGTCCAGAAAACGTGATTTTGAAACAAATTTTTTAGAAATACGGCCTAAAAAGTATCTACATTTTGTCCGAACAATACCAAATTTGGATCACGTAAACTAGACTCTACTTTGAACAATTTAAGTTTACAAACTATGAAAAAACAGTTTTAGTTTGGAAGTTATGAGGTCTCAAACATAGGTCCATAAAAACATCGATTGCTCCCTTATTATGCCACCTAAACTTGATTTTTTACCATCGTTGGAAAGCTCTTGCGAAGTACGTCCAAGTGCAATAGTGTTCATATTTTCTTTCTCGACGTGGTTTGGAACGGTTTTGGATTCAGCGTTTTTAGATCAGCTGAGACCGAAGATAAGTAGTGGGTGGAATTTTTTTTATTTTAAACCAGCAGGATTTCTATTCTCTTTCATCAGTCATGGACACAACGTAAACACAAGATTCCTTCCGGTTCTTTGGCCTTCTGGAGCTCTGCCAAGAATCTCTGCGCAGTTCTTCTAATGAAGCGACCTAAAGATTCGAAATCAAACTGGAATCTTCGGTAACTGCGCGTGAAAAAGAAAAAATCCAAGTTTCGAATCCCTGAAAAAAAATGCTGCAAATGATCGTACAGTGGTGATTATTCCTTCGCTCGAATAATGATTTAAGAAGACGACCCATTTTTTGTGGTAACCGAAAAACAGAGTGGCAACTATAATGAGAAAACCCCTTTGCAGCTATAGTAGTTGTAATCATTTTTATTTTTCTTAATTTTCTAATTAAAAGCTGAATTTCACGCCTGACGGTACAGTTGCAAAGAGTGTTTAACGAACTCTCCAACGAGTGTAGACCGATTTTTATAGCTCCAAGAACTGCCGAGTTATACCATCATGCCAAATTTCCCAAATTCAACACAAAAGCTACGATAACTCGAGAAAAATTAAAGCTATCGACCCCGCGATGGTCTCATTCGATTCAGCGTCCAAAAATCTATAGAAATTTATACCAAATAGGTACACCTTTTCCTGAAAAATGTTGGGAAATACGAATTTTCTCCCCTTTAAAAAAACAAAAACGAAAATACCCCCAAGATACGTTACAACCCAAAAAACGCATGAATTAGGTTAATAATGCGGAAGTGCAGTATGTGAGCCTAACATAACAAAACAAGCCATGTTTTGTAAAATGGGATAATTTTTATGAACTTGATGAAGTTGATTTTTTCGCAGCCAGTCGAAATAGGCATAAGGCGAAGGTACGGTATGTGATCCGATCGATACTAAACAAATTTTGTGAAATGGAGTCATCTTTATCAAAGAGACCCAAATGTACAAAGGTGCACAAATATAATAACTGAAGATCCGAGTAATGAGGAATTACGGTGTGTGACACCAACTAAAAATCAAACGAGATTTAGCGTACATAGAGAAACATTTCAAGTCGTAATCATTTTTTATGTCCAGGGGTTAAGAGGGGAGAAAAACCAGGCGACTCATTCTCCGATTTTTTATTTGCTGGCCGAGCACTTTCGCCCGTTTAAGCATCCTCAGGGTGACGTGAAACCATAGGGTCAAAAAATGCGACGACAAGGAAAAGAAAAACAAATCATTTTTGCCGTCCGAAAATCAAAATATGGTCGATATGCGTATAAAGCAGAAGTACTGTATGTGACCCGCGTGATAAGAATCAGACATCATTCAATCACCGTTCCAAACATTTGAAAACCTTGAGCGTAGAAATATATTGATTTTTGCGGCCTGTAAAAATAAAAATAAAAAATACGCACTAGTGAAATCGTGAAAAAAGCTCATAACGTGGAGGTACGATGTGTGACCCAATATACTGAAAATCAACCATCATCTGCTTGCCATAAGGAACATTTTAGGACCACTAACGTTCTGAAAATGTCATTGAGTTTTATCAATTTTTTCACGAAGATAGATTTCCACTCGCCATTACAGACGATAAAGACCTCTAGCGTCCAATACATTGATTTACGCGGCCTGTAAAGATCTCAACAGCAAAAAAACGGCATGGGGTAGTAGTACTGTGTGTGATTCAAACTATAAATAATAAATTATAAAAATAAAATAATAAATTATCAGCGTAACCGTCCGCTTCGAAGACTTCCGCGAAGTGCAAATTTATTTCTGACCACTAATCCAGACTTTGACTTTTTCCATTCCACCCTAACTAGCATCAAAAAGACAGTGAACAATTCCCCATTCATTTTTGATTGATAAATGAGTACTCTTTTTTTTCTTTCTTTTTCTTTTGCATTGTTTTTACCTTCATGTTATGGATAACCTCCATAGAAATGTAATTGGGCTTGCCCGTTAATATACAAATAAACAAATAGTAAGTTTTGTGAACGTGGTCAAAGTTGGTCATACATATAAAGCTAAGAAAACTGAAGATTACAAAAGCGCTCAAATAACAAAGACTGAAAATACGTTTTACTAGGAAATACTGCGTGTGAACCCAATAATATAAATCAAGCGATATTCAGCAGTCATATAAAAAAATTTGAAGTCCCCCAGCGTTCAAACCACTAGTCATATCGTGAAAAAATCTCATAACGAAGCGGTGCGGTGTGTGACCCGTACCGTGTTTTGTTTGTCTCATTTGACGCTCGTCACTTTTGAACTGGGCGAAATAAATGTTCAGTCTTCTATGAGGTGCCAATACTAGGAAAACACCCGGTTGGGAGGCACATTTACCCTCACCCCCTTTACGCATCACTCCGCCGAGTGGAAAACTACTGGACCCTATCTCTAAAGACATGACAGCAATAATAATATTTTCATGGAAATTACTATTTTCTTGGTTACTACAACAGTGTAACCCATATTTCGCAAGTCTCAATTTCATTAGGCCTTCTTCGTCGAGATTAATCTCATTCGGGTTCGGAAACACTCGTCACAAAGGACATTAGTTGTGATAAGATGGGATGATCGCCTTGACACGATAGGAAGGACGTTCGTCGCATGAATCGTATATTTTCTTGCCTTGTCGATCAGAGGAGCGTTAACGACTGTCAATTTTATCTTAACCATTCTAACATCTGCTGAGGAGATAATGATGCGTTGTACAAAGTCATTATCCGCATCCATTTGTTGGATTAAGTCGTGCCCAATACTAAATTTTTCGTAGTCTAACAGAGATTGCTAAAGACACGGATCGCCCGTTTCCCTTATTATTCATGAATGAGTCTGTTCACTATAAAATTAAATTGTTTGCCTTAAGGAAATATATATTAGGCCCTCTTCCGTCTCTTTTGCATCAGCGGCCTTCGAAAATGGTATATTTCATTCGGTTACGACCCTCTGAACTCAACAAAATACAATTGAGACAACAGGCGAAAAAAGTAAAGATGAGTATCGACTAGCCGAAATATCGAATTGGCCGATTATTTTGTCGAATAACGTCGGGTACACGAGTTCCCTCGTAAACTTCTCATTTAATATTTCAACAGATATTCTCGGCCATCCAATGTCACTTTCGATAAAGTTCGCGGAATCCAGTAAAAGAATTTCGTCAGCTCCTTTCATCAGATTATTGACTATTACTCTATTATAGACAAAGGTTCGGGATGATGCAAACCTTTTTTCGACTCGGTCACTGCCACAATACTCTCTCACGTTTTCCATAATGTATTCAATTGAAGGCAACTGACCGCACTGTCGGCAGTTGAACTGGCCCAGATGATGCCGACGTTGGCGACCGATTAAATATGTAACCGTTTCGACGCTCTATCGAAAAGGTCTGCTGATGCAAGGCTTTCGTCGGATCGGATGAGAAAACACAGAAAAATCGCTAAAATTTTCCTTTTAAAAAAATTGAGAAAAAATGAAGACTTCAGAATCCCAAAAACGATCCAATATTTTTTCCTCTTTTATTTCAACATTCATTGCGAATTACTTTAACGTCACTTTAACAAATCGTGGAAAAAAATAGCCCCAAAAAATTCCCAATTCAATAAGTAAACCTTTAGTTTATTATTTCTCATGTTACTATTCGAAATTCCAACTCTTCCAGGTAAGGAATCGAGATGGAAGTCGCAGGAACAATGCGCATTTTACCTCGCAATCGTATTTTCATCAGATCTGCTAAGTCAACGTTTTTTTACGATCCGACTATTCGGAACAAGATGGTAGTGTTCCTAAGTACACAATGAGTAGTTAAATTAGTCACTGTTTTTATTCTCATCTGTTACATTAGACGAAAGAAATTTTCACCTAAGCAAAACGGAAATTTCTTGAGTCATCATTATATTATGTCATTCAGGTTTGTCTTTTATCAAAATATCAAGTCGAAAAAGGACTCTAATCAAATGACTGCAAAAAATATATATATTATAGGTAAGGGATGTAGGTACTTAATATGAATACGAAAATATCGATTAAATACATAAATAAATTGAATTCATTAAATACATAATTACAAAATATGTTAATGAATAAAAAACTATTGTAACAGTTAACGAGGTAAATAATAGTCTAAAGGTATTAAATTTAAAAATAATATAAATAATGAAATATTTTTTCGACCTACTATGGATTTTCGAATAAATTTTACACTCAGTTGTAACAGATTATCCGATAGTCTTTGGCATCGAGTTAATGTTATCGTCTAAAATTAAATCCTGCCCAGCTATTCGAATGAGGAAATGACATTTCGTCTCTGAGCTCGTGCCAAATTGAACCCGAGATGAATTCACGACCTCGATAAAAGTATCATGTTTAAAATAAAATTAAAATAAAAAAAAAAAAACAGCTTTCCGTTTCGCTCTTGAATTTCTTTAATTTGGACATCTGGGAAATCGGATTTGTTGGAAACAAACTGAACTTGACAAATCTTGGTTGGAACTAAAAACGCAGCTTTCGACTTCGAAGTTGTCAGCGAGAGAAAAAAAACCCATTGTTCCTCACAATTTATTCAAGCGAATTCGAGGAGTGTAGAACAAAACAAAGCTAGACAAGCGGTGGCCTTATGAATATGGAATACGGGCGTTTGATGAGCTCGAGGTTGTGATTTGGGACCCTGAGAATAAAAAAAGGGGAGAAAAAATTAGTCGAATGGGCTCATCAGCGCGTTCGAAGATGAGCAAATCATTGGCGTAACCAATTTTCTACGTAACAATTGAGCTTCACTGCACGTGGAATGGGATCTCGTGTGAAACTATGTTTATTCAAAGCGATTACCCGCGGATTTATATATGACATGGAAACCTCAAGGTATGAATTTAATGTGAGTTATTTTCACAAGGTAAAACCGCGATGAATACAATAGCAAACCGTTAACAACTGAAATCGAGAAATCGAAGCAAATTCAACAAAACTTCATTAATTTGATGATTTTCTTTTCCCGCAGTAATATACCGACAGTTTGGTACATTATTCCGAAATGAATCATTGTAATCGCCCTAGAAAAAAATGTGTGTAACCCCCAGTCAAAATTTAATGTTTGGTTGCATGGTTGCACCAGTGTAGTGGTGATTGTACAATGATTTAAGAAGACCATCCACTTATGATAGGAACTATCCCGAACAGATTGGAAAGTAAAAGGAAAAGCTTCATAATGGTAATTTTGATCATTTTTATTTTTCTTATTTATAATTAAAAGTTAAATTATAAGCCTCGGTGCAGCTGAAGAGAGTGTTAGACGACAAAAACGAACGACCCTTTACTGCATCGTAACTTATAATACCGTAACTCCACGATATTAATCTAATTCGTGTATTTTTTGGTTTTAGCGGGTTTCTTGGGTAGTTTATCAGAAATAATATTGTATTTCACTAACGTTGCGGCCTATGAATGATGTTCTCGATTTTGTGATTGATTATTCCTGTCTGCCGACTCAAACTGTGTGATATACGCACATTTTGGATTGTTTTCAGAAGATATGACATTCTTCTGATAGAAACACGTATTTTTTATTGTGTACGTCAACCATTTAATCAGATATTGACTGCTGCACTAGAAAAAAATTCCCAATTTATTTCCACCTGGGAGTGGACTTAGGAAACTTGCTTTTCTAGTTGTAGACGTGGAAGCGAATGTGGATGTGAAAATTCTGATGTAACTCGACCCATGGGGTAGCCCTGCGCGATGAAAATATCGTTCGGTAGACTTTGTTGACAGAATCTCGAGCCAATTAACAGTTCCCTTCCACTTCGATCGCACCTCGCTCGACTTAAGCGAGCTTTAAAATTCCCCGCTCGAGCTATTTTCGGACTTCTGGAGACGTGCCGAGATCGGAGCTCCGTATTTCTGCTCACACTATTTTCCTCTGTTAATCCATTCATCCGATTTTCATTTAGTTTGCGGAGAAAAAATTGAATTCGTCGAGAGCTCAGCGGAAGAGCCGATTACTTAACTCGTTATTGCACGTGGAGTTTATTTTATTTTTTTTTTCCATCAATCTTTCATTGGAAATTGTTCTTTATTTTTGACGTTGCGAATATCTCGTATTGTCCTGCTAATCGAATAGAGGATGTATCCATTCTTTATGTATTTATTTCTGCTACCGTCCTACGTTGAACGTATTTAATCGATGAATAAAGCAATAGCATTCACCTCCAATCATTTTACGACGTCCCATGACAAATGAAATGACACCAACAATTCTAACGTGTAGGTTAACAGCCTTTTCAGTCTTGGAAGTACTATGCGTGGTCCTCACGCCGACTTTTTTGGCTTGTCAAGTACGTTCGACACTATCGGGTTTTCTCAAGAGGCTTTGGGAAAGTGGATTCCATGTAGATATTTAACTATCTTAAAAACAGAGCAGCGCTTTTACTACAATTAGGTACAATTTAAATTTCGATTAAAAATTAAAATACTCTGTTGAGAGTTGTTCGATGCGTTGACTCGATGCACCTCCTCCGGTTATATTTTTTTACTTTCACTCGAGTGAAACCGTCTGGACGACGTTTCACCAAAGGCGATGGTCGTATTCTAGCCCGACCTCTCCGTTTCCGTTCGCTCACCGGCGCCGATATCCGAGACAGATCCAGGAGGTGGTTTTGAGTTTTGAAAGACTCGCCATCTGGAAAAAGGCTCCTTCTATTTTTAGATCGATACTTCCAAACGCTCGAAAGGTAGGATCACTTGAACAGATCGTTCCTGTCGACTGGAGACCTTTCGCTGGCATCTCTCTTAAATACGAGTTTTAGTTTGTTGTAAGATTATTGTTATATATACATTTTATTATCCGATAACAAATCATTGCTAGCCTCAAACGGAAAATTTTCAAAAAATTCTGTCACGGCTTTTTTGAAAAAAAAAAAATTATCAGAGATAGATATCGTCACCTAGAAATCAACCGTTTCGACGAATCACTGAGTGGAAACAGTTTTGAGGAGTAGAAATTCTAATATACCCTCGTACTGCGCACACATTTCTTTCTGAGTGAGTGAATTTCTTTCGAACGTGCTTGACAAGCCAAAAAAAGTCGGCGTGAGGACCACACATAGTACTTCTAAGACTGAAAAGGCTGTTAACCTAAGTGAGTTGTGTGACGAAGAACACCAGTGCCCTAAGTCGCCAACTTCTAGGATCAAAAATGATACAACTTTCTTTTTTTCTTTGTTAATCTCTTAAACTGCGATGAATTGTGCTGCTTTTTCCTTTTTTTAACTTCAAAATTTTTCCAGATTATTCAAACTCTGACTATGAAGAAAGTTCGATTCCAGTTTTTACCGTACAGCATCCCCGACATTTTTCGAGCAGCATAAATCCCTGGCTTCGCAAATAATTCTCTGCAAAACCCAAAAACCTTCTCCTTTTCATTAAAATTCGATCTCTGTATGACGTAGTTTTTGACCTCTAATGTCAATAAAACTGACTCAGCTTCGATTCGATGCCAAATATACGGTCTTTTATTGAGCCAATCATCGACTATTGAGTCGCATCAATCATTGATTATTGAGTCGAATCAACAATCAGGCAACATAAATGCGCCTGTCTCGCACCTCTTTGGCTCAGAATCTGAGATACTATAAGACTGTCAATGGTGCGCCAGATGTTGCGATCGTTTCTTTTCCGAGAGCTTTATTCTGAGTTTTTTGCTTTTTTCACCTCTCTGTTAACTCTCGAAATTGTGCAAAATGTTTATTGCTCAAATCCGTAAATATGCCCAGCTTGTGGCAGCGTTTTTTCGGCGAGCATCTGTTGCACATTTGTTTAAGAGCAAATATACCTATTTGTACGCCCTTGCGTCGCGTGCAGTTTCGCCATTTGTTTGGCTATTCACGAACCGCAGAAACGCCGGTACTAATTGGAAGTTGGTTACGTCTTTTGACGGTTTGTTTAGAGTCAGTCTACCGTTAAAATTAGGGCGGACGTCTCAACAAGGTTCCTCCCTCTCTGTGGACCAATCGGTGGTCGCCATTTTCAAGGTAGAACTGTGAGCCGGTTGGACTAAAGCGCTAATAGGATAACTGTATCGAAAAGTAACAGTAGGTATTCCAATTTATTTTGTCCCCTTTTTATTTCGTTTTCTGTCAGCCGAGCTAGTATTAAATATCGAATTAAAATTCGACCCACGGGGTGATTCCGAGTTCAAACCGACATCGTTCTCAATGAAACTGTTATTTTGGTATTCTCTACATTTAAGCCTAGAAATGGCCTACATGCAATCCTCGGTCGCCGGTTCACGCACAAAACGAGGGAAGTGGGAAGTGCATGAGGTGATCACGTCCCGTTGGTCGGGAGGGAGTTCCCTTCTCGATCCGCTTTCACTCCGCTCGGGAGAATATCCGTGTAAGTAATCGGAGGTGTCGGCCGACTTAGCTGAGTCATCGAAGAGATCAGTGTCAAGACGAGCGAACTGCCGATGAGCGAGAAATAAAATAACGTACAGGAAAGAGAGAGAAAAACACTGGTTGATTAGGAGAGCAAATCGCTGTCAGCGCAGAGCCAACTTCGTTCAGTTTCAAAACTGATGTCTTCTTAAATTTTCAAACTTTACCACTCATCAATAATCCAAGGCTCACATCTTGCAGAATTTTTTGCATTCCAAACCACTTCTCAAATTCTAAAAAAAAATGTTGACTACCAATTGAAATCGATACCTACCAAATTTAACAGTATTATCCGAAAATTTTGTAAAATTATATATTATTTGTTTCCCTTAAAAAGTGGGCCATCCGACCATGATCAAGCCATATCGTGAAGCCGAGAATGATTTTCGATGAAAATTTCAAGCGTTAGTATTTTTTTAGTTTCCTCTGAAAAGAGTTCCATTTAATATTAAAATTCTACACGCCTTGAAACGTACATTAAATCTGGGTTTCGTTCAATAATGATTCCGAGTATCATCTCTTTGATTGAAACTTGCTCACTTATCCGTTCATCTACGATGCGCTTCCACGAAGCTCCGCCGTTTTCTCCTAATGTTCGTCCATCGCAAGGTACATTCTTCTTGTTCACTTCCTGAATCGAACACGTAGCGACCCGTACGAGGAAGCGTTTCAGGAGTTGGCCTCGCCCACTGTCGGTCGCTGGCCAGCTTTCATCGCCACGTGACAACCCGATTTTCTTGGGCCTCTCCCCTTTAATCATGCAGTTGAATTTTGACCGTTCCTCGTCTTTTGAGGCCAAGATTCAACGGTGGCTAACGATTAACGGCGCCACGATCCACCGATTACGCTTCCATGTAAACATAGAAACTACACGTATTCAATAGCGGAGTGAGTTCGGTAACAACGCTACGAGGAAACACTTTGAAAACGTATTTTTGTACTCTGTGGTCAAAAAAGCTGCACATGATTCATTCAATGTACAATTTCAATTTTTCGTACCTAGTCTATAATAGGCCCAAATAGTTTTTATCGGCTCTATTTAGTCTTGACAGTCTCTTTTTATACAACAGTCTCGAATAGACCAGTCACTAATAGTCCATAATAATATACTACCTAGTCTCTTTTCAGTCCGTTGGCTCTATAGATTCTTCATAGTCTGTTACTATTCAACAAAAAATGTTTATAGTTCTAAAAAACTCCAACGCCCTTTTTATATGCTTTATAGTCCCCAGTCTATTGTTTTTTTTTTGTAGCCCCTAGTCCACCAATAGACTTGAATTATGTTTCTTGTTGTAATTCTTTAGCTTTTTTTTAATAGACTGTGATTTTTATTGTCTCTAATATGCTATGTATTATCTTTTTCTATGAAGCCTAAATTCTATCTCTCTATAATTTTTGTAGTCTCTAATAGTCTGTATCGCCTCTAATCGATCTGATTGACATGAAAGGCTTTAGTCTCCAATGATTATAGTCTATAAACGTCTACAGAACAACGCTTAGAGGAAAATGCTCGAGAACACATGGAAAACATTGTACTTATGTCTGGTTCTCTATGGTCAAAAACGTTTTGAATGATTGCTCAGTTCATTATGCAGCAGTTTATTATACAATTTCAACAGTCGATAGTCTCAAATAGTCTTTATGGTCTCTAAAGTTCTCCATAATCAGTCATATCCTGAATAATATTTATTTCTATATAATAACCTCTAATAATCTAAATCCATCATCTCGTTATTTATACGTAGTCTCTTCATAGTCCATAGGCACAAATAGTCTGTAGTCTCCTTACGATCTTGAGTCTCAACAGACTCTTTATATTCTAGTCTTCGTATTCTAGATTCTTGTAATCTCTCAAAGCCACTTAGCGGTCTCTTGATGAGCCACTGAGAGGTTCAGTCAAAGCTAATGTATGATGAGGATGGTCGTAAATCAAAAAACGTAAAAGGGAAGACGATTTTACATTACATTTTAGGGATTTGACTCCTCCTATTAGTTCTCCTACGATGCGAGTCGTAATAAAGCAACAAAAAAATCTATAATCGTCTGTAATGTAGGTACCTACTATTATATAACTTCATCCTATGTAGCCTAAACTCTATATCTCTCTCCATAGCTTTTGTAATTTTTAATAGTATTTCTAATTTAATAATATCTCATTGACATAGCAGACTATAGTGTTTAATCTGAAATCGACTCCAAACGTCTACACAGTATAATGTTTATAGTATCTAATACGATCTATAGTCTATAATTGATTTGAATAATACATAGTCTCAGTTGGAAATTTACTCAACTTCAACATGTTGAAACACTTGAGACACTTTCGGATTCATTCCGCATCTTACATGATATAGCGAAGTCTCGAAAGGGATGTCGAGATTAAAATACTCGGCACGCTTCTCGAATTTCTTCTTCTTTTATTTCATACGAGATATTTTCGCTTCGCCCTAGCGCTTTAACGTTGTCTTTGCAATATTTTGGAAAACGCGACATGCTCTTGTCGGTTTCTACGGTTCGTTACAAAGTGTAACTATTTTTACCCGGCCGAGGTCGGATTTCATGTCGAGGGAAATAAAGTTGAGGTCAATATTAGAGAAAAAAACCTGCAAATACACTTGCGTTAGTAACTATTCCAAACATTTGCAGACTAACAGAAGATTGGTAACTATAAGAAGCAACTCCATTACTCCATATAGCAATTATCGTAATTTTTTTAAATAATATTTCTGTTTATTAATTATCAAATTAAAAGATAAATTATCCACCTAAAGATACAGCTTAGCGTATTCGACGAGCATTCCAACGAGCATAGAGCGCTTTTTATAGCTCTAAGTAGAGATTCTCGAGTTATGCCTTCTTGCCAAATTTCTCGAAAAATCTCGAATTTGCCACTCAGAGCTGCAATAAGTCTAGAACAATTAAAGCCATAGACTCCGTTATCATCTCATTAGAACCAGCATCCAAAAATTATAGAAATTGATACCAAACACAGCTTTGCCAACAAAAAAAAAACCTAAATAATAATAATAATAATAATAAATAAATGAATAATAAACCTAAAATCTTTCAGCATAATACTCGGCAATATTCAGCTTAATATAGTTATCGTCAATAGGTGAGGGAGAGGGATATTCAATTGATTTTCTCTAGTTTTTATTGTATCCTGGCACTTTCGCCCCTTCAGGCGTCTTCCATACAGAACAGCTTTTGGGTTATGAAGCCCCTGAACAACTTTCAGAAGCAAACCTATGCTGATGAATACCTAGAGGGACGAAAGTGACAGAATCGAATGAAAAATCCGAGACGTTATGTCCTAGTTTTCTTCATCTCAGAAGAAAAGAAATACAACGTGAAAGAAAAACTGTTATTTTTTCTTCAACGGTGGAGCTAGGAAATCCTTTCAACCTCGCTAACTCGATATCCTGGACGTCTCCCAATAGGAAAGGAGCTGACATATTAATCGTTGAGAATGTCCTATTAATTCGGCCGAGGAGTTCGCAAGCCATTCATTTACATTCCAAGCGCGCTCTTCGGTCGGACAATTTCATCAGATGTTCCCCGCCGTTTGGTTCCGCATTTTACTGACATACTTCAAGCTACGCTAGCCTCCTGTTCAAACTTTTAGCACCCATCACTCGCCTTTGAAAGCTAGCCGTCTAAAATAGCCAAACATTTTTTGGCTTTAAACTCAAGAGAAAAATTACTTGAAAATCGAGCAAATCCCCAAGGCGGGTATAAATTAATGTATTACTTTTTACCTATATACAAATCCAATCTATTTTTACTTCCGTGTGTACGTAGTAAATGGAAGTATCGTGATCGTCTTAAAAGTTGAATTCGGAACGGAGGTGAATTTGGAAGACATTTTCAGAGTACTATACTCAGAAACGCTTCCGGAACAAGTGTCCGTGTGTCTGTGTGTCCGTCTGTCCTTGTGCCTATAGTACAAAAAATGATAAAAATCGTCATTTATCTCTGTGAAAAAAGGAATTTTCAGGACATGTTCTGTTTTCATGAAAAATTAGCCGTTCCAGTATTTCCATGATAATGACCGTTCAAAGTTTTATCTGTACTTTTATCCGACTTTTACAGGCTTTAAGAGTCATTACTTCTTAACTTTCTAGGTTTGAAAATAATCCTCATGACGAGCAGATAATTTATTGATTTTTATCAGTTGGCTCACATACCGTACTTCTCGTTATGAGTTTTTTCTCTCATGATTTCGCTAGTGCGTATTTTGTATTACGGCGTGTACAGTCTGATTCATGCGGTTTTCTGTTTTTGGGTATCCTATAGCTAGGTTTTTTTTTAATAACAGTAGTGGCTTGACTAACACAGACCAATGTTTGAGTTTCCTGATTTTATAATTGGTTACCTATACCTGTTACCGACTAAAACATGGAAGTATACTGTGTGATCTAGGCACACCACTGGTTTTTTGTTTTGTTTTTTTCTAATATGAAATTTTCATTTTTCGCAGTTAATTTATTGATTGTTTTTAAACCTTTTATTTTCAGGTCGAAATCATATGGCTTGGTAAAATTTGAATTTGCTCCGTAAAAACATTCAATTGGAACTACATTAGCAAATACCGTACGTCTCACAATTTTCTCTCGAGTATGCTTTGATCATTAGCCGTCCTAACTTACATAACGGATTTCTATTCAAAAGAACCGAAGACTACGGGCGCCATTCGGGTTAAACAAGGGCCCAAAAATGTAAATCCAAAACGAACGTCACATCCTTTCACATGCGTTATATCGTCCGATTAACAAAAGAGCTGCTCAACCTTGTAACTAATTCCTAAACCGAGTGAGATCGAAGTGAAAACGTAGTATCGCGTCTGCTTTTCTTACTTGGATATTTCGTTCTTATTCTCCTACAGTATAATAAACAGGCCGCTGGCAGGGCCCATAGAAGCGGACACAAAATTAGGCAGGTCTGAAAAATTGCCTAGTTGCCATCTGAGATGAGAAAGAGGATGAGATAGGCGTTCGATCGAGCGAAAAAGAAGAGGCCATAGACCGTTAGGCAACTGTAGAGGCTATTAGAGACTTCTCTACTATAAAGATTATTTGAGGCTATGGGATTTAGAGAATATAATGTCTACTTCTAGAGACCAAACAGACTCTTGAAACTGAAAAAGCTAATAGGGATATACAATATTGGCTGTATAGAGATTATTGGATACTATAGAGATACTTTATACAATTAGAGACTATGAACGCTACTAGTGAGTAGAGCCTATTGCAAACAATTACAACAGTCAACTAAGGATCGCATTTCCATCTTTTCTTTTTGAGACTGGACCCTAAAGTCTATCAGAGATTATTTAAGAACCCCTCCCCTATTATTCGTGGATTGCTTTCTTCTATCGTACGCTCAAAAATTGCTTCAAAAGCTTAAAATTGATTTCAGAGGTAAAATTAAGTTTGAATGCGTATCGAGAAAAAAAAACATATTCAGGGGAAGGGGAGTTTGAAGGTTTTTTGATAGGTGTGTTAAGATTTGACTTTACACCGGTAATGAAGGAATCACACGCTTTTAGTGAGTCGAAGTCAAATGGAATAATTTCGAGTGGAAAAAATTAAAAAAAATTGAGGCTTTTCACAAAAAAAAAAAAAAAAAAAATCATCGGACCCGCCAAAAAAAAAAAATTCTAGAATTTATCCACGTCTCTACGGAAATACACGAATTTTGACTCCTGTTGTGCGAATTTCGCTTGTTTCAATTTTTCGCGCCAATTTTTATGGTAAAAAAATATGAACGATCTACAATTTCTTTGCGATCGCTCACTGCAAACGGGTTTCGAGCTCGGGCGCTTTTCAAAATGGGCATTCCTTCGAAAGTTGGTTAAAAGGTGGCTCCGGCTCGCCGTGAAATTGTCATTAGCACGTTTGTAAACCAGACCATGCGGTCCCGTATTCGTTGCATAATCGCAAGAACGTTCAGTGAGCGGAGCGGAGAAAATTACAGGAACCTGGGAAGACGGTGGCCGTTCCGGTAAAGGAAATGGTTAGGCTATCCCTTTGTAGCAACTTGCAACTCAAAAAGATGTCATTACGTGCGAAATTACCATTGGAAGAGAGTTTTGAAGAGAATTATTCGTTGTATCTTATGTTGTTCTAAAAGAAGAGCGGATATACTTTCCCGAGATGAATAATGAGAGTGGATAATAATTTTTAGACAGCAAAAAGTGCCACCAAAAAAATTTTTTTAACAAGAGCAGAGCATTCAAACATTTCTATTTTTTTCTTGGATTAAAAAAATACCGCTTCGATGGCCTAATTTCCAACAAACCACGATGCGTACTTACCTGTGTTTACTCAAAAGAAAACTAGCTCAGATCGCGACTTATCTGGCTAAGATAGAACAGCGATGATATCGAATGTTTTCCTGATATGAAATGAAATGCGCAGTTGCTTACTCCTGCCTCGAATTGGGTCACCAGAAGACTCGTCGAATCTTTCAAGGCCCTGCAGCATGAGGTCATTTAATCTTGTCAAGATAATTCATAAGGAAACCGTGGAAGTCTTAATAGCACCTACGCAGTAATTTTCTAAGTCACCTCAACTAATATAATTGTTCTGATGCCGATGTTAATGAATAGTTTTAGCGCATTTCGCGTTTTTTGAAAACTTAAACGTAGGAGTTTTGGTCAGTAAGTAAAATCATAAATAAACAATAATTAATACATGGCTGATAATAATAAAATACAATAAAATAATAATAAATATAAAGGCTAGTAAAGTGATTAGCCAAAATTGATTACAGTTGATTCCGATTCAATTATATTTTTGATAGGACTTGATAACTGCCAACAAAGCGACTAACGTTGACCAAATTGCTTGTGCAAACACAGAAAATTGAAGTTTAACTAAAGTCGAATGCAAGTCCAATATAAATTGAAGTTCTGAGTTACCTAAATAAGAGAAAAAACAAACGCAATAATCTTCTTGGTTGAGTCGTCGCATCTCTCATTGTACTGGGTTGGTGAGGGGGAGAAGAACCAGGCGACATGCTCTCCAATTTTTTATTTACTCAGGGCGATGTGGAACCTTGGTTCCACATCGCCCTGAGGATGCCCGAAGGGGCAAAAGTACTCGGCCAGTAAATAAAAAATCGGAGAGCATGTCGCCTGGTTCTTCTCCCCCTCACCAACCCAGTACAAACGCAATAATGACTACTATGCTAGTAAAAGCTAAAAACGTTCTAATTAGTTAAATCGAAGACAATGTGCAACGCAAATTAGGGTCAATTCCGATTTAACGTTAAAATAATGGTCAATTTGAAGTCCAAATGAAACATAGAAATTACTGAGGGGAAACGTTCTATGCTTCATCGGGTGCTTGTTAGTAATTATCGTACTTCTGAACGGTCTCAGGGCATAGGTTTGACACATGAGGGCCAAAAAGCCTCAAAATTATCGTACTGGTGCTGGTTTTTCTCCTGTAATTTCCAAACGACTTACCCAAACGTTTTGACGACTATATAACAAATAAAAGCCCGTAAAATTCTGCATCGAATGAGTACCTTTTGTTGATCATTCGATAGAGTAATAAGTTCATAATAGGTTGTTTGAAATGATCGCGAAACTTCAACTAGGAGCATAAGTAGGTCCCTAATTTGAGGCCCTAGCTAATTTGAGTCGTCGCTTTCCACCGCTTGCCACAATGTAATATCGAAGTGCATTTAAAATACGATCGAAAGAAACCTTGAAGCCGAACTAATTCGGCGTCCAAAAAGCGTCAAGAATTCAATTTTCTTCTCCAGGTGGTCGTATTCCTTCTTTCTGCAGGTTGAGGGGGAGAATTCAATTTTCGAGCGAAATTACGCTTAGAAGCTCTGAAAGAGAGAAAGCATGTCAATTTTTTGCAAGCGAGCACAATGTCAGATGGTTTTCCGACCCTAAACGTGGATAATAAAGATGTGATTTGTAGAACGAAATTTTTTTTCTCATTCAATAAGCGTAACTCAGGCGCCTCATCGATGGCTTTGCTGACCTTTACGTCGGTTATCAGCTTGGAAATAGCCCTTTATCGACCGAAATAATCCAAGTGTCCAACTGGCGATTTCCTTCGAATTCAATAGATACAGGTACCTAAAGCAGGACTCGGATTTTGTCCGATATCTTTGTCTCTTTCGAGGTCGACGACTTATTATGCCAGGAAGTTTGTATTGTTCGGGTCCCCGGGTAAACCACTGACCCTAGTCGTTTACCTCTTTCTCGTCCGACTTATCTTAATATCCGTTCATTAGCTGGAAACTCCTTATTGGTCGAAGCATTATCAGGACCTTTCCCAGGCGAGGAGAGAGGTTTTCCCCACTTTTCTCGCATTTGCGAGTCAACCAAGTAAATAAGTGGGGAAGTGGCTATTCGCTTCCGAAATTCGGACAGTCTCAGTTGAATTCGTGTACTGTCAAAGTGCCCCTGGTGTGAAGTTATAGGTCTCGTTCGAGACGGATAGTTCGGCATAGCAAGCCAGGGACATGGGACAAGAGGGACAGCGTCAAGACAACTGGAGAGGAGGCAAAAAACGTTGTAAGTTGTGAATTATCGTGTGACCAATTTTAGGTTTCTTCGACCGGTCCAAATTTAGGAAACAAGCGATTGGTTATAGGAACATAAGCCAATCCAAATACGTGAGTGTGGTTGACACTACCCCATAATATGTACCGTAATAGATTTCATTCATACAGGTCATAAATCGATGACCGCTTCATACGTAGGCTTCATTGTGATCATTGCAGTGAAAACAGTCCGAGGTCCAGCACGTTTGTTTGGCACTCTTCAGCTGCATCAAGTCTCTTCATTTCAGCTTAAACCTAAGCTAGAAATCAATATTCAGCTGACTCAGCCCTTCGATGCATCAAAACTCATTTCTCCATAAATATGTAGGTCAAAGAAGTGCCAATCAGAACTCATGACGCACGGGAGTGTTTCGCATGAAAAGCTATCGATTTTCAGACTCTGGATCGGATAAGACCATAACGGAATCGATAGCTCTAACGGTCCTCGAGATGCTGCTGTGAGCTATGTTTGAGAACTTGAAAAATTCGGCTTGATGATTATACTCGAGACTTATAAAAGCTATAAAAAAATTATTTTCTTTCTCGTCGCATTTCTTGATGTCCGGGGATTGTGAAGGGGAGAAAATGGGGGAACCTATGGCTCCACGTCGCCCTGAAGATGCCCGAATGGGCGAAAGTGCTCGGCCAGCCAATAAAGAATTGGAGAATGAGTTGCCTGGTTTTTCTCCCCCTCACAGCCCCCAGACAGACAAAAAAATTGTCCCATCCTCGTTGCCACTTTATCGTGTTTTAACCTTAAAAATGGATAAAGAAAGGAAGTTGTAGTTCGAAATAATGGGGGAAAAGGTAGAGAGTCGAACGCTATTGATGTCACTTTATAATTTTATATTGAACTATTGAAATGTGTTCTCCTGCCAGTTGATGCAGTGTTGCCACTCTACATAGTACACAACAACACTCGTCAAACGTTTTCTACAACTGTATCGTTATACTTCCTACAACTGTATCGTTATACCTACTACAATTTTTTCCAAGCACTTTGCCCTTCTAAGTAGTTACCAATATGATGTAAGGTGGCAGAGTTAAAAGCTGGGTTATTCATTTATCAAACGGACGGTCCACTTAAAGAGTAATAAGCCAAGAAATTATTAACTACCAAACGGTTTGTTTTTAAATGATCGGTCGTTTATTGTTCAGTTTTCTGAATGAAAAACCTCGTGACGAAATCTGGTTCAATCAGTATGGAGAGCAACGTCGAGTGTCGACTCATTCTGACGATTCCCATACATGTTGATTCTAGGGACACGTAACTATCTTGACTCGCTCAAACGCATGGAACTTGTTTGATTTGAATCGTGCTATTCCGAGAGCTCGCTGATTAAACATTGATACGTATGTATGAACACTCCGCTAATATTGCGTACAAGGTGTTGGATTCAAGTGTCCTTACCTATCAAGCGAATTGCTTCCTGTTGTTTAGTTTCTTCCTCTGTCCTAATATTCACGAGAAAAATGAGAAAAAATCATTGCCGCTTCATGTTTAACTAGGATTGCAAATCGATTTTAGATTCAATCGAATCTTCACCTCTATTATTCGGTCAATATTCCACATTTTTAGCACAAAACTGATAGCGTTTAAGAAGTCTTCACGTTACTTATTTTTATGGCAAAGTTAATAAAAGACCAGGAACGAAAAGAATTATCTATTTTCATACCACCAATACGATAACGTGATAATCTTGTGATCGAGTCATCATCAGTCAATCGTGTGATTTTCAATGGAAAAATGGTGAGATAGAAATTCGCTATTGTTTAGTTGAATCGTCACAAAATTATCTATTAAAAATATCGATTATTCTCCGAGATGATAGATTATTCTATCATTTGATTTTCAAGTGACTGATGATTTTCATCCGATGATTAAGTGATTTTGAAGTGAAAAAGTATTCATTTACGACGTCATTAAATAACAGATTATTTCGACAAATCGATACTCATCAATCAAAACAGGATAATTATTATAGTATTGTTCATCGTCCACGACGATTGCACCAGACTAATCGATATTACAAAAAATTGGTAGTTAAATTAACGATGCATCATGACATCGATATCACGTAATCGATGTTGACATCGAATATCAATGTTTTTCCTTCAATCTTCAATGTCCAATGTCCAATCCTCAAGTGCAAGTGCAATGTTCGAATAGGTCATTGCGCATCCTTCACTCAATCTTCGAACTTGAACTTAAGTGCCCCAGCTGAGGGCGAGAAAGTTTTCGAAACCTAGTCGGCGCACGAAACTCCCGAATGATTCAATCTTCGCGGGCGGGAATTTCTGCAAAAAACGAAGAGGGTATTAAATGGAAAAAATGACGTCACCTTAGTAGGTATTCTCCGAGAGGAAGTCGTCTGCTCGACGCGTCTATCCGATGCGGTGGGCGGCTAGTCCGGTGGTGGTGGTCCGGCCTCTCCCGCCTCGGTCTCCTGACCCTCGAGTTCGAGTTCAGTCAGCCACGAGCCACCACCAAGACTAGAAGAATTCACGTAGCAACGACAGTCGACGACACGAGGGCGCATCTAGTACGCACGGACGCATCTCCCGCCTCGCATGGACAGATCGAGGGACGGACCCGAACTCTGGCGAACAACTATCGAACTACGCGGCCTCAGTGACAGTCTCGCCGTCTCGCGATGCGATCGCCCCGTATCCAGTTCCGTTGTCGAGTCTTCCTGTTCCCGCCCTCTATCGGTCCGTACCGTTCGGAAACTTACGAATTTTGACCATTTCGAGTGACCGTCGGAGTTTTTTCCCTTTGCAGGAAAAACAGCTCCCCCCCGTCAGTCGGCACCCCCGCAGTCGACCGGTGTGAATTCGCATGGCCGTCTAGTGTCGCGCTGGAGCGGTCACGATTTTCCCCTTCTAGGCTAAAAAAATATCCGATAAAATGGACGCGTCAGTGCCGGGTGTGATTCAGACGACAGTGGTTCCGCTAATTTTGAGCTATATACCGGCCATAGTCACATTGGTAGTCGCCTGGATCACAGTGTCGCAGCTGTATTTCAAACGCAAAGACGACACCGTCAACAATATAAGTGAGTCATAATTTCCTCCTATGTTTACGTTGGGCGACGTGATCGTCGCGGAAAACGTGGGCGGGACCCGTAGAATTTGATAGCGCATAACCTCGAAGTTCCACAGTTTCGTAACCTTCCGACCTCTCCACGTTCCTACCCCCCACGTTTGTTATTGTTCCGCGCCTCGAAATTCGTTTCTTTTTACTCATCGTTTTTCTTTTTTTACAACCGGTTTCTAGAGTTGGAAAAATTATAGTCAAGGAGTGTGTCACGACAAGGAGTAGATTTTTATTACCGATAAAAACTGGAAGGAAGTAACCGGAAAGAATGCTCTTACCTATAGTATTTTATTTTTGCTTTTGTTACAATTTATTGTATCATAACTGATTTCTCTGACTCCTTGAAAAATACCTAAGTAGGTAAAAAATCTATAAGTAATAACTCTAAAATCATTGAAACTATCGAATTGTTTGTAGTCCTATTCGATACAGCGTGAAAAATCAATTAAAATCGATACCAATAATAGGTACTTACCACTTTGTTCCGGAAACACAATTTTTCCATCCCTGAATATTCCTTGAAATGCCACTCTTGAATTTATGCAACTATTTGGACGAAAATTGACCCTGTGATAGTGCCATAAATTATTTGGTGTCATGTATTTTCTTGAAATTCACCTCTTGAATTCCTTGAAACTTTTTGATCTACTTGATTGATTTATTTAAGATAAATTCTCTGGAAATCAGACAAATTTTCAAGCCTTGAGGCCTAGAAATAACAAAAAGGCATGATTAGAAAAGTTTATGGCAGAACTCGGATGTAAAGTGTGTGACATTAAAGATATACCTAATGCAGGGATATTATACTCGTCTTAGCAGACTATAAAGACCTTAAGTGTTCAGATATATATTGATTTTTGCGCCCTGTACTTAACCTTGCAAAAAATTCTTACTCAACCTACCTACTGTCAACTTCGGCAAAACCTCTTATGAAATTCTATATCCACCTTCAGCATTTATTGATTTAGCTTCCAGGCATTGACGTCGAGTTATCAGTCAAAGAAAAAACCGTGGAAACGCGTTTTTCGGCAAAATATTGTAGGGAAACGAAATTTATTTCTTCGATTGTTTTATCTGCTTATGCCCTTCGATCAAAATTTTTCCCCCGTCCAATCTATTGACCGACTAAATTCTCGCGTAACCAATCACGATCGTCGAAATTCCCTCGCTTTGGCCGCTTACGATTGGCGTCAAAAATGATCATCCAGCTCGGGGTTGGGGAGTTCTTCGCTAGTTTTACAAACAATTGATGGCACAAACTGGAAATTTGATATTGGCCGTTTGCTTACTCACGTCCGTCCTCCGGCCTAGTAAGTGATCGATCGTTTTTACTTTTGTTTTTTTCCAATATCGAATATGAAGAAGACACCTTCTCGAAGCAGAATTAATTTTTAGAGAGTCTTGATAATTTTTCCTCGCGAGTCGTTGATTTTTCGAAATAATCTCTCCTATTAGCCAACGTCATGCCACCGATAACATTACAGATTACCCGAGCTATTGCATTGCAATTGCATTCGCGAACATTGGTGCCCTCTTTGTTTAAAAATGCGATTAGTTTTCCATACTATCGATTACCACGTGGGCCAACTTGTACGCCACGTGGGCGGAAAACATTCGTGTGGTCTTTATTAATCCTTTGCAAGTACAAGCAGGTCGATGGCCCTTTGCCATGCGACTCTCCTGAACCTTGCTATAACAATTTGTAGTCGAATGGTTTTCGCAAATATTTATTGGTAATATTTGCGCTATTTTTACGCACAGTCCGATTTTTATTCGGCAGACGTTACAGTGCCCTGGTTCATTCAACCTCCTCCATTTTTCTCCGATTGAAGTTTTGGGAAATTTCTATGGAGTACCAGGAATACTCTAGCGTGTTGTCCCGCGACAAAATGTCGCCACCACCAAGTATGAATTGCGCCATTTGATTCTTCGCGTTGTTTCCTACTGCCGAAGAGCCGCCACGACAGCTCTTAGCGTTTTGCCGCGCGATAAAACGCCTAGTGTTTTTTAAGCATATTATGCTATTTCAAGTGCCCTGCGTTCGTTATCTACGAAGGAGTTCCCGCGGTCATTTTGACGTGGGAAAAACGCTTCTCCTTGACGCAAGTACAAGCGGGTCGTTAACCTTTGTTACCTGACTCTCCTGAATCTTGCTACAGCAAAGAGGACTGGGCTGCTCAAATTGCTTGCATTCAAGTACCTTGTACAGCCCGTCCTTACATTATTGGTGTAAAGTACGAGTTATTAAAAATTAATCGCTAGGATAAATAAGAAGACCATCTAATCGTGATAATATATTCCGAATACTTGACAAATTGGATGGAGTTGCCAGATTGGCAACTATGGTAAGTTTTAATTATTTTCCTTCTTAATTGTATAATTTAAAGTTGAATTTTTCTCTTACGATACAACTTGAGAGTGTTTGACGAGCAATTCCACAAGTATAGAACGTTTTCTACTGTTCGAGAAAACCTCAGATTATTCCATCTTGCCTAAAATCTTTACCACACAAAAGCCGCGATAACTTGAGAATTAACCAGCTCTCGACCCCGCGAATGTTTCATATAATATAAATATATATTAATCCACCCTTAAACCTCAAAAATATCCTTGAAATTGAGGTAGCAATTTGTGTAAAAAATTGAGCCGTTGTCAGGCCACGACTGGTTTTGGGTAAAAATGTCAAGAATTTAGCTGTTATGTTTAGCTGTTACCTTAGAAAAGTTTTGATGGCGGACAGACAGAAATTGTTTTCATTTTATACCTTGAAACGTGAAAGATCAAATTGCCGGGGGCATCTTTGTCGTGAGCGAATACAATGAATTATTATTGAATAATAAACCAAAATGCCTTGTGAATTCGAATTTGTTCGATAGCGACTGTTTTTTCTCACATTTATTTCTATAGGATTATCATCATTTTTCCATTTGTATTCGTCAATAAATTATGCGACGCACTTAGAGCAACAAGCAATTAACTTATGCAACGGTTCCAGAAAACCCTTATTTCCATTGTTATCGAATAACGAACGCCGTTAAAAATAATATCCTATTGTAGGCCGAGTTGATTTTTAAATTGCGCCCAGTTAAGTTAATACGCGTTTTTTGCTCGCGTTCTCTCGAATCGTCTATCGTTATTATTACCATAGTTGCATTTTATTGCGGCACTCCACCGTTTGGTGAAATGATAGACTTTTTAGGAAATAATATTCTTCTCCGGAAAATATTTCCAGAAGTACTTAAACGAGAGAATGAAAAAACTATTTTTCTTCGGCAAATATTGCTTCTCTAGAATATTATTGGTTATTTTTTACCTGATTGTGATCTGCCACTTTTTTTGGACCGATAAGATGCCGACGAGAACGCAAGTACAAGCAGGTCAATAGCTCTATGCTATTTGGCTCTCCTGAACCTTGCTACATCAAATCATTCGTATCGGACTGCACGAGTTGCTCGCTTTGTAGCTATTCGGCTTGTCCATCTTTATGAACAGTGTTTAATTCTTTGTGCTACTGTGTTACCTTTTTTTTATACAACCGTATTCTAACAGTCTTTTTTTCAAGTGGTTATTTTAACTCGTTGAAGAAAAATTTTCTTTCGGTCGTTGTATAATCTCGTCGGTTTAGTTTTTCCTGTGGGAAAAAATCCGTTCGCGATTCGAAGGCGAAAAGAAAATCTCGGAAAACTTCGTTCCGACAGAATCGTAGCGTGAAATGAAATCAGATAAGGCGAGTGCAGCTCGAATCTCGGCGAGAGGGGTTTGGGAATGTGGCGTAACGTTCATCCGATCCGACCGCATCGCATTGGCCTGGAATCGAAAGAGAAATCCTAGCCGTGTAAAAACAGATCCAGGTCTCTTCAAGCTTTCTTCAGCCGGGAAGAATTGAAAGGGTATGACGAGTGTTGGCATTTTTCGTTCGGCCAGATGTTCCTAACTGGAGACATTTATTGCCGTTGAAGAAGTTTTTAATGAGAGGCCCAACGAGGCGAAAGTCCTTGGCCAGTAATTTTCCCATTCAAGTAGCTCACTCTGGAAATGATGCGAATTCACAAAAAGAATATTACGCACTTGTTATTCGAAATATTTGTTTTTAAGTAATTATATTAAAAGAAACTGAAGATTTTCTGATGTGCATCATCTTTAGAGCGCTTTAGCGGCCCAACGGTCACTACTTTGGAGGAGAAAATAGTAGACATTTACTTTACTTTCTTCTTGGTGACTTGAACGAAAAAACGCATTTGTTTCGAAACATTGGGAAAGAAGCCGAGGCGAAAATCTGACGGTTTTTATGAGCGAAATTATTGAAATAATGCTATTGGTGAATCATCGAAGTTTGCAGGGGATGCTGTATAGATCAATTGAATGAGTCACATCACTCGAGAGACTTCGATCGATGAGTCATTCAGCGATCCTGACCCCTCGATGGTCATGCCCGTTTTGTATTTTAAGCTCTCTTACGAATGGACGGATTCATGTGCTTCTTTTTCGGATTTTAATCGAAGAAATTAAGTTCCTTTAGAATTCCTCTTACCTTTGCTAACATTGACAATTAAATTCTCACGCGTTATTTAGCGCGTCATAAACATTTACTTCCTTGAAACCGCACGTTTTTCAATATTTTTCACTCATCTATTTCTTTTTTTTTTTAACTCGTCTTGAAATTGATCGAAAGAATATCTCGAAATTCTGACGATTCATTGACGATCCAATCTGTCCATCAGTGTTGCGATAAATAGGCCCTCAAAATAATAAAAATTCATTCATGATCGAATCGACAGAAACTTTTTTCTTCTTTGAGTGGGGAATAAATTTCTTAAGAATGTACTCATTGAGGCTTGAGTTTCCCCAATTATTTTTCTGACGTCTTCTGCCCTGTTCCGAATAGAATTATTTACGTGGGGAAAAAATGCTCTTGCGTAAACCTCTCATGTTATAATAACAAAATAACGTGTCATGGTTGCTTCTCCGATCAAATTCGAAGGTTGATCGTCGTCGAACGTAATTCTTATCTTCAATTACGGCTCTCGAAATACTATTATCAGATACTATTATCTGTGCTATAATTAAGGCCGCTGTCGAATTATATGAATCCGCCTCAGCTATATATTTGACGATTTCATAAACGTGCGGTATCGTTTTCGTTTAATTTATCGTTCGCGTGATAACAGAAATCGCTGCAGTTAACGATGGTTGAGCTCACTTGGTAAAAATATGTAGTACGCCGGAATTTTGTTGCTATTTTTTCCTATAGGTAATTTATCTTGAAAGGTAATTGAAATTTTCTTCGATTTCAGCAGTGTTTGATCAATCGGCAATCGATTATCTTGTAAAGATTCGGCAGCTTACATTTTCTTGATTCATGTTGTTTAATTGTACGGAGCAGGGAAAATTGTATAATATTATGATACAGACGAATATGACATCACGTCGTGACTTGCGTCATTGGTGGTCATCTTGGGATTTTTCACTGCACGAACATTGTTTAATCACGTGACAAGTCCTAGTTCTTTGATTTGGTGAATTTTTACTTGAATTTTTATTGGGCTCAATTTTAAATTTTAAAAATCAACAGATAATCGACTTTAATAAAATATCAATTGCTCGAGTTTTGAAGCCGCGATAAATTAATGTATCTATTAATGCGTAAAATATAAAAATCTGGGCAGACGATGTTCAGTTGGTTCTTTGTAAAAACCGCCCACTCCTTTTCAACTTCGAATGACCCGCTAATGCGATATACACACGTGGGCTCTCCAAGGATAAACCGAAAGGATAGTTCACTTCCAGGACTCCCAGACAGACTGACACACTTTGTTTGTCAATGGGGAGAGGGAGACTGGTCGATCCAGTCTGCCGGTAGCGAGGCCAGAAAATACAGAATATAGGTAGTTAAGAGTCGAATTTCAGCAAAAACCTATCACTAATGCTAGGTATTTTTTTCTTTTTAAATAATTTCCTCCGATTTGTTTGATAAGATTCAAATACATTCTGTAAACTTGACAGGGCAAATTTATGAATTCCTTCTACCATTGATTGAACATTTGTTCAACATCTTCGAGAAAAGAGCGGCCGAATGAAGCGGGAACTTCATTGGCATGCTTTGAGCGCTTCTAAAAATAATCATCCCATTTGCACACGTAAAATAGAGTGTCCTTGAATGGGGCAAGTCGTAAAATTGCTCCTTCGAGTCGCCTAATTGTACTATGGCTTCGGTTTTTTTTCCCCAAGTATGATACAAACCCCTTCTATGTCGAAAATTGATTGTATTTTCAAGGGAATATTAAGTGCTTAAAGATTGATTAAGTGATGATGAAACGCGCGGTGATGATGAAATGAGATTGGTTGAGATGGGATCCGATGGAAGGAATAGACAATAGGATATGATGATGATGATAATAATAGGTAAAGGATAAAATAATAATAAAATTGAGTTATAAAAAAATAATAGTAATTAAGTATGAAGGATATATTAACGTAAAATAAAATTATCAAAAAAATAATAGTATAGGATAATAAAAAAATGAAGAAAAATATAGAAAATGAAATAAAAATTGAACTATAATGAAGAGGAAGTACTTCCATCTAGTATAATTCACATAATCAGTGAAAATCTCATCGAAATTAAGCAAGTCAGCATCTGTAGAGTGTTGAATGTTTTATATCCGAGTAAGTATAGAAAATGTTTTGTTTGCTAAGACGAAACCAAGGCTTCCCACCTGCTCCGCTGACGTATAATACATTCTTGACAAGCTATTCGCCGAACTAACGAGGAATATTTTCTAGAATAAAAATTGCACTTCGCATTTAAATCGCCACCAAGCCGCCATGTTTTGATTCGAAACGGCCTCCAGAACGAGGGGTTCACTGAAGGAGAAAGTAAATATTATTCAGTTGTTGTTTATTCGCTTGCCAAAATTCGGTTTCCCAACTGACGAGCGAGCGCGGCTATTTTTGAACGTTGGCAATTCTATTTTGCTCATCCGATGCAGAGACCTTTCGCAAGGTTCATCGGCAAGCTTCCGATCTAAAAGTGGCCTCTGCTTTTCGCAAGTTGGCGCAACCTTGGACCACGGTTCGGTAAGAGTTGGGATTTCGTTGTTGTTAGGTTTAAATATGGATAAGGTCGAGTCGAGATTTTTCGACTTTATCTCGTCCACCTTTTCCTATGGAAATCTCTTTTGTCTGCCTTTGTGTCAAGGGTCTCCGCCCCTCCAGCTGAAATGCTCCCCTATTAATAGATCTCCGCTCGAAGGCAACGACCGAGAGTGGGGATCGCTTTTTACACCTTTTCCGTCCGTATTCTTGGCCTGCACTTCCGTCACTATCGTTCCGTCTCCCTCTACTTATAGAACGTTTTCCCTTTGACTGTTCTCAGACGATGCAAAGCGACGAAGCAGCGTTGAGAGCGGCAGCCAATCCAAGGCGGACAGCAAGAGCAAACCAGCAGGTCAGCAAAACAGCAGTCCACAGCCGGTATCGAAGACAAAGAAGAAACAGGCGTCCGGAGGAGGTGAAAAGTGGTCGTCGAGAGATGTCAAACAGAATTTCTCACACGAATGGCTCCTGACCAGCCTCAAAGGTCATACGGGGGCCATACTCGACATGGATTTCAGCGCCAATGGAAAATTCCTCGCCACTTGTGCTGACGGTTAGTAAGAGCATTACAGCGTTTTTGTAATCGCTCCTCCATTCTTCCAGTACTGTTTCCCTCGATAATCATCCAATTCAATTACTAACATGTAATTTTATGTGCTATAACGGCTAAAAAAAAATAAAAATACGGGATGGAATCAAAATTGAGCGACTTCCTTCTTGTTGATTATCAGTTAATAAAAGTACTCCCATTACGAGCTCCCCTTTCTCGACATCAAAAAATAAAAGTGCAATCAAACGCTTTTTTTCATCGTCACAATAAACGCTTAGCCAAGCGTAGATTTTCTTCGAAGTAAGAATAAGCGTATAGTCGAGCGAATTTTTCGTCCAACATCAAAAAATAAACGTGTAATCTGGCAGATTTTTGTCCGACGTCAACAAATGAAAATTTTAGTCGAGCGCTTACTGACGACACAATAAACGTGTCCAGCGCAGTTTTTCTTTGAATTTAGATTAAACGTGTAGTGAAGCTTTTTTTTCATCTTCACAATCAACATGTTGTAAGTCAAAGCGACATTTCTTCGACTTGAAAATCTATAACGCGTAGTCAAGCGAAGTTTTTCTTCTAAGTCACAGTAAACGTGTATTCGAGGGGATTTTTGTCTCACGTCAAAATATAAAACATATTGTCGAGTTAATTTTCTGTTCGAGGTCACAATAAACTAGTGATCGAGCGAATATTTTCCACGTTTCGTAATTTCTCAATATTCACGATATAATCGTTGTTCAACTCAATATTCTCCAACTACACATGTATAACTGATTGATTTAAATCTTTTTTCTTCCTCAATGTCACATTTTTCTCACGTCAGAAATACGTAGTATCATATGCACAGAAATTATGAATGTAAAAATGCGGAGGCATCCTACCTTTTGTCTGCAGCCAACGGAGTGTCACGTAGGTTTAACTTTTTTCGCCCGTTCCCTGTCATTATCGACTTGTCGCTTCATTCCTTTTGAATTTCCCTCGTCGAGTCTGTATGCAAATTTATGCTGGCATTTCCCATTGAATTGATCCACGTAGGTGACGAGGTTGACAGCTATCTCGGCCCCGGTAACAGACGCGTGGCAGAATTAAAATTTTCTTTTGGCTATCTCGTGTTAGCAAAGCCTCTTATTCAAATTGAATCCAAACGTGGAATGTCTGTCGCCTATATAAGCGATTTCAATCAGGTTGAAATAGGTGAGTACTTTGTTTCTCTTGAAAATATCGGATAGCAGCCTTAATTACTTTTTTTAAATAAAAAATAAACCTACTTTTCAAATCACGAGATAACTGATACTAAAAGTTGAAAATAACACTTATTTGTGAAGGAAAATAAATAGTCGCTAAATAGGTCTCTTGACAATTAAAATCGTCGATATTTTTTATGTCCAAAAATGATACGAAATCGTGGGAAAACATTGATTAGCAAGCACAAAAAGACAGTAAGAATTGAAGAAATAAATAATTGAGAAAAAATAAATTAACCAAGAAAAATATACCTAATAATTATGTATTGAAAAATATGGATCTAAATAAATCATTTTAATTGATGTTCTATTGATATATTTATTCATGTACTATTGTAAAAAAGTTATAGGTTAACCTTTACTGGCTTTTTCGGCTAACACGAAAAATAATCGTTAATATTTATTAGCAAAAATTACGGTTTTGGGTATAATTTTTATTTCAAACAAATTTATTCTTGTCGAAACGAAACTCGCGCGAAGAAATTCAGTTGAAATAACTAATCCTGGGATTGTTCAAGAGTTAGCATAATCACACCCCGAATAAATCCCTCGGCTGTTTGTTTTACATATATACGCGTGCGCAAACCGTCAATGGAGCATTCGGGACCTCGACATTTCCACGGGCGACCCCGTAGTAAAATTAGACATTGCCAACGTCGGCTCGATTTTTCCAAAACACAGCTCACTGTTTTTGTATCTCTTCAATCCAAAACAACCGGGAATTTTTTATGCGTGACGCTAAAACCTTCCTCTTCCTTTTCATCCCGTATTGCCATAATAAATTAACAGTTCCAATCCTGTGGCACAGTACACTAATCCGTTTCTAGGTCATGGTGAACAGTTCTATCAACATCTAATCCGGTGAAGGTATTCGGCGCCACGTGGGGAGCCATTTGAGGAGTAGCTTTTTCGACAACGGCTGCAACATGATTTTCTATGAACCTTTCTCGATTTCTAGTTTTTTTTTTCTTTTTTTTTACTTTTCACTTTCTGCCAAAAAAATTATGTGCCCCATTTGATTCATGTGGATCGTTGAAACCCCTTAACGCATTTGTACGATATAATTATTATGATTGTCAGATGGTTATAACTCGTGTTGGCGAAGATTTTTGAACCGAGTCCGATGTTTGATTTTTTCTATTGCGCCGTTACTCCTGAAATGACACGTCTGGATATGATTCTTGTAAGTGAAAAGGGCCTTCATCGAGTTCTTTATCTTTTTCTATCAAATAATCAACAAATTTTGAGTAATTGAGAATTTTCCAGACTGTTTTGTCTCTTGAAAGTCAACGTGGAACTTTGTATTTAAAGCATCCTGCAGAACGGAATAAAAATCATCAATTTCCGAAAAGCCAAGTTTTTTCGTTCAATTTTTCACAGCCAAATCACCATTTCGTAATTTTAATATCAACGCAACTTTACAAGGTTCTATATGCCTCGGAACAGTTGAATTTCCCTAACAAATGACCCTTTATCGAAATTATGAACTATTTTTTAGTTAGTTCATCGGACTAGAGCCTCTGAGAAGAAAAATTAAAACGCCCATCGATACTGCAAATTTAACTTTTACGTATTTAGAGCTAGGATCTATGTTAGAGTTTTTTTCGTACCTATCTCGGAGGAAAAAATACCGACAGTCTAGTTTCATTTTCATTGATTATCACAAGTTCCGTTTCAAAATTTTCAACTAGACGATTAGGAATAAATCAGTTTTACAAAATCCCGTAAGCACCAAAAATCACCAAAACAAATTCTGAACGTACAAATGACTCGCGGTTTTTTAAATCCAGTTTTCACTTTATTCCTTCGAACGTTAGGCCAATTTGATGGGGATGATATATGAAAGGATAAGATAAGATGGCGAATCATAAAATTACGGGAACTGAGGGAAACTATCGAGGAAATGAAATGAAAAAGTGGAAAACGGCTGTCTTTTCTTTCGACATTTGAAAAGGAAAAGGGTCCCAAGTATGGACAAATATTATTAGTGTGTATTATAATAATCTCGATGCTGCATCAATTTTGGTTTATTATTAATAATAAACCATTGTAATCGCCCAAGAAAAAAAATTTTATAACCCCCCTCAAAATTTGATGTTTTACGTTTCAAGGCATGTAGAATCCGAATATCCAATAAAAAAAATTCTGTCTGTCCGCCGTACGCCGTCAACACTTTTCCGGCCAAACCATAATAGCTAAATTCTTGAAATTTTCACCAAAAATCAATCTCGGTCCTACGACGGCCCAATTCTTGAACCAACTTGCTAGCTCAATTATAAGGGTATTTTTGGGGGGTTTTGAGGGGGAGAAAATTCATATTTTCCTAGGTTTTTCAGAAAAATGTGTACGTGGTATCAAATTATATAGATTTTTGGACGCTGAATCGAATGAGACCATCGCGGGGTCGATAGCTTCATTGGTTCTCGAGTTATCGCAGCTTTTGTGCCGAATTCGGGAGATTTTCAGAAATTTGACATGATGGTATAACTCGAGAGTTCTTGGAGCTATAAAAATCGTTCTATACTCATTGGAATGGTCGACAAACACTCTTTTCAGCTGTACTGTTAGGCAAAAAATTTAGTTTCTAATTAGGAAATTGAGAAAAATAAAATTAATTAAAATTACAAAAGTTGCGACGGAATTTTCTCCTAGTTACCGATCTGTTTTTCGGTTGAAACGTTTACACATGTTCTGAATAATTACTATCATAAATGGATAGGATTCTGAAATTATTATTGAAGTGAAGGAATAATAAACCACTGCACAATCATTTGCAGCGTTTTTCAATCCCAATCGCATGGGAAGCACGTCTCATAAGCACGAACCTCCTCCAATGTATATACCTACTACTGTTTGTGTGTATAGCCTTCCGAATGTTGTATGGAAAGCCTTGTTTTGTCAATTATACCGCTAATTAGTGTAAGAGCACAAGTAGTTGGCCACCAATTCAATTTCCTTTGTATTTGTGAATCGAAGTGGGGCGAGAGAATCAGTGAGAATATACTGGAAGTGAAGTTGGAGGGGCGAAGAGCTGAGTGGAGTAGAAGTAGAGAAAAAATTTAAGTGAAAGGGGAGAAGAGTAAAAGTAGCGTCGAATCGGAGTGTAGGAGAAGGTGGAGTGAAGTGAAAGTAGTGAGAAAGTACAGTGGAATATAAAGTGGAAAACATTAAGAGTGGATGAAAATATAAAGGAAGCGGAAATGGAGCAAGTAAGTAAAAGTGGAGTAGATTTAGAAAGGAGTTTTAGTAGAGTGGAAGTAGAGCGGAGTAAAGAGAATAACAGGGGTGTAGTGTTGTAGTAAAGGTAGAATGAAAGTGGAGAGGAAAACAAGCAGTGCATGAGTTGAAGCAGAGAGTGAGAAGTAATAGTGAAGAATGGGAATTAAAGCGGAGATATAGTAGATTAAAAATGAAGTGAGAGGGACAAATGAAGAAGACAAAGACAAACAAATGAATCTTCTATATGAGAGTAGCAGTGGAATTGAAATGGAAGCGAGTGGTAGAGTAGAAGTAGATGAAACGAGTAAAATGGAAGTCAAGTAAGAAAGGGAGGGTCATAACAGTTAGTAGAAAGGGCGTGTTGTTGGAGTGAAGTTGAATTAGAGTGGATTGGAAGCGAGTACAAGTGGAGTAAACGTTCAGTACCATGTTACGTCAACCATGCCCCTCCTTCACCTCTCCTTAAATTATGTTAATTAAAGCTCCCCCTTCTCGTATGGCCAATAACTTGTGCTCTCGCCCAATTTAACGAAAAATTTGCTTACGACTCTACTGATCGCAGATGATCCTGGCGGCTTGAGCGGGAACTCGAGCGGGAGCGAAGGGAACAAGGAGAATTCGAGCCCACGAGGAGGGAACGCTGCCACATTGTCTCGCCGGCAGAAAAAGAACCGCGTCCGCAACAGTTCGCCACCGACAACGTCAACGACGTCGACGAAACGAAAATTGAAAAAACACTGCCACAATGTGTTGCGACAGTACGCCAAGCTTAACATCAGCGACGCGGATTTGTTCGAATATTTGTCCTGCTACACGCTCCGCCCGGAGGACCTTTTTCTGCGAGGCTTTCCCGTTGAGAGCAAACTCTACCCGGGACGTGCGATGATATTCCGCTCTCTGGCGAAGCAGCCGTTCGACGTGAACGCCAAAGAGTTCGTGCCGAAAGACGAGTCCGTTTACGCGTCGATGCTCGTCAACCGCAACAACGCTATAAATTGCTCGGACCAGTTTGAAAAAGCTCATGATTGCCCGGTCGTGCTAAAGAGGCCCGAGCCGGAAGTGACGAGCGAGGAGAAGAAATGCGTCCGGTGCCAGAAAAGTTTCTTCATCACTTCGACCGGCGAATATCTCACTCAGGAGCACTGCATGTACCACTGGGGAAAGTTGATCAGGCCTCCTTCCGGCGGTGACGAAGGTTTGTACAGCTGCTGTAAAGCCAAAAAGTTCACGAAAGGCTGCACAACGGCCAAACTGCACGTTTGGTCGGGCGTCGATCCCGGGAAGAACGGGCCGTTCGACGGCTACGTCCGAACGCGGCCGAGGAAGACTGCTCCTAACGACGGCCACTACGGCGTGTACGCTCTCGACTGCGAAATGTGCTACACGACGGCCGGCCTCGAACTTACGAAAATCAGCGTCGTCGCCCACGACGGCCGTCTCGTCTACGACACTTACGTGCGACCTGAGAGTCTCATAATCGACTACAATACTCGATTCTCAGGCGTCACGGCCAAAGACTTAAACAAGAGGACGAAATTGCTGAAAGACGTGCAGAACGATCTGATGGGCTTCATCTCGGCGGATACGATTCTGATCGGCCACGGGCTGGAAAACGATCTGAGGGCGCTGCGCATGATACACACGACCGTCGTCGACACGTCGATCGTGTTCCCGCACATTCTGGGATTGCCGTTCCGCCGCTCGCTCAAATCGCTCGTCTATCAAATTTTGAAGCGGGACATACAGCGGGACTCGGGCGGACACAATTCCTACGAGGACGCCTGCTCCTGCCTGGAGCTTGTGCTCTGGAAAGTTCGCAAGGACCGACAGTTCAGAGAAGAGCTACTCACCGCCGCCGCCAAACAATGATCTCAGACCAAATATAAAACACGCATAAAGGGGAAAAAAGGGAAAAAAAATAACAAGCGTAAAACAAGGGCGATTTCGATCGTGGAATGTCGGTTTGATTAGTTCCTAAAAGACTGCAGTTTTTACGAAAATAAACGAACTTGACTCGAGGTGAGAGACGTGTGATATGTGTTCGAGTCATTTATTTACCATACAGACTAATTGTATCGAAATTTAGCGGGAACGAGGAGAAAAGCGACTCGTCTTTTTTGTACTGCGCGAAGCCCATGTGCGGGTTTTGATTTTTTCTTTAAGATTTTCCTCTGAATAATTTTTTTTACTACGGAAACATCGACAATTTTTCGCATGTCTCATTTATTTCTCTCGCGTCCGCCAATTTTTTCATTATCATTGACGTCATTCTCATCGCAGTCGCTGGAAATGCATGACTGAACATTTATGCATTTCGCAGTGGTCCCGACTGCTATCATTGTATCGCAGGTTCTCAAATCATTTTTTTTTTGTATTATTAAATTTGTCTGTGATAAAATCTTTTCTTTTTTACGAAAAAAAAACAACAAACAATTGAGAAAAAAGTCGCAGAAAAAGAAAATAAATCGAGGAGAAAATCCTATTGTTGATATTTTATTTATTCCTTTTTCACCATTTTTGACGACGAATTACACTGGACTTTTTTCGTTGTTCTTTTTTTTCAATACCTTTTTCACCTTGAAATGCGACGATTCGATGTACATTGTCATCGTAAAAGATTCATTCTTCGATTGAAAATTCCGAGAAAATGGAATTTTTTTTAGAGAAGTCTTCAATATGAAGGCGTATGAAATTTTTCGCGCATATTTGCAGCGCGGGGTCTGAACTCTCGAAAGTGCTTCAGGTGCGCTTTCGATTATTTTCCATGTCGGGAATGTTTTTTTTCCAGCCCGCAGTAAGTACAATCTGCACGTGCATGATAAATGTTTGTCAAATTGTTACCACAAAAGGCCTTTTGTGTTTGTTTGTGCCGCTTTCAGCTCTTTCCAGGTCCGGCTCGTGTATCTTTCGCCTCCGAGTTCTTCTGCATTTTTTTTCTCTCCTGTCAAAACTGAAAATCGAACGGTTTCAGGATTCGTATAAATGCGTTCAGGGGTGATCCATTCCATAGGAAAGACAATGTCTCCATGAAAAAGCGGTTTTTCGAGAAATATTGATCAGTTTCTTGCCGTGTGCTTTCAGATAGGGCCGTTTTCGTGTGGAACACGAAGAATTGGAAAGAAAAAGAGCACAAGTACGTACGGTATAACGTTGAATATGACCACGCCTCGCTAATTAACTGGAGCCCGGATTCGAAAGCGTTTGTCTACCTCAGGTCGCACGATAACGTATTAGAAGTATGCAAGTTGGCCAAGCGAAATGACGGTTGGATCCAATCTGTCTCTAAGGCCGTCACGTATCCGCAAGTAAGTATAAACGTGGTGTCTGGAACCGTACCACCGCTCACGTTCCAACAGTGAGTGGGGGGAGGGTGAAAAATCCCACCGTCTCTTGACAGTTCCGTGAGAAAAGTGCTTGTATGGAGAGTACGGGTTTCGTTGTTCACTGTCTTTTTCAATTAATTCAGAACGTGAGTGGGCTTCATTCCGTTCCAGCTGGATTGACAGTCGACCTGTGTGTGGCCTGAAATAGTATATCTATGAGTGGCCAGAACCTCACTGCTTAACTCAGTCCTAAGGTTTTTCACTCTCTAACCACTGCAATTAGGAAAAGGGGCTGTTTTTCTCGCCCCTCTTCTCAGTTGCTGGAACGTGAGTGGGCAGCTTTCACGTTCCAACAAAGAGTGGGGAGCGCGAGAAAAGCCACCACTCTTGCCAGTTCCATGTGTGGAGCACTTCCGTTAAAAGGCCCCTCGCTCTATGTGAGAATAATTGGTGCTTCTATGGAGAGCACAGATGTAGTAAGCCCTCTTCTTTTGACAAGTGGAACTTGAGTGGGCAGCTTTCATTTTTAATAATGAGTGGTTACGGGGAGGGGCTTAGAAAAATGTTACTCTCTCTTGACAGTTCTGTGTGTGGAAAACTCCAGGTTGGAATGTCCTCGCTCTTTGTGGAGAGTCTGCATATGGAGAGCACAGGTGTAAGTTCGATTGATGAGGGGGCTGTTTTCTCGCCCTTCTCTTCAACTACTGGAACGTGTGTGTACCCTTGAGGATTTTCTTTCAGGGATGTTCAAAACCGTCGAATGTAGGAGTAAAGTTGATGAACGCTATCCTAACAGCTGCTATTGCTTTGTGACTCTTTTTCCTAAACAAGTTAAAATAAGCCTGGGAAACTTGACAGCTCTGAAAACTAGCATTTATTCACAAAGAGCCATTTAGGTCGACCAATGAGTCCCAACGCTTTGGCGGAGGAATTGAGATTCTTTGCTATACTAGCCGACGCGAAATTAGGCGGGTCTGAAAAATTGGGACGTTGCTCGCTTGCAGGATAGAGGGCTTCCTGCGGCCACCCATAACACAGCAAACCGCCAACTCGAAGTTTTACATGGGCCTCCTTTACGGTCGTGAAAACTAGTAGAGGTTAGATTTTTGCCAAGACTGAGGTTCTTTCATAAACGTTTGTGAAGATTGACGACTGGAATGTTATGTACAGTGGCGTAACTAGAGTTGACTCATGGGGGGGGTTGATTTCAAAAACTGAACATGATGCACTTATAGCAAGGTTTAAGCTATGGGATGCACAATGGACATAATATATTGCAGTAGGATGCTCTTCCGTTACATAGGCCTGTGCTCCGATGAATTTTCCACTCATTGCTGAGGCCCCATCATATCCTTGTCCTTTTTTAGGGAATATTTCTAAGCAATGGGGGGAGGGGGGTTACGTCCCCAGTAACCCCCCTCGTTACGCCTATGGTTATGTATGAGTAATCATATACTTGAATCAATTAAGAAAATAGTGTTAAATATGATTAAAGAAATTATACATCGTTATTATTCTTTTGCAACTACTATAGAAAAACGCTGCAATTGCTAGTACAGTGGTTTATAATTCCTTCGCTTCAATAATGATTTAAGAAGACGATCCATTTGTGATAGTAATTGTTCCCACCGAACAACAGGTTGGTAACTATAAGGGAAAACTCCGTAGCAACTATTGTAATTTCAATCGAGTTTATTTTTCTTAAATTTCAAATTGAAAACTAAATTTTTCGCTTAACGGTACAGTTGAACAGAGTGTTTGACGAGCATACTATTGAGTATAGAACGATTTTTATATCTCCGAGAACTATTAAGTTATACCCTCATGCCTAATTTCTGAAAACCTCAAAAATTCGACACTAAAGCTGCGATAACTTGAGAACCATTAAAGCTATCGACCCACGAAGGTCTCATTCGATTCAGCGTCCAAAAATCTACATATATAAAATTGATACTATGTACACCGTTTTTCTGGAAAACGTTGGAAAATACTAATTTTCTCCCCTTCAAAATACCCCTAAAATTGAGGTACCGATTTGGCTGAAGAATCGAGCCTCAGACCTAGATTGTTTTTTTGGTGAAAATTTCAAGAATTTTAGCTTTTGTAGTTTCGTCAGAAAAGTAAGGACGGACAGCATTTTTTTTATGGATATTCGGATTCTGCATGATGCCTTGAAACGTAAAACATCACATTTTGAGGGGGTTGGAAAAAATTTTCTTGGGCGATTACAATGGTTTAATAAACTCAACTATGAAAAACTATTGAAAATAAAATGAAATATAAACGAAAAATTGAATTATTTTATAATCTATCCGCTATCAGGTACTATAAATGAAATTATAATAATGTGAAATGAACTATCGGAACGTGAAGTATAATTCTGTTACATAAATGGACAAAATAAAGTGGGTATTGGCAATCTCTAAGGCGGTAAATGCGGTAATTGAGAAACATCTTCATAAGCATCTCACAAAATGGTTCTTGGCTAGGAATTAAAACCTGCCAGACAAATCCTGTGTGAGAACATGCTTGCTGCACTGCCTCGAGACGCTTGTTGGTCCCGACCTACTAGATACTTAGTTCTCCGGTACGCCGCTCTGATCGCTGCACGTACTGAACGAGCTGTCTCTTAAACCTCCGTGCTCAGGAGGTGTGAACGTACGCTAATATGCTAAGATCTGTGATGGGAAATTATTATCGGTTCGGACGAACGGTCTTATGCATAGTAAATTATTGTAATTTATTATATATCATGATATATAGTACTATTGGACAAGTCCTGCTCCTGGCCTACCACCGAGTTCCGATGGGCAACCCTGCGTTTGGGAGTAGTGGCAGTACTGGGTTAAGCCGAGGCCGAGTCGGGACGGTGTCAGTTCCGAGTTCGGACTTCGGACAGTCTCGTCTCGTCTAGCCATCTTGAAGTTAATGTCCTGTTCAGTAGCTCTGTATTTCAAACCGTTGTTAATCCATAATTGAAAGTTCAACATATTCAGTTCAGAACGTTTTGTTAATCTAAGTCCGTGTACATTATCTTAGACCGAACTAGTGCGCGTTTTAAGTACGTACGATTTTACAACGCTGTTGTTTTCTTCTTGGACGAGCCACGTTTCCGTCTCAGCAGTTGTATCAATAAGCAGAATATGCGCTATTGAAGTTAAACAACAACCCCAGAGATTTCCACCAGTGGCCACTTCACTCCGATAGGGCGAGAGTGTGGGGTGTACTTTGAAAAACCAAATCATCGGACCTTATTTATTCGACGAGGAAAATGACAGCAACTCAGCGCATTATTTGACCATGAAACATAATTCAAAGAGTTGCTAGTGGCCTTGTTTTTCTCTACTTCATTGTGCTAAGGAGTGGGTTACTGCAAGAAAAAATTCTTTGTAGGGTTGAGAGGGTGACAATTTGACAACAAACTGCTTCTCTTTAGGTCTCTCAGCCGAATAAAGCAATGGAGAGGAAGTGGCAAAATTTTTCTCCCCCTCAACCCCATAGATACTGAAGTTTGACAACTAAATGGAAAAAATTCTGGAACGCTTCTTCACATCGATTTTCGCCCTTCAATTTATGATATGACGATTTTATAACAAATAAACCAAAATTCTGCGTATCTTTTAGGGTCACAAAGACGAAACTATCGGCCTAGGTATTTCATCAAACGGCAAGTACATCATGACTTGTTCAAGCGGAACTGATCTCGTCCTTTGGGATTTCAAAGGTTCGGAATTCGCAAGAGTGGACACCTATCTTATGAACAACATCGCCGCCAAAGTCTCCCCCTGCGGTACCTTCGTTGCTGCATCAGGTCAGCATTAAGAATTAGTATCTGTTTTATTTAGTTACTTGTCAGTGATCAGGGATAGGGTCAAACGAATATTCGCTGCCTCATTGCCGAGCTTTCGGGAAATATATTTCCATCATCAGGGCTTGAAGCACCAGCTTCAGCGGTCCAACAGTGACCACTGTCTATAGAGATTTTAGCTTCATAAATAACCTAGTATTATTGGTGTGTGATTAAAAATGAAATTTAAAAATAGATCAAGATTGGCAATCCACTCTAGGAATATATTTATTTCCTGGGAGCTTGGTGATGAGGCAGTGAGTTTTTGTTTGACCCTATCCCTGATGATTTGATATTAACGAATATACAGTGACAATGAGGAGAATAATCTAGCTAGATGGCATTTATGTTTGAATGCGTCGTAGCTAAAAGCTCCACTAAAATATCCGCCGATATTTCGACTTGAAAAATCAGCTATTTTAGTCGTTTCTTGATATTTGGCTAGGATTATTTAGAATAAATTACATGAACGAACGTTTATTAAGATGATTTTTGGGCCAGTTTCCCCTGGTTTTTCGGAGGTCTTCTCAAAATAATAAGGAAACGGAAAAAATCAACGGGCATTCAATTTTTTAATCTATTTTCCATTTATTATTACAAAATATCTAATTAAATACCTATTCCATAAATTAGGTCGTCATTTCTAGAAGATGACTTTTAGGATTGAAGGTAAAAGAACAAAATGGATTGAATCCTACCCTATTAGAAATTTCTTTAACGGATCATTGGAATATTTCATGGCAGAAAGAAGAATGTTTGGTTTTTGACTGTGTGTATACTGAGAATGAATTAGCTCTCTGACGAACAGAACTAAGCTGTAATAAGAAATTTCGTTGCGAGGTAAATATGAATTTGGGTACCAGATGTTCATTATCACCTAGATGACATTTATGTAACTGATACTAAGTATTGATAAATGATCATCTTCAGTCAAATGGTGAAATGAAGATAGACAATAAATTAATGAGAGTAGCCACAATTGTTCCAAAAATAATGTAGCTTATTTGTGTAACTGTGTTATAAATCATGAGGGGTTTCAGGGGGGTATAACTAGTGAAACAAGCAGCTACAACACTGCTGATCACAGTTTTTATTTGGGAATTTTCTTATTTGCATAGGTTTTGCTCCTGACGTCAAAGTTTGGCAAGTCATCTTTGCGAAAACGGGCGAGTTCAAAAGCATTTCCAGAGCTTTTGAACTGACTGGACATTCTTCTGGCGTGTACGATTTTGCCTTCAATGCTGATTCTTCTCTCGTGGCGACTGTGTCCAAAGATGGCTCTTGGCGACTGTACAATATCAAAAGTAAGTAGTGCTTTTAATATTGTATTGCTCTCCGCTCACCCTTGTCAGTTCAAGATGTAAGTTCCCTTTTCAGTCGAGTACCAACAAGGAGAAGAGCCTCATCTCATCAAGACTGGAAAATACAAGACTGATGGGAACAAAGCGTGCATTGCGCTCTCTCCAGACGGCAATGTCATCGCGTTGGCTTGCGGCTCGATGTTGTCACTAGTCAATGCTGTAACAGGCCTTGTCGACAAGGAGATCTACAATATTTATTCAGGTAAATGAACCCTTGTGAATTGTGTACTTGCACTAAAATGAACAAGAATGGGAGAGAGGAATCTTCAATCCTAGACAGCTCCTGATGGACACCAACACTTAACAAATTGAGTGTATCCAAGAAAAATGTATGCATTTCCATACCGCAATGTATTTGAAATGGCTGAAAACAAAATGTGTACACATTTGGAGAATTGGACGGACTGTTACATCGGGCCTCGTGTTAGAGATGTAAGTTACTCCAAAAATTATCAATACCTAATTATCCTATTGATACTTTTACATAGTATCAGAAAATATTTAGTCGATATTTTTAAAAGTATCGATACATTTTTCGGACATATACAGACATTTCGTTGATACATTTTCAGAACTTTGGAATTTAAAACTGATTGAAAAATATATTTAAAAAAGTTGAACAATAAAATATTGTTGATTTTGCATTGAACTTTGAAAATGTTCAAATGAAGTCAATGTATAAATGTTGGAACGATATCAGTTCTCAAATCTTAATTCTGGGAAAAAGAAAGCGTGTTAAAATCGTTTGAACAGCAGTAGACATCTGCTAGAGGTGAGCGTTTTTCCGATCCAGTTATATTAACGGAAATAAATTTTTTTACCTCCATGTGTACATAGTAAATGGGAGTGTTGTGATTGTCGAAAAGTCGAATTCAGAACAGAGGTGAAAGATTGCAAGAAATTCTCATAGTACTCAGACACTTTCTGAACCAGTGTCTGTGTATCCATCTGTCTGTGGTCATAAGTGAAAAAAATGGTCATATATCTGAGAGTGCTGCTGGAGTTCTGCAATGTACTATTATTTACCTTTTTAGGTCACGCTCATCCAATCAGCATCATCTCAATAAAATACTCTGTGGCTTAATTCACTCAATTATCCACTGTCCTTCATTGCGACACTCCACTTCCAATTACCACCTCGAGCAGGTTGACACAATAAGAATCTGTTGTGTTTGATGAGCGTTTGGAGTTCTCGGGCAAACCACCAGGTGTATTGTATCGTGTTGAACTTGGTAGAATTTCAGAAATTTGGCATGAGGGTGTAACTCGAGAATTGTGGGAGCTATAAAAAAAGTTCTATACTAGTTGGAATGCTCGTCGAACAGTCTCTTCAACACTATACTGTAAGGCGAAAAACTCAAATTTTAATTTCGAAATTAAGAAAAATGAAAATGATTGAAATTACAATAGTTGCTACGGGTTTTCCCCTATAGATACCTGTCTTTGCTACCCTATAGATCTGTTTTTCGGTAGGAACGTTCACAAATGTTCGAAATAATTACTATCACTATTGGATAGTCTTCTTAAATGATTACTGAAGCGTAGGAATAATAAACCATTATACCTACAATCATTTGCAGCGTTTTTTGTTTCTTTTATTGCCAGGGGTTGAGGATGTCCTCATGCAAGGCATCTTAATTTATGTTTAATTTCAATATTAGGCAACTTGCCCGTGTGAAACAAATAAATAGATGCCTCCTTTAACTAAAGCTGGATGGAAAAAATCCATATTATTCAGGTGCTGATAAATTCTCTATAACATGGGTAACGTTTATTTTATGATCACAAATCATTTTGGCAACATATATCATGGCAGTCGGTGGATGTTCTTACAAAACAACGTCTCGTTAGCATTCAAAGTGGGAAACACCTAATTAAATTTTGCTCCTTGGTTTCTATTATCTCAATGCTGGACTTCAAATTACGGTTTATCACATGCTGAATGGGACTTAAATATATAGGATAATAATCGAACGTCAGCGCTTGAAATGGTAATGAGCAATTAATGCTTAGCTCTCGACAAAGAAGTGCTAACTTAATTTACTTAATCTTTTTAAAAGTGCAGAAAACAAACTAATAGCGCTTTTTATAATTAACGATGTTTGATTGGTATGGTAACTATATTTTGATAAGAGGACTATTCATTCAATCGTTACTGCTATATGGTTTGCTTTGATAACAATCTTTGTCTTTTTCTGTCATTAGAATTATTGGTTGGCTTGTGCGTCTTCTGTTCTTACTTTGGCCACTGGCTCTTCTGAACTGTTCTCTGTAACTCTGTCGACATTCCCTTTATCCGCTACGTTTGTATCTTCTTTCAACTCATCTTTATTGTGTTTGGACGGTTTTTTCGCCCGTTTCACAGTTTTCCCTTCACGGCTGACCGCCTGCTCTTTATATAGTTGTTGCAAGTGAGCTATAACGTCTCTGTCCATCGCGGGTTGTGCTGGAGCTGGCATCACTCCCACATTACCTTCTTCCCCTTCGACTATCATTTCCTAAAATGAATGACAACATTAGTGGTTGATAAAGTTGACAAAGAAACTATGTGTATTAGGTAAATAAAGATGGTGATTCTTGCAAGGTGGAACTATAAGCTTTCCACAGCTGTCAGGATCCTAATTGGGTTTTCCTTCTCATTCCTCCATCATCTCATTCACTTCTCATAGCACGAGACGGGATCAAAGTTAATCCTATGCTGTTTACCTGCTGCTGCTGTCTCCAAGCTTCCAGCCAGGAACCTTTAGGTGCTTGTAGAGGTCGCTTTGGGCGGTAAGAAGGAAACCTGGTCTCTCTTTTGCTGTTACCGTCCGCTTTTTGTGGCCCTATGGGTGCCGTATTCTGTTGCGGCCCTAACTCCAGCATCACTTGGACGTCTGCATTGGGTCCCAGTCGGAAGCCGAAACCAACACGAGAGTCAATTCCTAAAAAGTTTGATAAAAATAATTTTCCCGGTTAAAGGTCTTAGTTTCTCTAAAAAAAAATCTTATTACCTGTGAAAGCTCTTAGAAAAATGAAGAAAAAATCGTCGGAAATCCTTTGTTTTATTTATGTTAGTGAAGGGGTTTTCCACCGTTTCGCTTATATTTTATTATTCCTTGCACCCAAGATTATTACTCCTCGCACTACTACAATTGTTACGCACTCTTGTTTATCACGTTTATCAATGCTGTGGTCGAGAGTTTACCTTTTCTAATCGGAGGGATGTTGGTGTACACAAAGGATAGCAATGTCGGGAGTTGCTCCGGCACGAACAGACTGTTGGACGGTCCTGTAAGAATAGAAGGTGCTCATTAGACTTCTTAAACGTGTTCGTGTTAACGTTGAAGTACATACGACTTTAAATAATGACCTCTTCTTGTGAGCGAAAAGCTTCCAGCGCCCGTTAGGAAAAAACCCTTCCAGGTGAGGCAAATTATATTTTAAAACCGATATTATCGGAATAAAGGTAATTTGTGTGGATTTCATATTGTACTTTTTTTTAATCACTAGATCACCTAAGCCTAAGTTGTGTAACTTCGAGGAGTTGGTAAAAAAAAAATCTAATAATACACTTGACCGAGTCGGCTTAAAATCAGTAAATAAATTAAATGAAATTTTGGCGTTTGGCGTACCTACTGAAAGCGTGTCTATTAAATAATTTGGGAACTCAGTTCTTTCAAATCAAAGTCATTATTATAAAATATAAAGGCTTTATTATAATCCTTCTGGTATGAAATAAATTTTTGAAAAATAACCTATCATCAGTAATGTGTATCGATATTTTGCCTCTTTCAATTAATTTACCATCATAAAGATGCAATATTGAACGGTTTTTCGGTGAAGAGTTTTTAAAACAACGTTTTTTGTCTACACATCGGTGCTATCGATGCTATGGAGTTTCAATGTTGAGGCTTAGATGTCCCAACCCTAGCAAAAGAGTCCATAAAACTAGTTAACCGGAACCGAGATCTATTTCACTTGCATTGGTAGTAACAATTAAAATGGTGTGAAGTTAGTCGCATTCCGTGACACTCATTGGCACATTATCGCAGGCTAATGATCAAAACGCTATCGACACGGCTTCCCACGAGGCGAAATATCGTTAACTATTTCTCATAACGGTTTCCAGATTCTGGTGTGATATCAATGGGAATTATCGAATTGCGGAAGTAGCCGGTGACTCGTGAGTGAAACCGGAGATATAAATAGTGGAGAAAGTTGTGATGCGGAAGATGATCAAGAAAGAGTACAGGATCTCGAACGGGTCCGAGAATATTCTTGAGAATTGCGAATGCACCAGGAGATGGTGCAAATAAAGTATAAATAATAAACACACGGCAATTTACGAGCTAAGGACGTCTAATGATGCCATTCACCTTCAGCGCTATAGCTAACGAGTATGCAAAACAACGTATTCAATAGAAGAACGAAAAGGCGTATTTTAACACTCAAGTCATTAGGTATAGGCGTTTGAAATCGCTGACGTCTGAATCATCACATCAAAAAGAGAAATACGCTGGTTCCTTGTTTGGGCTGACTCATCGTGAAAATTCCGGTAACGCATGGTCCTGAGGGTGGGAAATCTTGGATTAGGTCAAATAATCGATTATAAAGGTTTCAGGAGTTTTTGGATTATTCCAATATTTCTATATCGGAGTTGCTTAAGTTAATTTTGATAGTATTCGCTAAGCCGAATAAGAACACAGCGAGCTTAATAAAATATAATGCTCTTCATTATCTATCTGTACATTGTTGGGCCTGCATCATGCCTCTCTTCCACACTGAGTAGAAAAAATTTAAGCTGAATTGAAATCCCAATAGTTTCAAGTTTTCCCAAAATACCCCAGCTTTTGAGAGCAATTTTCAAGAATTTTAGAAATTCAACGATTGTGTTATTACTTAAAAAAATTTTTTTAAAGCTATTGTTTATACGTGTTGGAACGCATGCCCGATTAATTCCACATAAGTTTTAGTTATTTCGAAAAACTGAAAATAAGGAGTGTTAGATATTTATTTGGGAGCTCACCCATAGTTACCATTAATTAACCACATTGTGATAATTTTTCATATCTGAATTCTTCCGCTGTTCGAGCTAACGATTCGATTAGTGCCAATGCCATTTCGCAAATCAGATACGATTATCAAACTAAAAGCCCATTTGAATAATCAACCAGGTACGATAGAGAGTTTTTCCCACTCAGCCTCAAGTTGCGTCAACCTTGCTTGTCGAGATCTTGTTTTTTTCGTCCTTCGTCCGATTAGCAAATTCGTGAGGCTATTAAAGGTGATCAACCTTCGGATTTGAAATGCACAGAAACAATGGTCGCGATTATTGAAAAATTGATGCCTCCATTCGGATTGTTTTCTCGATTTTTATCGTATCCTTGGGAGGTACTTGAATGGTCTAAAAGCTAATTTTAATGCTCAAACTCTAAGGAAAGCCAAGTCATCCCTCTCAGATTCATGTATGATTGAAATTAAGGAAGCTAGAGACATGCAAATAATCTTGGGAAACAAATTATGATGAACCTGTGTTATCTTAGAGGGAAACGTGCTAGGTCATAATAATTTGTCATTACATTACTCAAATCTATGACAGTTTTGAGATGAAATCCTGTGAAAATTGGATCCTATACCAGGCCAGGAGAACCAAAAATAGAAAAACTCGAAAAATAACGAAAAATGCACTGTGAGAAGGGTGTGATCTTTCTGATAGAAATCAATGATCACGCCCTAACGAACATTCAACACCTTGAGCTTTCCAATTTTGTCCACCTGTGAAAATCAAAATAGTGGAAATACGTCGAATGCCTGTAATGAGGTGTTGCCCGGATCTAACCGTTCGCACAACCGCTGGAATAGAATTTACTTTCTCGGAGAAATGAAAAAATTTGACATTTTTCGACCCCCTAAAATTAATTAAAATCAATTATATTTCAGTTTACGTTCCTTCTCTAAACCCCGACGATTTAAAATAACGAGATAACTCACGTAAAATAGCGAAGAGAAAGAGCAGTAGTCCATTGTGGAAAGTTTCCATGGTTGGCAAAGTGTTGTTTCTAGCTGTCAGACAATCGCTCGCATCATTTTTCCTATTTTGTCGCGTTCCTATGGTAGAGCCCGCGGACGAAAGTGAAAATGCGAGTTGGAAAAATACGGAGGATCGACTGCAGATGGAGTTAACTTGGATCTACGTGTTTGTTCGCATCGGCGGTCGGTATTGGTAGGGGTTTCTCCAGCTAGTCCACACTTTCAAGACTTGTGCCTCTTCTTTCATGTGGGTCAATCGTCCTCCTCCCCAAGTAGACAGGGGTTGGGCTACTCTCACTCTCACCGGCCCCTTCTCAAGGACCAACGAGAGTCGAGGGAGTTTGGGGTCGCTATCGTAATGTTAGTAAATTTTAATTATAATATGATTATGATAAGCGGAGATGGAAGCTATTTTTCAGGGAGCTAATTCCACGAGCGACAAAACGGCTAAATAGGATCTTCAGGCATTTGTTGAGCAGTGAATATCCCCACAAAAATCTTAAAACTTTGGATGTTTATCATCAGTAACAAAAGGCAGTTTTTTTTTGTTTGTTTTTTTAAATTATAAAAACGTTTTTATTCGATAATAACATAAATATTGTAATAAATTGCGCAATGAAACAATTTTTCTATTGAGGTTATGGCTCTCGAGTTTTATGTGGAATTTTAAAGAAATCATAGAGCCATAACAATATTGTTCTATACTCGTTGGAGTGGTCGTCAAACTCTCTCTTCACCTGTACCGTTAAGCGAATAATTTAACTTTTAATTTGAAAATTCAGAAACATGATTGAAATGACCGTAGTTGCTACGGAGATTTCCCGTATGGGTTACCTATCTGTTGTTAGCTGAAATAATGAAATGTCCCGAGAAGTTATTATCGCAAATAGACGGGCTTCTTGAATCATTATTGAAGCATAGGAATAAAAACCACTGAACAATCATTTCCAGCATTTACATTTTTCATAAATCCAGGTTTATTATTGCTGCAGGTTCAATCACGAAAGTACTGTTCGACGCCGCCGGCCAATACGTGCTGACTGCTGGGGACAGACATGTCCGCGTTTTCCACAATGTCACCGGTCAGAAGGCCAATATTCAGGTCGGCGTTGCCTTTCAGCTCGATGCTATTATGAAATAATTCATGATTATCTATCCATTTCAATAGTTCCGTTATGTTTCAGGTTTGGAAATCAAAATTGACCGAATCCGGTCTATCATTGGCGACGAAGGAACGCCTTACGAAAAACATAGCCAATTCAGAAGCCTTCCTGAATCAAATGAAATGAACTCGAAGATGAATTTTTTCGCTTAGTTCGAATTTGTGTCAAACCATCAAATACCTGAAATGACAGAACATATTTTCTGCAATAGACGGTGCTCGTTATTATAGAAAAAAATTAATTTACCTCTGAAAAATTAGTTAAATGAAAAATTCGCTATTAGAAAAATACTGTTTTCAACATTTTTCATAAGCAAAGGTGACTAAGTTCAATGAAACATCCATTATGCCGAATAATACCCCATTGTGCGTGTTTGGACTGTGTATATGCTTCAGTGTTTATGGATTACAATAAATTTTATTTTTGAAAGCTGTTTCCGAGATAAAAATGTGTTTTGATTTGATTATATTCCCTGAATCGAATACATAATTGTTACCCAGTGATCAGCGGGCTCTTTCCGCACTCGTTCTCAGCTCTTCTGATAGCTTGCAAGGTACTGATATTGCCATATTTTTTTCTTCGTTACAACATTTTGGAAAACAGTTTTTTAATAGTTTTACATAGGTTTCAATAGTTTTTTTTTTCTTTAATCTTAACTTGCCCTAAAGCATGGTTACTGGCATTCGTCAACAGCGTTGATGCGTTATGCGTTGAATCCGACAAAACATAGGACTTGTAAGCTCTGCCCATCTGAATGCAGCAGTTTTTCTTAAAGCGTCAACCGAAACATTGATAAGCGATTAATGAAAAGGGCTCGCAGGCCTCTGTTGATGCGATTAGCGTCATTGAATTCGGCCTTCTGATTGGCGGTTGAAATTTTGAAGTGGCGGGGTTTTTACCACAAATGCAAATGCATACGATTTCTTTCTTTAATATTTCCTGCGCAGACGGATGAGCTCCCATTAGTCGCTTAGCAAGGTATCAGTTGACGCTTTGGGTAGATTATGAACTGCCGCATTCAAATGAGCGGAGCTAAAAAATCCCCAACATATTTTGCCGGATTCAAACGCGTTTATCGGAGTCCTACGAACCCTGCTTTAGCATTATATCAGTTGACGCTTCGCGTTGATAATTCTTTATGGACTACCCCACTCGATTGGCAGAGCTTACGAGTCCCCACCATCTTTTGAAGGATAAAAGATCAATGCATTTGACGGAGGCCTGTGAACCCTGCTTTACTTCATCAGTGAACCGAAATGATGGATTATCGAGATTTAAGCACCGAGTCGAAACTTTGATACCATAATTTGTACTGAAACTGGAAAATACGCATACTTCGAAGTGATCACGATCATATAAATAGTGTTGGAATCACAAGAAATAAGGGCACTTTTCCAACTTAAGTTCAATATTTTATTCACGGCTTGTTTCAAGCAAAAAATTCAAATTCAAAAATTACGAAGTTGCACGGACGATTAATAAATTCCAAAATTGTCGAACGTCTGGTAGGTGTCCACAGTAACCAGAGAAAACGCATATGTTTGATACTGTTGGAATCAAATTGAAAACTAAAGAAATAAAAAACTGAAGTGATGAAGTTACAAAATCCTCCCACCTAAGCTTGCTGAAAATCTTGAAAGTAAGCTTAAATCAACAAATCAAAATCCAAGTCGGTCAGGAAGTCGAATTCTTCTCCCAAGTCGCGTAGTTTTCACCGCAGGGGTCGAAGAACCATCTTCTGATGCTTGGTAGGCGTCTTCATCACTCTTCTGCTGATCAAGAACTTCTGGGGACTCCGCATCTTCTTGAACAGGGTTCCCGTTTTCTCGTAGATCATCTCCAAGGGTACTTGATCCTTCAGAATTGAGATCTAGTTCTAGGGGATAGATTTTTTGAACTGGACGAACAAGTTCTCCTCTTGAAGTTCTGACTCTGACTACTCGCACTCGTCCATCTCTTCAGGAACGAGCTCCACTATTCGTCCCAAAGCCAGTCGATCCTCTTCGAGTCGTCACTCCCGATGAGAACGATTTCTCCAAGTCTTGGAGTTTTAGTCTTCTGTTGGCTGACGAAAAGTTTCAGTTGGCCCAAGTATTCGGACCTGAAACGATTTTGCAGAGTCCTCTTCAGTCGATTTCGATACCTGACTCTGGATTTAAAATTTGAGGCATCGATTTGGTCCAAATCTGGTGCACCAACTTCTTCAATGTCCATGAGAAACATATTGGGTGTTAATGGCGTAAGGTCGTCCGGATCTTGGGACAAATAAGTCAAAGGTCGGGAGTTAATCACTGCTTCGCAGTCACTAAGTAGTGTCGTCATTTCCTCTTGATTTACTGACGATCTGCCCAAGACTCTTCGAAGTAGGTTTTTTAGGATACCAATTAACCTCTCCCACCAACCTCCCCACCACGGTGAGCCAGGTGGATTGAAACGCCACTCAATTTTATGAACTGACGTGTATTCCAATATCTTCGTCCAATCCAATGCTTTCAAGTCGTTATTGGCTCCCACAAAGTTGGTCCCTTGGTCACTGTAGATGGTTCTGGGTCGTCCTTTCCTGTTTATAAATCGACGTAGGGCTAGCAGAAAACTATCGGTAGATTGTGAAGTGACCAATTCGAGATGTACTGCTCTGTAAATGCCGCAGGTAAACAGACAAACCCAATATTTTTTGTTTGGTCCGTTGTCCACTTTAAGGTAAAGAGGTCCGGCCAAATCCACACCTGTAACTTCAAATGTCCTCGCTTGGCGTACACGATTTTCGGGTAGTGGTGGTGGAACTGACTTGATGTTTTTGGCAGAAAAACGCTTACATCGAACACACTTCTGAAGCGCCTTTTTGATTGCCCGTCTACCACCGAGTATCCAATATTGCTGGCGTAGTATCGACATCATCAACTGGGTACCAGCATGCGAATTATCTTGATGTACATCTAGAACAAGACGTAAAACAGCAGGATGGTCTGTACTAGGTAAGACAGCTGGGTAGCAAAACTCAAACTCGTCGGCTCGATTAGAAATTTTAGTTGTAAGTCTCAATATGTTAGAAGTATCCACGAAAGGCCTTAAACTGTTTAATCGAGGATCTGAAATACTTGTGAATGTCTCATCTTGAATTAAAAAAATGACCTTTCTTTCGGCCACTGCATACTCTGAAGCGGTCAAATCACCATGAGTACGTTCAGATTTTTGTACTCGGCAATTTGATTTGAATCGATAAATCCATCCAATAAAGCGAACCAATTTTTTAAAATTAGAGAAATACCGATAATACCAGGTCTTATCGGTTGGAACATTGACCATTGACGAAATAAAAGTTGATTTTCGCTCAGCACTGATTTCTGCTTCGTCATATGACGCTTCGGACTTTGGCCAGGTGCTTGGATCATTGCGTAACCAGCTTGGACCCTCCCACCATCGCAGTGCAAGAAGTTTTCTTGCCGAAGATCCTCTTGATGGCAAATCAGCTGGGTTATCGCAACCTGGAACATGTCTCCATTCGAATTGTGAGGTCAAAAATCGTATCTCTTTGATTCGATTATAAACAAAGGTATCCCAAGGCTCATCGCGGGTAATCCACGCCAAAACTGTTGAGGAATCTGTCCAAAAAACTACACGAACATTGAACAAATTAAAGTCTTTGGCTACCGAATCGTACAATCTTGCAGCAATCGAAGTGGCTAACAGCTCTAGACGAGGAATCGTTATTTTCTTACCAGCCTTCGGTGTTGGCGCAACTCTAGCTTTTGCAGCCAAAAGTTGAACATGAACACATTCATCCAACTCTACCCGTAAGAATACAGCCGCAGCATAGGCGTTCTGTGAAGCGTCTGAAAATACGTGAACTGACCAATGGCTCCCTGGCGTATTACAGTTTGAGACCCAACGCGGAAACGAAACATTTCCGAGGAGTGTAACATCTTTCATCCACTTCAAAAATTTATCTCGAATTTCATCGTTCACTTCTTGATCCCAACCTATTCCAGAAGCCCAAGTTTGTTGTAGCAGAATTTTGGGTACTAATGCAACGCTGCAAGTTACGCCTATTGGGTCGAAAATTCGATGGGCTGCACTTAAGATATTTTTCTTTGTCACCTTTCCGGTCGTCAAAGAAAGTAAACTTTCCATGTTTATCGATAGTGTGTCAGTTGATCGATTCCACAACAAACCCAAAACTTTAGTTGGTACGGAATCGTTCGTTTCAAAGTCAGTGAACTCCCAATTTCTGAGTTCGAACTGCCTTTCAATTAAAACACCTGAGGCAACTTTGATGAATTCTGAAACTTTTTCGCCACTGTCCAAGCTAGTAGTACAGTTGTCAACGTAAAAGCTATTTGCAAGAATTTCCAAATGTTCAGTGGGCCAATTCGACAATCCATTCTTACATTTATCTAAGGTTCCTTCTATATGTAATTTAAGAGTGGCTTCGAGCAGAAAAGGACTTGAAGTCACGCCGAATACGACGCGACAATGACGATAAAATTTCAAAACTTCGGCTTCATTGATCCAAAGAAAGCGAAGGAAATTTTTGTCTCGTTTGTTGAGAGCAATTTGGAGAAATGCACGTTTGATATCCCCAACAACTCCCACCTTCTTTAGCCGAAATTTTGCTAAAATGGACGGAAGTTTTTCAAGTAAATTTGGCCCCTTTTCCAGACATTGATTCAAACTCGGATTTTTACCTTCTCTAGCCGAAGCGTCAAAACAGGGCGCACAGGAGTGGTGCTTCCAGGTTTCAAAACGGCTCTATGTGGTAAATAATGACAGGGAAAATTTACTTCGTCTTCAGGTACTTCTTCAATTACTCCATCTCTGATCCACTCGTCGAAAACTTGTTGGTACGCATTGTAGAGCCCTTCGTTTTTCAGTTTTCTGACAGTCGTCTTCAGTCTTTTTGTTGCTAACTCGTAATTAGACGGCAAAGCTGGATGGTTAGTAGTCCAAGGTAGGTTTACCTGAAATCTGTTGTCATCGGTTAAACAAACTGTTTCCAAAAATTGTTTTTGAACGACTAGGTCTTTTTCATCTTGGCAAATTTTCAATACAGGATCCGTTATACCTAGTACATCTAATGCCCATAAATCTGACAGTGTGGCCTCTTTTGTCAACATGCTTGTGACAACCATAGCAAAATTTTCTTTCTTTGTTGATGTACTGGGTAGTTTTCCAATCAAGGTCCAGCCCAATTTGGTCTCGATGGCAACTAACCCTGATGATAGAGACACCTTTTTCCCAGACAAAAGTTTACCGGCGATGTCTGCCCCTATCAAAATTTCTATAGGGTCGGCACATCCTACGTCACTGAGCTGTATATTATGTTGCGATAGCTCTACAATCCATTCACCCATAGCTATCGGAGCGACTGACCCACAAATTTTCTCTTGGTCAAGTGCTTGGAAATTACAACTATAATTACCGTCTAAGCTATCAAGTTGTAAAGTGAAAACGTTGTGCTTGATTACATTGGTGCTAACTCCACCGAACAACGAATGTTGAATCGACTCCTGATCACAAGGACTGTAACGCATTTCCTTGGCTAGTGAGGACAAAACATAAGAACGTTGCGAAGCTGTATCTATCAATGCCCTAGCGTTGCGTTTTCGACCTACGCCTTTTACCTGAACTATCAGGGTCTGCATAACGACGTTACAGGTACTCACCAAGCTTGCCAGCGTTTCATTTTTCTCGACTGGTGTGCTTGTCTCACCTTTTCGATTCTCATTGTCGTTTTTCTTGACCTCGTTACACATCAACACGAAATGAGGTCGGTTGCACATGATGCACTTTGGGCGACTTCCACAATATTGCGCTGAGTGACCAACACGCAAGCAGCAAAAACAGGCGTTCTTTCTCTTCACTACATCGCGACGTTCTTGAAGGGTCATGCTTTGCGCCTTCCTGCAATCCTGCGAATTGTGAGAGAGCGAGCAGAAAACACAATTGGATTTTGGATTCTTATCAGTAGTTACTAAGCTAGAAGCAGTTGGTATTTCTTCTGGAGGAACAAATGCTTGCTTTCTGTACGAATTTTTTGAGTATGAATTAACCACTCCAAAACCTGATCTAGCCAAGGCAAATTTCTGACCTCCCTCGACTTCAATGCGTAAGAAATTCATCAAATGTTCAAGAAAATCTTTTGACGACGGAGCAATGTTTTCTCTCTTCAAACTTGGTGCACCATCCCTTTCCCAAATTTTGAGCAAGTCATCCGGCAGACAAGATGTTACCAATGGAAGCAAAATTGGAGCGCAATTTTCAGATCCGACCCCCAATGTCTCAAGATTCCGGAGATGGCACTGCAACTTATCGTGTAGAACTGATATTGTCAATTTTTGGGAAGAAACTGTATTCTGAAGAATGATACTAAGTAGTTCGCGGATGTAATATTCGGTAAGCAAATCTTTTCGACCGAATCGATCCTCCAAAGTTTGAACAACTTTCGGGTACATATCGCCAGTCATAGGGTAACTAGCAACGACCTCTCGCGCTGGTGATCCTACTTTCGTGGACATAAGCAAGTACTGAAATTTGTCAGCGGGGTCTAATTCGGGATCTTTGTGAATTTTCTCAAACTGAGACCAAAATGGCAGCCAGTTTGACAAATCGCCATCGTACTCAAATAATTTCAACTGTGGTAACTTGTACTTACGCTTAGTCGAGCTCTCGGCACTACCTGAACATTGCGTGTGAAATGACCTTTCCGAGACCAAGTTATCTGCGGTTAATTTGGATACTCGATGCTTCAAAGAATGGAATCTCTCGCAGTACTCATCGACATCTTCCTGTTCTCGTTCCAAAAGGTTTTCGTCGATATCTTCATCGTTCATCATCAAATTCCGCACAAGATTGTCTTTTTCGGTTAATTCTTGATTTCGTAGTTCCAAAAGTTGCATTAACGAAATCACTTGATCTACATCAAGATCCCCCTCGGACTTATACAAATTTTCGATTTTCCGACAGGTTCTAGTGAACGAAGATCTTACCAAAGCTCTATTCTTCCGTTCCGAGACAAGTTGATTCGCCATTGCGATGAGTTTCACTTTTCTAACTCCAAGATAATAGAAAAACTTGAACAAGCGCGAACAGTCCTGTCACGGTCGCCACATGTTGGAATCACAAGAAATAAGGGCACTTTTCCAACTTAAGTTCAATATTTTATTCACGGCTTGTTTCAAGCAAAAAATTCAAATTCAAAAATTACGAAGTTGCACGGACGATTAATAAATTCCAAAATTGTCGAACGTCTGGTAGGTGTCCACAGTAACCAGAGAAAACGCATATGTTTGATACTGTTGGAATCAAATTGAAAACTAAAGAAATAAAAAACTGAAGTGATGAAGTTACAAAAAATAGCACAACCTAATTAGTAGATAACACCATGGACTCAAGAAAGAATTATTAGGTTTAAGTGTTAGCCAATAGAGCGTTTCCGTTATTCGTGATGTTGTGTTCAGAATTCCATTGATTGCGTAATAATGTTGTGGAGCTTACTGATAGTGGAATTGTTCCTTTTGTTTCTATTGGCGATATTATCATTATGATGAATTCCCTCTGAAAAACGGATTGCCGAGCTCTGAGAACCAAGGTGGAGTTATTTTTAATTATTCCACCGTTAACAGAACGTAGGAAATTGTTTATTCTTTGGGTCTAATTCAACAAAGTTTACAAAGCAGACGAAAACTTCAAGACCCACAATTTAATATCACTGAATAAGTGAAATTGACTGAGTAACGGTGATATTGGAATAAAATCCTCTGTCTGCGTTATTTGAACGGTTCGCGCGCCTACTCCTAGAATCGCTTTGCTCACTTTCTGAACAAGTGTCTGTGCCTCCCTTTCTCTATGGCGTCTGTTTGTTTGTCTTTATGTCCATCTGTTTTGCAATACTTCACAGAACTAAAATATTCTTTCTATTAACCTCAATCCTGCGTTGTTCTGTTTTTGGGTCACCTGCACGTGTATTCTATGCATTTTTATAAGTTGTACAGTACTAAGTTTCTGGCCTTTGTAGGAGTTTGTAGAAAGTACAAAACATCTTGATGCCCGACATGGCCACAAGCGGCCAGGGCAGAAAAAAAGGAAGACACTCGTTCGAGCTATCCAGTTAACCATGTCCATGAATGCATAAATAATAATATTTTTATAAAATGAAATTTCATATTGCATTGCTTCTTTAGTAGCTATTTTGTGAAAGCTGAGTTAAATTAGCTTAAAATGTTGAATTAGAATTCAATTCGTTATCACTAAGGAAATATTGAGTACCAAAACAAATAGTACTTCTTCAATTTAAATCTTCTTCAGACGACGAAGGGATAATTTTTGAAAGTAAGCCAATATAATTATGCCACGGATACCTGTATTAATGGACGGAGATGATTTTGAATATACCACTGATATTAATTTGTTCTGTCAGATTTCGCCGACACGCGACTAAATTCAAGCGATGTGCCAGTAATATTAGTGGAAGTTTTCTTCAATTTGTGAAAATACTGAATTTCAGCGTCAACGCTGAATGTTTTCTTTACAGTCTCCAACTCTTGAAAGCTTTCATTACTCTGCGGATGAGGTCTCAGATTTGTATCTAATTTGTTGGTGTATTGATTTAGTTCAAGTGTGAATGCTTATAATTGATGTCTAGATAAAGGGAAATCCCAATATCGGACATGCTAAGGACTCTTGGAGCAATTAAAATGTCTACACTTCATAATGAACCGTAAAATTTTTTGGATGCGTTTTTATCATTCATACTTAGCGGCTTGATAGTTTGAATAGCCAATATAATTGCTACAATTAACAGCCTCCAATTCAGGTTTTTTTTTCGGCAGACCGTGATTTAGGTACTAATAGCGGACAGTTAAATGTTGAAATAGCGAATACCCAATGCACCGAAAGCGGACAGAAGGAATATGATGTCGGAAACTTGAAAAGTCTGTTTCATTTTCATTTATCATTTTTTTGTAGTATTTCTCATAACGACCGTCTCAAGATTCTTCGCTGAGTAAGTAACCAGGACCAAAAAAAAAAAAAACTTATTGACTTCTCTTATGTTGCTATTCAAATTTTTAGGAATAAATAATTATACTTAGCTTCCAACTAAACCAGGCATCATTTTTGTTATTAGTGACGGAAGACAGTCTCAATAACAATCAGTGACCAATAATTAGGAAAATGTCACTCTTTTGGTTTATTATGCACAATAATAAACCATTCTAATCGCCCAAGAAATTTTTTTTCTAACTCCCTTCACAATTTGATTTTTTACGTCTCAAGGCATGTAAAATCCTAATATATATGTATCTTCTGGCCTGCCTGTCTTCTCTCTCATCAGTGTTGGATCGGTTGAACGAGATCCCGATCGCTTGAAACCACTTCTTGATCTTCCCCCTCCTATGATGGAAGTTCACTTCAGAGAATAATATAGGCCTCTTTGCCTATTATTCCAAGTGGGTTCATTGTCGCTCAAAATACGCCCTTTAACCGATTCTAAAACATTCCCTCTGTCACACGTTGTAACTTTAGTACACTGCCCAAGTTATCTCAAATAATAAATTATCGATTTTTGTTCCGTGTCCGCTATTGGGTTTTTACCCTAACTATTCTTTCTTGCGTATTTGCTGCTGGAAGCCAGAAAACCTGAAACACTTGAAAATCCTTGGACGCCCTGGGTTGAAAAACAGTGCCTTTTGAAGACATTAAAATTAACAGAATCAATCCTTTCAAAAATTGTTTTTAAAACAGAAGAATGTGGACTTGCAGACTGAAGCTCAGACAGCAGTGACTATGGCTGACAGCCGTACTGATGAGATTCGATAATGCTAATTTTCTGATCTAACAGCTCATTTGCAAGCTCACTATGCAACAAAGTACAGCACTGAGTTGGTTTTTGTATAGAATATTTACTTTTGAGCTCAGTCCGTCGTCAAATTTTCTTCCCTTACATTATTGTTTGTTTTCAGATGTCGACGAACTCGTTGAACAACATATTGACTGAAATGCTGCGTTCCAACGTCCTGAACTACAGACAGCTGACAGATTTTGCCCGTGCCATCGGCAACGATTCAGAAACTATGAATCGTTGGCAGTCGGCAATCTCAGATCTGGTTAATGATCGCCCGTCGTTGATTAGTTTCAATGAAGACGTGCGACCTATTCCGCGTTCCATTTGCACCAGTATGAGCACTGACAGTGGCGAAAGTTCCACATACTGCCGAGATGCATCTTCATTGTTGACTACCTTGGCCGACAAAACTCCTGCTGTCCCAAGAGTTCAGTCCATAGTTGACTTGGTGGCTGCCTCTGATGAAGAGTTTGCTCGGCACATTAACGTTCCACGGTTAACTATCAAGGCTATATTTGAAAGTGTCGAACTGCTGAACGGCGATTTTGAGTACAATGACCTCATCACGCTCCTCTGGTACCTAAGTTCACAATCCTGCACTGTAAACGAGGTTGCCAAGGTGTGCCGCATCCCGGTGGACAAAGTGCTTCCAAAGCTTGAAGAAATATCTAAAAAGCTACTATGCCTTAAAAACAATGCTATGATGAATCTGCCCGAACTGGAAGACGAAGAAGATGATATTGTTGAGTTTTTCAAAAAATACGCTCAAATTCCCGACGCCCTTGGCGCTCTAGGACTGTTTAATGTCAACTGTCTCGACAGATCCAAGTTCACCATAGTTTGCATTGTTGACCATAAAAGATACTTCAGGCACCTACACATCACACAGGGTAGCGGAAATATTCATGAAATACTGCAAAAATCACCAATCTATGATAGGTAAGGAAAAATTATATTTCTCTACACCATCATTTTACTGTTTTTGGCGAGCGTTTCTTTTTGATTGCTCGTATTATTATTTCTATTTTTTTTTTTTTTTTAAGCACCTATCGATAAGAATGATGGCTTTTTGTTGGATAGATTACAAACGGAGCATCCCAAAGGCTATATGTTTCTGTGTCCATCTCCTGGCTATCCTACACTACCTCAGCTTCTACCCAGCATAGAAGGAACCGACTGCGCTCTATCGCCTTACCACTCCGAATACGCCCTTCATCACAATCGCATTGTCAACGTTGCCCGCCTATCGGTTGCCGACGTTTTTCTCCGTTTTCCTAAAGTCGATCGGCTAGAAACTTATTCGCCACAAACGATAACTGCCGCGTTTCTTCTTCACAATATGTGCGTTCAAATGAAAGAAGAACCAACACTGATTGATTCAGAAATTTCTTTAGGGCTAGAAAACGAAATCATCGATTCGGCGGCTGAAGAATGATGTCATCATGGATCATCATTGTAACAGTTGGTCTCAAATATAGGGGATGCTCATTTTGAGAGCTGAGAGTGTAAAACCATGATCTTCCATCAGGGAAGACTCAGTATTCGGGATCTAGTGCGACATCGGTAACGGCTGTTTCCCAAAATACTAACTTTGACCAAGCAAAATTTGTTCTGATGACTCTCACAGGACTAGTTCATTGTAAAACTTTGTAATAAAATATTAAGTTATCATTTTTTTCTCAACACACCTTATTCTAAGTTGTTTTAATTTAAAAAGTCGAGAACTTTGTAGCTTCTTCATAATACGATCAATGTTTTACAAGGCAGAGGAGCCACCTAATGCCTCCAACATTGATCGACCCACCAATACAAGGGCCTCATTTTCCTCTCAATTTTAAGTCATAATTTCTCATGTCTGCTAGGCCAAACATTCTAGTCGGATACTTCAAGACTGTATGATTGTCAAGTTTACAACGAAATATTTAGTTTTTCGGGGTTAAAAACTGAAACACGTAAAGCGAAAAGATTATATTACCTCCATGGGTCGCTTAACATAAAAGTTACCTACATCACTTGTTTAAAAGGAAAAAAAATTGGTAAATATTATACAAAGTGAAAAACTCCCGTCACAGTTCATAGGGCGAAATTCGAAGATTAGCGCTGTTGTCTTTGAGGGCCGCCGGGTTGCCATCCAGGACGCCCCCCGGGAGGTCCTCCTCTACCTCCAGCTCCTCTACCTCGAGCAGCTACAAACAATTGCTCCAATTAATTACAAAGGTATATGAATGGTAATAGATTTGTTTTAATGAATGACGAACACTGCTTTTTAAAAATTTAATTAAAAAAAACTGGGTGAAGTTCGTCATACGTCCAAAATTTACCATAGTAGAATTCAGTACTGGGCTAATCATATACTTTGTTTTACCCTATTCTTTACGTTTCAAGACATGTAGAAGTTGAATATAAGTTTTGTCCGTACGCCGTCAACACTTTTCTGACAAAACGATAATAGCTAGGTACATTCTTGAGATTTTCACCAAAAATCACTGTCACGAATGGATAGTCTTCTTGAATTATTATTGAAGCGTAGGAATAATAATATACCACTGTACAATCATTTGCAGCTTTTTTTCTTCTATAAACAGTACCTAGTTACAGTCTTAGAAATAACCAATGCAAAATTGAGATACGTCTATAATGTCATCTTCTTTCCAATAAAATGGTTAAGCGAACTTAACATAGCTATCCAGTTTAGACCATCAAAGTTCTATAGCCCGTTTTCTCCCCTGTACAACAAACCATGGAAAGGAATGCGACAACCATTACAAGACTGTTATATTGCTTCCGAGTCTCTAGATCCGTCCTTCAACAGCCAATTGCTGGGACTTGACTGCTTTGAATAGGGTTATAATTCTAAGAACATAAAAAATTCTCACCTTGAGCACGAAGTATAGCCGATTTACCCCGACCAGCGCCGCCGGCGCCGCCACCTTTGGCGCCCTGTTTTTTGAACATAGGCGCATTCTTCAGCATATCCGGAAGTATAAGGAAGCGGATTTTCGACCCTCGAATAAAAACGTTTTCAAGAGATGCGACCCGGCCGTCGCGATATGTTACTGTAATGCTGGTCATTTGGCAGTTCATGTTGTCTTCGGCTTCGATCAGCTTGCCCCTGTAGATCTCGCCGGTTTTCGTTTCGCAGGTGACGATATGCCCTTCGGCCTCGTGCAGTACTTTGATAGGGACGCCGATCGACATTTTCTTCGGTGAAGAGACGAGAAAAAAACTTCTAGGACAGGGCTTCTAACTGAAAATCAACGGGAAAATTAAGTTTTTACCGCGATGAAAACAAGGATCATTCGAATGTAAAGCTTCACTTCGACTTCACACAAGCTGTTCGCTTCTGTGCATCGATGTTGATGAAGTATCGATTATAGGCCACCTATAACGATGCGAGTGACCGATAATATCGGAGTATCATTATTCTTATATTTTATCAATATTGGTTTTTAAACCATTTTATCTATCTGTTTGACCTTCAGATTTTTGTTCTGATATCAAGATTTAGGGCTGAAACAAAATTATAAATCTGTTGATTTTATTGAGGAGATAGTTCACACGATACTTTGAAGTATCGATCTCACTGCTCTTTATAAAACCTCGATTCAATGAATTACATGTCGATATCTCACATAACAAAATGGAGGCTTCGCAAAACTCGTGCTTATGCCAAAAACCATACATACAACCACAACCGAGTTCACTTATTTTCCAAGGTAGATAGATCTATCTACCTTGCTTATTTTCCCTATAGCTGAACGGCGACTCTTTTAACCGTTCCGACAACCTCCTCAAGTTTCCCTTTGTCGAGGGCAAAAAATTTTTCACAACGAGTGGCCGATTTTATCCATGTCGGACATCACATGCTCACACATTATTTCCGTTATTTCTTAATGATTATCGTTTCGTTTTTCGCTGGCGTGTATTCTTAAATTAGTAATTATTTGAAATCTTCGTCTAACGCTAATACAGCCCATTTTAACGTTCCGTTTTGCCCACTATTGGGAAGCATTAAGCGGCGGCCGTGGCTTAAAATCGATAAGCAACAGCAAATTAAAACCCATCATTTGTTGACAAATATGACGCTCTTGGCTGTTGCTTTTCCAAACCGTGGTTTTCGTATAAAAATGTTTGATGCGAACTCAAAATTAAATTACTTTTGTATATTTTCTCTCGAGTAAAGACGTCCGTATATATTTTTGTAAAAGAATTTTTAATGAGGTTACCGTAGGTAAGTTAGTGATGCTAAGTAAATTACATTATTTAATTACATAATTAAATTAATTTTTCGTACGGGATCTTTTGATGTCATTCCAAAATTATTTGCCCGGGAATCTACAAGGTCACTGCCGAGAGTGGTTTTCACTTGAAGGAGTTTGATGAAATTACCTCTCTTCGTCGAGGCTAGTCTCTGTCTGATAAATCCTCTGTTGTTGAGTCATTTTGTTCAATCATTGTCTCCCACAGGTGCCAGAAAATGGAGCTCCCAGGGGAGAATACGTTGGTCGTAAAACATCTCCCTCATGACCTCAGCGCTGACGACAGGGTCGACCTTCTTAAGCATTTGGGCGCTGTCGAAGTCTCGTCTGTCATTTCCGACCAGAAGAAAACCAGTCTTACGTTTGCCAGATTTCGAACGCCAGATGAGGCACTTAATGTGATCAAGCAACTTCACCAACAGCGCATTCGTGGACGTCGAGTGTCAGTCGAGTTTGCTAAAGACAAGGCTTTGGGAAATGCCAAACGTGCGGCAGAATCGGAATTGAAATTCAAAACCGAGGATGATGATACTACCGCTCGTAGAAAGATAGTTGACACTTACTTGAGGAAGCTTCATTCGTGGACGAGCGCTTTAGATTTCACGCAGCCTCCTCCGGTCCACCTTCGATATCACTATCCTCCCCCAACAAGCGCAGTATTGAAAAATATTTGCCGAGTAATGGCCAAGAGTACAAAATTCTACACGCAAGTTCTTCATCTCATGAATAAAATGAACTTGCCGTGCCCTTTTTCCGAACGGTTTGACGTTGAGTCCGATTTAGTCGGCGCGGAATTCGATGAGCTGGTGAAAGCGGAGACTGATGAAGATTCAGAAATCGAATCGGATAAGGAAGAGCCTGTAATGGCTCCCGAGATTCCTAAGAAGGTAACAAAACGGTTGAAATTCAAATTTCACAAATTGCAACAGCGAAAAGAGGGCACTGGTGAAAAGCATCAGTTGAAGCCTGAGGAAGTTTTTGAAACGACGCGAGTGCAAGCGCTTCCAAAAAAAATTGAACTGAAGGTGTCCACTGATCTGAGCACTCTAACTGCATCTCAAGAGGCGAGCGAAGTTACTGAAAGTATTGATGTGATTGGGAAGAAGATCGTAGCTAGAGCTGATGATCGTACGGAAGTGAGTACCTTTCTTCAATTAGTTTTGGTATTATTTTCAGGTTGAGAAGGGAAAATTCGGAGCCACAGTGCCTCCATTTATTCCACCAAATACCTTCTCCGAACTGGCGACTTCAGCAAATTATTAGAAATAATTTATCTATGAGAATATGTGAGGCTGAAGAGGAAAACAATTTGTCCTGACTTGAAGAGATACTTAGCTTTTTAAAAAATATTATCATCAACTTATTTAATAAAAATGACTAATAATAGTTTTTTTAAAGCAAAAAGTAATTATTCAAGTCCTTGAAAAAGTCTTAGTGCTCCATTACCTGTAGAACGTGTAGATTACCTCACTGTTATTATACCTATTTGTTCTAGGAGAAAACTGGAGATGTAGAAGAAGACCAGCCTATATCGGGCTTTATCTCGCTTGAAGAGCTTGAATCGAATCGCATCCCGTCCAGGGACTTTCATTTGCTGCCAGTGTTCAAAAATTATCAGCCTGGCCCACCGTCGTGCCGTTTATATATAAAAAACCTGGCCAAAACTGTCCAACTCACAGATCTCGAATTCATCTTCAACCGGTAATTTACGATACTAGATATTTATTACACCCCAATAACTACATGAAAAGTGGGACAAACAAAAGAAGGATATTTAGCATGTATACTCCTTGTCCGTGATTACTCTTATCATTTCACGCTTCTGTATTATTTTAGCTACCGAGTGGAAGAGAAGAGCGAACAAGTGCACTTATTCGACATCAGACTGATGCAAGAGGGGCGTATGAAAGGTCAGGCGTTTGTTACTCTGCAAGACGTTTCTCTGGCTCAATCGGCGCTCAAAGAGGTCAACGGCTACATACTGAAAGGAAAAGCCATGGTCGTACAATTTGCCCGCTCGGCCAAACCCAAGTGAAAAAAAATGAAAAATTGACATTTAACTCCGACCAATAAACCTAGTGTGATTCTATTCACATTTTCCTAATACATGGATTCGTTTATCTCATAAGTGGACAACCTGGGAAAAGGCATGCTTTATCAAAACAGGTGCAAAACGCAATTTTGAATTCTTTGTAAAAATATTTATTGATATATGAAGTAAGAACAGTATGTTCTTCAAGACAGAAATATATGGCCAAGCCATCGAGTCGGTGATCAATGGCGTAACAATATCACGCCTTCTCCATAACGGAAATCACAAAATAAAGCAATCGCATGAGAGAAGTTAAAATTGCATTTTGAACAGTAATGGGAAGACATTATAAATGGACAATCGTAAAATTAAATCCATGGTAGTTATCAATTATTGTTCTCAAACGCTGAGGAATTATAAATGAGACATTATAGTTACCAAATAAACCTGTTGACAACTGAATTTTCCCTGCTTCCGAATGATGAAAGTTCTAGAAAATGACTTAGATTATGAGTGCGACTAGTCGCATTAAAAAATCACCGGGGTAATTGAATTATAGCTCCCTTCAGCATCACAATAACAGTGTGGTCGATAGTAATTTTTTAACAGAACAATGTCAACTAAACGTTCAAATTGAATGCCGCTAGACGGCAGAGGAAACCTAAGGCTTCCTCTTTCCATTCGCCAGAGGGCGACTACCCTAGATTTTTCAGTTGCTAAGCACTGAAAAGTTCTCAGGGTTCAATTCCTTGGGAATGGTGATCACTCTAAGAGTGTTGGTGTAGCCGGAACCTTGTTTCCAGCCGGTCAATACGACCACTTGGTCTCCCTCCTTGAGGAATCCTTTCTTGAAGACAACCTGAAGGCCAACGGCGATCCTTAGGTCGACATCTTTCAACCAATCAGGGAGAGCTTCCTCTGCAACAAAACCGAGATTTTATTCAATGTCATGTGTAGAGTTTACAAAAATTTTGGGGATGAGCTGATTCTTGGAATTATTCTTAAAGTGTCAGCAACAAAAATCAATCGCATTGGCAACTGATGATAATGGCCATAACTCCACTTGTAATTAAATAATTCATTCATACCGGTAGAAAGTACAATTTTCCAGGTGCTTAATTTTAATTTTACGAAGAATAATAAACGGGAAAATTTGTGTAAAATTGGTTTATTCAAGTTGTCGGAAGTTATTTGTGATCTCCGTCATCCTTTATGTAGACGAGTCGGAGCGTATTGGTGAAGCCAACTCCTTGTTTCCACCCGGTCATTACAACGACAGGATCGTTGCTCTGTAGCATATTCAAAGAGAAACCAACAGTCAATCCATAACGGATCCGCTCTTCGACATCTTTAATCCATTCGTTTGAAGGTTCTCCTATAATTTAAATGAAATACGTGGTAGTACGAACTTGCGATGGCAAGAGAAAACTAACAGTCATCGATCATCTATCTCAAAAACTTTAACCTTGTTAAACAAGAGAGCCTCATGATACAATCACAAACCTAACTAGCCTCAAAATATGAGAGAGGAGATAGAGAATATACTAACATTCAATTATTCATACCACCCCTGATCTGTCATTTTTTAAATATAGCCATCATACCTATCAGGTCCTCCTACGCTCCCAGTCCGTTCGAGTAGGTACTAATTCATCTCAACTACCAAATTTACTTTTCTCTGAGTGTCCTTTGCAACTAACTATTGACAAACTCACTGTCATAAAGAACAGGAAGGATGCCTCTGTACAGATGCGCCTGCCTGGCCACCTGCGGATGACGGGTGACAGCAATAATAGGACAACGAGGCCTATATTTGGCAACAAGATGCGCCGAACGGCCGCTCGTCGTGATAACCAAGATCGCAGATGCAAGAGCTTTGGTTGCTGCTTCTACTGCAGCTATGGCAACGCTGTGAGTTGCATCGATGGGCGGAGTGACCTGTAACAAAAATGCACAAGTCAAGGAAACAGAGTAAATTGAAAACGAAAATTCGCAAGAACCCTCTCCTTTGGCTTCAAATTCACTTCTCCAAAACAGCAGAATTTACTTTTGGCATCATTCGACTTCAGACATTTTCTGTACTGACACAGCTATCTTACTTCACAAAAAAGAGATAAAAAGAAGATATCATCGAGGACCACATTCAGCATTACCTTCATCGACAAATCAGAGAAGAGCTGGTTGTGCCAGATTGCAGCCTCAGCTTCTTTGCAAATGTTCGCCATTGTCTGGACGCATTCGAGCGGATAGTCGCCTTTGGCCGTTTCACCTGACAACATCACGCAATCAGCGCCGTCCAATATCGCATTGGCTACATCAGAGCTTTCCGCTCTCGTTGGACGGGGTTTCTTGATCATCGACTCCAACATTTGTGTGGCGCAAATAACAGGTTTACCTGCCTGTTGGAGAAGAAGAATCATCGCATCTTTCGTCCGAATTTAAAAAGGGGGAAATAATCGCGGAATTGTTAACAACTCTGTAGAAAAATAATTACCTTGTTGCACCTGGCAATCATCGCTTTTTGGGCCAGGAAGACTTTTTCAGTTGGAATTTCAATACCGAGATCTCCTCTGGCAACCATAATACCATCTGCAGCTTCGATAATCTCGTCCAAATTCTGCATCCCTTGGTGATTCTCAATTTTTGCGATGATCAGAATGTTACGGCCAGCTTCACCTTTAGACAAGACAGTTTGACAGTTAGAATAAAACGAATAAATCATGATTTGTTATGTTCATCCACTTGCAATAGTGCCCCAACTCATGAGAACGTTTGTACATTGGTGACTGAGGGAAACGTCCTTGACAAATTAATTTTAAATATCATTCATTCGTCAAATTAATTGTTTTTTTCAATTAGGTACTTAATTGAAAGTAAAATTGATTGCCTAACGATAAAATTTCACATAAAAGCTGCAATAACTAGAATCATTGAGGCTATCGACTACATTATGGTCCCAATCTATATGAATTGATATATCAATACACCTTTGTCTGAAAAACGTTGGTAAATACGAATTTTTACTCCGTTAAAAATGCCCTTGAAATTAAGGTAGCGATTTGGTTAAAGAATTGAGCCATTGTGAGACCAAGATTGATTTTTGGTAAAAATCGAAAGAATTTAGCATTACAGTTTCCTCAGAAAGTGTTGACGGCGGGCGGACAGAATTTTTCATGGGATACTCTGATGTGCCTTGAAACGTAAAACATTAAATTAAGGAAGAGGGGTAAGAATGTTTTGCGAGCGATTACAATCAATGGTTTATTTTTGAACAGTAAACCAAAAATCGGTGAACTTTCAATGAAAAAAATTGAGATAACTTAGAACTCAATTTATCTTGAAGAAAATCGCTTACCCAATATCTCTCGAATTTCCTTGATAGCAGAAGCCGTTCTGATGAACGATGCAAAAATCATATCAACACCTTGTTGCACACCGAACTCCAAATCTTGCTTGTCCTTTTCAGAAACGGCCGGCAGGTCGACGTTGATGCCAGGCAAATTCACTCCTTTTTTGCTTCCAAGCATTCCACCGTTTTCAACCACGCAGGCGATACTGTTACCACCTGTGAGCAAGGGATCAATGAATATTAGTAAGAGGAAGGAAACTTTTCAGTCATGCCTCAATCACTGCTGGCTCACCGATCGATTGAGCGACCAATGAAATGAGGCCATCGTCGATAAAAATGGTGTTTCCAGGTTTGACGACTTTTGTTATATTGATGTAGTCTACGAAAAGCTCTTTTGCTGAACATTTGTCAGCAAAATTCTTGTCCGTTGTAAGGCGAATGGTTTGCCCTTTGACAAGCTCAACTTCAGCAGAAGGACCCTGCAATCATTGAAACAAATTACTTTTTTGGTACATACCAAACTACAAATTTGAAAAGCGGGAAGATATTGAAAGATCGGTCAGCAGTAGTGTGACTCCTACGCTAATAGAAAACACAGTGACCGAAGAGTGATCTGATTGGTCAGGTTAGATCCGTATTTGACTAAGACCTCATCATCAGTCCTAGTTAGCTCTATTCGCTGACCGTCTTCCATAGGCACATCAAGCTCAGTTATAGCCATGATTCAAGACATAATAGTACTCACGCCTTCCAACAATCCAGTTCGGATTTCAGGCCCTTTGGTATCGAGGGCGATAGCAACAGAAACGTTGTAGCCAGTCCTGGAAGCGTAGTTGGCAGCTGCTTCTCTCACATTTTTAATCGTGTTGGCATGGTATTCGTGAGTGCCGTGGGAAAAGTTCAACCTAGCAACGTTCATTCCGGTATGGATCATTTTTTCAAGAGTTTCAACTGCCATCGAGACCGGTCCTAAAAATTGCAATAGTTATTAATACCAGTTAATTCTTGACCAAAAATTTTAAGCCAGGATAAAAATACAATATTTATGGTCCAGTGTTGAGGGAGAGAGAAACTAGGCGATCGGTTCTCTATATTTTTATTTCAGCTTGACCGAACATTCAAAACTGGATCATAAAGAATGCGACGACCACGAGAAGAAACATAATTATATTTGTGTAGAGCTATTTCAGCTCAGGGTTGGCTTATTTGATCATTGTTGCGTCCAGTTTTTCTCATGACGCCAGCTGATACGCTATAATACCCGACATCTAGCCTTTCTAATGAAAAGCCAATTAGTTCAAAAGGTTTCAAGGTAAGGTTAGATAGCACAACGATCCCACATTTCCCTGCGATTTTTAGTATTTAGAAATCGATGGTCACTAAACACTAAGCTAACTAAACCATAAATATAATTATTATACCTACGTCTACTATCTTACAATTCATCTTAGCGATAATCCTCTCCCGAATCCAATCGTCAGAGAAAAAAATGATAAGCGGTTGCTATTTAAAATTGAAAGGAATTACCGATCGTGCAAATGATGGAAGAGTGCCGGATAAAAGACGCTTTGCTGTAGATGTTGAGTTCGCACAAATGGTCGAGGAAAGTCGGAGCCGATGCGGCTCTAAACTGGAGTGCAGGTGTTGTGTCGTCCATCTGTAAACAGACAAAAATGTAAACAAACCTTTAACAGACGGAGCTTAGCATGCGAAAAAATTCCATTTCCAACTCGTACCGCTTGGTCTTTTTGGACGAGATCAGCTTCGGTCGCCCAAGTCATCGCGCGATACGATATAGAGCAACGGCGAATAGAAATGGGACTAGATAGAAAGAGGGTCGGCCTTTGTCGTAACAACGAACTGATGAATGGGAAAATCGAAAAGTAACAATGCTCTAGGGGCATGAAAAGTCAGCAGGCCTCGCAGGTAGGGATAGAGAGAGAAAAAAGGTTTGAAAATAGTAGCCGACCCGCCCCCTTCATCGACCAGCCTCGGTTGAATTTATGCCAGAAGCCGTTTGAAGGTCGGTCGCCGAACTGACTGACGTTAAACGAAAATAGAGAGTACTTGTGCCAGAATATAAAAGCGAAAACAAAAAATATTACCCGAGGAGCGAGCGAAATCGCAACTTACCTCGAGCTGTTCAGTGTTGGATTGATAAAACCGTTCGCTTCGTGTACAACAGAAAATATTATTATTATTTTTTGTATTGTAGCAATTTTACGCCCAAGCGACTAGCTTGACGGGGAGATTTTTTAAAATGAGGTCGAAAGTGAAGTCGATCTTCGAAATTCGATTGAAGTTGTGAATCCGAGCTGCCCAAGGACGAAAGGTGGACGGAACGGATACGAACTGACGTGCCGACGATCCACCCAGCTCCGGTTGAATTCATCTCCCCTTTTCCCCCACACCATCAAACCCTCGTTTTCAAGTCGCGAAAATCGAAACCATCAGCTCAGCAGATTTTACGAATAATAGAATACGCTCTCGCGGGACGCCGATATTGCTAAAAAGGCTGATGGTATATTATATTTTCCTATTTGAATAAAATTTTCTCTTCAAAGTAAAACGGGTTTATCGATAAAATCAACTAGATCGAACCGTTCTTGCAACTTGGAAAATATTCTTTTAAAAAGTCCGTTTGGAACAATAAGTCATAGGATCATGATGCTAGCTTAAAATAAGCTTTCGCAAGAATGCTTTTGATTATTATTCATATCGGGGATTTGTCTTTTTTTTAGCATAATATCTAGTCGCCAAACAGACTGCATAACAAACTAGAGCGCAATATATCGTTGGTAAAAAATTATTCATTGATAAACCACAGTGATTCCCAGATTTTTTTTTAACCTTTTCCATATTAACGACTATTTTCTGCAATGGTTTTCAACAATTATCTACGATCCAATTTTCACAAGTCAGAACATTTGAGCCAAAAGATGCATTTAGTTGCACTTAGTTGAATTCTTACATTCTATTAAGTAGTTGAATTTGGATCGAGTAGAAATCAGCCTTCTAAATAATCAAGCTATCATGTGGTACAAGTAAAATTCATCAATTCTCCCCTAATAATCAATTATTGATCTCTTAATTGAGCCCCCTCTAGAAAGCAAATTATTTTTAGCTTCTGCTACGCCGAACCTCAAAGCCTATGGGTTCTTGCTGTTTACGAAGCTTTTTACTTTCATGTGAGAGTCGAACTCGGATATATTATTCAAAAGTTTTAGGTCTAGAAATTAATGTTCGTTACGGCTAGTGAATGACCCTTGATTATTATCGTTGAAGTCACACACTGTACTTCCACAAGATTCGCATTTTTTGTTATTTTCATTATTTTTTTGCTGTAACAATGGTCCATTTTACAGCATCTTTACTGTATAGTTGGGCTCACACACTGTTACTCCGTAATTTTAGCCTATTTGTGTATTTTTTTGGTTTTTCGGCTAGTTTTTCAATAACATTATTGTATTGTACAAGCTTGGCAGCCTTTGATTGAGTTTTTCGATTTTATAATAGGTTATATATCTGTCTGCTGACTCAAACATGGAAGAACTGAGATCTATGAACACCACGCCACTTGTTTGTCTGTTGACCGTCTGAAACGTGGAGTAGTATTGCTCAATTCTCTGCAATTTTTTGCTGTTTGAAGTGCAATACCTCTCCAACTATATTATTTACCATCTTTTGGATTTAAGGAACGTTTTAGCGAAGCGTTCTCATGACAGATTTCAAGTAGCTTCGTTCGAACGACACTTGTATCTTGTTATCATTAATAAAATTAGCATAAATATAATATACACTTCATTCATATTGGAATTCCGTTTTGTATTGCATTTTATATGACACGCCGACTCCTTGCAGACAAATTAAAACAAATTGGCTGTCTTCAAACATCTGAAATTTTAATTATATTATATGACATTGACGACTGAATACCTCATAGAATTATTAGATCAAACGAACTTACCTAAGTGATGTTCGATCTTGATTGTATAAGGCATTCAGTCAGAAAATGTATTTTATTTGGTATATTTTCCATTTATTCAATTATCCCATTGCAATGGGTCCAACAATTTCCTTTTTAAAAAGCACGCATTTTCGAACCTTGTAATTTTTTTTCTATTTTCAAACATTGTTGGAGTTATTTAAGTTTCGTCAATGAGAAAAGTTTTCTGGAAACTTTTTTTTCTTTTTTCGAATTTAAAGAAGAACAATTATTTAGTACCTATCTAGCGAATGAAAACTATTAACAGGCATTGTAACATCAGTGTGTAGTTCCGTTAGGAAGTAAGATTTTTAATACTCAGACGATATTGCGACAAGTTCTAACGCACAATTTATACTCTAAAATTACAAACCGCAGCCTTGAATCTGATTCATGCGGTTATCAGTCAGCAGTTGGATTCGTGTCATTGCGCAAGACAAAAATCAACAGGCGGTTTTACATAAAATTAACTCCGATTCGCACTTTACTTACAATCGTGCCAGACGATGTTCTGAGTCTCTCGACTACGGCCTTCATTTTCCAATGGTAAATGACCGCTCCCAATGAGATATTTGATTAGTGGAGACGAATTTCCACGGAATGAACGCCTGATTGCGCTGGGCACAAAGTCGGAGTCGATATTCGCCTTATCCGCTACGAGTGAATACCGCGTCACCTCACAAGTATACCAGGACTAGTCGGCAGCTCACTAATTGCCTGAACTCACTATTGGTGTTCGAGACTCTGGCGCGAGACTCTTCAAATGCCTTGTCAATTGAAAACGTCCCCCACTATTTTTTGTTTGTCCTGAGGACACCCTCAGGCTTCTTATTTCAGATACAGCGGCGAGATAGTGCCGGGGAGAGGTGCGCCTTCCAAAGACGATAACGGGGGTCATTCCGTTCTGGAGTAAGGAACGTAGATTAACACTATGGCACTGAAGTAGTAAGGAACAATAATTATGGTACATGTCCCTACAGACTGTTGCCCGCTCTCGTACAATTACTTACCTTTTCCACGTATTTTTATTTTATTTATTTATTTTTTTTTTTTTTAACGCGCAGGGTTGTTGAAAGGATCTCTAACATGACAAAATTTTCACATGGGTGGAATCCCGTTTCGTATTTTAGATTTGAATTTTACGAATATTTTCGAAAAAATGTGACAATTTCTATAAGAATTCCACTCATTAAAAACCAATCGGGGTTCCCATGCGAAAAAAACGCTGCTAATGACTGAACAGTGGTTTATCATTCCTATGCTTCAATGATGAAATAAGACCATACATTTGCAATTATGAAATAAGACCATACATTTGCAATATTCCATCCTGAACATTTTAGAACGTTTCCGCCTGACAACAGATTGGTAACCATAAGGGGAAACGCCACAGCAACTATCCTAATTCTAATTATTTTTCTTAATAATTATCCAGTTAAAAGTTTCGCCGTTTTTTAAGAACTTCCGCTTAACCATCCAACTTAAGTGTTTGACGACCACTCCAACGAGTATAGAACGATTTTTATAGCTACATAATGTCTCGAGTTATACCATCTAGCCAAATTTCTCCGAATCTCAACTTAGCCACACAAAAACTGCGTTCAGTCAAGAATCATTGAAGCTATCGACTCCGTTATGATCTCATTCGATTCAGCGTCCAAAAATGTATAAAATTTGATAGCAAACGCTGTTTTCCAAAAAAAAAAAATAATAATAATAATAAAAATAAAAGTTTCCCCACCTTTAGCCCTCCAAAAATAACCTTCGAAGTGAGGTAGCAATTAGACTAGAGATTTGAGCTATTGTCAAACCAAGAATGATTTTTGGTGAAAATTTCAATAATTTAGTTATTAACGTTTGTTCAGAAAAGTGTTGACTGCTTACATAGAACAGAATATTATATTTTTATTTGATATTAGGACACCTTGAAACGGAAAACAACACATTTTTAGTGGGAAAAATTATTTTCGTGAGCGATTATAATGGTTTATTATGGAATAATAAACAAAGAATGAGATGTTACCAAAATTAGAAACTTGTTGAAAAAAACTCATGGTGCGTTGAATCCAACTAAGGTTCAACTAATACCTTGCTAAGCGACTGATGATAAAATTTTCCGTAAATGCATTTCCGTTTTGAATTGCTAGTTGCCGAGAGAAGATCCGTCAGCGTGGGAAAATATTTAATTTAAGTGATCGGATGCGTTTCTAGCGGTGAAAACCACACACACTCCGAAATTTTGGCTGCCAATCAGACGCATCAACGCAGGCCTGTGAACCCTGCTTTACTCCCATAACTTCGATGCTTAAATTTTCATCACTCGTCGTACAGAAAATATATTAAAATGATTGATTCATGAACAGAAACTAACCATCCACTCAGATCGATAGTATACCCGGATGTTGTATCTTCGGATTTGGAAGAACGCCTGCCCTGCTCCTCCGATTTGATTGAATATCTTTCCGCATAGAACATGGCCGAAAGATCTTTTCATTAAAGTTTCATATCAACCTCAAATCATTCTAGCAAAAGCCTATTGCCAACAGAGATTTCAGTGCTTGGAATTCAATATCCGAGGAAATAATGAAGAATCCCACCATTGAAAACTGAATTTATTAAGTTGAGCACTAAAGGCAATTTCTTGAAGTTTTTTCTCAGATCTAGAATCCAAAACTACAATGACTAAATGGTCCAATAAAATACCCACAGCAAAATAAGCCAAAAAAAATGGAGAAACAATTTTCACAATTTACAAAATTTTCGAAATTCTCACCCATCATTAAGTTGTTCAGTTTAAAAAGAAACGATTTCCCCATTGGACAATTTAGCTGACTTGATCCATGGCATTTTTCACGACCTTGTTACACGTTTAAAAAACGTGCAATCTGCCTGCACCACTGACATCGATAAAAGACGTCAATTTATCTAATCGCGCAAAGGTATCTTTTGGTTCAGCGAGTTTAATCGATAACTACATCGCGTCTAAGAATAGGCATCGAATTATCTGAAGACCGTCACCTCGCGATCACGTTTTGTTGTAAAAAAATTGGGCAACCTCAGAGTCTCCAAGGCTGTTAAACATTTGAAAACCGTGTGACTTGTTGGAGAATAAAGATAGCTGATTGGCTGAGCCGATTTAAAAAAATGCAGCTGTGGAGACCTAATGGAGAGGCCATTGTTTTATTTAATGAACACGTGCTCAAAATCTTCCCATAAATGTCTGGGTACCTCGAATGACAATACATTTTTACTGTAACTTTTTTCACAATGATTTACGAAGTGAAGTACAAAAATAAATTCTCAACGGGCTTTTATCAAACAGCTTATCACAATTAAACTTCTTATGCTCTGGCATGACTAGTACGATTCTAATCATTTAAGGTGAAACAGAGAGTCGTTCATCGACAGATCCAATAGACGATGTCTAAACGAGAGAATCAAGCACTCAGCAGAAAATAAAGATTACAAAGAACGTGTCGTTTCATCAGCTTGAACTGAAACTGCTGATTTCAAGAACTAAAAAAATTTCAAAGTTTTGATAATTTTATATTTATGTACTTTCAGTATTCTGATTTTTTCAACAGCTGTTGAAGCTATTCAGACTTCTATGAGGGAACGTAGTCAGCCAAGATGGCGTCCAATTTGTCCTCGATTGCTTTGTTAGTACCGCGGAGTCCGTCTATCACTTGCGCCGACCAGATGAAATATTGTTTGACACGTTCTTCAGTCCATCCCATGGGCGTTTCTTTCTGAAGGTCTCTCAAATTGTAAAGTTTGTCCGCCAATTTCACTAATTTGGCTTGGAATGAAGACTTTGGCGCATTTACGATCTGAAAACGATGATTAAGAATGTGATGTAAAAGATATTAACAGCGGTTTCCAAATATACCAACAGTTCTTCTAAAAGAAATTGAAAACGAACGCCCTTTCGGAAATACTCATACGTCAATAAAGCCCCTACTACTGCTCTTAGCAAGAGAGACATGGGTTATGAGCTCTTAAACACTTGGTCAGGGGCTGAGAGCTTCTGTGATATAGATATAGACTTTATGGTGCTCCTCCTTAAAACCAATAACTAATACATCTTAAAACGGAATCCCTACTAACTGACTACGTTCTTTTAAGATAAAATGCCATTTTTCTGACAGAACTAAGGGATTGCTTATTACACTGAACATCAACACACCTGCAATTGTTTCCGTTCCATCTTCGGAAGTGTTTTGTCGTCGGTAACTTCTTCCACAATTGCTCTTATCTTGGAGCCAAATAGAGAGTCGATTTCCTCAAACGTTGTGTCTGTATCTTCGACAGTGTCGTGGAGTAGAGCGGCCATTATTACATCAGGGTCGTCAATGGCAGCTATAAATGCATCAACATTAATTACAGCTTATTGTTTATTTTCGATTTACAAGAATTATACGAGGGTTTTAGTGAATTGCGTGTTTTTTCAAAACTTGAAAGTTTCTTATGGTATTCGTCTCATGGATGGCAAATTGTCGTGACCATTAGACACATATGATTTTAGAAAGTAACCAAACGCCCTCGCTTAAGCTTTGAAAGAACATGCAATGCACTAAAAGTTTCAATTAAGATGAATATCTTTTGTAAATGACACAATTCAAAATTTTGGAATCCTAGATGGCCAAGAGATTTTTTTGGAGCCCATTAATAGTCGCTTTACTATGATACCGGTTAGGTTGACCGAGGCTATCCAGATGGAGGTTTGAAGGATACAAAGCAACACAAGATCATGGACGTAATAGAACGGCTGAAGTTTGATTCACATTCAAAAACGCAGTAACAGAAAGAGTTTACTGCGATCTGATTGGTTATAGAGGAAAGAAGCAGCTGAATGCAAGCTTTTAAACATACGGAGAATACAAAAGGTCATAGAAAGTTCAATTAAGGATGTTGAGGCGAACTAGTAAGGCTAGATAAAAAAAAAGCAAACTAACCTTCTTCAGTAAGAATATACGCAACACCTATCGGATGGTTGATATACGGAGTACGGTCATTGTTCAATCGTCTTTGAAATTGGTGTTTCACCGCGCAGAAATTGGCACACCGTATGATATCGGCGAGTTTGTAGCTTGGAGAGATCGGACCACTCATTGTTACGCTCTGGTCCAGTGCGAAAATTTGGCTGAAAAAGATCATCTAATGTGAACATATTAAATCTTTTCCTTGTCTTAACATTTTTTTATGTCCATGGGGTAGGAAGGGGAGAAAAACCAGGCGACTCAATCTCCGATTCTTTATTGGCTGGCCGAGAACTTTCGCCCCTTCAGGGCTCCATGTAGCCATGAAGATGCCTGAACTGGCGAAAGTGCTCCGCCAGCCAATAAAGAATCAGAGAATGAGTCGCCTTGTTTTTTCCCCTCACACCCCCTGGATATTTAAATTATGAACAACAAATAGTTGAACGGATTGAGGGAGAGAGTGTGAAATGATCCCCTCTTTGTTTCCTTGCTAGAAAGGATTCTCTGAGGTGCCATACTATCTCTGTAAAGAGGCCACCCGTGAGAGCGCTTGGAGAATTAAAAGAAATAGTAAAACAAGAGGCAATCACCAAATAACTATCACCTTCAAACCGTTGTTGAGAGACAACAGAACAGACTAAGTAAATGCTCGATAGGCTGAACAAGGCCTTCAACCAGACCACCCAGAGTTACAACGAAACACACCTTTTAGCTAAGCTCGCTCAGTCACTTCATCAAATCCTGCCACCCGGTATCATCATCAGTCATCTTTTGGAACCTATATTTTCACCCGCAAGGTGCCATTGTCATTCCAGGTGCATCAGTTAATAGGATCCACTAGGACCCACTTGGGGGATTCGATTGAGTTTTTCAAACATTCTCCAGCCACTTGCAAGGCCTTCATGATCACCATTTGCCCCTTTTTTTCATCAGCTTTGGCGGAATTGGCCAAATTTATGTATTTCTTGGTAATCTCCAAAGAACGAAGATCACGCACTTCTTCAAAGTCTTTGTACAGCTCTTGGAAAAAAGGGAATTTTTTCAGTATCATTCTGACAACTGTCGACCGCTGGGTTGTTGGTGCCAACTTAGTCCAAGTTTTAGCCACGACATTGCTCTCTTCAACGCGCAGGCATTGCAGGAAATTCTCAAGATGCTTTCGCAGCTGTGAAATCGGCAGGAGTGACTGGAAGAGACAACCGATAAACCCGCTTTGGCTTCTTCTAGAGCGTAGGAACGTCACTATACAGAATTCCATCTCTTCCCAAGGTATCGAAATGTACAGCGGCTTAACTAAATGTTTGAGCACATGAATATTCAAAGCGACAAATTCCAAGTTATAGTTCGATACAAGATTGATGTTGGGTCGAGGGGGAGAGATTCTAGGCGACTTCCTCTCCATTGTCAATGGAGAGGAAGTCGCCTAGAATCTCTCCCCCTCGACCCAACATCAATCAGAATGCGACAACAACAAGAAACAGTTCGATACAAGGTCACCTTCAGGTAGATCAGATTCTAACCAACGTTCAACAATCAACAAAAGTAGATCAAACCGTGCCTTGATCTCACACTGCGATAATGTCTTCTGTTTTTGTTGCGGCTCTCCAGCGCTGAACCTCAAATCCATCAACCTGGACTCAACGTACAGCTCCATTTCTGATGATACTTCAACGTTCCTCAGCCTAAGCTCTTCATAAGATTTGGAAAGTAAATCTTCCAGTTTTCTTGTCTCGAGCAACAAATTCCCTCCTGGCCACCGAACGATGAGAGAGTCCAGTAATTTAACATCGTTCGATCTGATGGCATAATAGAATGCGTTGTGTTTAAACTCATCTTCGTAACTTGGATCAACTGAATTCGAGTCAACTTTTTGGATACATTTGAGGAGAAAATCAGTCTTGGCTGAAAGTAAAACATCTAATGACTCAAACTGGTTTTTCTCTCATGCAAGGATAAAAAAATTCGTTTTCAAAAATGGATTGTCTGGATGGTTCCAAAACTCAAACAACGTCTGGTCGTTTTCGAAGGATGTAAATGATGTCAAATGGCCAAAAGTTGACTTCAAGCGTTTGCCGTCACCAGCAGAAATGTGTTCATTCAGTTTTTTCAAAGTTTGGATGAAAACGCAGCAGCGAGCAACCTCGTCTTTCCTGTCATAATTCACTCCCAAAAATTTGTGTCGTTTATGATTAGTTTTCCGGCCCATGATTTCAGAATTGCTTGCTCCAGCATTCAATCCTCGATGTTCACAATTTGGACCATGATCTGCAAGAAACCCGTGAATCGATTAAAATCACGCTTAGACAATTTCAATCATCCTCTTCATAAGTATATTCGAATCATCCCCTTGAATGGATTAATTAAGGTTGACTGAACCTCTCAAAACGGGGCTGAGCAAAATTGGTGAAACAAAACCTCCTTGGCTTTAAAAAAATTACATGATTAATGTTCAGTCAAAAGAACGTCGGTTGTCTGATATCGACATTGTAAGGAGTGAGGAGAACAGAACAATAAAAAGTGATACAAACACTATCAACGAATCAAGGATTAAAACATAGAAATGGAATAAGTGTCAAACGCATAACTACCTCGGACTTCGACGCACTCACTTCTACTCCTTTTCTGGCCTACAGCACCAGAACTAATTGGTTTAACAAATCTGATTAATTAGACCGAAAGGAGCAAAAGTGCTTGGCGTCATCTACAAGAAATCAACTAAGATCAACAGCATGTGTAATGTGTCGTTGCTTCCGATTCTCCTTAATCTTATGCCAATAGGTTTGTTGACAGTTGATGACCTTTTCCAATTTGTTGTTTCTCTTTCTTACAATAATTCCCATTCACTTTTGGAATTCAACTCCACCAAGCAAATGTCGTGAGCAAACGGAAAACTGCTTTGTAGCGCTAATCTGATGTACCTTGGCTTTACGATTTAAAAGTGCCCTAACTCCGCATCTACAGTGCTAATGCTGGTCTCATTTTATCATAGCTGTGTCATTATGTGCACTGCTTACTACAACGAAAGAAATCGGATAAGTAGGTATACTTTTGGGGCAAAAATCACGCTCATTTCGAAACTTCAACTGCCAATCAGGAAGCTGAACGCAATGACGCTAAACGCATTTGACGGAGGCTGTGAACCCTGCTTTATACCCTCATGCCATATTTCTGAAAATTTCGAAAACTGTACACAAATGATACGGTAACACCAGAACACCATTAAATCTATCGACCCCACGATGGTCTCATTCAATTCGGCGTCCAAAAATCTATGGAAATAAATACTAAATACACCTTTGTCTGAAAAGTGTTGGATAATAAGTAAGAACTGTCTACCCCTCAAAGTTCCCCAAAAATACCCTTAAAATTGAGATAGCGATTTAGTTAAAGAATTGAGACATTGTTAGACCATGATGGATGTTTGGTAAACATTTCAAGAATTTAGCTTTCATAGTTCTGTCAGAAAACAGTTGACGGCTTACAGCGGACGGATAGATATTTTTTATTGGAAATTCGTATTCTACGTGCCTTGAAACAAAAAACAACAAATTTTCAGGGGGTTAGAAAAAAATTTTCTTGGGTGATTACAATGGTTTATTATTGAATAATAAACCAAAATGCAAGAACCCAAAAATTAAAGCTGCCATCATATCTTAATGTTTATTGCTAGACAAAGGACCCCTCTCGGATATTTTAACTAAATAGGTTAGGTACCTAATTGAGTGAAATATCGAGATTTTTTCATCTTCTTTTTTTCACAGAAATGAAAACAACACAGCCTAACTGCTTCTTGACTTCCGCCAACACAGCCTATCTGACTTATTTTTAGAAATGGATACGCTAGTGTTGTGTATGATTTATAACTTCGAAGGGTCATAGGATGGTTGTATGGAAACGAATCAGGATGTGTACATTGATGAATTATAGAATTTAAACAGTTTTTTGTGTTTCCTGAAAACTTGCTAAAAGGCGTTTAGGCTGTGTTGTTCTGCATCATTTTAGTTAGGTGATGTTAACGTGCACCATTTCAGATTGGTTATGTTGCCACTTCACCCTCGATAATTATGCTTGGTGGAGCTAAATCTAGGTTATCTCAGCTTTATCTAGATTGATAAACGAGCCCTTAGGTACGAATGTACCAAGTCTGTAGTCCAAAAAAGGATACGTAACGAAAACGCTGCAAATGATTGCACAGTGATTTATAATTACTTTACTTCAATAATCATTCAATACCATCCATTTTTAATAATAACATGTCGGATTATTTGTGAACGTTTCCACTTAAAAACAGATTGGTTAACTATAAGGAAAACTCCGTAGCAACTAAGGTAATTATAATATATTTTCAATTTTTTAAATTGAAAGCTCAATTATTCGCTCAGTAGGTACAGCTGAAGGGAGTGTATGGCGACTGTTCCAACGATCCAACGAGTGTAAAACGATTTATATAGCCCCAAAAAATCTCAATTTAAACTCTCATTCCAAATTTCTGAAAATTAAACACGATTGCTGCGTTAATTCGAGAAACATTTAAGCTATCAACCACGCTATGGCTTTGAAACGCGATTACAATGGTTTATTATAACAACCAAATTAAACTTCAAAAATATAATACAACATAGCTTCAACACTCTTCAAGAATAGTAGCAAAACTTCTACGAAGTCAATTCAAGAGCTAAAATAATTAAATTGTTCTTCAAGCAAAACCCTTACGTTACTTACCGATTTTCCAACGCCGGCGTTTCCGAAGCCTGTAGTCTCCAGTCTGTGTCTGTGCTCCACAGGACCACAGAGCAATATTACGCTTGTCAGCATTATTGCCAAGTCCCCCAAACTGAGTCGGAAATCCCCCCAAACTGAAAAGTCCCATAATAAGTCCCCAAACTCTGCAAAGCCACAACGTAGGCGTAGAGACCAGAAAGAAATTAAAACTGGAATAATAAATTATTAATGTGCCAAATTATCAAAATAGGTACGTCTAACAATCAACAACTCTGCCTTGAGGTTTATCGAACGTGGCTAAAGCTGCTTCCCTTTTAATTTGTCCTTACTGTTTTCATGGCATTTAAAAAACTGAAAAAACTTTTCTTTTTTTTTGACAAATAAGTAAAACCGACTTCAAAATTATTTTCCAACAAATAACTCTGAAAAGGAAAATCTAAGAAAAAGGTCAAAACTTCACAACAACTCAATCACCAGAACTACTTTACTACTCGTATTGACCTGACCACTTCCTGGATTGGACCACCTCCCGTAACAATAAAAAATTATTATTTTTAATTCCCCGAAAGTTTGAAAGACTTTCCTTTTCACCTCGTAATCGGCTCCAGATTGTTCACTTTTTGGAGTAGGCGCATAATTATCTTCTATAAATCTTAGAGAAACCTATAGAATCTGAATTAGCAACTCGGAATTCTCTCATCAGTAAAAACGTTATTAAATTAAAAAATCAATCGATGGAACTGATAATAGTACTAGTCAATCCCATGAGTTGCATAGGTATTCACAAAAACTTTGGTAAACATTTCAAAATGACATCCATCGGTTTTCGATTATATTTTACGAAATGATTACTTATAAAAGAACAAAGTAAGTATGGAATGACTAGACGAAGCAATAACCGAAAATGAAAAATATTCAGAAATCACCCCTACGAAAAAGGAACATTTCTTCGAAAAACCTCTAAAAAAGAAGGCCAGTTAAAAAAATTAAGTCCCTAGATATATTTCTGCCTTCTAAATTTTCCCCAATCAGAAAAAGTCCCTTGGGTCTAGAGGGAAATCCCTTGAGTTGGCAACCGTGCTTGTCAGACAAGGAATCGCAATGATAAGCGTGAAACCGCATTGGAACCTCTCCAAATTTTGGTAGAAATTCGATTTTGATACGAGTTCGAATTCCACTATCGATCATCAGTGAAACGTGAAACCGATGTAGGTTCACTGATGAAAACAAAGCTTAATTCTCCATTGTTTCCAAATCTTTTCATGATTTTTGCTATCTTGGTTAAATATATTTATTTTCGAGAGTGCGACAATGAAAATACCGATTTTCACGCGACGCTGTTAGACACCGAAAGAATCGATTGAAATCGATGTTGGCATCTCGCCTTGATAAGTCACGAAAAAGCCACTCAAGTTTGATTTCTAGTTCCACGTTAATGTCGGCGAAGGACATCGTTGATAAAAATATAAAACAACAAGTGATATCTAACTAAAAATTGACTAATTTGATCGCTAACTTGAGATCCATCAGTATTGTTCCGGCATCCGGCCTCGTTTTGCATTTGTAACTGATTTGAAATAGTTATTGATTTAATTTTCTGCTGGTTCTCCAATACTGCGCTATGAAATCATCGAACGCTGTTTGTTTATCGTTAGTTATTGCTTCAATGTTGTCCGTCGCATGTTGTAAGAAACCGCAAGAAAAGCCTGACTGGGCCAAAAAAGACATCAAGTTCTATTCTGACGCCGATATGGAACGTCTGCTTGATCAATGGGAGGTAAATCAGAATTTTTTCCAACATTTCAATCTGATGTTTTAATGAATGTCGACTTATTTTAGCCATTCTATTATTTGAAGTTAATACTATCTGCCAGTCTTAAAGTTCTTCCTCTGAAGAGGCTGCTATTTTGGAAGCGCTAGGACAAATATCAATTGAAGATCGTTGCAATAATTCATTGCCCTCACCCCTAAGGCACAGAATATTTATGACGTCAACGTCTTGTGTTGTATTAGTCCATGATAATATCAATTTACGATACCTAATTGATTTCTCCATGTTTTATAGGAAGATGAAGAACCTCTCGAGCCAGATGAGCTTCCTGAACATCTTCGCCCACAGCCGAAAATTGATTTGAACAAAGTGCGTGCATTTTTATGTCTGTTATCAGATTGTAATTAATTCAAGCTTTTTACCAAACTTTGAACTAATAAAATTATCTTGATTTTTCTCCTGCCGCATTGAACCTTCTTGTGTGGGGTGTCTGACGGAGAGAACAACGTGGCGATAGTTTCTCCAATCTTTGAATCGAGTTGCCCAGTATTTGTCTCATTTGTTCTTAGACAACTAATGGTTCATAAAAAGCCGATGGTGCTCAAAAAGGCCAAAGTGCTTGTCACGTTATACTCTACCTCAGCCTCCCTGTGTAAAATAAACTTAATTATTAGCTTTCCTCCACAATTTCAGCTCTCGAGCCAAGATCCGGAAGCGATTTTGAAAATGACCAAAAAAGGGCAAACTTTGATGTCTTTCGTCTCTCTTGATACGACCGATCGCAACGAGGCAGAAAGGCTAACAAAACTTTGGCAAACCAGCCTTTGGAACAATCATATTCAAGCCGAAAGGTGAGGTTAGAGTGTTTTACAGGCAAACAAATTGAAAAAAAAAACACCACTTGGTGACATTTTGGGTAATCAAGAATGTAAATTTTTACTTCCATGTTTACATAGTAAATGGAAGTGTTGTGAACGTCTGAAAAGCCGAATTCGGAAGAAGGTGATTTCGGAAGAAATTTTCATAACACTTTACTCACGAACACTTTCAGAAAAGTGTCTGTAGTCAAAAGATACAAAAACCTTCATATCTTAGTGAAAAATGAATGAAACTCAATGAAATATTCAGGAAGTGCTCACCCTGAGAATGAGCAAAATTAGCCGTTTTCGAAGTTTGGATGTCACACAGCATTTTTACTAGACACAACTGTTCCACGTTTTTCTGTTTCGATTTTCAAGAAGTCTATAAGAGTCATTATTTTTTAACGTCTAAGGCCTTAAAAGGTTTGTTTGGGCGAGCAGATAACACTTGGTTTATTATCTATTACCTCACACACTGCACTTCCGCGTTAAGAGCTTTTTTTCACTAGTGCGTATTTTGTGTTCCAATTTTTGTCGGCTGCAAAAATCAATAAGTATGTTTGAACGCTCAAGGCCTTGAAATGTATGGTGCGGCGATTGAATGAGGACTGATTTTTATCATGTGGGTCACATACCATACTTCCGCTTTTTCAGAATACTGACCATATTTTGATATTTGCAGACTGCAAAATTGATTATAGAATGATGGGGGAGTGTCTTGTTGATTACTTTTTATTACACCATTTGAACAATTGTTTGTCAGGAACTCGTCTGAATAAGAATGAATTTGTTTCTTCATTATTAGTTCTGGGAATCGGTATTCAACTGTTTCCACCAGCTTTCAACATTTCAGTGATGCTTTTATATAGAATCATATAGTTTTGTATTGAAATATTGGCATAAATTGTTCAACAGATACATGGTAGGTGATGATCGGGCCCTATTCGTTTATAAAGATGGTTCACAAGCGTGGGACGCTAAGGATTTCCTCATAGAACAGGAAGGTTGCAAAGAGGTTGTAATAGAGAATAAACCATACCCGGGAAAGTACGCAAATAAGGTAAAATATAAACTTACTCTAAAATTTAAATATGAACATTCTCCGTAGTTGAGGGACACAATCTATTTCATTGTGCATAATTTAACATGTTTGGTTCTTTTAGGCTGTGAATAAAGACGAATTGTAATAGAGAAACTTCAACTGGTGTTGAACGGTGAGTGTTGAGCATTTCTAGTGAATTACAAGTTTTCCCAATGTTTAGGTTTTACGAATTACTTTATTGACGATGTACTAGCCGAACTTCTCATTGTTTTTTCGTTTTGATTGTTTTAGAGAAGATCGTGATAGGAGTCAGGGTTTCCAAAGGACACTATGTGGGATGCTGTGAACGATTTTGCTCATATTCAATCGGTGTGTTATTGCGTGCGTGACTGTCTGGTATTTTCCCTGAATAAGTCTGACTTGATATTCTTCGACCTGAAAAACGTCTTTTTCGGGTGTTATGTAATATTTAAAGCTCTGAATGCAACGTAATGTGTATGATTGTGAACACAATTCATCTTCCATTCTTTGCCGGATCAAGAAACTCTCATCAGAAATATATCTGGTAAGTTGTTCGTTGAATAAAAAGCGCTTCAGCTATGTAAATCCATCAGGGATTCTATTGCAGTTCTGTCGTCCCTGATGCATTTTGAAAAAAATTACTAAATCAATTCTGCCCAATGTACTAATTTGTGCCCGATAGTGCTCTTCATTCTGTTGCTCAGTATTAATTTTCCATTAGCAGGTTCAACCATAGTTCAATCTACACTGTTTGAAAAGTGCGGTTACATTTTTTTGTAATATAATGTATTAAAATGCAGTTGTGTTTTCGTTAACCTCATGTTCAATATACCTACTTACAGCCTTACGTTCGCGCTGGCTGGCGGTTACTTGATTGCCATCACGTGCCGTCACATAGAGGGTTTTGAATTGATATATATACAATTCTAAATACTAGATGGATACAATTGTGTCTATATCATGATTCCAATTTCAAGTTTCCACCGGTGACGTCAAAGTCAAGAGCTACTCCCACTCGTTTCCAGCATCTAAGAAACCGCTGAATGTAACAGATATAAAAAAAACTTCACCCTTGCGCAATAATTTATTTTGATGGATTTCAAGATTGACTGTAAGGACCTATTTCTTCTATCAATTGTGCCCGAATCGGCAAAAGAATCAGCAAAATAATGGAAAAACAATAGCCCAGATCCCTCTATTTGAAAACAGTCTTAGTAATGGGACTCTTAAGAATAATTAATTTTTTCAGCCTTTTTTCATAAAATGTTCCTCCTTGAATCATTAACGTTAAATTAGACTAATCTATCTGTCTGAAAAAAGAGCGAATCTAAGGAAGTTCAGGGGGTATCATGTGACTTGGATCTGAGACGATCGTACTAGAGACTACTCTCAGATGGGCGGTTGGCTTTATTTTTAGAACGACTTCACCCGTCAAACTGTGCCAGGAGATTCTCTTGGTTCAGTCAGGTTACGCAGCGTCTCTGCCTACACGTTTCTCTGTTTTTAATTTCGTTCCTTTGAATAAATAGGTCAACCCTGTTGGGCGCGTGGTGATGTATTTTTGCCTAATTAAGTGCAGTTTTGTTCAATTGGGTATTGTTTCATAGAAAAATGACCCTTCAGGTAAAGTGTCCGTTGTGTTGTCATCAGGGATTCTCCACAGCTGAATCACTCTGTTCAGCTCTTGTTGGTGCAGCCTCTAAGAAACTCAGCTGCCCAATATGCGGTGAAGACGTTATTGGAATGGACAAGCTTACAATTCACCTGTTCGGACATGCGACTGGCAATATTACCAATGCAGCAGTAGGTGGTGGGATTGTACCGATCGCTTTAGAAAATGTCAATCGTATTGACACGGCAGGTATCAAAGGACTCGCACCCGGGAATCCTCTTGCTCCAGGGAATGTGATGTATTTCACATCTGACAATGGACATTTGTACGCTGTGGGAACCAATGTGCTGCTCAATCAACTCAACTCATCTGTTCCTTCTACCGATTGCGAACCTGCCAATGTTCCTGCTCAGGAAGTTGGTTCAAATTCTTTTGAAAGTGCCCCCATGTTGCAGGAGAATACGAATGCCTTTGCTTCTTGCAAAGAGCTCCTCACTTCTGGTGATTTTTCCGTCATGGCCGACGTTTGTTCAACTGACGATAAAAACAGCGGGACGACATGTTTTACTCAAAAACCTTCCTCAATTGAAACGTCAGAAGCGGACTCTGCGCAAAGTCTTTGTGACAGTTGCGACCAGCCTTTCTCCAACAAAGCAATCCTTGCCGTTCACAAGCAATTGTCGCACAAGGGCTCTCCAGAAGTCTCCGATGTGCAGAAAATGGGCGACAAGTCAAAAAGAAGACCTCTCGTCTGCAATTGGTGCACGGCGACGTTCACTTTGAAGAGTAGCCTTCTTGCTCATATCAAAGTCACCCATCCAGGTGTGTACCAATTATCCTTAATAATTGATCATTTATATTTAATTAATTACGTCAGCCCCAATTAATCTCTATTGCAGTGTTGTGAAAGAGTGTGTAATCAAATGTCACTCCATTCTTAGGAATGTGAATCAAGCTTGTTGGTAGTACTTTCGCCTACCAGGGCTTAACTTGGTTACATGTTCTGAAAATATAATAATAGGTCAACCCAAAATCCTGATTCGTCTTCTCTTTGATTTTGAGAAACACTGGAGTGCGGTAGAAGTTGGGAAAAATAAATACATTTAATTTACGCTATTAAATATGAAATCTTAATATCAGTTGAGAGATGATCGAATTAGAGCCATCGCATTAAATACTTATATTATTTCGACGAGTTCCAGGTCAGAAAGATAGCGGGGAGAATCAGCCACGGAAAGAATCCGAAAAACCAGCGTGCCAAATTTGCGGCCAAACGTTTTCCAAGGTAACTTCTTTCTTTCAACTAGAGGAAATATTGATACAAATTATTATGTTTATTTAGGCTCAATCCTTGTATTGAGCTGTTGATTTTTAATGTACCTAATTTTCAACGTTGAATTATTTGTGATACATTTGGTCGCGATACAGCGACTTTTCTTCAAATATTTATACAGGACGTTTCATCTTTCGTTACCCTCTTCAGGTACCATTTCTTCTCCTGCAGATCATTCTTCAACTTCCTTGGTTGTGTTTTGTGGTGGGGATCGAACGTAATGAATATCACCAAAGGTGGCAATCAAATTCAGCAAAACGTCCTGATTGAATAAATTAATTGCAGAAAAGCTGTTGAATAGATAGCTGTTGATATAGATTTTACCTTCATACAGAAAAAAACAACAAATTTATTGAACTTAAGGCAACGAAATTTTAAGAAACTTATATTATGACAAAGACATTGTATTTCAGGAAGGAGCTTTGCACCACCATATGAAGTTGAACCATGGTGAAAAACCGTGGCAATGTGGGGTCTGCTCGAAAACGTTCACCACGAAGTATTTCTTGAGAAAGCATAAGAGGATTCACACTGGTAAGATTTTAAAATTGTTCATACATGTTGTTTCCGATTCTGTTGTACACGTGTTTCTTTGGTCTTTTGAATGATATATTTAAGCACCAGGGAGAATTAAGGCCCAGCAGCCCTTAGCCCTTCCAAAGCATCAGTAGTATGATGATAATAGAAAATAATAGAAACAAAATATTTCAAGGTTTTCAATAAGCCTCACTTCAAAGATACGTATAAATACCTACTAAAGAATGAAATGAAATTAACTCTGTACAATTATTTTCGATTTTTCGTTCTTGTTCCAATTCAAACCTTGAATTGACTAATTTCATTAAACTGAACTCCTTGAGCAGTAACTGAAGTCTTCCGAATTTTAAATATTATTGTTCCAATAGTTTCAGAAGTCCCATTTGAAACATAAAACCGACGCAACGGTTTGGCAGGTTGTCTCTCGTCCACATCATGTCCAAGCAGCCATATTTCGCTTGTGGTCGAAATCCCTTCGATAATGGGTCGTACAGTGATCAGTCTCACACCCTCATCAATTTCTTGATGATTATGACAGACCCCTTGTTAAGTATTTGTAGTAATGAATCAGGGAAAGGATCATGCGAATAAAATGCTATTGTTCGTTGAGCTTTCATAAAATTTACTTCCTCCCTCAGGGCTTGGAACAGTAACATAGTCAAATAGTTCCAAGCCCTAAGGAAGGAAATACATTTTCTAAAATAATAAATTTTCGGACACAAACAAATTTCAAACCGTTTTATTTGTACGACGCTGTAATTGCTGATTGTCGATTACAAATACTAATCAACTATCATTCATACAGTTCGAGACTCATATGAAATTTATTGTCCACAGGTGAAACGCCGTATGAATGCTCCATCTGCCACAAAGTCTTCACGTTCCAACAATCGTACCACAAACACATGTTGTACCACACGGACGATAAGCCGTACTGTTGCTCTCATTGCGGTCGGCTTTTCAAAGAATTATCAACTCTCAACAACCATGAACGGATTCACAGCGGAGAGAAACCTTTTGCCTGTGAAAATTGCGGTATGTTTATTTTCCTGCAGCTAATAAATGGCCACGATTTAACATTTCTTTAATAAAACACTCTATCCGGCTTGTTATTCGAGCACTGTTGGGCAGGTTCATTAATTTTACTTCTTTGGATGCTATGCTTCAAAAACTATTATCGTTTTTGCAGGAAAATCTTTCAGGCAAAGAGTTTCGTATCTGGTACACCGGCGTATTCACACCGGAGCTATGCCATACCGCTGCACCGCGTGCGATAAGTCGTTCAGATATAAAGTGAGGAAAATAATGAATTCACTCTCCAATTTGCATTGTTGAGAAAGTTTAGCTCATCAGAAACGAGCAATTTACTGAATCAGACTATTTTCATCTAGTAAGAGGACCAACCAATCAATCAAATTAATTTCCTCCCACTGCGATGAAGCGATTGGTGAACTGGCCTCATGGGATTTTTACCTAATTTATCGCGCTGACATTGTGGAATCCCATTTCACTTGGATAGAAGACGAAGAGATTGTTACGAATTCCTCTAATTTTAAATTAGTTATATTGTTAAGTTAGTAGTACTAAAATATTATTATAATTTTTACTATTATTTTTTAAATTATTAATAATATTTCATGAATACGAATTGTCTGTATGAAATTCTTTTAGGCTCGAGTCGTCAGCCCCGTTGGTACAGCCAGTGTCAGGACCAACTGAGGAAACGAATACAACGCTAGTTTGAAAAGTTCATTCTATTGAGGACACCAATATGCAGTCAAATAATTTAAGATATCAGTAGCCTACTAGGATATGGATAACTGAGGACACAAATATAATGCTAGTTTGAAAAATGTCTTAGGACATGGATAATGGATGTCTAGCGTTAAGTAGCTGATGAAGCAAGCAATAGTAGCTCTTTGTTGAGTTTAATCTGCTAACGTTTTCCCTTAGATGTTTGTAAATAACGAGTCGTTTTCATTTTTTTGTGCAGATTAGCCAGAGAACCCACAAATGCACTGTGCAGCCGCCTGGAGAAGTTGTGAAAACTCAAGATTCCTTGATGGCTCGTCTTCAAGCTGTGATCGATAAAGTAAGCTGATAATTTATAATCACCCGGTAAGCCTCCGCAAAGTAAAAGAAAACAGACTAGTAGCACTGCCATCACTAAGTTATTTTACCCAGAAAACTGTCCCCAATCAAAAGAGAGAAATGGAAGTAGAAAATTCAAGCCGAATAACTTGACTGCAATTTTCGAACTCCTTCAATCCCACATTCCACATTAGCAAGGAAAGGGAAAACAGTGGATTTTATAAAATTGAAACAAAACAAAAAAAGTTCAAAAGATATCAATGATATCGAACTACAATGACACTGGTAAAATTGGTTCTTTGACTTAAGTACTAAGAGTTTGTGTTATTGAACTCCTAAGAAGCTGTTAATTATCATACCCGAGAGTTTCGATATGTGGCCATATAGGAACAAAACTGTGTTACTCACGACTTAGTGGGGGATAATCTTGTAACAGATGACGAAAAACTACAAAACCCTCTCTACTCTCCATTTAGGTTGTTGCTAGTCCTTTTATTGACGAGTTCCTCTGGTGGTCTAAATTTGCAACTCTCCTAGGCAGCTTTTTCTTATCAAGTGACAAAATATTCCTTCCTGAGATAATTTCTCTTCTTCAATAGTGCTTTCATACTTTTTATTGACTGGTGCACTGTTAAATTTTAACCGTTGTAATCACCTGACCTGACCTATCCTTCCAAACAGAAATTTTTTCCCAAACTATGTTCTAATGGTGTTCATTTATGTTTCCTTTCAGGAAGAAGACAAACAGGGCGCCCCGATGGAGAGGCTGGCTGGAAATTCAGCTACATCGCTAGACTCAGTTGCTCCCGGCGCTTGTATGCATCCCATATCACCGACATCTGAAGGCAATTTCTCGAACACGATCGACTCTAGAACAGTCGGTTGTGAAAATTCTCGAAGGAACTGCCTCGAAAGCATCTCCGGTGAAGTAAATTCTACATTTGTTACTTTGGATTCGAATTCACAAAATGAATTTCCCTCCCCTTACGCGCAACTGAATCCAAAACTGGGCAGCAACAGCGATTTGAATCGAACATATGCGATGAACGGCTATTTGAACGGTATTAACTCAGATTCGTGTAAAACAGTCAATAGCGTCGACAGTTCACCGACAGAGATTCTCAATAGATTGCACATATCAGCTGTCGATTACGGACAGCCTCCACTACAGCACCCGACGGCGCAGCAGAATTTCACTTTCGACTCGATGGAAGATATGGATTTGTGCAATTTCCTCTTTGAGATACCCTGACTTAGTGGCTAATCATTTTCGACGCCCAAGCGAGTGTCATCAGGCTTCTTGAAACGTCTAGCTTGTTAACGGATTTGATACGATATGAAGGGTTTTCTTTTTATTTGTCGATACATTGAAAATATATTCACCCAACGTTTATCAATTATTGGCCTCCACACCTATCCATTCTTATTTACAGATAATCACAAAGTAAAATGGCAAAACTTATTAAAAATAAAGATAGCTATTCACATTACGCGCATACAAAAGAAAACTTACATTATTTTGTAACTACAAATTTGACAAAACGAATGTTGAGAAATTCAGTGATTATCGGTATATACGACCGAAGTCATCGGCGTTAGCGTTTTGCTCGACCTGTTGGACGGATTTTTTGACGAAAAAATTTCAGTTAACGTTTTGAATTCGTTGATCAACAAAGTGATCACGTTTCCTTTAAAGACGAAGATCAAGAAAATCAGAAAGCCCTGCAGGGCGTTGAAGGTGTCAGTTATGTACCAGAAGGAGCCACTTTTTGCAAAGATGGATGAAATTATTTCGGTCGACCAACTGAGGCCCATTACGATGAAGAGTTTCAAATAGAGGAAGTAATACCTGAAAAAAAAGTTGTATCTCTTGATTGCTAATAATTTTTCCGCACAAAAAATAAAAATAAATAACCAACCTCATTTGGTCTCGAAATGTGTGTCTGCTCCTGGCAACAGCTGACGATGAGTTTCTGTGTTTGAGAAGCTTAACGGCTGTCAAGATAAAAATCAATACATTGATGGCGATGAGTAAGGCAATCTGACCGTTCAAGTAGATCCACGTGGGCAGTTTACCTGGAATTATTTTATATTAGAATTTCATGTAGAAGAATCATCTAAAATAATTTGTGTGTTGAAAAATGCAGTAGTACACACCTCATTTGAACATTATTTTCAAGTCAAAAGTGAAGGGAAAAAATCTATTGTTCTAACGTGCTCAGTTTTATTATTATTATTATTTTTTTGTTTAAATATTTTTTATTAGCTCTTTCAACACATTGCTGTGGGTCAATAATAAAAAATTCCAGCCAACCTGTAATAAATACCGGTTAACTTTGAACCCCATTATCTCCTTAAAATTATATTGTGGGAATTAAAACTGAAAATACTGACTGGACACCGACTGAATAAACAGGGTCGATAATGGGTGTGGGAGCTTCTCACGAGTGAATATTAAAAATAAAAGGTGACTGGTATCCGTTACGGCCGCACAGATGGCGATTGTTCCCGTGCCGGATCCCAGACGACCGCACTGAATGTGTTAAACGTGGGAGAACTAGTTGCCGCATTCTAAACAAGGGAAAACAATGCATTTTTTCATCAATCCCACATCAAAAAATTTTTAGGACTCACCGCTCAAAACGCACTTGTCAATGTTGGGTCTGAAATGGAACGGGACGTCGTCGATATGCTTGACTATAAGAGTGACCACGGTCACCAGAAGTGGACAGCCCCAAGCGTAAAGAGAAAAGTAGAGAAACCTCTTATCCGTAGCCGGGTTCCTTCTGTTCGACGGTCGCATTTCGCTGTTGGGAAAAAGATTCACTTGTGATATTGCTCATAACAGGGTTAATTGATCATAGAGGCAAAGAAAGTGTGCCAAAACGGCGTTAGGTTAGGTTAAAGCAATGGCTTACTTCAGGGTGAGGAAAATATTGAACGACATAGCGTTCAACCAGAAAAACGCAGCTAAGAAAAAGTATTGAACTCCAAAACCTGCAACAGCAATAATTGGAATAGCAAAAAATAACGTCTGATGATTTGTCCAGAGAAGTTCATCAGTGGACTAGCGGATGCAAGAGGCATGCCAAGTTTATAAGGGAGGTAAGACAGAAAAGCTTGATGTACACGATCCAGGTAATTGTCCACTTGAGAAGACTGACTAACAATTGTACTGAAGCAAACCCATAATTTGGCTTTCGGTGACTTGAGCATAGAGATGAAGATGTAACGAAAAGCTCTAGCAACTGTCTGGGCATTCCCTTCAATGATAATTTCCAGTGAAACTGGGAGTATACACAAAGACAAAAAACTTGAGGAAATGCTCAGTACAAACAAAATTCAAGGTAGTCGTCCTTTTGTCAATTTGTTCCCACCAACAAAAATGAAAAATTTCAAGCAACTGCTCTACTCAAGTCTGAAGACTTTTTTACTCTGATTTGCAAGACGAAAATAGAAATGGCTGCAGTTGCGTTCCAGGAAATCGGATTCCAAATAAGCACTGGAACATCATTGAAAATGAGAAAAAAGTTAAGTCAAACTCGACAGGCAATCCTTAATAATAGTGAGGAGCTCAACTTCTTGATAAAATTTCTATTTCCTACCAAAATTTTTGTTGTACAGTGTAGATAAAGCTTGCTAACGAGTACTTCGAACTGAAGCCTATAGTTGACGTATTCTGCTGACTGAGCTACACACTATCGAAATCTAATCCATTTCAAATATCTTCATCGGATTTTGGTTCGTCCGGGAATATTTTTTTGGGATCCGTTTTACGTGCTGCACTCGAAAAGAAACTTCTTCCCAGTTCTCTATTGATTGATCATTATGTCAGGAGCAAAGACACGCAGAAAACGGTGGAAATTACAAATTACTGACAAGCTAATGCTAAAAGATAGTTCTTCGCCTATTTTGGGATTTGGGCGTTCTGAGCATTTCGTCAATTTTTTCGTGTTTGAATACGAACTGAGTAAATGTTCGGGTGAGTGCTCAAGCATTCCTTTGAAATCTCTGTCTATGAATATCTCAAGTCATCTGAAAGCTACCTCTGAAACGACCGCGTGAGTTTGCACAACTAATGAAGTCGGTCTTCAGTATATTGTACTTGAATTTTAGGAAGATAGTAATAAATAATACCTAAGTAGTACCCCGGACTAACAAACCTGCAACAAATAACTTTAAAGTGCATTCTCGGACCCCATTGATAATGATTAGGCTTCATCTATACTTCATAAAACGTATTTACTAGCTAAGTCTTCAGTTCATAACACCTTTGTAACAAAAATTCAATTTTATCCATGGATTGTGAGGGGGAGAGAAACCAGGCCATTCGCCGATAGTTCATTTTCTGGCCGAGTACTTTCGCCCGTTCAGGCATCATCAGGGCGAAGTGGAGCCATATGTCTAACCCTATGGCTCCACGTCGTTATCAGAGCGATTCTCACTAGATCTGCATCAAGAAACCTAGATATTGCTGAGGTGCAGAGTAAACCTAGTCGAAAGCCGGGGGGGGGGGGGCTTTGTCACATCTCACCTGAAATGATACACCAAGTGCGGTCCTCGCCTTTGTTGAGCTGTATTTGGACGAGACAGGAATACGCAAACGCGAGCGCAATAGTGTGCGAGATTAGATACGGACTGTGCGCGTTTTCCCTCAATGTCTTGAAAGCCGTGTAAATAAGAGCGATGGCAACTAGGCAAACCGACGAAATAATCATGCAAACCGTGTATAATAATGGCACGCTTTCTTCTTCCTCGAATTCGTCGTCACTGACGCAGAAAAATGCGACCGTTTCGTTGTGGAAAATTTCAAAGCAATAGCTATCGGGATTATGCTTTCGCACGAATGTCCCGTCGAATTCGTGGACGAGCGATCCGCTATCATCAATATAGTAGCTGTCCATAGAATCGTACATCATCATCGAGGTGCAACTGGAACGTGAAAACACACAAAAAAAAAAAATTATTTTCTATTGAATAGTGTACATTTTAAATACGTAATATAACATGAAAAAAAAAGAAAAATTGGTACGCCAAAATGCACGTTTAATTTTTTTCTCTTCAAAATATACCTCGTGGATATAATAATGCATTTTTGAATTTTCAATCAATCATTTTTAACTGAATCAATTTTTCATATGAAAAAAATTGTTACCGCACATTTTGGTTTATAACTATTGCAATCGCCAAAAAAATTTCAATCTTTCTCAAAACTTGATGTTTTACGAGGAGCCGACTTTAAAAAAATTATCAATCTGGAGGCGATTCACAGGTGAAACGAAAGTCTCCCAATCATTTGGGAAATGAGAGATAGTAACTTTTATACTATTAGGGGAGGTGATCCAATCAATCAGGAAGTGGTCAGGTCAATACGAGTAGTAAAGTAGTCCTTAAAATGTGTAGTTGGCAAATGAGTTGCTGCGAAGTTGGGACATTTTTGTTATTTTTTTCCTTTTCAGAGTTTATTTTATAGGCAGATAATTTTGAAGTCAGTTTTATTATTTTTTCTTAAGTTTTTTTTTTTATTAAGTCACACGCGTGATGTAGAGGAATGCCATTTCATGAGAATAAGATACGAAGAGATAGTCACGAATTTACTCATCCATAGAATTCTTCGGAAATTAATTCAAGTTAAATTTAAGGGGGAGAAGCGGTATTTGTCCAAGAAACTTTTTTATGAGTAACACCTCAAACTGTCTGGCCTGTGTGTGTGTGTGTGTGTGTGCCTGTATTCGGCTGTCTATTCTATTCTGTAAGATTCTTCATGGATTCTGGAGTGTCTGCGCTTTACTTACTTGATTGGACTGTAGTACGTTTCCAAGTCCTTCCACGGCTTGAAAGGGTATCTTGGATCGCTCGAATTGGCGCAGGGACGACCCTCTTCCCCTTGCGGACAACATTTGGGAACTTGTAACGAACTCTCGGCCGCCGCTTCTCCATGATTAGAGTTCAAGATGAAAACCGTCAGCAACCATATGGCCTCGGAAGTGACTATACGTTCGAGTATCATTATGATCAACTCATAAGGGTTTCAATTTCTTTCACTATTAAAAACATTTACAATGAAAAATGTTATTTCCTCGTTCATTATCGTTCAGATGCAATTGTTTGGTTAAACCTCTTTGTTACTCAGCAGTAAATAAATAAAAAATGCATAAATTTCACTACTCAAAACGCGGAAATTCTATTGAAATCCCTCGCCGGAAACGCCGATTAATTAGCAACGTCTGTACGAGAGCTCAAATTTTGGACCTCGCGGAGGCCGATTATGTTCCGAAGCCGAACAAGAAAGAACTGTCTTAGACGGATTTAATAGCTTCGCTTTGTTTAGCTGTCGAACGTTGTTAGATGGGCAGCTGAAGTGGAACTTGTGAAGTAGGGATACAAGTACAAGTGTAGATGTTCACCTCTCCCCTCCCTACAACAGATTCCGGCAGATCCGATAGGCAGCCGATAATGGAACAGACGGCATCCTCCCAAGCGAAGGCGCGAGTTTATCGCACGTTCCACGGAAAACTGTGAGCGGAGTACTATTTTTGCGCGGAGCAAAACATGATTAAAATAGTCGATCGATGATTCCTTGTATATAGGCGTCCTAGAATTTGGTTCCCAAAAACAGATATACCTAGTATATAGTAAAGCTATAGGTAGATATTTATTTTCTCCTTTTTGGTTTATTATCAATAATAAACCATTGTAATCGCCCAAGAAAAAAAATTTACTAACGATTTTTATAGCTCCAAGAACTCGCGAGTTATACCCTCATGTCAAATTTCTGGAAATCTCCCAACTTCTACACAAAAGCTGCGATAACTCGTGAACCAATAAAGCTATCGACCCCTTCGATGGTCTCATTCTATTCAGCGTCCAAAAATCTATAGAAATTGATATAGCAAATACACATTTTTCTGAAAAACCTTGGATAAAATGAATTTTCTCCCCCTCAAAACCCCCAAAAATACCCTTAAAATTGAGCAAGCAATGTGGTTCAAGAGCTGGGCCGTCGTGAGACCGGGATTGATTTTTTATGACAATTTCAAGGATGTAGCTATTATAGTTTGGACGGAAAAGTGTAGCCGGCGTACGGCGGACAGACAGAATTTTTTTTATAGGATATTCGGATTCTACGTGCCTTGAAACGTAAAACATCAAATTTTGAGGGCGCTAGAAAAATGTTATTGTTTGGCGATTACAATGGTTTATTATTGATAATAAACCAAAATCGCCAAGTCGAGCTAATTTAAAGTCTGTATAATGACTAATGTTAATCGTACACGTAGTTATCGGTGGACTGAAATTATTGAAACCCATTCTGTTTTCGTTTGGTTGTCGTCGCATTTGTTATAATAGAGGGGTTGTGAGGGGGAGAAAAACCAGGCGACTTATTCTCCAGATTTTCTACAGGCTGTGGACCTCATGGTTCCACGTCGCCCTGAAGCTGCCCGAATGGGCGAAAGTGCTCGGCCAGCCATTAAAAATCTGGAGAATAAGTCGCCTGGTTTTTCTCCCCCTCTCAACCCCTCTACTACATTCTGTTTTCTTTCTCTATTATTAATTCGCCTTACAACGTTTATCAGTTCTGCCGCTATGGAGTCAATATTATCTTCCGTAAGGTACAAATAACGCGGCTTCCCAATCCAACGCGAGCCTCGTCGATCAATACGATTTTTTCAGTCAACAGAAAAGCTTATTATAGCTGTCTGCGAGCTGTCAACTATGTATTGGGAGGAATTCAACGCTAAAATTAACAAACTTCACTTATAATCGACGTCTAGACGTTTCTAAAATTTTCCTAACTAACGTTAACGTCAAAAGGAACGCTCAAATATTGACCAGAAGCGAATTGATTTCCGAACAGTTTGTTTCCATTTCAGAAGCCGGGATGACGTCTGACAGTGAGAAGAAACAGTGAAGCGTACGATGTAAATCTCACAGCAGGAAATAGATACGTTGGAGTAAAAAAGATAACCGTTGTCAGTGGAGGATGGTTACTGGGGGCCTATGTTATCTGAACGGAAAATAAGGCGCCACGAAAACTTGTTAGAACGGGAATAGATTCCCGAAGACAGCTTTCAGCTTTTCTATTGAACGAAAGGAGTGGAATTGATTGGCGTGGCGAAGCGGTGACGTCATCCAGCTCAATTTGGATTGAAAATAACGCAAGCGCACATTGAAGAGAAGAAATTTCTCGCAATTAGCGCGTTTTGATAAATATTTAAGTTAATTTACTTGAAAGAGCTGAGATCTTAGATTCGCTTCCGAAAAGGGGGAAGAGTTTGGAATTTATTTACGTCGAAAAAATCTAATTTAGGATTTGTGGGTACATATTCGGTTTAGTTGTTGAAAGAATATATAAAAAAATATAGTCCTAATTTTTTTAGCTCATAAAAATTTATAACTCAAATTAATTTTATTCATTTCAGTTTTTTACCACAGAACGTTTTGGTAATCTCAGTCATCGATAAAACGCACTGAGTCAATTTTTGAATATTGTATTTAACTAGATTAGAGCGTAGTTTCAGGTACAACTATAAGAAAAACGCAGCAAATTATCGTACAGTAATTTATTATTCATTTGCTTCAATAATGATTTAAGAAGACTATCCATTTGTAATAATAACTTGTCCGAGTATCTGTGAATGTTTCTACCTAAAAACAGATTGGTAACTTATAAGGGAAAACTCATCCAAAACTCTCCAAAAATTTATTTTTGGTGAAAACTTCATGAATTTAGCTTTTATAGTTTTGTCAGAAAAGTATTGACGGTGGACACAGAGAATATTTATGTTTAAATTGGACATTCGGATTTAACATGCTTCGAATCGTACAACATTAAATTTTGAGAAGGTTAGAAAATTTTTTCCTTCAGCAATTACATCGGTTATTATTGAATGATAAACCAAAATGAAGATCACAACACAATCGAACTTCGACAAAGGTCTATCTCCGACTGTTTTATTGTAGGTACCTAATAACTTCTCAGTGTTTCTGGTAGCTGATTCGAGAACAATCCCTGCATAGTCTTTAAGTACTTTTTTTTGTCATAAAAAGGCCCCTGAGTCACATTCTTGAAGTGTTAATCTAAGGGTTCCTCAAAATTGCACGATTGGTATAAATTACGAGGCATAAATTAGATCCAAAATTTATTACGTCAATAATAGACGACACAAAAATTATGCTCAACTTGACGAGTTTAATTGCGACAAGAAGGAGAGTGATCAGGCTCAGTTTTTCTACTGTATTCCAAAGTAGGCACTTTCACCCATTCGGGCAGCATAATGGGTTCATGCCTCCCTCGATTTAATTAAACTCGAACAAATGCGAAAACCGAACAAAGGTGAGTAATTATTTACAGTTCGGCGTAAGCTGATCATTTTTTGCGATGGAAAACAATTTTCAATGGTACTTCAAAATAGGAACATGTCAACCTGCAGTTTTTGCTTCGGACCCTGTCGACTTATTTTGTGCGGTATTGTTTTTATTAAAGATCCGTATTTTAATGGCAGAGTTCGATCTCGTTTGTTCGTTGACGTCTGGAACCCCTTCAATGTCATCTAAAATCAACACCAAACATCCAAGGTGGAAATGAGATATTTATTAATTAAAATCACCAGCAAATGCGAATAGAGTGCACAGATAAATGTGGGGATTCTTGGTATAATTTTCAATACGGAATAAATAAATGCGAATTATTGGTAGATATTGCGAAAATGAATTGGGCCAGTCTAACGTATCAAATTCTTCCTTAAAACGCTACAATTTATAGTACATTTTAGTACAACTAAGATCAAACTCTTTGGTAAAAACGTAACTTCAAATATTTCTTCTTTTCCTAATCACTAAACTTAGAGTTAAATTAATTGCCAGGGTGTTGACTCTGTTTAGGAAGATTTTGATAGCTTAAAAAATTATCAAGTAAATACAATCTAGCCAAAAATCAAGGACCCTTAGAGCTATCGATTTGGCTATGGACTCATTTGATTCTGCGTCCAAAAATCTGTAGAAATCGATACCAACCATACACACCTATGTCAAAAACGTTGGAAAATACGTATTTTCTCCCCCTCAAAACCCCCCAAACTACCGTTAAAATTGAATTACTGTTGAAAAAATCGAATTTTTCGGTGAAAATTTCAACTAGGTACGTTATAGTTTCCTTATTATAGTTTCCTCAAAAAAGAGTTTACTTCAGGTGGAGAGAATGATGTATTTTATGGGTGAGTTGGCTTATTGGCTTGATAGGAAATTTTTCCCTGAGATCTGGAAAATTCACACAATTTCTCCCACTGATTGATTTAGTAACCCGACGAATGGTTTATACACAGGAAAAACAGAGCTATTATTAACAAAAAAAATTTTAAAAAAATCTGGAATTTACAATTTTTGATTATTGAATAATAAACCTGTGCAATATCCTCACTGAACAAAAGTCTGCGGGGCAATCGTCTAACACTTCTTGAACAGTAAAATACATATGGATTTTAAAACTTACCAGCTAAATGCACCGTGTAAGTGAACACTTCGGTCGCATACTGCGGTCCCAATTTTTCCTGGAGCTGTAACAAAACAAATCCTGATTTAGAACATACATATTCCATTTATGATTGAAATGGAATTAAAGCAGAGTTCGCAGGCCTACGGAGTTCGTCAAACGCTCATTCGGCAAAATACCAATGAGAAAATATAAAAAATTATAAAAATAGAAAATTCACACAATGCCCTTACTGATAACCCAACGAATGATTTATACACAGGAAAAACAGAGCTGCTATTAACCAAAAAAAATCTGGAATAAAAATCAACGTCAAAGAAAAAATCGAAGCACAGACATCGATGCAAAAAAACATAGATGTTTTTAGTCCGATACATAAATTTTTTGTAACATTGATATCGATGTCCCAACCCTAAAGGAGGGCGCAGCACTGTCCAATTTCTCTCACACCATATCGCATAATAATTATCGCTTGAATGCAGTAATGTACATCTATAAGTTTTCATCTACATCTCTTGGGTTTAATTTCATACTTTATAATTATTTTAACAATACAGTATTAATTTCATCAACAAGAGACAACAAATTTTTATTGAAACTGCCATGACGTACCTGAAGAGCCAAGTTAACGGTTCGCAGGACTGCAATTCCAAGTCCCCTTAAAATAATTTCCTCTTCTTCGGTAGTTTCGAGAAGTTTGATCACTCTCGCTAACTGCCCCTAAAAAAATAACAAGAGGTAAAAATGTACATTATCTTAACAAAAATGTGGAATCGCACAGCGCAAGTCGTACCTTGAAATCGGATTTGTTTGTAATAAAAAATTCATTCGACCGCTTCGCAGGCCGCGGAGGAACTCTTTTGTTCAGCACGAAATCTGAGTCGGAACGATATCTACGCAACCGTAAAAAAATCAGAGACAGCCATAAGTACATCTAGGAAAATGTTATTACTCGGAATTGTTGTGAAAAGTTGAAAAAGCTCCAAGTACTTACCGGGTCCTTTTCGGATAAGCTTCAGGAGCACTCCGGCTTAGTGATGTTTTCTCAGTTTCGGCCATGCCGTCAAATAGACGAATTTTCTTCTCAACAGTGTTCAATAGTTGATCTACGTTCAAATGATGAATAAATAAAAATAATCATATAATATTTTTTTGAAGTTTTTCACCAGTAAAGAACGAAGAACGCTCCGGTTTTGTTTACAGTGCGCACTCAGTGATGAATAGATAAGATTAGGTACGAGTAGAAATTGACCTTGAAATTGACTGTGAGTAACAGAAATATAGTTTTCCCAGTTTCACCCAAAAACAATAAATAAATCGGGTTCATTGATCACGTTCCCACTCTCGAAAAAATATAGCGATTCTTAAAATCGGCTATTCGTTTTCGAAAAAATCTTCTGAAAAAATTTTGGAGCCAGTGTTTGTGTTGTTGAGGAGTTCTTATCAAGTTTGACAACCACGAATTCCTTATCACACATTTTCTACCTGACTCTGACCCTTGACTCTGACTACATTCTCTCAGGTGTTCTATACTGTGTGTCACTAACTTTCTTCATAATATTGTTTCTTGCTTTTGTTTTCATTTTGAGCTCAGTGACTGCAGCAACTTTTCCTTAAGCGATCGCGTTTGTAAGAAAAAAATCAAGACGTTTGTTGGCGGAAAAAATGAATTTTAACGCTAGATTCGATTCTCCCTCCGATGAAATCAAGAAAAGAGACTATTACAAGCAACAGCAGCTCTTGCGAACTATGAACAAAAGCGCAACGGTAAGAGCTTGCGTTTATTTTCGACGGTAATACCGTGAAAGGGCTTGAATGTTTCAGAGGTGTTGATTTGTTTCATCCCATAACTGTTTGGATTACCACCTATGTAAATGTTCATTTTCAGCCACTAAGCGCGGACAATATGATAGAAACACTTCTATCCAAGAAAGAGATTTTCCAAAGGAAAACGTCTCCCGTCGACAGCTCTAGTTCGAACGCAGTCGAAAGTGTGCACAATCCCAAACAGGTACTTCCATTTCCGCAAGGTCTAGTTAAGTATTTTTTCTTGTTCGTTGTTCCGTTGTTTATTCCGCTGAATAATGTTGGCTGTAAACTAATCACTTACCACCCTTGATTCAATAACTTCAGTAAAATGAAGACAACAGTGGAGAGTAGTTAATGTTGTGAAAAGAGAGTCTCGCTATGAATTCGATCTAATGTAATCGAGATTATTTATCAAGCTGAACTCCTACAAATTTACCTAACGAACCGCGTAAGATATCCCTATGAATGGTCACACTTTTTCGGACTAAATGGATTCTTTGTGACAGGTGGGGCCGTGGCCCTCTTGGCTGACGCCTGGGCGTGAACCCTCTCAGTATAAGGAAATTTGGGCGCTGGTAGGTCTACCAGGAGGCTTGGCTGACACTGCACGAACGTCTACTCTTCTGATGAGTAGTCGCCTCACTACAGATACCCTCGGATACATTTGGAGTCTGGCAAACGTCACTGTCCCTGGATCTCTGACACAGCAAGAGCTCTACGTCTCGCTTGCTCTTGTTGCTCTAGCTCAGGTAATATTCATTATCACTGGCATAAGATATGCATTGTACTTTCATTATTATCTTCTTCATCATTATTATCATTCTGAAATCTGGCATTTTTTGCCAACTGAGCCACATGGTGTGGCACTATCTCTTTAACGTGAATATAATTTTGCTCAATTCTCATTCCAGAAGGGGTACACCTTCACAAACAGTAGCGTGCTAAAGCAGTTTAAGGAACCACCTCTGCCGCTGCTCGATCTCCAAAGCAACCCTATTGAACAAATTCACCCTATGGTAACAGCCCCTGGGCTAGTCGGGATGCCTGGAGGGATGGCTGGGCAAAGTCAGTCGGCTTTTTTTTCATCGATGGCCCCTTCAGCACATCTTCCTCTGCAGAACTCTAATTTTGGCTTGGAACTGTCACCATCAGGTAGTGGTCCGTCTCCATCAGTTCCAATTCTGCCAAAAGGCCTCCCACCCCTGTCGACCATCATGGGCAACGTTTCTCTCCTCGACATATCTCCTCCCTTAGGAACACCAACGATTCTAAACCCTCAGCAGGCTCCTGACAAGACGCTTGCCGTATTATCTGCTAATGACCTGCAGAAAGGAGCCGCTGCATCACTTTCTATCATGTCAACTGGAGCCCAATCGGCTGACCTTTTGTTGGCCCCGCCACTGACTGATGAGGGAGACGACGATTTTGACGACTTCAAAAGTGCTGATATTTTCTCTTCAGAAATGAATTCGCTTACAGTTCTCAACGTTAATGAGCCAAAGGTATGTTCACCTTATATCAGATACAACTACTTCATGTTGAATACTTTGATGCCATTCATCAGTATACGAGGGCTGGTATGAGAAAGTTAGGATGAGGAGGGGTATTTTGGTAGAGTAGGGTGAAGGGCAACATTAACGAGTCCGTGTGTTCAACGGTATGTCCGTGAGAATTCCTTTTCGTTTCTGCGAAAACGTCTGATGGCCGACAGCCAGGAGTAACGCGCGGCACTTAAATTTTGTTTTCTGTTGGGGAAAACGGTCATGGAAAGTCTTGCACTGCTCACTACAGCTTATGGGGATGCTGCTGTGGGGAAAACACAAGTTTAAAATTAGTTTTCCTGTTTCAAAAAAGGAGAAATGACGTTTGAAGACGAACCTCGTTCAGGATGGCTCTCAACTTTGAGAAAATTGAGACCCTCATTCCTGAAAATCGTCGCTGAACGATTGACCGACTCAGTGAGATCAGTGGAATGTCGTGGAGCTCCGTGCAAAGAATTTTGAGCGATGATTTGCACATGATAAAGGTCATTGCCAAATTCGTCCCGCACCTGCTTACCAACAAGCAGATAGAGCATCGACTCCAGGCTTGTTCATCCCCCTCACTTACCACATCTAGCCCCCTGCGACTTCTTTTTGTTCCCCAGACTCAAAAGAGATATGAAAGGGAAGCGTTTTGCCACTGTGGAGGAGGTGAAAAGAAAATCGCAGGAAGACCTAAACGCGATTCCGATAAGTGAATAAAACAGTAGTTTCCAACAATGGAAAAAAGATTGGACAAGTGTGTTGTGGTTGTGGTCAATGGTAATAACTTTGAAGGTGTCAAAATTTGGGGCAAAAATATTGAATAACATACGTTTTACAAAGACATTCCGGTTACTTTTGGATCCCCTTCGTATAGCTAATAGAAAGGAATATCTTATGATTATATTTCTTCTAATTGGCTATTCTTGGTTATGATTAATAAAGTCTTTAACGTATAAGATGACATGTTTGTCCTTTCATCAATTGTGTAATTGCTTGCAGATGGATGACGCTCAGCATGAAATAGAGCCTGCGATTGACGATCTTTTCCCAAAGTGTGTGGTTAAACCGAAAACCCCTGAACGAGTCTCACCGTCACCGACGCTGAAAGCGGCAGAGGTCAGCACCCAAGAAAGTGCTCTTAGCACAGAACTGTCATTCCTGGATATCAAGAATGATTCTTTTGGATTCAATATAGAAAATAGTCGGCCTAAAATAGATAATGGAAATTCAAGCACGGTAATTTTGAGCTCCCTTGAATTCCTTCCTACATCCAAGATTTCTAGCTTTGAATCGTTCAGTTCTGAAATCAAACCTAAACCAAATTCATCCGAACCCTTGTCACTGGATTTGACGCGGGTCGATTCACATTCTGGGCCAGTGCAGCCATTGTCCTTGCCTAACATGTCCGTCTCTTCGACGTGCGAAGTTGCCACTGTCGAGCCACCTCTCCTGCTTGCTTCTCAAGAAGACAAATATAGCGCACTAAGATTCCTTGACTCTAGCATTTCTCCTGATGATGGCGGAAATGAAAAAAGCGCTCCACCTCAGACCAGTGATGATTTTGGTGACTTTCTTGCTGCTGATATTCCCTCGACATCTGGTGCTCACAAAAATATATCTCAAACGACGGATGGTGATGACATTCAGGTAGGCCATAATATCTTTAACAATCAATTTTATTCGTTGAAAACCTCAAGCAGATTTTGATTTCTCTAAAAAAAAATTTTTTTTTAGCTTCTGTCAGAGGGCCACTATCCTATTTGCCTTGGTGCTAATCCTTGCCTTGATTGATCGTATTTTTCTTTTATCAGATTAAATGCCTCGAGGTCTGCCTCCATCTGTTGCGCCAGGCGGTTGCAATTCTTGATAACATTGAAGATACGAAAGTCCTGAAACAGGTGGTCTCCCATGAGAGAGGAAGGTCCTATCTCAAAGGTAAGAGAAATTCCAGTTGCTTATCGAATGAAAACTGAATTGTGAGCTGCTGTGATGAGTGATCTGTGTTTCAGAGGTCCTCGAAGTTGAACGAGTTGGACGACGCATCCGATCCACCCGGGAAACGTGTGATCTGATTGTTGAATTTGAAAATCTCTCAAAAATTCTCCAACCATACATTGAATACGTAAAAAATAATCACGTGAGTACTGCATTTATTTGAAATCTAAAACCTTAAGGTCTGCCTGCATACTCCAAGAGTTTTAGTAGGTAGCGCTGGTTTAGAGGATCCAAATTTCCTCGTTTCAAATTTCATTTTGGTTTACTACCTATTCAATAATAAACCATTGTAACCGCCAAATAAAAAACCCTCAAAACTTGATGTTATACGTTTCAAGGCATGTCAAATCCGAATATCCAATAAAAAAATTCTGTCCGTCTGCCATATGCCGTCAACACTTTTCTGACAAAACTATAAAAGCTAAACTTTTGACATTTTCATTCAAAAATACATAGGTCCACCAGGTTCCTACAACCCTGACGTCCACCTCACCCCAAAAACTTCATTTAATTTCATAAAGATGATGACTAAAATAATACTATAGTCTGTAGACACCAATAAAAAATAATACTATAGATCCTCACCCTGAGGATGCTCGAATGGTAAAAGCACTACACCTGCAACCTAGAAACTCAAATTGTATTAGTCTAGTTCTTCTCCTACTCCACATAGTAATTTATATAAAGAATGCTTCAACCAGTAGTCTGTAATGTTTGTTTCTCCTTAACTGTTTAGCTGGAGGAGCAGAATGGGCCCAAATGCGGAATTTGCCTCTGTGAGTATGGTCCCGCTCATGTGAAATACGGCATCAACCATTTCCACGCACCATGTGCCAACCTTTACGTTCACATGGTCGACCCAGTCTTACCAATTGCTCCTGTTATGTGATCCGAGGAGAAAATGGCTCGCCATGTGTCTCTGCTAGCCCACGCTTCAGGTCGAAGGCATCTACTGACTTCTCGGTGTTGCACTATTATGTCAACCGCACTCTAAATCTGACATGATATGAAAGTTCTCAATCTGAGCTGATCATGGCTCCAAGAAACTCCGATGATGCCCAAAGGAAGACCCATGCGAGACCATTGTTTAACCGTTGTCAATGTTTGATAGAAGAATATGTTCAATGTTGATGTATTTTTATATACGTCAAAGATTCTTGTTAAGCCATTGGATCGCAGGATAAGTTTGTTCAAAGATGGTGATTTTAATAGAAAAGTAAATACTGATCATTGTATGGTACCCATATATGGGTAATTTGTGATACTCCTGTACTTAATTACTTGTTAAGTGTTATATTGCTGTTATCATTACAAAAATGTTGAATACGTCTTGCATCAATTGATCACCCGCTGCCTTCATTGTTAGTAGTCGCTGGTCCTTACAGATTTGTCGGTAGGTGAGGTTTAGAGAATGAGTTCAACCAACTCTCTTGCATATCGACTCCAGAATTAAATTGAATGTTAACTTGACGTGACCTGAAGACAAAAAATGATGATCCTCAGCAAGAGGTGACGAACTTAGATTAAGGTTTTTAATTTATTACATAGAAGAATTGTTACCTGAAGAGGCCTTGAGAGGCAAAAACGCTCGGGAAGAAAATATAAATTATATGCAACAGAGAAGTTTGCACTCATTATCGTCACCTCACCTACCAACAAACTGGTTCAATTGTGAATTTGCATAAATTTTTCTCCGCCTTTCAGCTACCTAATCACATAATGTGCCATTCTTTCGTTGTCGTCATTCCCATAAAACTAGGGTAACATGGAAATAAAAATCGAGCTTTACCTTCAAATATTATAGGTCACACAACATCGAACAATTTCGTTTGAACAAAATATAATTCGTTGATATCCAAACAAACAATATTCTCCTCAACAATGATTGTATTTATAACTAGAAAATAAATAGAAGTAGCAGATGTTGAGAAATTTTTCCTCAGGATGTTGTCTCTGCTCTAAGGACATGTTCGTTTTTCTTGGTTAGTCTTCCTTAGAACTATCAGCCTTATTACTTTCCGCAATCTGGAACAATCGAAGTCGAATGAAAAGACCAAGACGAATTAATTAATACGAATAGAGTAAAAACTCCATTATTGTATGAGGATGGGCAGTCATGATTTGAAAACACCATCATATCAATGGATAAATCCCCCCTCAGAAATCTAGAATATTCCACCCGACTCTACATAGAAAAATCTGAATTTGAATCGCTTACGGAATGTGTCTTAGAGGAAAGTCCTTGTTTTCGCCTTCGATTCTCTTGCACTTTTTGCGGTATGACCATAACAGTGGTTACAGTGTTGCCGAGAAATAGAATAAAAAAGAGCATGCCCAGCACAGCCACCTGAAAAATAAAATATGATCAAAATATAAACGACTATTTGCTACTTCCTGGTTCTCAATTGGAAGTGTGATAAGCCAAAATCAGAATGACGTACCTGCCACGGGTGAGACTGAGTATACGCAAGCTGTAAAAGTGTGTAGGCGTTGTAAAGCTGAAAGAAATAGCCAGCGAAGAGAAACGGAAGTAGGAATCCCAGACCTCGCCACATCCACGAGTGGAATCCTTCAATAGTGATGTCCATATTGTGCCGTTCTCCAAGCGCCTTCAACCGATAAAGGACACCTTGCTGATACCTGAACTGTAAATATTGTACAACACCTGCAAAAAAAATTCTTTTTATAGATAGTGCATCAATTACGTGTTTACTCAATCTCAACATCATCAATGTTTACTGCAACTACAGTATTTTCTTACTTATGTACACGTTAAAAACCATGAACTGAGGTCGGAACAGGTACCACGATTCGGATTGAGGCCAAACAACTAAGACGGCCGAAGCGACGGTTGAAATGAAATGATGCAACCTCCACCAGCCTTTGATTTTCGAGCCATTCACTTTCAAAATGCTTTCTCGTATTGTAAGCGTGCAATAGTACCACACTAACAAAAACAGGAGGCACAATTCGAGCAACCTGAAACAGCAAGAGATGAGAGAAGTATACAACAGAGTTTACCTTAGTGCGAATTAATGAGCTTGGAAGCTTGGCAAAGCTGAGGCTCATGATACTCACCTGTTAACAGTAAACAGATTGACAACCGAAAGCAGAAAACCGATGACGCTTAAAATCAATTTGAACTTCTCGTATTCGTCTTTATACTTGAACCTGAAATAAAACGTGACAATTACATTCTAAGATCTTCCAGAATGCAGCAGCTGACGTAATTTTACATTAGAATGTGGGTTACTTTTCGTTTTTGTTGAGTATTGAGACGTTGACGTTACCCAAAATAATTTTGAGATACAACCCGTTCGGTTTAGGAAGTGCATGCTCTATGTCTGTTATTTGGCTATTCCTTTGCTCAAATCCGGTTTGCAGCAATTCGACTTTTCCCCGATCCTCTTTGGCGATTTTGAACCTGCGACGAAAATGCTCATGTAGAAATAAGATAATTGATCGCGCTACGGACTAATTATAAGTCGCATGCTGTATAGGTTCATAAATTATTAAGGCATTGAGCGGCTTTCGTTTTTTTTCTGTCGGCGAGATTATAGTATCAAAAAAATAGCGACACAAAGGTTAAAAAAATTATGAGTAAAATATCTAACTTAAGTTGACTGATAGTTGAAATTTCTGCCCCGAACTAACCTCTTGAGTGATCGTTTGATGACGCCCATCTGATATTTTTGATGCGAAATCTCTTTGACGCATTTTGCCTGCAAATCGCTGACCTCTTCCAATTTTTCGAGGTAAACCTTGTTCAAAGCCTGGAAACGAGGAAAATAATGGGTAACGATAAGCATAATAAATATGAAAGATATCCTCGTCGGAAATCACATAAAATTCGTTGGGAAATGAACGGTATGTTTATTATTATTTTTCCCACAAGTCAACAGATAAATGGCATTATATCTTCAGGTCCTGAGTGACACGAAAAATGCCACTTTGGCTGATTTAGGTAGGAAAGAAAGATAATATGTCACGCGCAGACTACAGGGTTTTCGCAGATGTTTCAAATAACATTCGTCATTCTTTAAACTTTTGAAATTATCTTCCAGTATCGTTAATTAGGTTGGATTCGAGGATTGCGTAGTAATCAATTTTTCAAACTAGTGGTCCAAATAAGGTACAACAAAGCTGCTTGAGAAAATTATTGCTATCAACTGGTGGCGTTAAGAAGAAATCACCAACTTACATAGCTGAATTAGCACCAAAAAATTGCCATCTCACCTCTAGCGATTTAAATTCGGCGCCTAGTTCATTCCACCGTTCAAGGCAGCTATCCACCGTCGGCAATTCCATTTCTAGCCTTTAACACAACGACCTGAAAGCGACGAAGCCGAGGAATACGCAAAACGGAAGGCAAAATAGGATAGCAAACATGAGATCTAGTGTGGGAACACTTCAAAATTGAATGTCACTGGAAAGCCGTCTAGAAACACGTCCGCTGTGCGAGGGTCATAGAAATCGGTCCATCCTATTTGAGATCGGGCTGCCAGCCAAGGTGAAGATTTCCAAATCCTACGAGGGAGAGGACGGGAACACACTTGAACGACGTCAGCGGGTTCGATAAACGAGCAAAAAACGTCTATCAGTCAACGAAAAACTCGTACACAAGCCAAGGAGCCGAATGCCGAATCACCTTGAACTCACTCGTACAGAGGTTCAGACGTTGTTGTCGACGGTTGTCGTCGACGAATCGCAACCACGCAACGACAGCGGAGCAAAGGACGACAGGATCATAGAGTATCAAAGAGAATTTGTAGAGCCGTTACTCAATTTCTGAGCATTAGCGCTTCCTTTGTTGACAGAATATTAAAAATAAAAAAATTTACGAAATATGGATATATTATTTATCGCCTTTTTTGCGCTGTAAGACGATTTGTGGCTTTAAATTTCGCTAAAGAACATTATATTCTTCCACGAGGATGAATTCCTGCACAACTTTAGGACACAGTTTTTGCGAGAGAAGAATCTTTTCCTTTTTGTTACAAAAAAATTTCCTTTTTTAGAATTTTAGGCTCGAGAAACCGAATGTTCTATGTTGAAGTGTGACACCAAAACTAATAGAAACTAATCTACATAAATGAAACCTAATTTTCTTTCGATCTTTTTCAAATTGTTTCCTTTTTTTGCTTAAACTTATTATTTACAGCTCAATTATACTTTTGACCGACTCAAGTCACCATTGCATTGACCACCAATGGGAAGGCTGGAAAAGGGCGATGCCCCCTCCGAATGTGGACTCTTCTCTACCACAACCCCCCCTTCACGACTACCGGCGTCGCTGAACCTCGTCTGGCGGCAGAAAGCAGCCGAAGATGACCGTCGGTCTTCGGAAGATTTCGTTTGACCTTACACGAACAAGCATTAAATCATGAGGATAAATTTACATGGATTTAACCAAAAATTGTCTCATATCCAAGTCATTTTTTCTCAACAAAAAACTAGACTGCCTCTCTTTACTGAATTGGATCACCATCAGAAAAAAAATAAGAATATTGGCGGATTGTTGACTAAAAACTCGCTGAATAAAATTTAAAATTCATGTATAAACTGTTGACATTTTTTTTTTAAAGTGAAGATAGCGCTAGAATGAAAAGATATAGGTAAATAGGTAAATGTTGAATGAAAAAAACAAGAAAAGAAACGATTGAATTATGTTCGGCTATCTTCGGCTCAGTTCGGGCATTCCGTTCTGCCGCTAGCCGCGTCCGGCGTCGCTCGAATGCCGAATCCGCCATATTAGAAATCCGTCGTTCGTCATTCGTTGCTCGGCTCGAGAACGGTTCGCACTTCTTCTGTTGATCATCGATCGTTTCTAGTTTCACAATGAGAGAAATCGTCCACATCCAAGCCGGCCAATGCGGTAACCAGATCGGCGCTAAGGTAAAGATTCTTCCAATCGCAATCAATTCAATCGAAAATGTTTAATTTACGTATTCGATGATACTCATCCGGTTGACCTCGTGGTCATCCGTGGTGAGTCATCGCTCCCTTCCCATGTAGTAATCTGTGTAAATAATTACGCTCAATTGCGATTTTTGAGATTCATATCTGAGCCATTGCGGCTCTCGTATTCTTGAAAGTCCGTAAAGCCGGCTTTGGCCTAGGGTTCTTTGGGTCCTCGAGTCGGCGGCCATGTGCATTGATCCATCCCCGAATGGCCCCAATACAGTTTGGGTGGTTCTAGTCACCTCAAACCCCGACCTACTCCCTTTCGTTTTTAGGTAGAATTATTATTTATCGAAATGAATTTCTGTCTTAGCTATCTGCTGTTGCTTGAGATAGTTGCGGACGTGTTTTCAGTTGGCGTTTGTCTTCGTGTCGATAGCTCGTAGGGAATATTCCTTTGTTGGCGACCGGATGTCGCATTTGGAAGCTAACGGAGTTCGAAAATTTTACCTTCAAATTCGCCGTCGTTGTTGGGTAACGGTATAAGCGAAAATTTAGAGACCCCCTCCCCCTACCGGTGATGAAGGAATGACCGTTAGGAGTTGTGGCGGGGACCGTGAGCATCGTAATTGGCGGGAAAAACCGTTAGATTCCGTTTCGGCCTGCTTGGCTGCTGTTCTGTCGTTCTGTGGTCTGTGCTAGATGGATGGGTAGGTGCTGCCATTCCGTGCAAATGTGCATCAGTTGAAGTCTTGGGTTATAGTTTAATTTCAGTTATCTATTATGAAGAAATTTCCGACTTCTGGAATGAGAAGAAGTATACCTAGCACCTACGATTTTTACGTTTCAAGGCATATAGAATCGGAATATCCATTTTAAAAAAATCTTTCCGTCCGCCGTACGCTTTCAACACTTTTCTGACGAAACCATTCGAGCTTAATCCTTGAAATGTTCACCAAAATTCAATCTTGGCCTGGCAATGGCTCAATTCTTTAGCCGATTCGCTACTTCAATTGTAAGGGTATTTTTAGGGGTTTTATGGGGAATAAATTCGTATATTCCAACGTTCTCAGAAAAAGGTGTATTGGGTATCAATTTCTATTGATCTTTGGACGCTGAGTCGAAAAATGATAGAAATTACAATAGTTGCTACGGATTTTCCCCCAACAGTTAAGTCCAATATGTTTTCTGTAGTGAACGTTCACAAAAGTTCGGAATAATTACTATCGCAGATGGATAGTCTTCCTAAATCATTATTGAATCGAAGGAATAATAAACCACTGTACAATCATTTAGAGCGTTTTTTCTTGTTTCGCTCTGCAAGTTGTGTTTTATAAATCGTGAGGGACACAACGATGATGCAGTCGTTGTTTTACTAACAACCTACCTACTGAACAAAAAAATTTTCATTCAGCGAATCTCATAACTCTAGGATGTTTCCTAGCTTCGAGAAGAAGATGGAGCGGAGGGCGGTCTTGGTTCACAGACAGCTGTGAAATTTCCACCCCTGGAATGTTTGGGATGGCTGAATACAAAATATAATTCCGGCAAATTTTCAAGTGCTTTGGTTTTTGTTCGTATTAACCAAGGCCACCAAGATCAAGCTTTTTTTATGTCGAAATCTATAATAACTGGGATGGACCCTAAGATAAGTTAGCTGTTCTCAGTTGTTGATAATGTCCATTATGATTGACTGCGTTCTTTTGTAGTTCTGCGTCGATTGAGCACTTGAAGTTTCTTAAATTCCGAATATGACGCGTTTCTTTATCGTATCTACCGGAAACGGTACGGCTTGTAACTCTCCAAAATCGTCTCACGTTTATTTTTAAATCCACATTTGATTCTGGTGATTTTTTGCGTTAATTACCGTTTTGAATGATCATTACAGACCAGTAAATTTAGGTACAAAATCGTAGAAAGTTGCCTATTCCTTTTTTTCAATTTCTCTTATAGTTTTCTTGTGAACTATCGTTCTATTGAGTTGGAACTGACGATTTCTCTAATAACACTGAATACGATATGGCTTTTCTCCATTCTAGCTCTGAATTGTGGACTATCGAATATGATAGAAACGTATTCAGCAAAATTATTCGCGTGATTGGGTGCTTTATTTTTCTGTGTTGATCGACTAATTTATTGAGTGTAGATTCTTTCAACTTTTCAAGATGGCTGACAAAGCATGAGGATGATTCGCTGTTTCAAACAGCATTGAAAATTGCAAAAAGATCCCGCTCCTTTGTAGCGTGAATGCATTGACTAGATGAAGCGAGTGGAGAATTATGTTCAACGTGATGGTGCCCTTTCCATTGTAGCTACTTGATGAGGGACGTGGATCCTTGAAAATATTTTTTCTCCTACCGTGAAACCGTAGATGCACCGTGCATAGATCACACATTACTTCCATGTTTGAGTCGTTTGACAGCTATAGCCAATTATAAAATCGAGAAACATAGAAGCCGCAACGTTGGTACAATACAATCTTGTTACTGATTAACTAGCGAGGAGACCCAATTACTGCAAAACGCACGAATTCAACAATATACAGTGAAGATGCTGTGAAATGGATAATTTTTTCTGCAAGGAGACCCTAAAAGAGGGAACATTGCAAATAAAATAACGAAAAATCGTTTTTTGGAAACTTGAAAATTTTAAAGTTACGACTTGAAGTCTTGAGAGTTTTGGTTACTTTGTTGAATCATACGTTTCTTATTGTTACTGCCTAGTATATTATGGCGGATTGTGGTGACCATTGAAAAGTATGATTTTTCTAAAAACGAGAAGTAGTACCTAGTGCATTTTGTGTTTTTTAAAACTTGAACGTAGGAGGGTTAGTTACCAGTTATGATGACATAATTTATTATGTCTCAATCCGCCATCCACTAGGCGGTAACCATAAGAAACCTAAGATTTAACAAAGCAACTAAAACTTCTGCGTCAAGTTTCCAAAAACGCAAAATATGCACTAAAACTCTCAAGTGAAAACCCCCATACTGAAGAAGTACGGTGTGTGAGCCAAACGATTAAAGATCATGCGAGCGTTTTAAGACCCCCAACTGCCCAAAATATTGACTTTTATAGCCTATAAAAATCAAAATAGAAAAAAACTTTGAACTGTTATAACACAGAAGTACTGTGTCGTATCCCAAATCCGGTAACTGTTAATTTTGCACATTCACTCGGAGAACATTTTCTGAAATTTTCATCCATTTTTTCACAGAGAGACGGCAGCAGCTTTTGTCACTTTTTGAACACAGACGAACACGCATACAAAAAATTGTTCAGAAAGTGTTTCGGAGTGTAGTAATTAATAATTTTTGGTCTTTGCGTATTTTTTTTTTCAAACGTGGACGTGAGGAGTTATGGTTACCTCTTGAAATCAAGAGTGGTGATCACAATCCACGTTCCATTAGGCCCCTATATTTTTACAAAGTAACCACAACTTCTCATGTCGACGTTTGAAAAAGTACGCAAAAATAAAAAATAAAAAGACCGTTGCAATTGAAGATTATGCCCTAGGATCGAGCAATCTGCTAGTACGAAAATGCTTTTCAAGGTGAAAATTCCTACGTAAATACTGACTGCGGAGTTTATATTTTTATTTCGATTGTTGAATTCTGCGTGCTGTGGTTAAAATATTATCATAATTTTCCGTTGTTTACAATTTTTTGTCGAACGGTATTATTAGATTTCGGAAACAATGATGGGTTTCATCAATGAAGCCCATTGCAAGCCCTGACTGTCTCTGCTCATATATATGTAGTATTTCATTTTTCGACTTCTTCCGATGCCGCTCAAGTTCTTTTCTTAGGTTGTTCCTCTTTATCGATCTGGATGTTCGACCGAGCGTGACATCCGATATTGGCCATATTGCGGCGTCAGGTGTTACACGAGGGCCAGGTGTTGGCTGGGATGAGAAAGTTAGTGCGATCGAGTGGGAAGGGAGGTCTTGAGTACCTGTTCTGGTTAACATCGCTGATGGAAGTAGTTTTTACCCGATTTGGTTCGAGCGGTTGAGCGAATGGGGTGGAATCTCATGAAATAGCTCGTTACGTGTGCTTCCGTGAGCAATCGCCCTGGAAACATAAAAGTTCCTGCTTTGCAGCATGGCTGTGCGAGCGAATTTTCAGAGTATTACGGAGGGAAATTTTTGTGCAATATTGCAACGAATATAAAATTATGCCAACACTTTTCTGAAGATACTATAACTCCAATTTTCTCCAAAAACCATTCTTGGTCCGACATTGGCTCAATTCTTTAGCCAAACCGCTACCTCAATTGTACGGATATTTGTGGGGGAATTAGCATTTTCCAAGGTTTTTGAAACATTGTTTGATATCAATTTCTAACATTTTTTGGACGCCGAGTCGAATGGGACCATAAGGGAGTCGATTGCTTTAATGGTTTTCAAGCTATCGCAGTTTTCTTGATTTTGAGAGGAAGGAAGGAGGCAGCTCGATTATTTATGGAGTTATAAAAATCTTTCTTTATCCGTTGGAATGTTCGTTAAACACTCTCTTTAGCTTTATCGTTAAGCGTCAGTTTTCTTCAAATTCAGTAATTTTGAAAGATGATAATAAATTACGATAGTTGTACAGGACTGCCCTAGTTACCCATACGTTTGTAGATAGAAACGTTCTCATGAGTTTGGGATCTCATGGTCTTACTAAAGCATGAAGGAAGCAAAGGAATAATAAACCACTGTACAATCTTTTGCAGAGTTTTTTGGTCTGTTTTTAAGAGAACATCTAAAACCTGACAATTTTTTCCAGAATCTCATTTTCATCGCTTCGTACAAAATCCGCTCATTAAAAGTTTCGATTCGAAATTCACCAGTAAATTTTTTTCTTGAGCGATTGCAACGGTTTGTTATTCAATAATAAAACGAAAGTATGGAATTCAACCTAAATCATGGAAACCTTAAGACTTGACGCACTGTTGATACAGTTAATTAATTTTCGAGCTAGACTGATTTCCAATTAGGTGTATATATTATGTAGAATATCTTTTTTACTCTGCTTCAATCTTCATTATCTCGGTTTTGCATTCCCTTTCGTATCGTAGTTAACTGTGGAAGAAAACCTTCTCTACTCTTCCCATACCGCACCCTCGCGGCCCTAATTTTACAGTCCATTCGGCAGCGGCCGGTAGACCTTGACGATACCGATAGCGTGCGACGATGACGTGTTTCGTAGGACTGCGGCACGCGGTAATGTAAAAACGGTACCGACTTCACCCACCCCGATTCGAATATCCGACCTCCATCGGCGACTGCGGCTCGTAAAAACCGTCGAACGGAAGAACGGTATAAGTCAGAGGGGTAAAACGATAAATTTTCCCCTTTGAGGGCGGCATGGAATCCACGTCATCGCTTAGGAGGCGGCGGGTGAACGTCCTCGGTGTCCAGGCCTAGCGCAATTAGGAGGCGACCGGGTCGATTACAAGCGAATCCCTGTCTCACCTGCACTCGATGACTCACCATAGGAACAGCTCACCAATCCAATATCGTAGCACCTGACCAATTCGGGAGGAAATTGCTTCCACCTCCCCCATTATTAATCGGATTTGCTCCATTTGGCGTGGAAATTAGCTCTGCCCAAGGCTATTCGAGTAATTCGTTAATGTTGTCAGCGATATCGCGAGTCGAACGAATTACTGAATCTTGAAACTTCCAGAGGGCGTTCCAGAATCATGTTTTTACGTACTAGAAAACATGCTTTTTGAATATGAAAATTCTGAAAGTTCTCATCTATGGCTTGTTTATCGATGCTACGGTTCTTATGAAATTGTGCTTCTTTATCGGTTAGTAATAAAGTGATGTGTGTAAATGATTGATTTAATAACTCAAGACCTATGTATTACTTTGTGTAGTACTCACGATTTTCTGAGACCAATCACTAACAATCAAAATCCTCACAGCGAAACGAATTGATTAATTTTATCGTCTTTTCAATAGTACGTTCTCTTTTTATTTAGATGTAGATTACTGTTAGCTATTGTTCAAGTGAAGAAAAACATTTTGGTTACATTGGGCTGTTATAAAAACGTTTATAGTGAAGCTATGGCGATTTTGTGCGATTCTCAAAACTCTCCTCGTGGAACGTACAATGAGCGAAAACTAATACGATATATCTAATATCGAGCGTCCATCAATACCAAACTGTCGCTTTAAGAAAAATAATAAATTGAGTCGAGAAAGGTTTTAAAATTATTTTTAAATATTTACCCTTTGTCTCATTATTTTTTCAGTTCTGGGAGATAATCTCGGACGAACATGGCATCGATCCGACTGGCGCCTATCATGGCGATTCCGACTTACAACTAGAACGGATCAACGTGTACTACAATGAAGCATCCGGTGAGCAGACTTTTTGACATTCTATCATTGATCCAATTGATATTGATCCTCGTTAGACTGCTCTCCTCGCTCGCCTTCGAATCCGCTGCTTTAAATTCATGTAGAAATTTATTGAAAAGGAATGAGAGAAATCTGTTAGGATTTATTACCGTTGGGGAACTAATTTCAGTTACTAGCGAAAATAGAATTTATTATTCTGTTCCCTCGACTTGGCTCTTACATTGGGCTAGAAGCCGCCTGTTTCTCCTTCGAATTCCCATGAGCGAACGATCCTTAAGTGCATTAAATTAGAGGCTAACTCGTTTTAATATTCTCCTCGCCTCCAGTTTTATATTCAAAAACCACTCTTGCTCCTAAACGGGAAATTCCAATTGTAGCAGCAGTTCATGGTTCTTGAAATCGACGTCATTTAGAGTCGACGATTATATTTCACTCATCGCGAATTTCAACCCGAGCGGCGTGACTTTGACATGTTTGCGTGACTATTTTGAGAGCACTAAAAATGGTTAGCAATCTCATATTTTTACTGACTTGGGAAAACTTCTTTTCGAATCATTATTCGTCGGGGGATGAGAGAAACTCCATGTTATTGTACTCTGTTTTCCCTCTGCTTTGGCGGTCCTCGGGGCAGTTTGGCCCATTTAGCATAGTATCATAATATTATTGATACTGAATCCTCGTATTGAATCGAATCTTTCGAGACTAAACTGCCTTGTGAATGAACATAACCAATAGATCAACGGTTGAACATGTTTTTCGAATTATAAGGAGACAGGGCGCTCTAAAGGTCTCTTCTGAAATTCAGGGGGACGTTTACATGAACTACAATTACATGAAATATTTTCCTAGTGTTCATTCACAATTCTTTGTTCGTTTACTGGTGAAACTTTTTTTGTAAATCAATGTAGTTTGAAGACTATCATTATATTCGTTCTGAATGTATTTTTGCCGCTACGGGGATATAATTCTCGAAATGAAAGTGTCCTAATTGTGAAAATTAGGCTTAAACCGAAGTAGTTACCGAAAACGGTTTTTGAAGTTCGAACTTGTCAAACCCTTTGTGATAAGTGTTCATTTACTGGGCAGTTAACAACGCTTCATCAATATGAATATTTCCAATCAATATTTATCCTTTCGAATAGGTGGAAAGTACGTGCCAAGAGCGATCCTTGTCGATCTGGAACCAGGCACCATGGATTCAGTCCGATCGGGCCCGTTCGGCCAAATTTTCAGACCTGACAACTTCGTCTTTGGACAATCTGGCGCTGGCAACAACTGGGCCAAAGGTCACTACACCGAAGGCGCCGAGCTCGTCGATTCCGTTTTGGACGTCGTGAGGAAAGAAGCTGAAGGCTGTGATTGCCTCCAGGTAACTTATTATCTACTTGAGAACGCATAATTTTTTTTTCGCCCGAGTTTAGTTCTTTAGACTTCAAAAATCATATAATGGTGGTTGATTGAAAACAAAAATATAATGGTGGTTGATAGAAAACAAAAAAATATTATGAGAGGTTAGCGTAATGAAGAAAAGTGAAGATGGGAGCCCGCTTTACAAAAGGGCATGTTACACGATGATTAGAATATGACTAGATTGAAGAGTTAAGCGCTAACCATGAGATTGGGTCGATGGGCAAGGCAATAGAAAGACCATCTAGTAGAAGAGTAAACAGGTGAACCAAAAAAGTAATCTTTTCTTCTCGTCGCATTTCTTGACGAGTAACCGTTTTTGTTAGAATAGTGAATTTTAAATATCAATCATTGTTGGAACAAAATTTTTTATTTATTTATTCGCATTCCCAGCTCAACATGAAACTGTCTGCTGGAAGTGTTATTGATTGTACTCCTATTTTATTTCGATTTATTTATCAATCTATTTTTTGCCTTTCTTTGCAGGGATTCCAGCTTACGCATTCTCTCGGTGGTGGCACTGGTTCCGGAATGGGAACGCTCCTAATTTCCAAAATCCGTGAAGAATACCCCGACAGAATCATGAATACTTACTCGGTCGTCCCCTCTCCTAAAGTGAGTTAATTGATGGTTTTTTATTTCCTCAGTTTTCACAATATTCCTTACAATATATCAATTCTAAATGAGATATTTTTGCTCTATTAGGTTTCCGACACTGTTGTTGAACCTTACAACGCAACGCTCTCAGTGCACCAGCTGGTGGAAAACACTGACGAGACGTACTGCATAGATAACGAAGCTCTCTACGACATCTGTTTCCGTACATTGAAACTCTCCACTCCGACATACGGCGATCTCAATCATCTCGTCTCGCTCACCATGTCCGGAGTCACGACGTGTCTCAGGTTAGTCTACTAAATGTGAGCCAGTGAATGAACAACTTGCACTATTGAAAAAAATTTCAAAACCTAAATTATACATTTTTTCCGTTCAGGTTCCCCGGCCAATTGAATGCCGATTTGAGGAAACTCGCAGTGAACATGGTTCCATTCCCGCGTCTCCATTTCTTCATGCCCGGATTCGCCCCACTTACATCCCGCGGCTCTCAGCAGTACCGCGCTCTCACCGTTCCTGAATTGACGCAGCAAATGTTCGACGCTAAAAACATGATGGCTGCTTGCGACCCTAGACACGGCCGCTACCTTACAGTCGCTGCTATTTTCAGGTTAGCTGAAATTAATTACGGTACTAATCTGACATTTCACTACCTTGGATTATGGTTCGGGTTACCATTAATCCGAAGAATATGCTAAAGGTGATGTTTACTGCTTTGAGTTAGTCTTGAACCTCGTATTAAGCGAGAAGCAAACTCAAGGTGTTTCTCCCTAGATTTAGGGGATTTTTATTCTGACTGGGAGAAGTTCAGGGGGAAGGAATTAATGTCTTCTGAATTATTTTCTGGGATTTTATTCTCACATTTGGCGTCTTTGTCAGCTTCTTTTTTTAGAACGTTTTTTGTTGGTATTGCAGTTTTATTTTGTTAGAAAGTAAACTGGTCCACCAGCCACGTGGCGATAGAATTGGTTGGATTTCTTACAGGGAGGAGCGAGGGCGTTTTGGCGAGTTCATTTCGAGCACTCAAGTTATTATCTAGTGCCGTGCTCTCACTGTTCTCGGGGAAATTGGATGGTATTATCTTGGGTTAAGTGCAGATATCGTTAGCATAGACCACTGAACGACTAAGCGCATGTTGTAGAGTTACGATTTTTGCAGGTCCCTAGAAATCAGATTTGGCAATACTGGTTCGAACCTAGATGTTTTTTACATTATTATAAAAAATCAAAAAGTAACTATATTTTTCTCGTACTCATCCGTTTCAACCGTTTGTTAACAAAACAGAGGGCGCATGTCAATGAAGGAAGTCGACGAGCAGATGCTTAACATCCAAAACAAGAATTCCTCGTACTTCGTTGAATGGATTCCGAACAACGTGAAGACTGCCGTCTGTGACATTCCGCCGCGTGGATTGAAAATGTCGGCCACATTTATTGGCAACTCGACTGCCATTCAGGAGCTGTTCAAACGTATCTCCGAACAGTTTACTGCTATGTTTAGGCGAAAGGTGAGCTATTTAAAAATTATGTATGCATATTAATTGTTGCTATTTGTTTACTATTACTATGAAAAAACACTATTATTACTTCTTCTACAAAATTATTACGTATTATTATTACTATAAGAATTACTTATTTTACTTTTTGATATTACTCTAGAAATTATTTTCACTAATTTTTTTTTTATTCATTACTTCAATTATTTTTACCGTAATATCGTGAATTTGAATGCGCTTTTGAAATTATTCAACCATTATTTTGCTCGCAGGCTTTCTTGCATTGGTACACTGGCGAGGGCATGGACGAGATGGAATTCACCGAAGCCGAGAGCAACATGAACGACCTTGTATCCGAATACCAACAGTACCAGGAAGCAACTGCTGATGAAGATGCCGAATTCGATGAGGAGCAAGAGCAAGAAATCGACGAAAACTAAGTTAGGCCTCTCCTATTTTGAATTTCTCTACTGTCAATGTTTTTTTTATTACTCGTTTGGAAAAAAGGAGGGCGCCTATTTAAACCTTGAATGCATCGCAGGCTACTGGACAAAACGGCGGCTACTAAATTACTTACGTATTACGATTCGCTTCGTTAGAACCTGTTCTACTCATGTCATAAACAAGCTTAGCGTTAATATTTGAGCTTTGATGATCTTGATGCTTGATAATCTTCGACCATTCCTTGAGTAATTGTTTTTTATAAACCGGTGTTTTTTTTTTTCAAATGCATTATTCCGATAGGATTCAGCGCGACTCGTTTTCGATTGTGGCCAATTTTTGTTGCTCATTATTTGTATGCCTTGTTCCTCCTTCCGCCACCGGTAATTTGCTGAAGTTGTTTATATGTGTCGCACTTGATTTATATATTTATATCGTCGTACGATCAATACACCCGTCGTTTATTCAACAATCTAACTCGTTCGATTTTTCCCCTCTCTTCGCAAGGTGTGAGATATTTTACACGCTACTAGACATATTAAAGCTGCCAATTACGACGAGATATTTTTGCTATTGAAAGAACGTGAAGAAATTGGGTGAATGAGTCAAACATGAACAGAATAATACTGATGTAATTTGCGGAATACGAACATTTAACACGAGTACGACGCAAGTAGGAAGATACAGCTAGTTTCACAATATTCAAAGACTAAAGCGATATTCTCTCACTAAAAAGAAGCGGTCCGTTTATCTAATAGAGTATAAAAGACGAATACAGCAGCAACAGAATCATTCGGGAACCTGAGACAATCATAAATGCGCTAAGGGAATCCCCTTCAATTAAAATGATGAAATTAACAAATCAAGAATGTAAGAAAACCTTCTTTTTCCAGTTTAATAGTTATGAAATAATTCCTATTTTTGAGTTGAATTAAATTTTGGAGCATAGTTGAATTGAGCGAGCAATTGAAATCGCAAGTGAAGATTTCGTTATTCGCTAATGAAACCCCAGACAACTATAAATCAACTCGCAGTGCGAATCGAGGAGCATCCAGCAGGCAGAAATAAGGTCACGCTGGCGTTGAATTAATTTTCCTATTAAAATTATCGTCATAAATAATGGGAAATAAATGCCCGCATCACCCGGACAGAAAAGAAACAAGAACTTTGAGTAGGTGTCCAACTCGATCAGTTGTACGTTTCAGTAACACGTTGTATATTCAAATGGAAAAAATGTTTTTTTATTTTTTTCTCAATTAGAATATTTAATATAGAATAATGAACAAAAACCGACGTTTATCTCCCACGACGGTAGTGGTCTCATCTATTGGTAAAATACATTTAAACAGCCATGACACATACATGCATTTAAACAGTCAAGGAGACCCGTTATTCAGGCTGAGCCTTACAAGGTCCAGGCAGACAAAAGCTCGTTTTTAGACTATTAAAAACTGTGACTAGGCTGTAGACTAATGATCAGAAAGCGAAAGTACTACAAAAACGATCCTAGCCCAAGTACCTTCATCAATATGTGAATATTATTTAGGTGTTACTTAGTATTACAAGATCGGTTCCGATGAGACTCGGTGGCATCCCCCTCCCGATATTGCTAACCTTTTTGCCCAACATTTTGAATAAGTTTTTGTCCTTTCCACAAATTCCAATCCTTACTATCTTCCATCTGATGTTCTTCCTATTAGTACTCTCACTATTACTCAGACCTATGTCCTGCAGGAGCTGAAATCCCTCAAGCCTGAGGGTGGTATGAGTACTGATGGTGTCCCTCCGATCCTCAAAGCTTGTACGTCAGCGTCTCCTCTCGCAGATCTATTCAACAACTTCCTTCATTGCTCATTCCTTCATACCTTCCCAGTATTTGGAAATGCTCCTTTTATTCCCAAATCTGGCGACAAATCCCTCATCACCTGCTATAGACAAATATGCATCATCCCTAACATTCCAAAAAATATTTGAAAGATTGTTTCATCACACTCTTATTAGGGACTAATTTAATTTCCCTAGTAACCCCTATCCTATTTCAAGCGCAGCACGATTTCCTCTGAGGGGGTCTACTGTCTCAAACCTGCATGAATTTTAGGACAAGTCCTGCAAGAAATCTTGATCACCCTCTACAACGCTGAGTGGGACTTCCTCTTCCTTGTTCCAAGGTTTCTCAGGAGTGATATCATGTTAAACTGTCGTCTCTGGGTCATCGAATGATAGCTGTTTAAAATTTATATTTCTAAGGGATTCCGTCGATGAGGTGGTCGTTATTATAATTGGAGCTACCGACGTCGAAGAGACGGCCACTGGAGTCGACCCAGCAGGCGATAGAGGGCTCTGTGTGTTACTTACGAGGGGCGTGCTTTCATCATCGTCTTCCTCGTCATTTACCTCGCACATCACTACAATCTGAAAACAATAAGTACCATTTTATAGATAGAGTGCAAATCGTGTCCAGAAGAGAGAGAAAGAAACAGAACAAATTAAAAAAAAAGAGAAAAAAACTAATAATAAGACGTTTGCATAGAATGAAATCACTGTGAATAAATAAAGCTCGTCTTTAGGCATAGCCTGCTATGACGAGCTTGAGTTAGCTTGAAGCGAAAATGGTACAAAATTCGAAGGCACGGATCAGAATTGAAAATTCATTTGAAACCAAGCCACTTTTTGCCTTAGAACGTCCGTACTACTGGACGCCGGTATAATCGGGTCTTTAAATATTCGCATAATATATATTCTTGTCCTCAGTTATCTGTGCTACAAAGCACTAGCTAGACAGCGGGTCCATCTTAAGACACGGATAACTGAGGACACTAATATACCACCAGTTTAGTAAGTTAATTATTTTGAAGACACTGATATACCCACTCACTATAAATAGTAATTCAAATTATAATGCTGAAGGAGCGGTAAAGTAAATGGATTTGCTCAAGAATTTGTAGATGTAAAATCAATGCTAAGGAGAAACCAACGTTTCCGGGAGCTGATGATTGTGAAATGATTCTTGAAAATACAAAATACCTACTTAACCGCAGTTCATATCATTCGGAAAAATTAGAAGTGGCAATTGAATGAGAAGGACGACAGTTGTGATAATGTAGTAGGAAAATATTCACAGAGGAGGAACAATCACAAGAAGGAATAACGAGGTAGGAAAATTATTCCAAATACAGTCGAGCAGTTTCCTCATTCAGAGCCTCAGCGTGAGGAAATACCAATAATTATCAAAGCAAATGAGCCATTAGTACTAATAGCTTCTCTAGATTGCAGCTGCGAGTTCGTTAGCTTCGGACAAGGAAGATTTGTTGACTATGTATTCAAGGCATAATCGAATTCCATTAGCGCGTCTTGAAAAGCTGGAGCGTTTCATTCGTCAATGCAACCGCCTTAGTGCTAGATCTCCAGGAAAAGTTTCGAGATAGTTTTTCGAAGTCGGCGATTGGCAACCAGCTAAAGAAGCATAAAATCATATTCCTTCATTAAGGGGGTACGTATTTTTTTTAATCTGTGGTACTTTTATATCTCTGTCGAACGCTCTAAAAATGGAAATTTGCGTAGAGTGAAGCATTTTCCTAGTATTAAATCTGTATAGAGAAAACGACAGTGACGATGAGGGAAGGTAATTGACGGAGACGTGTGGAGGAATAATTATGGGAAAACGCCGAAGATGATTGTACAGTCGTTAATTATTCATTTGCTTCCACTATTATTTAATAAGACCATTTACTATACTTAGCTATTCCTAACATCTGTGAACGTTTCCATCTAAAAACAGATCGGATGATACGTGCCTTAAAACGAAAGTACATCAAATTTTGAGGAGGTTAAAAAATGTTTTTGTGAGCAAACACAATTTTTTTTTCCGCCAGAGGGTTTTGTTGGGGTTTCTTCCTCTGCGTCACTGTGACCTTCAAATGGATCTATTGTGACTTAGCCGTTACTTGTGACTTAGCCTCCTTAAGGAAGGCTAGGATGTCCTTTGCAGCAGAAAGCCCTGTAAACGACGATCGATTACCATAGTTTATAATTAAATAATAAACCCAATTTTGACTTAAAAAACGCTGCAAATGATTGTACAGTGGTTTATTATTATTTCGCTTCAATATTGATTTAAGAAGACCATCCATTTGTCATTTTAAATATTCCGAAAATTTGTGAACGTTCCCACCGAAAAACAGATGGTAACTATAGGAGAAAACTCCGTAGCAGCTATGGTGATTTCAATTATTTTTATTTTTATTAATTGTCAAATTGAAAGTTGTTATTCTCCTAACGCTGCAACTGAAGAGAGTTTTTGATAACCATTCCTACGAGTAAAGAACGACTTTTATACTATACTGACATGCCAAATCTCTGAAAATCACGTTAATTTTGCTCAAAAGCTGCGATAACTTGAGAATCATTAAAGCTATCAACCCCGCTATTGTTTTATTCGATACAGCGACCGAAAATCTATAGAAATTGGCACAAGCGCAACTTTGTCTGAAAAGCGTTAGAAATTACGAATTTTCACCACCTCAAACCCCCCAAAAATGACCTTAGAATGTAGTTAGCGATTCGGTCAAAGAGTTGAGCGATTATCTGACCAATATTGTTTTTTGGTGAAAATTTCAAATAATAGGTCTTTTGGTTTTGCCGGAAAACTGCTAACGGCGGACGGCGGACGGCGTACGGCGGGCGGATAGCATTTTTTTTATTGGATATTCGGATGATACGTGCCTTAAAACGAAAGTACATCAAATTTTGAGGAGGGGTTAGAAAATTTTTTTTCTTGGGCGATTACAATGGTTTATTATTAAATAATAAACCAAAATGAACAGTTATTATTTACAAAGTTTAGTTTGTAGTTGCAAACGTTCACAAGAGCTAGGCTCAGATACAAGTGGACCTTTCCAAATCATGAATGAAGCAACGGTTTTTTAAAATTTATAGGTAGTTTATGGAACACCAGCAAATACATGAAATCACGTTATATCTTTTGTAAAAAATTTTCCCCGCTGGTGAAAAACAGACGTTCAACTGAAGGCAACTTCAGTAGCACAGAAATCAACTAGTTCGTTCTGGAAGTCAACAGAAAATATCAGCCTAGATAAAAGTCAAGGGTAGCCAGATAAACGGGCCAAGACAAACGAACGCGTGAATAAACACTCGAAACGAGTGTTTCCACTCGACTCGAAGCTCAACGTCGGCGGAGGTCTTACAATTTCAGTGTCGGACAGCGCCGAGAGTTCACGAGCAGGTAAATCACTTAACAAATAGAAGTTAGCTTTAAATTCGTCAATAAAATACGTTTTAAATCGCCGACACCTATTGGTCGAATATTTTAACCGTACTCGTTGAGAAAGAGAATTTTCACTTGAAAATGTAGCGCCAAACTTTTTTTGCTTTTGAAGACTGAGAAGTGATGGCTCACAAGTAGGAGGAAAGATATAAAAATCCTTAACTAGGCAGTAAATTAATTCTCACTTTTTGGTCGATTCTCATAAACGAAACAATTAATTCTCAGCTGCTCGATAATGTTGCACTGTAAAAATTGCATTTGTTTTTGTGAAGGGCGTATAAAAATTGAAAATATCTAAGTGCATTTTTCATAGGCAAAAGTGATAACAAGTACTAATCGAGCAGTCAAAAGAAAAAGCTGCCGTGCATGGAAATAGAGCCATGCAACGAGAGTAAAATTCACTATGATTATCCAGGGACAATTAGAATCCTCATACACCTCGACTAATAATCGCTGAAGGATTCAATTCGCCGAAAGATTTACCGTTTTTCACGATTACAACCAAAACACGTGAAAACGTAGTGAAGTTTGATTAGAAAATAATATCAAGCTCTGTGATCCACGTGACAATGTTTGTTTATCTTCTTCGATTTTGCGATTAGGCCAAACTGGAATGCAGCAGTGATCGAATGAGATGGAATCGGAAGAAATTTTAATGCTGGAAGTCGACAACTTACATGGAAACATTGTTTAGATCCTTCTCCGGATGAGACTGTAAACATCCGTGCAATGGTTACATCAAACCAGGGATCGCCAGCTTTTAAATTATAGTCAATTTAAATACTGAAGACGATTCGTTTCTACTTACAGGTGGAGGGCCTTCGACTGAACGGGAACGTCTGGCCGGGGAATTCTTGTCTTCCAGCATATAAAGGGAAGATGGCCTCGAACTCGGTAGCAATTTGATTCGAGTCGAGTCACCGATGTCGACCTGAAAAGGATTGCATTTTTTTAACATTTTCAACTCTGAGTTTTTTACTACGATATAAGCTTGATTCATGCTGAGAAGAGGAAACGACTGAGATTTGAAAAGGAAATGCGGAATAACGCGCATCAACCTATTGGATTGCAGTCAGCTCTTTCCGTTCTGGCGTTTTCGATTAGTGTGCAAATCAAGCTTAAATGTTTATGGATTTTGGTTAATTAATCAATAATAAACCTTCGTAATCGCTCAGGAAGAAAATGTTCCTCCTCCCCCCCTAAAAACGTGATGTTTTACGTTCCAAGGTTCATAGAATAAAGATTATTCAATAAAGAAATTTCTGTCCGCCCGGTGTCAACACTTTTCTGATGGAACTATAATAGCTACATTTTTGAGTATTTCACCAAAAATCAAAATTAGCCTGAAAAAGGCTCAATTCGTTTGCCACTATTTTAAGAGTATTTATGGGGGAGAATTAGTATTTGCCAAGGTTTTTAGACAAAACTGTGTTTCGTATTAATTTATATAGATTTTCGGACGATGAATCAAATTGAACAACGGGGATAATAGATTCAATGGTGCGCGAGTTATCACTGCTTTTGTGTGGAATTGTCGAGATTTTGAAAGACTTAGCAAGGTTTGTAACTCAAGAGTGGAGCTGTGAAAATCGATCTGTACTCAAAACCACTCTTTTAAGCTGTATAATTGGTCAAAGAGTTTGTCTCAGAATGAGGTAATTAAGTTAAATTACCCAGTCCTACAGAGAAAGACAAAAAGTTGATAAAGCTAGTAAAATAGTTTAAACTTCAAAAACTAACCAAAAACTGATCTAAATAACAGTGGAACGTATAGTTGTCTCGCCCCAGCGTGTTGACCGAAACTATTGCTGAGTTTGCAGATGTGTTTCATCGACAAAGAATAAGATGTCTTTTCTTCAAGTTTCCAAATTAATAAGAAATTAAAGCCCTTCAGCCCCCCCTGAGGATAAAAACAGAGTCGATAATTGATGCAGGACCGTTGTTAGAGAGTATGGCAAAAAATGGAGGTAGCTCGGTTCTGGGATGGCCTCACTGAATGTGTTAAGCGAATTTAATCGACAAGAACAGGATTTTAGGGAGAGTTTGTAAACCGAGTTAATCCCACTCTGTGTATTCTAACCAATTCAATCTGCATCATGGTCATATTGAAAGCGATTTCAGCACCAACGGTAATGTAAATCGCACCCACTATGCACAGGCCTAATCAAATTCAATAAACGTCAAATTCTAAGCATAAGAACGAAATGAAACTAACTAACCACGCTATGGGAATTGTCCTTCCTTCTGATGAGAGGAGTGTTGTTTTCAGAACTGCCGGAGCTTATCGGGTCGCACGGAACTGCCGACCAGGATTGCAAAGATGAGTTCTGGAAAAGAATCGACCGACGAAGTTGAAAGAGGAACCTTTTTTTAAATTAGCCTGCTTACTGCTGTCACTTTTTTCTGGCTACATAGTATATCATTCAATGTCTGTAATTTTACGCAATTTTCAGCCTTAAAAAGTCACATGGTTAAACTATATAAAATTCTTCTCATGTCCATTATTCTTGTAATGTGCCAAAGAGAAGATAAACAAAGCGACTGATTCTCAGAATTTTTATTTTGGTCTGGTCGAGCACTTTTCCCCTACGGGCATCGTCAGGGTGATATGGAACCATTTCGTTTCTACAACCAGGTTAAACCAAAAATTCGGATAGTCAGTCGTCAAGTTTATCCACCCCTAAACACCACTACTCATATAAAATTGAAGAGAGGGAAAACGTGGCTTAGTCTCTTGCATTTTATAATACTCTTTCATTCCGGGCCCATTCGCCATAACAGGCATCTCCAGGTACCAACTATAGGAAATAAAAAGTAGGTTCACTTATTGATATACAAGGGGGGGACCCAAAAGTAACTGGAATGTCCTTGTAAAACGTTTACTTTTCAATATTTTTACACTAAATTTTGGTGACTTTCAAAGTAATTACCATTGACCACAACACACTTGTTTCGCCTCCTCCACAGTGACAAAACTCTTCTCTTTCATGTCCCTCTTGAGTCTCGGGAACAAAAAGAAGTCACAGAGGGTCAGATCTGGTGAATAGAGAAAATGAACAATCGGGGGCATGCCGTTTTTTTTTTTTTTTTTTTTTTTTTTTTTTTTTTTTTTTTTTTTGTCAAAAACTGCCTCACGGAGTGCGCAGTGTGGGCAGGTGCATTGTTATGGGAGAACCAGTCCCCTGTGCGCCAAAGGTTTGCCGTTTTTTTCCACAACAAATGTTGGCCGTTTGTTTCCACAGAAACAAATGGTTTCTTCAATTAATAGGCTGTGGACCCTATGGCTCCACATCACCCTGAAAATGCCCGAACGAGCGCATGGGCTTGGCCAGCCAATAAAGATTCAGAGAATGAGTCGCCTGGTTTTTCTTCCCCTCACAACCTCTGGACATAAAAAAAAAGTGAAGGCAAGGAAAAGAATTGTGTTGATGTTTGACTTCACCTTCGTCCTGAACAAGGTTGGCCTTCAATCATAATTCCCCTTTTTTGAAACGGAAAAACCACTAGTAAATTTGTGTTTTCCCCATAACAGCATCGCCATAAGCTGTAGTAAGAATTGCCAGACTTTCCTTGGTCGTTTTCCCCAATAGGAAACACAATTTCAGTGAAGCGTGTTGTTCCCGGGTGTTGGTCATCCCATGTTTTTGCAGAAACAGAAAAAGGTGGTTCACTAAGAAATTCTCACAGCCGAATCGTTGCACCCACATTAATGAATTTTTGTACACTTTTTCGTCAGATGTTGCCCTTCACCCCACTCAACCGAAATTCCTCCTCCACATTCCCACGCCATCCCCATTCCAGTTACTTTTGGGCCCCCCTTCGTATGAGCTCAAAGTACTCCGAACATCCAGCTTATGTTGCTAAGATGTGATGCTGCATTTTACAAAAGACTGAGAATAATGGTGGAAGAAATAATTACAAAAGGAGTAATATAATACAAACTCACCTGCAGAATGACGACTTCCGTTTCGTCGGGAATAGAACTGTAAAAACTGCTTTGACTAACTGTTCGTCCCATTCCTGAAAATCCTATTAGGTCCCGGTCACCTGAAATGGAAAAGATCTGCATAAATACGACAAGTCAATAAAGAGTATTTTTACGTTTCTTCTGTTTCTTCACCTGTAATCTCATAAGCTAGAAGTTAGCATCGACCGGAGTTGCTCTAACAGGTTATCCAAAGTTTAATTGGTCCAAGTGGATGAGTTGAAATTAGAATAGATTTAAGCTATTGCACGGGGAGCAAGCCATGCTGAGCAGGACGCAGAAAGCAAAGCCACGCCTCTTGAAGGAAAAATAATCAGGTAGGTTCAAATAATGAGGTTGGAAGCTGGTAGAAATTAGCTAATATTCTATAGAGATAGGACTAATATATTTGTAGAAATTTGCCACATCCAAATATCATAGTTGAAGCAAATTTGAAAACTTATTTAAGATTATCTAGAACTAGAACCAGAAGATGCTCAAATGTTCAATCGAGCCTTGGCTATGAGCGGCTGTTGAAATATTAAAAATTGAGTTGCAGTACTAGCCCAACTTAATTAAACCCAAGGTTGGTTATTGAGGTTAGAAAAATAGATAATAGCGTTGTCATAAAATTTAGTTTTGAAAAACGGAATTTATTGTCTAACTTCTATATGGTCTCAATTCCAACTTTTGAATAAAGAAATTTTGAAACTGGTCCCTTAAAACACGAAATCCGCAAGGTGACAACGTTGAATATCGCTTTCCATTCTCAGTTCTAAATATTTTAAACCTATACTCAACAAATTTGACTGGAAATTAAAAGAAAAATTCATTAACATTTCTATAAAAAAGTGGAATTAAAAACTATTGTGAATTTCCTAATTTTGATTGTTATTATTAAGTTGTATTTATTCATCTCTCTATGGATAACATAAATATTATTTATATTAAATCCTATCTATCTATAAATAGTTATCAGTAATATATTATCTCTAAATATTTTAAAGAATGAGACGGGAGAAACAGAATATTGCTCCCCAACAGAAAACTTTAATGATTAATATTTTTATTAAGATCTATCTCACATAGGTCAAAGAAAATATATAATCTGTACCTATAATCTGTAAATAATATAATCCATACCTCTGTGGATAAATAAATAAGTTGAACATTCGCTCACTGCAACTTTCACAAAGAGGCCTATGGTGAAAGCGCTCGAAACATAAAATTTAACACTGGATATAATTAACTCTCTCCCTCAAACTGTTGATGAACAACTCATTTTCACCAAGTTATTGAAAAACTGCTTTTCAGGGAAGTTAAAAATACTGGTCTAAATCTTATTAAAATGCGCATTTTCATCGCCAAGAATCCGTTAACAATGCGATGCAGAAATGCGGAAATGCTAGAAAATAAAATGGAAGAAATTCAATTAATTTTGAACAATCGATTGATTATTCTTTTTTTCAATTGACTCCCTAAATATGATGAAAATTGCAACTACATTTTCGATGTTTCTACAACGCATTTTGAATTTTTAAAAATTCTTCAAGCGTAATTTCAGCCAAATTTTTGAAGGTAGCTTATTATTCTGTCTCAACAGGTATTTCAAAAATACAAAGTTCAGGAGAACGAACGAACGTTTACAATATTATTATAAAGACGTCTAGTGCTATCACAGCTATAAAACGTCACGTCATGAGATAGCACCGTATGCGACATTATAGCTGTCTGAAAACCGACACTATTTGTATACATCGAGGAACAATTACGTAGGCGCTATTGTTTGACAAATCTAGGAATAAGAACGGGCGTGAATGACAACAACGTCAAGCGGCACAGGAATCTGTTTCTGTCCAAGTTTATTACAAGCTGAAAGCGAAATCGCTCAACAGAATCGTTTTATTATTCTCATACGTTAAAAAGAAGGTTTAGTAAAATAATGAAAGATAACTCGTTTTTTTTTCTTAGCGGATAAGCACTACAAGCGTTCGAGCGCGTTTCAAAAGCTAATACTTAAGACACAGAATACGATAAATTCGACTTTAATCATGATCGATGAAGTCATCTCCCATCGAGATTGTGAAGATCGACTGACCTGAGCTGTCGTTCAACATATCCCTTTTCTCGTCGAGGACATCTTCGCATGCTTCCTCACTCAACGTTTGCAACGCGCCGCAGATCGTCTGCTCTTCCAAAGTTATCTAGAAAAACCCCAGGGTCATGACTCGAATTGCAATTGATTCCAACGAATACACTGTGCAACAATGGACTCACGTGCCGCATTACAATAGATCAAAATCTTCATCAGAATCGGACAATATGGGGTCTCGAGGTTCTTGAGAACTAATTCCTTCTATCTTCTGATCCTGATTGAAAAATAGTTCGAGTGAAACGGTTGAATTTTGAGAGTTATCGCAAGCTGCGCGGATAAAGAGTGATATAAAAAATAATACGAATTTAGCATAGAGAATACAAATAAATTAAGTTATGAATAATGCAATTAATCGAAGAATAAATAAATAAGAATAAATCAAATGAAAAAATGAATAGAAAATAAATAAATGTAATGAAAATAAGCGATAAGAATAAATTATTAAAAAAGGGCATGGATTGAAAAACATGGAAGCAACTAAAACTCACTTCATTCTCTTAACCCTATACTTGGCAAAGTTTGCCTTTGGCAATTTTTCCCAATTTTTTTCCATAAAGTGCACCATTGGCCCTCCAAAAACAAGGTTGAACCGAAAAAGTTGCAAAATATTCGAATTTGAACCAAATTTGAACATGTATAGTATACTATACACTGCCAAGTGACGGGCGGATGACAATAGCGAAGAGATGTATAGTATACTATACACTGCCAAGTACCTAACCGACAAATGACTGCTGTATAGTATATCAGAAATTGCCAAGTCACCAACGAATGAGACTTGTTATTGAACAAAAAATATTGGGAACTGTTTCAATCAAAATTAAATTGATAAAAACAATATTATAAAACAAGGAGCCTGAAACAATAAAATTACTTACTGGTTATATGGCGTCGGTACTGACTTGCTGCACGCAAAAATTGAATCAAATAGAAATAATGCAGACAGTTACGAATATAATATAATAATATGAAATTGGGTGAAGTGATTGCTCACAAATTGAACTACACAGTCTCAAATGGAAAAGTAACGAGTATATTTTTAGGTACCATACCATTTAGTACTGACAAGTCATTATTTTCGTTCAATATAATGTAATATAAAATATATAATCTCTGCAGGTTGAGGGGGAGAGTAACGAGACGATCTCTTCTCCATTTTTTTCTTTCTATTACGCCGAGTACTTTCGCCCGTTCGGGCTTCTTCAGGGCATTTTAGGACCAATGGTACCTGCCATAGGTACCATTGGTCCTAAAATGCCCTGAAGAAGCCCGAACGGGCGAAAGTACTCGGCGTAATAGAAAGAAAAAAATGGAGAAGAGATCGTCTCGTTACTCTCCCCCTCAACCTGCAGAAAGAAGGAATACGACCACCTGGAGAAGAAAATATAATCGTTTCAAAAAAATATTAATTACAATAACTGTACGAAAAATCGCATCATGAAATATTTCAACGGCTTCTACGGCTTCGTCTTCATCATAATATATTTCGACGGTATTCTCTGGAGGAGCGTCCTCATCCATTCGGGTCGGAAAAACAATATTGTCATCTTCACCATCAGAGCTTTCAGGGTCAGATTCTAAGGGTGGGAGGACGGCAGTGAGGGCTGAAGCCACCAATTTGTCGGTTCTTTCGGAGAAAATCAATCCTCGTTTTGCTGGGAACTTCGGACGGGAAGTCATCTAAATATAATAGCAAAGCTAAAATTAATTCAATAACAAAAGCTTATCAATTAGGTGGTAAATTTGGCCAAAAGCAACAGGCGATTCTCTACCCCCCTGGATGGACCTCAATCGCCCAGTCTCTGGCAGTGTATAGTATACTATACTAACTTTTAAAACTTGCGGCTCCAGGATATTTACCACTATTTCGAGTAAAAAATTAGTGATTCTGAAACGTTAAAACCTCAATTTCAACACGCAATAACGATAATGGAAAGAAAAATTGAAAATAATTACCTTTTCGCGGAAAATCCGACAGTATCTCGGCAACTCCGACCGGCGAACTCAAAGTGCCAGACCCGTGTTGACATTATCGTATACAATCACTTTTGATAATACTGATAGCATGAAATATCACTTCCTCGCGTAAGTTTAGTTCCCAAGGAAGCCACAAAAGTGCTCAAATCGGTCATTCATGTAGGTAGTCACGGGGAATCGCAGTATTGATGACACGTATATTATACTATACGTTGCCAAGTATAGGGTTTATTTACTTCACCAGATTTCTCAGCCCCTCAATATTAGAAAATGCACGTTCTATTCATGGGACGGAAAGAATAATGGAATAAGAATTGAAGTAACTGAACACTATTCGATGAATAGAGTCTCTTCCTTCTACCAAACATTTTTGGTTATATTTTACTCACCTGATACTGAATCCAGAGCAAGCCGGAAACAGATCGAATGGTAAGAGTATTATAATCTAGCAACATAATCAACTCATTCCGTACGACGGATTCTTGGGTGAAAGGTTTGCATTTCAATGTATTAAAATGTGTAATGGCGATGTACATAGGGTTATCAAAGAAAAAACGAGAAGCTCAGCGATTATTAATCAGTACATTATCGAATAATTGCTTCAATACCTGACAAAAAAGATGTATTAGAAAATGAGCGGGTGGATTTATTTGGACATCAGACAAAATTGAGAGTTAGTATCTTTAGCAAACACATCAATCACTAACCGTGCAGTTCTTGAAGTCACAAGTTAATATTAAGAGTCTAGAGAGATAGGAGTTTTTCCCCAGTATCACTCACAGCAGTTTTTGAATTATCACCTGAGACTGTAATTAGAATTTTTGCGCTACGGTGAACAAACATTTGAACCACTCACTTGTTTTTCCATGACGGACGATTGAGGCTTTGTCCCGCTCCAGGCAGCCTTGTCTCTTCCGTCTTGGGATTTATTCGAGACCAATGATTGCGCTGAAAATCGCAACAGAAAATTCGATCAGGCGTTTGGGAGGGTAACAAACCCAGGCAATGTTGCACAGAGGTTCATTATTCCTTTGCTTTGAATATGATTTTAAGAAGACCATGCAATTGTGTTAGTACCTATCCCAAACACTAGTGAACTTTTCCTATTAACAAAAGATCAATAACTAAAATAGAAATCTCTATAGCAACGATCGTAATTTCAATTTTTCATTATTCTTAATTATCTAATTAAAAGTTAAATTATTCAACAAACGATACAGCTTAAGAGAGTGTTTGACGTGCATTCCTACCAGTATAGAACGATTTTTATAGCTTCTGAAACTCACAAGTTATACCATCCTGGCCAAATTCTCAAAATATGGAAAATCCACACAAAAGCTGCAGAAACTCGAGAACCACAGAAGCTATCGAGACAGTTATGGTCTCATTCGATTCAGCGTCAAAACGCCTATATGATTTATTCAATATTAAGCCAACAATTGAAAGAAATTTCTACTTTTCAGTTGTCCCATTATAGAAGTGAGCCTAAGGGCCTATGCCATCCTCTAGATGCCCTAATGAGCAAAATACCATAATCAAGTGAAAAAATGAAAATTTAGAATTAATAGAATTCTTAATGAAGAAATAATACAGTAATATAATATGAATAAAAATATTGTATTATATCTATAATTATATTCGTCAATGAAAATAATTTATACTGAAAAATAATAAATTAAATAAATAATAATTGTTAACAACTCACTTGAATGAGTACTGGCAGTTCTATCCCGTCCGGTTTCCCTCGGTGATCGCTTTGATGATGTTCCAACTGATGATGTGGACAGGTAATCAGGCTGATCTTTCTCCCTCAATTTGTTCAAAACAATTCTGAACATCTCCCAGTCGCCGAAGCTCATGTTGAGAACCTATAAATTCAAATCCAAAAATAATAATGTGTTCACTGGTTCAGCATATTTTCAAAATACTTATAAAAACCTCTTACGTTTTTAAGGTCTCCAAGATCACAATATGCCAACACTTTTCCGTTGATGTTGTTATTTTTAATAGTCGTCGTGTACGTTTGGATTTGATTCGGGGACAAATCAGGGATGTTCGAAATGAGGGAGCAAACACCGGAGACGTTTAAGCTGCTTAAGCGTACATCGGCTACTTCGTTCTGCAATAGAATTACAATTATAAATAATGGTATCAGGCGTTGGAAACATGGTGGTACGGTTATGCGTATCAATTTTTCACAGCATAATATTCGTATAATTTTTAGCATAATTTACCACTCACAGGTAATGGAATGTTTTGCTGCGGATTTTGCTGAGGGGCCTGAGGGGGAGCAACGTACATTGGCATCTGCCAAGGTCCAGTGGGTGCTCCCCATGGTTGGTTAGCTCCGGAAATAACTGCTGAAGGCATGGGCATTGCGAAGTTGGAGCTGCCTTGAGGAGTTGACGCGGTCAAACTTTCCTGGCGGCCCGTTTTCCTCAGAATCTGTTCAAATATTATCATTTTGTAAAATAGAAACGTTACCGAACAGACGGTTATTGAAGGGACGGGTAATATTGGGGATAATCGGAACTTACCTTTCTTTGGAATGATGTGTTAACCCATTGGTCCCAGGGTTGAATAACTGAAGGTTGCGGCTGAGCAATGAAATCTGTATTCTCTTCCATTTCTTGACGACTATCTGAAAACATGAGAATCAACAGAATAATCACCAGGTTTAGTGATCGATTAACAGTTATCCATTTCCTATCACCTTATCCTTTCCAAAGTTGTTCCAAACAATTGATGCTTAGTTTTCCCTCTCAACACGGCTCAAAAATAAAATATTCTCACCTTTGATTACTTTCCTGAGGTAGGGATCCAAGTTGATTGTGAACGGAAGGAAAATCCGCAAATCACTCACCAAAAGACTACTTCTGTGAAACGTTAGGAACACATCAAGCTTTTTTTCGTCCCGATCAAACTCGATCAGTGGGTCTAACTCTTTCGACGATGGAATCTGTTCTCTAACCCTGGAAAGATTATTTGAACGCATAATTTTCTACTTAAAAGGGGAATATCAAGAATTTCAACACAAGATACCTCAAAACGCAAAGAACGTACTTGTCGTACAAGGCTTTCAGAGACATATTGTCATCAAAAGAGTCTTCAGCTGTTTCATGATAGTAGATCATCCATGAGGTTCTGTAAGGCCATTGTTCAGTGATGTTAACCCAAGTGGCCAAGTGGTACCAGTTGAAATCGATTTGAAACGCTTTCAAAAGACGTCCTGTACACAAAACGGGGACATAAAATACTATAATTTTTTTTTTTGGAATATAACTCATGTTTAACACAAACTGCAACGACATTTCTATGAAACATAGATTAGATCAGTGCCAAGGATCAGCTTTAACAGTGTCAGCACCAAGAATGAAGATGGAAACACCGCTAAATTTCAATATTCGACATGGGCTAAGGGGGGCATCCCCTGGGCGACGTAAAGCAATAGGGTGGGAATGAGCCGCCTGGTTTTTATCCCCCTCACACCCCCCGGACATCAACGATTTTGTAGTTTAATGACAAACCAGTGATATACACGACGTTCATAAGGCGCTTCATCGTCCGCGGGTTGACATCACTGAAGTAATCATCGGTCAGTAGCATCTTTGTAAGCTCGTGCGGACCTCCAGCTCGATTAAGATTTGAACCGAGGCTTGAAGCAATGCTTTCACTCAATTTCAATTTTCGGGAGCCCCGTTTGCCGGGGATTTTCAATTTCTCATCGCGAGAGCTCCGGCGGCCTGATTCCTAAGAAATAAATGCCCTACAGTGAGTAATAAAAATTAACATCGTTCCAAGGTTGAACCTTTTCGAACAGAAGAAGCTTGATGCAAGAAAAATGAAAATTAAGGCGAAAAAAATTAATAGTACAAATAAGCAAACACCACACTGTAATTCCTATTTACAAACGACTTGGAGTCCTGAGCGCATCGCAAGCTCTCATCACGTAGCCAGGTTTGTGTTTTTCAACAGGAATTCTTTGTCATGCAGACAATTGAGGGGAATGGCGGTTCACAACGGAAAATAACCATCGATTTCTGCACATACCTTCCACTGATAATTTGCCCATATTCGGCAACCGCTGATAATTTAAAATTTGTACAAAAACAGTTTTTTATCACAAAACCAATTTTTTACCCACTTGCAGGAACAATTTTCCCCCGAGATATTCCGAAACAACGTTGTCATAATCAAGAAATTACACAAGCCATGTTGAGATAAAATATTTGCCAACATCATGCAGGATGTGCGTTAACAGAAGAGATACAGGGTTTGACACACTTACAGAAGGAAGCCCCAGGTCAGCGGAGGATCCTTCAAAACCGACAGTCGCGGAAGCTTTTTTGCTCACTGATGATTTTTGCGCGAGTTTCACCTTACGAAGGCCGGAGTTTTGCAAGTAGAAAGGAAGTTGGACCATATTGTGGAGATAATCGTGGCCCCCGATGTTCGTTTCGTTTATCAAACGCTTTCGCCCGTTGGCTTCAATGCACTGAAAAAGATCAGGGAATAAATACTTCGAAAGAAATAAGTTGATGATCAGAACAATAAACAATACAATTTTTTTCACATTGAAAAATTAGAAATAATCATTTTCTTTTAATTCTCATGTGACTCACAGTGTTAACAAAAGGCAATCATACATTGTTGAAAAAACGCAGTAACAGTGATTGTTACAGTGAAAATAGCTGCTGAAGCATTTTTTACATTGTCGCAGTGGCCAACATAGACATTATTCTTTGTAATATGAACTCGATAGCGATAGCTGGTTGAACAAATATCCAAAGACAATTGAACACCCAATCGTCACATTCGATAGCTCAAAAATATGAGCATTTACTGTTCCCAGTAGCTATCGCTGATGAGCTTATTATGATGCCAGAGATAAAAAATTGGTGTCAAGTTGAACATACTTATCATGACTCGCTTTTTGACTGACCTGCTGCCAAGCTATCTGATCGCACAATAAAATGGAAAATATGAACTCGAGAATACTGAAATAATTCTCTATAAAAAACAGACGGGAGGAAATGACTCGAATAGAATGAACTACCTTGGCAATAACGTGAGGATCGATTGCCAAAACTGTTATGAACGGCGTGTTCGCAGTAGAGAAGAGAGTATGGACAGCGTCCAAAATGAGGACGACTTTATCCTGCTCGCAACTGTCCAAACCGTCTACGATAATCACCAATCTCGTCTGTTGTTCTGTAAAGGCGTCCAAGCATTTGACCTGAAATCAAGGAAAATAATTAGTAGGGAAAAAAAATTGACGAAGCCCTTGCCGATTATCAGACGATTAGGTATCTAAACCAGAATAGTTGGACAATTACCATATCAGTCATTAGGACGACTTCCTTTCTCAAAGCTTGTAAGAAACCTTCGGATCGCACGGTTTCCAGATTCGAAATCGCAAACTGAAGCCGCCGTCGTTGCGAAAACAGGAGCGATTTGAACATTTTCGAAATCGTATACAAATTCGCAACGACAACTACGAGCACAAAGCCGCCACAAATCGCTAGCGTTATGTGGGCTGTGATTCTGTTCAAAGACGTATCATTTCTGGAAATTCAATAAAGCGGTCAATTTTGTATTCGTCGATTTTATTTGAGTATTTCTATAATTAAATTGTCTGTTTGGTTTTTCTCTAAGTTTATTGGCTTGCCGAGGGCTTTTGCACTTTGGAAATCTTTAGAGTGATCTAGATTACCTATCTCCTCCTTAACTCTTGATAAAAAAATAGTAGACTCACTCCGCATAATCAATCTCTGCAAGGTAAACGGATAAAACACCAATAATGATCATCGTGCAGACGATGCAGAGCTCAAAAACGATCAAATTCGGCACGCAACACAGCCGCCTCCATTTCCAAGTGGAGGCGTTCTTCACTGAAAATCAAAGACATTATATTCATTTTAGTAACACCACAATAAAAAATTTACTAAGATGAGTAAACAATTTTCATCAGCTCTTGAATTGATCAGCACATATTCAGGAAGAACAACATTGAGGCGATAGGTTGTCAACAATGGCAAATGTTTATGCTCTCTAATATTGAAATCATATTAATTTCTACTCGGAACCAGATTATTCTTGTACCTCAAAGAATTATCAAACCTATGTTTCTCAGCTAATGAGATTTGATACTATAAAAGAAATCAAGAAAAATCAAGGATTGGCAACATGCAGTCTCATGATACTTACGCGGTTTTGGCCTGAACGCTCGGTACATGCGAGTAGACAAAGTGCCATAATCAGATTCGATTGCATCATATAATGAACCGAGCATTTGGACGACTGAATTTTCGCCAGCAGTTGTAGTACCGATGCGGTTTGACTCACTGAAGTAAAACCTGAGGAAAAAATTAAAAATCAGCAAAGAGAAAAATTATTAACAATAGATCGCAGGCTAATGTTTCCCATAATTCTCAATCTAATAAATATTGACAAGGAGTACGTGACAAAATTTCAAAACGTCTTACCGAATCGGCTGAGCGGCCACTGAATCTGAGAACGTGTTGCCAGGCGGGTGGCAAAACATGACCTGAAATACCACTTTGACTGTGCTCATTTTTTTGCTCAGCGCGGAGCTGAACTTGTATGGAAACTCCCAGTTGTACCTTATCAACAGATATAATAGAGACATAAGTGAAACCGGAAGAAAATTTCCAAATATGAAGTCATCATGATCTAGAAAATAAATAAATTAGAAATTACTCGTATTTCAACAGATTTAACTGAAAATATAATACATCACATAGAAGATGAGAAGTTGTAGGAGTACCTTTGGCTTGAATACCACAAAAGTGAGTAAGATGTATAGCACGCTATTATCAGCAATACAGCCACGAGAAATCCGATGAACCAAACTGACAGGAGACCGACAACAAGTCCGATCATGACTGAAACGTGGTATAGAATTGCTTGAAGAACCCATGAAAACCGAATAATCGGGTCAGACCATTGGCGCGCAAAACTTTTCATCTCCTCTGAAACATCAGCAGAAGAGATAAATTTGAAATTAGATTGACAATAGCATAAAGTTCAACATGAGCAATTGTAAGAACAAATACCTTTTAGTTTGTTCAATAGGAAAGATTTTCCGCTTCCCCATTTGGCGAAAAGCCCGACAGTGATTGGCATTGATAGTGAAGGTTCGCTCAAAACATCAGCAAGCGCGCTGCTGTACAAATCGTAGCCGAGTAAATTTTCATTGTCTTCGTTGGTATTAAGTCGGCCTGCAATGAGAAGTCCAACATTGTTTGAAGAGACTGTAACTCACATTGATAAACGGGCCCTGATTTATACTCATCATAGGATAGCCCATGTTTAACAAACTTCTTGAAGAGTAAACTACACATTATACGAATAAATAATCCTGGTGTGACTAAGCACAGTCACAATTCTATAATGACATACTTACGAGCGCCGAATATTTGTCCCAGAATTGTTTTCGTATGGTTCATGTCGATATTGTAGGGGGTTTCGCCAGCTCTGTTTGGTCTGTAGAGCAATTGGCTGTTTTTTGGGTTTCTTAACAGAATTTCGACAATAGCTTTCGAACGGGCTCGCATGGCGATATGAAGAGCAGTGTCGCCCCATTTATCCGACGCTGAGACTTTAGCTTTACGGTCCATGAGTAATGAAACAGCTTCGGCGTTACGTGACCGAACAGCTTTTAGCAATGGAGTGTCACCATCCTAGTAAAATAAAGGCATTTTATCAATCCTAAAGGATTTTTCAAAATAGAAACCAACAATTTCTCAATTTATTTTCCTATTTCAACGTATAAGTGCAGGAATTACCTTGGTAGATATCTCTAAATCAGGATTGGCGGTTAACAACATTTTGAGTACTGGAATGTTTCCTTTTTCAACAGCAGTGTACGTGGCAGTCTTCCTTTCCTGCAATGGAGACATTAAATGAGCCCGAATGCAATAAATTGTTTCAGTAAAAATCACGGAAAGAAAGAGTACGCACCTTTCCTGGAATGTCAACATCAGCGTATTTTTTCAGCAAGAGATCTATTATATTTCTATGACCCCCTTTAACTGCGTGGATTAAATTCGTATCACCGCTTCTATCCTGTTGAAGGAACAAAGATCGAAAGTTAAAAAACAACAACTACAAGCAAGCGATCTTTATGAGAGATATCTGAATCCGCACAATCTAGGAAACGTACCTGAACATTAATGTATGCTCCGGCGGCAATAACAGCGGCGGCGATTTCTGTGTAGCCTTCCTTACAAGCAAGTATCAGAGCTGTGCAGCCATCTTTATCAACTGCATTTACGTTGGGCTTGTGTTCCAGAAGCATGTTGACAACATCAACGTGGTTACCCATTGTGGCCACCAGCAAAGGAGTCCAGGAGTGCTAAACATGGAAAAAATTGATTTAAATATGTAAATAAATCAGATGATATTTAAATCTTGTAAATAAACAGTAAATTAAATAAAAATTAGAAAAAATGTGTTCAAATAGAATACATTTTAATAAAAATTTATCAATATTTCAAACAATGCTCCTACGGGTGCTATTACATAATCATCAGAGCTTACCATTCCAGCAGTATCGACGTTTGCTCCGGCCTTGAGTAGTGCACTGACTATTTCAGCATTACCTTTCCTCGATGCCCAAACGAGCGCTGTTGTCCCGTACTTGAACCAAAAATGATACATTTATTTAGAAACTAATGACACCTTCAGAAGAATAAGAATGAACGTCACTAAAAATACATTTTCAATACCAACATAGGATAATAAAGCATCTTGCACGCATTTGAGCACATGAAACAAATCATGAAAGCTTGACTGAAACTCATTAATTTAAAAATGAAAACCAACTTTGTCTCCAACGTTGACTTTTGCACCATGAGCGATGAGAGCTAGCGCAATGACATCGTGGCCCCTTCCCGATGCCCATAGTAGAGAGGAAATGTGGTAGTTGCCATGGGCGTTGACGTCGGCTCCTTTTTCCAAAAGCAATAGTGCGATATTTGTGTGGCCTTTGTACGACGCCCACATGAGTGCAGTCCACCCCCCCTGGACAAGTTGCAACGATTGTAAAATAAAATGACAAAATTTTTAGCAGCTTTGATAAGGATATTAAAAGTACAAATATGGAAATCAATAAATACATTCAGAAATGGTTTCGAGAACAAATATTTGGCCCCTTGACTCTGAACTAATAAGTTCGTACAGAACAATATACTTACAACATCACGATGTTCTTTGTTGGCATCGCGATCCAACAGTTCTTGAACAACTTCGAAATGTCCTTCTTTGGATGCGCAAAGCAGAGGAGTCCAGTTATCCTATGAGAAAATTCAGTGGTGAAAAGAAGAAATTCTACGAGAACAACTCAAAATCCTCAGTTCTGTAAATTATTTCAGCATGATTTATCGGTACGATTTTACCTGGTCTTCAGCATTCACATCCGCATTGTGATTTATTAATATCCTCACGAAATTCACTTTGCCTTTCGTCGCAGCGAAATGCAGTGCCGTGGAGCCGTTCTGGAAAAAGAAGAGCATTGTCAATGATAACAGAGAAAATTATCTGGCAGTAACAAGAAATCAATAAGGCGACCTCTTCTCCATTTTCTATTATTCAGCCGAGTACTTTCGCCCGTTCGGGCTTCTTCAGCGCATAATGCCCTGAAGAAGCCCGAACGGGCGAAAGTACTCGGCTGAATAATAGAAAATGGAGAAGAGGTTAATATGAATACCAATGCCAGTTGATGTATTATAAATTAATTACTCATTGATTGTTTTTTAAGGAAATAAATTAATTTTCATTGGTTTTTGTTCATTCATAACCTAAGTGGAAAACCTACAAATGTTCTCCAAATCATTCAGAAAACTTAACAGAAAAATATCTCAACATGGCTTACCTCGTCTTTGTCGTCGACTGAGACTTTCTTATTTTCAAGGTACGCTTGCAATCCTTGAACGTCATCTTCGGCAATGAAAGTCGTCAACGTTTTATTACTGAGGGACACCATCGATTCCGAGCGATTGAGGGTCTGAAAAAATCGAAGTTATAGCTGAAATAATACTAAATAGACACTTTTTAATCTGATGACGCACGTATGGATGAAGTCGGCGTCCGAAAAATACGGCCCACAGAGGAGGGGGGACCATTTTTGGCCCACAATAGATTATAAAAGCCTAAAAGGCAAAGCTTGCCACAGCCAGCTGCTTCCCATGTGAGCAAGAGGAGAGAATAACATTGGTCCTTTAGATTGAGATTGATGATAATTCTGTGAGCTAAATCAATACGAAAGAGAACAGATAGGATCTGGCGAGTCGCACTATCATAGGCTAACTGTCTCTCTAAATAACTATTATTGCCCACGAAGAAGCAGTGAAGTGAGAGGCTCATTTCAATTCGAAGATAGACAACTCAAATTAATACAAATACATTAATCGAATGGAAAAAAAATAATAAACACAGTTACAGGACAATTTTTGTTCATTTTTAGAAGACCTATTTCAGAGGATTCATTTCATTTACTCCAAGCAAGTGTACATTGCCATTTTGTTCAGTTTTCTCCAAGTGAAAACAATGGAAAAACAGGAGATCGAGTGAAAAAATTCAACCGTCGATATTAGCGTGACTAGCCCACAGTAATAATCGGGGAGAAGAAATAGAATTCTTCTTTTTCATGCCTTTTATTGAACTCAGCTGAACACACAATCGCGTTCATGTTGAACGTTTGCAAAATCAGCAGACCAATTCGTTGCCGCACATTAGACAAAACAGGGAAGCACACAAAAAATGGCAAGGGCGGAATTTCGGTTGCGGGAAAACCAAAACCACTCTTCGATCGGTTTATGATCAGCAGTCGACAAACGAAAACAAAAAAATATTCGATTGGAGTCCGTTCCTCAGCAAACGCGTCCCTGTCAGCCTTTCGGACCTAGTGAAAATCGAGCAAAAAAGAGCTTTCCAAATTTCAAAAATATTAATTTTTTTAACAGAAAAGGAAATTTAAATCTGAATTAAGAAGTGAACTTTCCTTGACTCAATTCTGTTTTTTTTTTTGGCTTAAATCATGAGTCACAAATCTAATAGAACAGGTGACGTATCGATCGGCTGACAGCGGCAAATCAAAGGCAGCAACCACAGACGCGAACGAAGCTGTTAGGTAGCGAGCAAAGGTGATAACATTATTACCGTTACTGAGCTCCGTCTCAAACTGATACTAGAGAAACTGAATTTTCGAGTTCCGTCATTCGAGAGAGAGATGGACGGGAATTCCCATGTACCGACGTCCAGATGGAAAACAGAATGTTTCGGCTTCTCGTGGGACTCCATCGTCGCTTTAGTCGGGGACCACAGAGTACTTCCGAGTTAGCCTATAACTGGGAGCCAGATTCAGTCGGCTTTGCTGATGGAATCGGTTGAAGAAAATTTTTTTCGAAAACGATCAAACCACAGAAACGATCGAGGCACGCGAAACAACATGCGGGGGAACAATATCGGTTGTTACAGGTACATGCGGGTGTCAACGAGCGAGCGAATATGGTGTCGCTAATTAAAATAAATTTGAATGGGCGGTCAAACGTTTGAGTTCCAACTCTAACAAGCGCCAAGCGAGGAACAAAAGCGATGCAGGAAACGCACATAAATAATATTGTATTCCGGTAGGAAACTAGTCACAATAACAGGTGTGTATTTGTTTGTGTGTCAAAATATAGTGAACTATCATTTTTTCAAGAGCTCTATTCCGTAGACAGCACCTTTGAACTCGAAAATCAAATAATGTCTCATTAAATAGATCTAGAGGTTACAGATTTTATATAAATAATTTGCACAGATGTACACACAGCGTTTCATAAGTTAAGGATAAAAATAGCGCTCTACTATATTTATACATATAAAAAATACGAATAAAAAATAATTAAGTAAAAATTATATTTTTGCGAGTAATTTTGCCCATAGAACCAAATCAATTTTTTTTCGCAAAAACGATCTATTTTTTTCTCATTCGGAGATTGAGTACCATTATTTGAATACGATATAGGTAATTCTTTTCAAACGAAAAAATAAAGGTTGATCAATTTTCAATGTTTTTGATTTTTTTGTTGGATAGTTGCAAAACATCTTCAATTAAAATAGTATGAAAACCTGTTGAAGTAAAGGATTGCACTAAATCGAAACTAGCATAATCAAAGAATGCGAAGGAGCAATATAAATAGAGGGGAAAATAAATTAAAATAAAATTAAGATATAAACTATCACGCAGATAGTATTGAATGCGTTTTTCGGGTATACTCGGCTTTCCGCTATATTGAACTGTCGAAAGGTTTCGAAAAACTGGAGGATCTTGAAAATTTCGTACTGGACATTCCATCGATTTCAAACACGAAGTTGGGCCTACCTTGTAAAACGATCTGAGCGATTCGTTCATCATTGCACGACCGAACAGCTGAAAGTTTGAGATGGAACAGTGAAAAATGCAAACTCGAAAGATACAAGTGCCTAATCAGCAACAGGAGAGATACCGGCGGTAATTCAATAACACACAAGGCTCTTCTGATAAGGTCTCATGGGATAGATCAAAACGGTCGAGCCTTATAGGAGAACGAGCTCTGCGATCAGCGAGAAAAATTACTATGCTTGCAATAGGAGGAATTTTCAAGTTGAGATAATAAAAATAAGTTGAAACAATTCGGACGGTGGTACCTATTGAGCTGATACAAATTATTGAAACAAAGTTAGAATTAACTAGACTGTTCGAGAGTTTGGATTAACATAGTACATGAAATAAGACCAACGAATGGGTAAAAAATTTTTATACAAAGTCTTAAAATGTGCCTTCGAATAATCGGAACGAAATATTTGCCAAGAATGCCACTAAATTCACATCATAGCAGCGCGTATTTATTACAAGTAGTTTTAAAAATGCATTAGCCGAAGAGCGATAAAAACCTCCCACAGTTCAAATGCAATTAAACATTTAATGCGAAGAAAGGCAGTAAATTATAGAATGATGAGTCTGCTTGAAGTGATAAACTTTTTATTTCCCTCTGAACGAGGATTAACTCTCTCGAATACACACGTAAAAAGAGACGAAGAAATACACACGCGAGCGCATACAGACGCCAAATAATGGAAAAATAATAACCGAACCCTTTCAAAATCGAATGTTTCGAAGAGTATAAAAACAGCGGCGTCATTTGAACTGAGCGAGGAATAGGGGTTTGATTGAAGAGCATGGGAGGTTGAGGTAAGTAGAAGTCCTAGGAAAAATCGAACAATCGTCAATCAATGAGATCCCAGGATTTCAGAGCCAATTGCCCGGCAAATGGCATCGTGAGATTTTTCAAGAAAGTATAACTCATTAAATAGCGGTGTTGCGGGATTTTTTGTTGTTCTTACTTTGAGGGTTTAATAGAGAATAAGAAAATATTTACCACGTGCCCTACTCTTGGCTAGAGATTAGTGCCAACAGATTCACATTCACGTATTAATTTGAAACTGTAGCAGTCTCTTGCCATTAAGGACGCCTGGCTATCTAGCTCAAGAGAAAAGTGAAGCCTAGCATTTTTATCTATCGAAACGTGATGGCGAATTCATTATGCAAGGAGAGGATTTCCATTAGATGAGGATGTGTCGAATGTAAAGAACAATCAATCGAAACATCCCGTCCGTTGTTTCTCCACTAAGTGCTCTGAGTAAAACTTCCGTCCTAAACTCTCGTTGAAAAGGGCAGTCCGTTTGCAAATTGTAAGCTAGAGGACTGAACTCGAATTGTTTGAACAGTGAAACTTGGAATCGTTTGAAACTCGATATCGATTGAATACTTCCAAGGCCTCTTTTTAGCCACAGTGAAGGGAAGGAATGCAAAACTCACATGAAAATAAATAGAAACATAAATATCGAGCTGCTAATATTTGCGATAACTTGCAATTATGTGATATGGCAAAAAAATGCAATCGCAGTAATTGGTTTATTCGACAAAATCCAAATAGAGAATGGTCCTATTCCACGAAGAATCTTGCAGGAGCCCTCTAAAGTGCCATCTATTGAATTCTACCTCAAACTATGCCAAAAATGGGAGTTAAAACGTGGGGACTACACATGGAAATCATCTCTGGTAACAAATTTTTCTTTGAAAATCATAGCGAATTGTAGAAAATGAAGAGAAAAAACATCAAGAACTGGTCCACTAACTTGAAGATCACAAATCAATAAAATTACACACCTCTAATCCAAAACAAAAACTTTAAACCATCAACTAACGCCAGAAGTAATAAACAAATGGAAATAAAAATAATCAAATATTCATCCAACACATAAATCTGAAAGCGACGGAGTAATTGATTTACAACAAACAATCGTTGTTTTATTTAGGTTTTTTAACAATCAAATTTTAACCCTTTTCCGTACGTCCATAAAATATTTCTCACAAGTATTCTTCGTACAATAGAATTTCCCCCACCAGTCTGCTTTGCTCTGGCCAATCAGAGGTAGAATGACAGCAAAGATTGTATGGGCCCCGCATAACGTTGGCTTTCAGGGTAACTACGCAATCTATAATCTCTGACTAGATAAAGATATAAATTTATAATTTTTCAAGAAAAAAATTTCTACTGATTCTGCAGCGATACCCGGTATTTGTGACAAGATAACAAGTGATAAGATAATGCCGCCAAATAACTTGATACTGGAGGAGTTCGCCAGAGAGCAGCATAAATTTGCCTTTACGATTTAAAACAAAACAATATCACATACCTCAGACTCTGCTATAATACAAGGACTATACGTTAGTGTAGAATCAACCTTTAGCACAGATTTTCTGACCGATAGGACACATACGACCGATAACACCCAAACCACATTGTAAATTTACGGACCATAAATATTGAAAACACAGCGTCAAGATTCTTCGCACAAAACTTCGCTCAACAACTAAAAGGATCTATTTAAACACGAAAAAATTATTTATTAATCTCTCGAAATAATTTAAAAATTCGAAATAATTTAATTAATTTATTATGACCTAAAGAAACGATTTGAAAATGAGAACCGGTTATTTTCAATTCGCCAATTCAACTTTCGATAGATACCCGATTGCTTTGGATGGATCCGCGCCTGAGGAAATTGTAGTAGCTGAAAACACTTCCATAACTAGCGATAGGACGAAAACTGCCACTCAACGGGAGAGATTCGAGGCTGAGATTGGATGCGCCGGCAGCCATACCACTGTCGACCTGTTTCCAACCGGTTAACGTAGACTTATCGATACGATACGGCAATCATAAGCAAACATTGAAATCGGGCAGTATCTAGAAGAAATCCAGCCGAGAATTAATGCCATCAATTGCAACACTTCGATAAGCGAAACGATTTAATTACAATGGAAGCACTCGCGTTTGAACAAAATCAATTCACAAGCGGACGGATGTTTAAACTATTTCAAACTGGAACTAATCGCATTTCTGCGTCGACATCGAGTGAAAATATTCGGAAAAAAACGAACCGAATTAATATTGAAAACAATTGATAAGAAGCGTGCGCGTCGGAATGATCTAAGAGACTCGGAGATAGCATCAGTTTTGGATGAATCAATATGGAAGAGCAGAGATAAAACGGGCGGCGCAAATGAACACAAATCAGATCTGGCCTCAGTAATAGCTCTAATCAAGCTAGAGGCATCAATCAAGGGCGTACAGGATACGACAATCTCATGGTTGACCCGCGGTCGATAATCCGAAGTGCACGACTCTCTGTGATTAGGTTGACTAATTATATCATTGGAGGGAATCATTCTGCACCTCCTCTACACGGTAATTTGCCGAAATTGAGCTTTTAGAAGTTCAAACCTCATAAAAGCAGAATAACAAGCGCAAATTCGCGGTAAACCGTCAGAATGAAATTAGAATGACCGAACGAGAACAATTTTTACTCATCCACAGAGGGCGATACTTTTCAAATAGCGTTTTTTACAAACTACAAAAAATATGGAATTTATTTTTCAAAATTACACGTTACATATTAAATTATATAAATTAAAATGATAAGTATATATAATGAAATAATATTTAATTTTATTCACATTCCAATAATGATAATTTTTTCGTTTTTTTTTTATTCATAATAATTTTTTATACATAATATTAATTTCTACTTACTAATTCTACTCATTTATTTATTCTTGTAAGTTTCTAATTTTATTTATTTGATGTTTCATACATACTGGGATTATTTGAATTCCATTATTTAATACCTACTTACTCAATCGACTTAAATGAAGTTTAAGATCTTTTATCATCGAAAATCGGCTAAATTGCAGGAAGTCAATTTTTTTTAGCTAGTTATCAACAGCTGGGTCAAGTTACTACAGATTAGGCTGAGCACACGCGGAAACCGCTACTCTACTTGAGAAACCAAAAACAGTAACTCAAAGCATGGCAAAAAAGCGCTAGTAATGCATGGACGGTATTGCAGCCATTTAGCGTTTAACCTGGCATTAATACAGTAAACAAGGATACAAATAAACTAGATGACTGCGACTCCGCGAGTGAGCGGTTTTCAAACGTGTGAAAACATCAGATACACGTGCCATTAACCGGACGATTTAAGAAGAATATTCACGTTCGATTCGCACTAACAGTAAACACTAACTGAAGATCCCATTGAAACGATTTCTGAATAGAAATAGCGGTTTTGGCGAGGGGCCAAACCACAAAAAGATATTAGGTTGAAATAAACATTTGTGCTTCCCGAGGTCCGCGGGAAATTGGGGGGACATCTCGTCCAACGTCTCGAAAATAAGAATGAAGAAAAAAAACGCTGCAAATGATTGTACAGCGGTTTATTTATTATATTACATTTGGCTTCGCGGAATTCGCTCCACCTGAGTCTTTAACTGTTGAAATATTAAGCATCGCATATCCTAAATGAATTGGGATGTTGCTCACGGATAAATTTTTGAACATTTTTGTCCTTAGGATTCATCGGAATACTCCCATCTTAGCGCCCTGTAGCCCTCTCAAGTCAGAAGTTGAAAATTTCGTTATAAAACTCTCACGGCTAGAGCGAAATTGTGGAAAGATAAAAATTATATTACGACTTTTCGCCAATTAAATCGAAGTTACTAACGCCCATAAATACTACTTATTTTCATTTACAACTGCGATTTTATTGGGAGAGGGTTTTGTAAATGTTAGCCCTTTCCAAAACCGCGTTGACACCCAGTTTTCGCTGTTATTATTTTTTTACTAAAATATTCACATTGGGCATGGAAATTCTACTGCAGCATTTTGTTGATTATTGAATTATTTTAAAGAAAAAGTACAGAAATTTGACATTTGGACGTTTTTAACGGATCTAGAGCGACTCGAAAAGGAAATCTGATATTTATTGGTATGAGTTGATTGAGAAACTGGATGGTATGAACAAAAAGTAGAACTATATTCGCCAAATAACGGCTGAAAAAAAACTCAAAACATTTAAATAAGCACGATGGCATCAAAATCATCCAATAGCAAAGCTTCTGCTTTGTTCGCAGAGGGTCGGCCCAACTAGGCGGAGAATTTCATATCAGTTGCATATTGCACGGTTTTCGATGCGTAGTCGATCGACCTTGAGCTTCCAAAACATTCTGCGCTCGAGTATTCTTATTGCGAGGATATTAATTCAATGTACATTAAATTAATTAACATTATGTTACCTTTGGATTGCAACAGAATCAGTTCGTAGCTGCAAGGGTTCGGTTTCTAATCACAAAGCGAACTCCATGGCTGATTTCTGTCTTGAAAATCTCCACGGAAGACGAATAGTTACAACGTGAATGAACAATAAAAATGCAGACGAAATGCACAATCCGACAAAAAAAAAACCAATAAACAATCAAGAAAAGAGAGTCTAATGTGTCTAATCACAGGAGATATCGCAGTTGCGTTATCGCTTATCAGTTTATCAGTCATAGAGATTGGAAAGAAATTTACACGCATGAAACGGATGCTAGATCTTGAGTGGGGATAATTTTTTTACGGTATTGTGAGTGTGCTTATTTTACTGCTACTATTCTTAAATATCTGACAAATAAAATCGAAAATTGATGGCGGCGTTGAAAAACGAGAGGGTTCAGAAATCTACCGCCCGTAGCGCTCGCTATGGAGATCAAAGTGGCAGTAAAAAAATCGGTCCGTCCTCTGCTAAACATTTTTTGAGGAAGCAATAATAGCTACTAGCTTGCAGTTTCATAAGCAGTTTTATTCTTAGCCTGAAAATGGCTCAATTCTCTAGACAAATTGTTACCTGAATTTTATGGGGATTTTGGGGGTTTTCATTGGGGAGAAAATTTGTATTTGCCAACGTTTTTCAGACATTGGTGTGTTTGGTATCTAACTCTATAGATTTATTGACGCTGGTTCGTTTGAGACCATAATGGAGTCGATAGTTCTCACGTTATAAGCCTTCGGTTGGAAAACGGTTAATTCAAAATCCTGAAGGGACCATTACCTAAATAGTGGCAACACTGTATCGTCTTTGCCTAGAGGGACTCTGCCCGAGAAGGACTTTAGAGAAGGACTTCATTCTCATTCTCTACCTTTGTAGGACTTGTACGTGCAAAGTGATTAGAAAATTTTTATATTATACTTTAGGTATACACCTTGGTGTACTTGTACCTCCAACTAGAAAGGACTATTAAACAGCTCTTGTGTTTGATCAAGTTTATTGTAGCGGTGTTTAAATTCCTTTTTCTTCGAGAGTCAAAGCGGTGTCTTCTGAAGAACTTGGTGAGTAAAACGTTTGAATGGCAATATTGATTTATTCCAATATTCCAACACTTTTGGTTTATTATTCAATAATGAACCATTGTAATCGCCCAAGAAAAAAAGTTCTAACCCCCCACAAAATTTGATGTTTTACGTTTCAAGGCACGTACCTAGAATCCGAATATCCAATAAAAAGAATTCTATCTGTCCGCCGTACGCCGTTAGCAGTTTTCCGGCCAAACTATAATAGCTAAATTCTTGAAATGTTCACCAAAAATCAATCTCGGTCCAACGACGGCCCAATTCTCGAACCACATTGCTAGCTCAATTTTGAGGGTATTTTTTGGGGTTTTGAGGGAGAGAAAATTCATATCTTCCAGGGTTTTTCTGAAAAATGTGTATTTAGAATCAATTTCTATAGATTTTTGGACGCTGAATCGAATGAGACCATCTCGGGGTCGATAGCTTCATTGCTTTTCGAACTATTGCAGGTTTTGTGTCGAATTTGGGAGATTTTCAGAAAATTGTCATGAGGGTATAACTCGAGAGTTCTTGGAGCTATAAAAATCGTTCTACACTCATTGGAATGGTTGTCAAACACTCTCCAGCTGCACAGTTAGGCAAACAATTTAGCTTTTAATTAGGAAATCAAGAAAAATAAAAATGATTAAAATTACAATAGCTGTTACGGAGTTTTCCCGATCGTTACCAATCCGTTTTTCGGTTGTAACGTTCACAAATGTTCGGAATAATTAAAATCACAAATGGATAGTCTTCTTAAATCATTTTTAAATCGAAGGAATAATAAACCACTGTAAGTATAATCATTTGCAGCGTTTTTGTGAAATTGTCGAGATTTCGTAAAATTTGCCATGATTGTTTAGCTTGAGAATTTATGGAGCATTCGAAAACGTTCTTTATTTGATAGAATGCTCATAGAACACTCTTAAGGTGTATCGCTAGGTAAATAATTTTACTTTTAACTAAATAATTTTGGAAAACAATTAAAATTTTGATAGTTTGTTGCTAACTAGTTTTCTTTTACAGTTACCAATTCTGTTTTTAGGTGGAAATGTTCGAGATAGTTACTATCACAGGTGGGCGATCTTTCAAAGAAGTAAACGAATTATAAACCTCTCTACTATTGTTTGCAGCCTTTTTTTCTCCAAAATTTTCATAAATGGTTTTTTTCAGTCAAATTATAATCGACGATTTTCTATGCCAGCTCTAATTTTTTCATTATCTTTATAATGTCCACCTTAGTATGGAGTGTCTTCCTTTCTCTCCGACATTTTCGAGCATAAAGTCTTCTTCGATGACATTCTGTTTCCTTCGAATCTATTTGCTCGTTCATTTCTCTCCTTTCCATCTCCTCCAAATCTCCCTCACTCCGCCCGTGCATCTAATTCCGCCTCGAATCCGGCTCAACACTCAATTGGCATTCTCCTCGACGTGGAATATCTTAATCCCGGCCGAGTTCCAGTCGGCATTAGTTGCCAATCACGGCTTTCTCATCTGTAGACGAAATTCGGTAATCGGGTTAGGAAGGAGTCGCGCTCGAGTTACGCTCGAAAGGAGTTATGCACACACTAGTGAATCCAGGTCCATCCGGTTCCGTTGGGTAAAATCTGTCCGAGGAGGAGGATTCAAGGATGAGAGAAGGACGGGGGCGGTTTTCCCGGGAATACGTTCCGACGCCGGGGGCAGGAGGCGAGTTCAGCTGTGGCCGCCCGGGTCCTCCTCACTCCACACGGGTAGGGAAGCCACGGGGGCGACCGAGCGGGTCCCGGTGTTGCTCAGTTCATCGCTGTAGAGCAGCTTGAGACCAGCTGAGAAACGAGTCGCTCGCCGTTCGCGTATCGTGTACGGACGCGCGTATTTTCCCTCTCTCGCGCACCCACGCACGGCCGCCGTCTCTCTCGCTTCAGTTCGTACTATTAGCTTAGTACTCCGCCCCCTCCCCTTTCCCGTTGCACCGTCCATCAACAGGTCAATCCTTTTGAGATCCAGCCGCCCGTGAGTCCGCCACAGCCGGTTAGTGCAACCCGTTGAGTGCAGTTTCTGCTGCACCGAACGCTTACTCAGATTAATATTAAAATATTATCGCTGTATTATTGCTGTAGAAATATTGTAATCGTCCGATTACGTGGGCGAATCGTATTGAGAAATTTGATTTAAATTCTATTTCAGAAGGTATATATTTGTACTTCCACTTTCACGTAGTTAATGGGAGTATTGCGATCGTACAAAAAGTTGAATTCGGAACGGTGGTGAATTTGGAAGAAATGTTTACACTAATATACTCAAGAACACTTTCTGACGAACTAGTGGCATTGTGTCTTTTTGTCTTTGGTCACAAAATGACATAAATCTTCATATCTCCGTGAAAAAATGAATTTAACTCAGTGCAATTTTCACAGAATAATCTCCCAATAATAGTGCAGAAATTAGCCGTTTCCGGATTTTGGATAACACATAGTACTTCCGAGATTCAAACGTTCAAAGTTTTTTCTATTTCGATTTTTACAGGCTATAAGAGTCAATATTTTTAAACGTTTATGGTCTTAAAGCGTTCATTATGGCGGTAGATGATGGTCGATTTTTAGTAAGTTGGGTCACACTCCGCGTACCTTCACGTTATGCGTTTTTTCACGATTTCGCTTGTGCGTATTTTGTAATTTGATTTTTACTGGCTGCAAAAATCAATATATTTGAACACTCAAGGTCTTGAAATGTTTGGGACGGCGATTGAATGAAGTCTGATTCTTATCCCGAGGGTCACGTACAGTACTTCCTTGTTATACGCATATTGACTAATTGATTTTCTACTCAGACTGCAAAAATGATTATATTTAAACGCTGGCGGACTGGAAATGTTTCTTTATGTCAGCTGAATGTCGTTTGGTTATTAATTATTTGTGTCACACACCGTACTTCCTCACAATTCGCATTTTCAGTTATTTTATTAGTGCACTTTAGTATATTTGGGCCTACTTGCTTTAAAAATGACTCCAAAACTTGTTATGTATCGATTGGATCCCACACCGTACTTCAAAAGCGATTCGAAGTTAGTTCTTTCCTACTGAGGATAAATATCTTGAATTCGACTGTATTAAATATTCTTAATTTTGACGCAGTGCTTTTTTCTCAAGATGTTGGAATTTTGAAATGTGGAAAATCTAATTTAGAGAAAAAAAAGTTTCTTTAAAAAAAATGAGTTGGAATTGGTCTTAGAGTTAGCTGGACAGTCAACGCCAGCAAGCAATGTAACTAGCAATAACAACCTTTGTTTTCGCAGAGTCTAACTCCAACTCATTTTTTTAATAAATTTATTTATTTTTTGTGAAATCCACCATAAGTCACTTGAATGAAAAAAAATTTGATATTTGTGAAAGTTGAACACTTAAAATAATTTTTTCTCTACAAGCTCGACCCTTTCGATCAGCTTTACTTCCTGTAAAATAAGCAGCGGAGCACTGATACGAGGTTACCTCCGACTGACACGTTCGCAGATTAGTTCGCACCTGAGATGGATTAGACGAGCTCTGAGGCTTCGCAGATCCTCAGTACTTACACACAGTCCTTGTAATCCTTCAGCTCAACCCTGAATACCTGGGACGTGAATGTCATCTAATATCCGCACCGGATGACCTCTTCTCGCGGTTCTAGTCGACGTGACTCTTAAGGTTTCCAAGGATTATCTCGGCCAGGGAGGAAATTAAATAAATGGAACGAGCACTTTGTATTATTCTCCCTCTCGAAGGAGATTCACTTATCAAAATGAATTCAATTCGCGTTTACGCTTAACTTGCAATTCGCGCAGGAGAGATTGTTTAATGAAATTGAAAATTTCTCGAATATTTGATCGATTCACGAGGAATCCATTCCAAACTGAACATTTTTTCTAGCCACGTAGACACGAAAATAGAAAAACACAAAATATTCTGGTAGCGCGGAAGTACTGTGTGTGACTCAAATATGGAAATCAACCGCCATTCACACGCTTCAATAAACGTTTCGAGACCTCAATCGTCCAATTATATCGATTATTGCGCACTGTATAAGTCGAAATAGAAGAAATGCACTCTATAAATGCTCACAACACGGATGCACAGTATGTGATCCAAACAACAAAAATAACTCTGCATCGACCGTTCACAAATATTATTTCTTAGGCAGTGTAAAAATCAAAATAAAGAAAATTTAGGGGACTCCATGTCCAAACTGTTTTCACAGTCTTTACGTTCCCTTTCAAGCTCTGAAAAAATCAGCCCAACGGGATACATCCCCTTCCGTGTTATTCCGCTACAATTTTTTTTTCCAAATTGAATGAAAGAAAATATCGAAGCCCTTTTCGTATTTATATTGTTATAAAATTTCCCCCTTATCTCAACTACGGTTCACGATTTCGTTCAATAGGTCGCTCATAGGGTTGAAAAGCTGCGAGCATTCGCATTTCAAAGCCATCGCGCTTTGTGGAGCGGTCAACGTGTCTGAATCTAACAAAGGATTTTGTTTGCACAGGTGAGAAATGCCTCGAGGGAAGGGATTGCTCGCACCTCAAAACACCTTCCTCGACACGATCGCCACTCGATTCGACGGCACTCGTGAGTCAAATCATTTTTCTTCTTTTTTTCGCTCTCGAAACGTTTATTATCAATTTCCTCGTCAGAGCTCCTTCGGACAGGCAATAATATGACGGCATTTTTCAATACCTAGGCCGTTGATGGAAATTAATACTTGGACTTTAAACGAGAGGAGATTTTGGGAATATTCATCTCGCGCGAGGACGTATTTGTTCGCTTATTATCAGGGGACTAACCTCATTATAATTCTCAACTGGCTATGAAAAATGCGTCTTTTTTTCCCGTGGAATTTGCTTGAGTCGCATTATAATTTAAAATATTTAATTTATTTATTTTAAGTGTAGATTGAAACTCAAATGCAAAAATTCACTCAAAAAATTCACTCAATCGATCCTTTTTGATACATTCATTTTATTCGGTTATCAGTGAAACGAGGTGTTCTGATCGTCAATACGTTTATTAATGTAAATGTGTTTTTAAATAATTAAAACACAATATTTATTGTTTGGGAAAGACGTCTTTAATCAGCATAAGATCATTGTGATTGCAAAAGATAATTACTTTCGTTTTCCTCCTACTTCCATTTTTTCAGTCTTCCCCTTTAAAGACTTCATTATCAGCATTGAATAATTTGACCAATCTATGCCATTCATAAAACTGTGTTGAAATCTCTAGTGCACTCGTATTCACCGAGTGAATCAAGATTTTCTCTCTATTCATCGCATTCTATTGTATTATCCGATCTAACGATAGAATTCTTCTTCAAGCTTGACTCGCTTTTACTTATCACCTCTATGAGAACAGCGAAAAAATAGCCTGTATCGTTTGTATTAGCTAAATGTTGTTGTTTTTCGAGTTTCCAAACAAGAAAAGTAAAGTTTCAATTTTCTTCGCACAAAAATATCTCTTTTGATAGACGGATATGGTTCGAAAACCAACTATAACTAATTAGGTTGAAGAAGAAGAAAAAGGAAAAAACCGCAAGTGCAGTGGTTTCATATCTTGAATTTGCCTTACAAAAGCTCCGTTAACTCGAAAACCGTTAAAGCTATTGACTGTTATGGTCTCATTCGAATTAGCGTCCAAAAACCTATATAAGTTAATATCAAACACACCTAAAAATTGAAAAGGTTCCAAAAACCTTCGAAAATTCGGATAACTCTTCAAAACACCAAATATACCCTTAAAATTTCTCTGCAGGGGTTGTGAGGGGAAGAAAAGCCAGCCAACTCATTCTCCAGCTCTTTATTGGCTGGCTGAGCACTGTCGCCCATTTAGGCATCCTCAGGGCGACGTGGCGCCCATCCACAACGTGAATTGGTAAAAGTACTCGGCCAGAAAATAAAGACTCGGAGAATGAGTTGCGTGGATTTTCTACCCCTCACTGGACATCAAAAAATGCGACGACAAAGAAAAGAAAAAAGCTTAAAATTGAATTAGTAGGGTGGCTAAAGAATTGAGCATTGTCAATCCACGATTGGTGTTTTGTGAAAATTTTAACCACTTAGATTTTATAGTTTCATCTCAAAAGTGTCGACGGCAGACGGACAGAATTTTTTAAATTCAATATTCGGGTTCTGCGTAACGTAAAACATCAACTTTTGAGGGAATTTCCGAATTTTAGGGGGTTAGAATTTTTTTCGTGAACGATTACAATGGTTCTTCATTGAATAATAAAACAACAAGTAGATAGTATTTTTGACGCAGTATTTACGCTTTATGGCGTCGAAATTTTACCCTTGGATTCGTTCGAAATGTTACCCGTACTCTGCATAATATTTTTCTTTATCAAAATAATATTTCCTTCCAAATATATTTTCAACCAGCAACATAAATGAGTATTCACGTTGAGGTAGGACAATATCAACAGGTGGGTTGGGTTGTTCGTGAGATTCCGATACAGGGATTGCAAATCGGCCTGAATAGGTTTAAATCGTCTTTAACTTCCCTCTTCAGTCGGGGCAACTATCGCAAAAACACAACAACTATCAACCAATTCACTACCACTAAACAACAAACAACTATAAACTTTTACACTTATATGTACTTATAAACATCAACAAAGAAATTAACAACTATTACTATAGAAAACGATGCAAATGATTGTATAGTGGTTTATTATTCCTTCGCTTCAATAATTATTTAAGAAGACTATTCATTTGTGATAGTAATTATTCCGAACATTAATTTGTGAACGTTCCCATCGAAAAAAGATGGTAACTATAGAGGAAAACTCCGAAGCAACTATTGTAATTTTAATATATTTTATTTTTCTAAATTTCCTCATCACAACCTGAATCATTCGCCTTTCGGTATAGTTGAAGAGAGTGTTTTAAGGGTATTTGGTCGTCAATCACTCTCTCCAGCTGTACCGTTCGAAAAAAAAAAAAAATTCTTTTAATTTGGAAATTAAGAAAAATAAAAATGATTAAAATTACAATAGTTGCTTCGGAGTATCCCCTTATAGTTACCAAGCTGTTTTTCGGTTGGAACGTTCACAAATGTTCGGAATAATTAAAATCACAAATGGGTAATCTTCTTTAATCATTATTGAAGCGAAGGAATGACCACTGTACAATCATTTGCAGCGTTTTTATTAGATATTCGGATTCTACATGCCTTGAAACGTAAAACATCAAATTTTGAGGGGGTTAGATAATTTTTTTCTTGGGCGATTACAATGGCTTGTTATTGAATAATAAACCAAAACAAGTTCTGGGCCCTTTAAGTCCATTTAAAAATAAACTACGCTAAGTTCGCAGTGTTCATGAAAAGCCATCGGAATCAGCGATACTGATTAGTAATAGAAGATTTTGAAACCTCCTCCAATTAGAACTTGGAATTCTTGTGATCATAGGAATCTCAACCGTCTTAGGTTAACCCTATCTTTACAATGGGACGGAAATAATAATCGGCAAAGTTATTTGTGCTCGAGGGCTCTGAGCATTTCTACGAACGCCGCTTTCTCCTCTGAAACTCCTCCGAGATAAATCTCTAAGCCACCGTTGCCATCACGACCGGTGAAACTTTTCTCTCAATTGATTGGTGAACTTCTCGGGTTGAATATTATAAAGCGATTGGGCTCTGGAAACAGAAGGTTCGGCCGAATCAATGAGTGCGGAAGAAGGCGACAACGGGCTGAGGAAGAGGTGTCAACCGGCGAGGACTGCCGCGAAAAGCAATTTCCTTTGTTGGCACCGATCCATTTGGTCCTTTCATAATTAAGTCCCAGACTCGGAATAATGTCCCGTCCTCATTCTCCTCCAATCTTGAAGACTCGTCGACGGGTTCATAACGTCGGAGAGCTTTTTTCAATCAGCGCTTCTCCTATTTGAGAACACCGCCGCTCACTACTTGACAATAATTGGCATTGTTTTTCATCGGAAGAAAATTACTACTGTTTATGTCGCGTAATTCGTCGGAAAAGCGGCTCCAGTTTTGTTTTTTGAAAATGATCATTTCTGTTGTTACCCAACCGTTCGAACGTGTGTTCCGCGGATGAAATTTGAAATTTAAATTGGAATAAATTCACGAGCAATTTAGTCGGTATAGAGTTTCGGCGGAGGATATTTTATTCGAAATTAGTTTACGAGCAAAGTTGACATTGCGAAGGTTGGCAGGCAGATGGGGAGCTGGATGAGGTGCTATATTCTACGATGTGAAATCGTAAGATCGAGAGGGAACTGAGGATTGGAACAGATTATATGCGAGTCAATTATCATCTCGTTTCATCATGGGCTTCCCTAAGTCACAGTGGATTGGGTGTACCTCAAGGAACCGCGTACTACTCCAACACGCGTCACGAACTTCCGCTACACTTCCAATCTACTCAAACTCCAGTCCTAATTAGATATACCTTCACTCCAACTCCCCTCTAACTCAACTCCAGATCCACTCCATCTCCACTCCACTCTATCGCGACTCCACTACAACTCGAACAACAATTCCCTTAAATTTCACTCCAACTCTCTTCCAATCAATCCACTCCACTCAAACTCATCTTCGCTCCAACTGAACTAAACTCTGACTCAACTTCACTTCAACTCAACTCAACTTCACTCGAATTCAACTACACTACAACTCCAAAAGTGAGCTGAGAAATAACCGATTGTCAAAGTATAGTGTTCATTCAATTTAAAAGTTTTTATGTATTTAATTTTAATTATTAGAATTTTTGATTTGTTCTTTTATTGTGGATTCATTTTTTATTTTTTAAATGTTTTTACATGCGAAAAATTGGACCATTGGCCGATAATTGAGGATACCTTATTAATTAATTTATTTCTTTTTGTATATAATTATATTCTAAAGGGCTGATTGAGATATAAAAGTGGATTTTTTCTAAAATTTTATTCTGTATTGTTGTAAGAGAGGGCCGCAATAATGCCCTGAACTGTGAAAAAATAAAAATAAATCGTTTACAAAAAAAAACCAATTCAACTCCGACTCAACTTCAACTCAGCTCCAATGGCACTTTGATACAAATCTATTTCTACTCAAGTCCAACAAGGCGAACCTTAGCATGTTTATAAAATGCGTTTTGGTAGCAATAATTAAACTCGGTTCGTCAGAAAATGGTAGCCAACGCTCTATGCACGTTGGAATTCGAAACACGAGGTCCTGTAAGGAGAGCATCGACTATTGTGGATGTTGAGCAAACGATGAGGGCCTTTGAGAACGTTTAATCAATCAGGTATCGGTTCTCCTATTCCCAATACCCTAGCTCTGTAACACGGCCTGAGGTAGCGGCTCAGTATCGTCTGTGTATACGTATACAGTATGAAAGGAGCAACCGCGATCCAGATTCGGCTTATTTAACAGATGATAGCCCGCCGACGAGAGTTTCCACTTCTCTCAATACATTTCGCGAGCATCATTAGGACTCAGTCGGAGCTGAACCGCCCCCAGGGGCAAGACCAGCCAATCCCCCTCACCTCAACTAGAAGATACAGACTGAGGTCTTTCCGAGTGGCTTCAGTTCCTTGGGACCATTAGTGAATAGTAACCACTCACGTTCTCCTCCTTTCCTCGCCGCGGTAACCTTCCCCAAAGGCAACCTACATTTCATTCTCCTTTTATTCGACCCAGCTTCTCAATATTGAAGTAGTCTGGGATCACATCGTCGGCGATGCTTCACAACGCGATGTGCCTTCGGATTTCCCCTCCTTCGGTTCGGTGACGTTCATTCTAAAAGAGAAAAAGGCTTCATTTAACTCTTGGGTCGGCCAAGAGTACCTGTTTTCCAAAGGTTCTCATGTTTATTGAGAAGCGGTGCTCAAATAAATAACGACTCAACAGTAACAATCTCTTCTTTATGCTTCGATGAAAATCAAATTACACAAACATTCATATTATTGTTACCGTATCAAATTGTAGTCTTATCATCCAATTTTTATCCTATCATTAACAAATTAGTTACGTTATTCTTATGAAATCATATTTTTATCACAACGTTATCATATCAAATTGCTATCTCATGGTAATCAAATCAATTTGTTATCTTATCATTATCGAATTGATTATTTTACAGTTATCAAATAAAAACTTTATCCTACTGTTATCTCATTGTTACCAAATCCAATTGTCATCTTATAATTATCAAATCCGTTATCTTATGGTTATCAAATCCAATTTTTAAATTATCATTTGATAACAAGTTAGCTAGGTTATTGTTATCATATCAAATTGCTATCTTATGGTAATCAAATCTAGCTGTCATCTTACCAAATCGTCAAATCTTATTGTGATCAAATACTATTTTTATTATATATATTTTTCAAAATATCGGTATTGACAAATATCGAGTATCGATACTTCATGAAAAGTATCGTATCTAAAAAAATATCGATACTTTCGGTTATCGTTCCGTCCGTAATCTCAGTTATCAATTTGATTCTTCTCTTGTTATCGTTATCAAAACAAATTTGTATCTTATCGATCACTTATCTTATCGTAATCAAATTATGTTGTTATCTTATCGTTATCGGGTTAGCTTCGATTGTATATCGACTGCCAGACGGTCGGTTCTATGTATTTTCAGATACATCGATCAACCGTTCCAGACTTACAGTCTGGTCCGTTGAAAAAACGGTTGAAAACTCGTCGACCGCAGGCGAATCCTCTGGGCGAGGAAGTTTTCCAGCTCACATCGCTCATATTTCTCGACTGCAACAGCCTTTTCTCAGACTATCCATCACACTAGCGTTCAACTTACTTCCGCTGTCGTCGCTCTTTCGAAGTCCATAAGTTGACAAGCGAGTATGCACTTGTGTCGAGTTGATTTTTTCTCAACTTCTCCGCTCCCGCTTCTGCAGTGAGGTTGACTTTAAAATATAACTTTATACGGATTCTCCGAAGCCCTCCAGCGGCGCAGGTCATAATTGAAAGACGATATATCGCCGGGAATTTTACGAACCGAGCACTTTCGTTCTAGGTAAAATGATTGTGAGACTTTTCGTGAACAAGTTTATTTTCTTGGACTCGAATAATTCAGGTACTTGATGAATCGTTTTCCTTAAAATTGTTAGAGTTTTGAGGGATGATGTAACGTTTTTGCAACTCTTGGTTTATCCGTACTTCAGATTGCAACCCTGTTCGTCTCCTAATGCTGCGCGAGGCTTGGACTTGTGGTTCGCTGGAGCAAGCAGATAATCTGCGCAAACCGGCTCCCGCTCTGCGATAACTAAACCTAATTATCATCAATCATGCATAATTATGTCGACCGTACGAGTTCGCGAATCTGACCATCGTTCCATTTATGAGAAGAAAACAAAAACGGATACTGTCCATGTCTTTGAACACAAGTTTGCCCTAATAGAGGCAATTTGGATCGCCAAAATATCCAGGACGTTGGAAAGGATATAAAAGGACCTTGAAAGAACAAAAGAAATCACAGATGATAAGATATTAAATTCACCAAAGGGCATTAGAGGAAAATGAATGGAAATAAAGGATAATAAATGGAAGGGACATTGAAGGACTGTAAATTATATTTGGAAAAACTTTAAATGACAGTTAAAGGAAATAAAGAAGATATTGGAAGACATAAAAGGATCTTAGAAGGCGTTAAAATACAGAAAAATAATATTGAAAGGACACCAACGAACAAAGAAGGATATTTGAAAGGACAAGAAAAAGAATGCGAGAAAGAACATTACTCGAAGACGTTTTAAACGATGTTATATCCTCAATCGCTATGCGTTGCTATATGCGTGACATTGTCACAAAAAAATCATTCATGGGTCAACAGTTGCTCAATTTCAAGCCAAACGCTACCTCAGTTTCAAAGGTCTTTGAAAGAATTTATAATTTTCATATTTTCGAAGCGAATTTTAGCAAAAAAAGATTTAGCTCGTTAAAAATCGACTATCGAACGTTGACCCGAAAACACGATTACAACATTCGTTTCATGAATTTGAGGAATTGAATTCTGAAGAAATGTTATTGTATGTATTTGTATTACCGTAATTTTTATAAGATGAAAATCTGATTTTTCGTTTAGAAATCCTCCTAGGCGAAAGTAATTATGAGTTTTGGGGCAGCTAGAACGGAGCAGAAGATGGCGTTCAAAACTGACCTTGAATTTGCTCAAAATTCGAAAAAACCAATACCCGATCTATAGGGGATTTTGAGTAGTGAAATTCGTGTATTTTTCACTCTAAATCCAATGGAACCATAGCCATGTCGATATCTTTAACGGTGCTCGAGTTTTTTGGATTTATTTAATTTTGGAAAAATGCGAACGTTATTAAAGATATTGCTCTAGCATTTTAGAGCATAGCTAACAATCTTTCTATATTCGTAATAATAACCTTCAAACTTTCCATTCTATAATACACTTCGGGAATCCAATCTAAAAACCATGCTGCATGACTGGAACTTTTTTTCACATAGGTGTATTGCGTAACGGTTTCTACAGATTTCCCTACGCTGAATCGAATGCTTCTCGAGTTGTCGCAGTTTTTGCGAGCAGTTTCTATAGAAATATTGAGCCGCCATAATTCGAGAATTCGCTCAGTGTTATTTCGTTAGTTAAACTGAGATTAATAAAAATTCGAGCCATTTGCAAATTTTTAATCGAGCGACTTAATAGAAGAGACTAGGCCACGCCGATTGATCGCGGGCGATAAAGATTTTCTCGTCGGCTTTACAACGGACGAAATACGGGACGAGACCGTGGGCCACCGAGGCCGAATAGGTTTTGATAAATGGGACACGTTTGGGAGCTAAAGGTGGACCGTACGGGCTCATGCTAAACCGACCGCTTTCGAGGACGGGACGGAAATTCATGGTCTCTTCGTAGGAACACCTCACCTGGGCTCTCACGGTTGGCTCGAGGAAAGCGAGCTCGTGTTCCATTTGGCTGTTGCTTCTCTCTGCAATCAAACGAACTTGATTCGCCTTTAATGATGTAAATGATCGAGATTATTTAAATAATATTCCGCCGAGAGATCGTTTCGGAATCCGTTTTCCTACAGTGAAACGGGTTTATCGTCGAATAAAACCCACCGTTAGTTCCTAGTTCTCTTGTTTCCACCCATTTCACCCTAAATCGAGGTGAAAAGTTTTCCCATTTTTTCAACCCGCCGGGCTTTCCTCTATTTTTATCGCGAGCTGTTTCCTCGGCTTATCAGCCGCTTGTAAAATGTGCTCCGCGTCCGCCGTTGAGTTCGGTTCGCATCCCGCGGCCTCTAAAGCCGGCGCTACGTCCCTTCTCCCGCCGTGATTTATGTGATAAAGAATTATAGCGCGTTCCGAGCGCTCCTCCCCCGCTCCAAACGAGATGCTGGCAAAGTTTTCAAAGGTTTTTCATCTCGCGGTATAAAAAATAAGTTACATAGCTTGTTAAAATGGAAGGATATTGCAATAAGTTATGTCCGTAAGGGGCTTTTGCGGCATGCGCACGAATGATACGTTTCCCCATCGGCCTACGTCCTCTCACGTATCTCTTTCGTCCTCCCTTCGAGCCGTTTTGAGCTTCGGAGAATATTTTTCTCACCGCTGTAGTTGCATCAAGCTCCCAACCGCTTCTATCCCATAATGTAATCGCGCGACCTTCAAAGGAAAGCTCCTAATGAGAAATTGCCCGGATTTCCGCGACGCGAACAGTTTCGATCTCGAATAGAGCCCTCCGTTGCGACCTAAAGCTAATCAGCTTTGGGCGCATCTAATGAAAACTCAGTCGCGCAAGACTGTCGTTACTGGAACTACGCAATGGTGTCCCCGGGACGCAATTTCGGCGCTGGCGGCGATTTAAGCGGATAACCTTTGCCGCGGGACGCGGATTGTTATGAACGCACGCTCGTTTCAGTGCGTTGCGCACTTGCAAACGCACTCTCTCCCTCTCTCTTTTTCTGCTATCGGCTCTCCCATTCTATCTCCATCTCTATCTTATTAAGGGCAATAATAGAAAGTAGCGCAATAGAGAGGGCATTAAAAGACATTAGAGAACGATAGAGGACATCCGAACTAAAGCAAGGGTATTAAAGTAAGGCAAAGAACATTTTTAGCATTTGAAAGGACCTTAAAATACTAGAGATATACGTATAACTTTAGAAAACTCTTCTCCCCTTTCCCATTGTTTTCCTCTAAATTATTTCAACGCCAATCCCGTATTTTCTCAATTTTCCATCAATCCTCGATCATGAATATCAGTCTACTTGGTTTTTGTGCCGAATTACTCATTAATCAAATCGCCGCCGTTGATAAAATTTGGAAGAAAACTCATTAGAGCTGATTGACTTACTGTAACCTCTCTTGAGCATGTATTTATTCAGACGGTGCTTGAGTTTCTTCGAGGAGAGAAGGCTCTTCATGAATAATAAGCTGTCCAAGGGTTTTTTCTCCAAGCACTTGTACATTAGCATTGAGATCACTCCAAGAGCCTGTAAGCCAAGGTTTCCCTTTCAGAGTATGAAGAATTCTATTTCAATTGAATTCCATTTGAGCCCTCAGTTTCTTTCTACCATCATTCAATTTGAAAATTCTCCTCCGCTTTCGAGTTATTCCAGCGCAATATAAGGTGTAGCTATTCTGATTCGATTTAGAATGCTCCTATTGAGTTTATTCGCTGTTAAAAATGGGGGAAATGCATCCAATGCATTTTTATTTGTTTTTCTCCGTCCAAGGGATTTGCTTGTCACGAAAAATGCAGTCGACACCGGAATTATTGTACGTGATCGAACCTTTCAATCATGCATGGAATCTGAAATTTCCCTCGACGGAAAACCGGACGATAAAGCGAGGGAAATTCTCGCTGCCGATCGTTGGATTTCGATGAATTTTTCATGCGATATGCAAATAAATCACGGCCGAGCTTCGTATGAATTTCATACCGCGGAGCCTTTGGTTTTATATCGATTCAGAAGAATTACAAATCGAATAAATGATGAACTCGCGATTTCAATAAAGCGAAACTATAGCTAGCTTGTTCATTGACGAACGGAAGTATTTTTCATGGAGTATTATCACTTCATAGATTGCTGTATTATTATTATTTTTATATTATTGCCATTGTATTGCCATTGTAATCGTCAAAGAAAAAAAGTTTTAACCCCCCTTAAAAATCTGATGTTTTACCTTTCAAGGCATGTAGAATCCGAATATTCAATTAAAAAAAATAAAAATTATAAAAAACGCTGCAAATGATTGTACAGTGGTTTATTATTCCTTCGCTTCAATAATAATTTCAGAAGGCTATCCATTTCAGATAGTGATTATTAAGAACATGTGTGAACGTTCTAACCGGTCTAAATCGATTCAGCGTCCAAAGATCTATACAATTTGATACCAAATACACAATTAGAACATTTTTTTCATGGGCGATTACATTGTTTACATGGTTTGTTATTGAATAATAAAACAAAAAAAAACAGTTGAGTTGTTTAGTATATTCTCAGTGCCCCAATCATAATATTTATGATAGACTATATTATAATGCCCCTATCATTAGTTTGTTTGTTGTTTTTTTTCAAAACGAAAATGTCAAGAGAACCTGCTTGTGAGTGGCCAGATAGTGCTCGTTGCCTTTGATTAGGTTGGCCATGATGGCTTCGAGATACTCCTTGTTCTGCGTTGTAAGTACCCACGGTTGATATCCAAGGCTTCCAGCGGGCACCTCTTCCTCATCGTCGTCAGCCAACTCTTTGATCTCGACGCGGGCTGTCAATTTGTTTCTTCTTCCTTTTTTATTCATTTTGATCCGCTGCAAATCGAAACACCTTCTGAACAAGGCCTTTCAACTTTTGCGTTTATTTGTTTACGAGAGTTTTCGACGTTTCAACGCTCCAGTTGTATTTTGTCGGCCGTTGGAAAACGACAGTTTCGCCGATGATCCAATTGAAGAGTTTTACGGTTCATCTGGGAGAGAGTTGAAACAATCCGTTTCAGAGAAGGGATTTTTTTGGTTTATTATTCAATAATAAACCATTGTAATCGCCCAAGAAAAAAATTTTTATAACCCCCCCTCAAAATTTGATGTTTTACGTTTCAAGGCATGTAGAATCCGAATATCCAATAAAAAAAATTCTGTCTGTCCGCCGTACGCCGTACGCCGTACGCCGTACGCCGTCAACACTTTTCCGGCCAAACCATAATAGCTAAATTTTTGAAATTTTCACCAAAAATCAATCTCGGTCCTACGACGGCCCAATTCTTGAACCAACTTGCTAGCTCAATTCTAAGGGTATTTTTGGGGGGTTTTGAGGGGGAGAAAATTCACATTTTCCAAGGTTTTTCAGAAAAAGGTGCACGTGGTATCAAATTATATAGATTTTTGGACGCTGAATCGAATGAGACCATTGCCGGGTCGATAGCTTCATTGGTTCTCGAGTTATCGCAGCTTTTGTGCCGAATTTGGGAGATTTTCAGAAATTTGACATGAGGGTATAACTCGAGAGTTCTTGGAGCTATAAAAATCGTTCTATACTCATTGGAATGCTCGTCAAACACTCTCTCCAGCTGTACCGTTAGGATAAAAATTTAGTTTTTAATTTGGAAATTAAGAAAAATAAAATAGATTAAAATTACACTAGTTGCTACGGAATTTTTCCCGATAGTTACCAATCTGTTTTTCTGTTGAAATGTTCACACATGTTCTGAATAATGACTATCTGAAATGGATAGTCTTCTGAAATTTTATTTGAAGCGAAGGAATAATAAACCACTGTACAATCATTTGCAGCGTTTTTTTTTTTTTTTTTGGAAGCACAGGTTTGGCAAGAGGGCTTTGTTTAATTAATGAAGGCCAATTTCGGTGGAACTGCAATCATGGTTTGTCTTCGACAAATCGACCCTGATATTCATTTTTCCAAAGGTCATTTTTAGGTCATTTTTCCGAATAGTAGGCGTTGTATACGGATGTAATTAAATTTGAAGAAAACTATTTCAATAGCAGATCATCGCGAATACTTTTGCTACGTTAGGTGTACAATTAATTTTACAACTAATTTTTGACCGAAAGTGTCCTACGGCAATTTTCCCACTAATGATGCATTTTTTTTCACTCAAAATGATTTTTCGTGCCATTATTCCCTTAATATGCGCGCGAATCCGAAACTAATAATATCGTTGGAACGAACGTTTCGAACGCGTGAATTTCGTGAAAAACATCAAAACCAAGGTTCGCGTTTTAGTTCATGTTTTAAGTCAATTCCACCTTGAAAAAAAAACCAACCATTGCGCTTTAGAGATTAAGGAATTGTAATGCTCTTTCCAACGGTATCATCAGATTTTAATTCACGCTCAAATGAAGGTAGTTACGGTCGTTTCAATGGTCGAAAATACAACAAAAAAAATTGAAAAATTGAAAAAAAAAATTGCACTGCTAGTCGAGTAAAAAATTAAAATTAATACTTCTTTTCCTTCTCGTCGCATTTCTTGATTTCCTGCATATTATGTCGTCACTGAATGTTATTCTAAGCAAATATTTCTTTACTACTATACTCACAAAACCAAATTTCGGCTTTCAGTATCCATTTGTCATCGAAACCCTTTCAAGCCGCAAAGAGCATACGTCGCCCTTGGGAAATGGAATGGAAAATTACAGAGGGCGAGGTATATTATGCGTCCCAAAGGGTCTCCTTTACACTGCAACACTTTTTGAATGAAATAGGCGGCCACGGGGTTCGTTTTAATTTACACAAAGAGCAGTGCGATTAAACCGGCTTCCAATTCTGACTCGAATTATCAAGAGAAAAAATGAGCGTTTTAATGATTGAAATATGAAAACGCAATCGCGGTCGCTATTCTAGATAATTAAATTAATTTCAGGGTAGATTCGTTACCTTTTTATTTATAATTTATCAAAGTCGCAGAATTCAAAGTACGTGAAAAAAATTCTAAAGTTCGGAAATATCTGATATTGAAAATGGAAATAAATCGGCGAAATAATTAGTACAGTTATACTAACGTTGGCGATATTCAACTTCGCTTCTGGTTTTTTTTCGCTTTGGAAAAAATCGTTAAAAGAAAACCGCTCAAGGTTAAGATCGCCAGAAGAATACAAAACAACGCTCTGGCCAAGTCGTGTAAAATATTCATTCCCGAAAGCATCTTTGCCTGATAGAATTTCCAAGTTTCGATAAAAGATCGTTCACTTTATTCGGAACCCGTTGAACTGAAATGGCGGCGAATCGTTTTTCGAAACTTGAAACCTTCTTATGTCGAATAAATTATTCGGACGTTCGCGAAGGATTGCGTTATTCGAGAAATTACTGAAACCTCAACCGTCTGATGTCTGTCTACTATTTCGGCGAAAAGGAGGAAGATTAGGATAAATTTGACTCGGTGTTTTGAAATGGAAGATATTATAATTACCTCAGACTCCCCTATTAATTAGAAGCTTTAAAGGTGAAGGGTAAGTATCGTAACGGTTTTGAGGGCTTTAAATAAATGTTAATTGATCGGCGGTTTAGTTTTAATTATTTTCGCTTGGCAGGCGAGAAAGAGAGCAAACTTTGGAAGGATTTGCAGAACGGAGGAAGATCGAGATTTTCTCGGGAGATTTACACAGACGCTTTAAAGGCGTCAGGAAATTCCAACTTCATTTCATGATATAAAATGGAAAATCTCGAAATGTAAGGGCGATTTAGAGAACTCTGGCTGAAGAAAAATGCTTAGAGCGAGAGAAAATAGAGTCAACAGAATTTCATAGCTTGAAAAAGAAGAATTTCCAAAGCTCTCGAACGTAACGCTTGAGAACGTGAAAGCTCGTGCGCAATCTAGGGAACGTTAGGGCTAGAAACCCTAGAATTCTGTTCTAGTTAGCAACAAAAGCAATTGCGTTTCGGAGAAACGTAGTGACTTTGGAGCTATAGATAGAGCTACGATAAAACCTTTGGATAGACCTTTAGAAATCTTAGAACTCTAGAACTTGGGAGCATTAATGAGTTGCAGAGTCGAGAACGAACAGTTTTTCGGAGAGCCAAGTGCAATAGAATCTTGGAGTTAGTGTACCTTTAGAGGTGGAGAATCTGAAAGCAGTTTAGGGAAACTTGGAGCCTGAGAACCCCAAAGCTGAAGCTATGACCTTTAAACTGATACATAGGATTCCGAAAACCTTGTAGCAAAGCAATCTGTGAGTCGGAGCAAGCCAAACTTGGAGAGCATTTAGAGATGGAAAAATGCTTGATGTAACTTGAAAGCTAGGACATAGAGGACCATAGAGCAAATTTAGAGCCTTCTATAGAACCTGACAACAGTTTACTGAAGCTTAGAGCTAGTGCAAATCTAAATATGAAGAAAAAATGGAGCTGGAAAGTCTTGGAACTGAAGAAACTTAGATTTAAAGAACCTTAGAGCTTGAGAGTATTAAAGCTGAGTTTGGAAGGTAGAACCTCCGAACTGTATGGACCAATCTTTGGAACGACCCATCGCTGAAATAAGCAAACATTTGAGCATTTTTAGAGCTGGAGCAAGCAGAAAACTTTAGAGCAACCTTTAGCGCTAGAGCTAGCCAAGATCGGAGCAACTTTAAAACTGGAGCTATATAAACCTTCCAGAAACCTTTGCGCTAGAGAAATAGAAAATTTGAAGAAAAAAACCTTGGAGAGATCTTTTGCTAGGCGCACAAGCAACCTTAGAGCAGCTTTAAAGCTGCAGCGAGTAACGTTAGAAAGCCTTTGCGCTGGGACGTAACATGTTGATTATAAGCCCGTCAAACGATTTCATTGTACTTACACTAATAGGATATCCGAAATAATAAATTTCAACTCGGAAGACAATATTATGACGCAACAGTTACTACAAAATGTTCGTGTAGTCCTGTAACGTCCGATTTTAATTGTTCCTTGGCGTAGATCAGTTGAGCGACTGACAGTTTCTTTAGGAGAAAAGTTCGGAGATAGATAACGGTTGTAATATTTAGGGGCAACTTTCCCTTTCTCCGTCTCGTTTTTGATGGTAGCAAAAAGTTCTTCGAAACTCGGAAGTTCAATATGGAAAAGGGGAGAAAAGATGAAAGCTTTTGGCAGGAGGCTAAAGAAAAGAAATCTCAACTTATTAGACGTGATATTCGTAAAATATTGCGGAAAATTCGTAATAGATAATCTCAAACTTGGGAAACAAAAGCGATGGGAATTCGAAGTGGTTTTAATATAAAATAGTGCACTTATTTCGAAAAAGAACCGTTTTGATCGAAAGCTATGGAACAGAGAGAACTAGAGGTTCTACCTAACCTTCAAGTTTTCTAAGTACTGATGGTGAGGTAGCACTGAACTCAGCTTATATAAAAAGGCTGTAAATTATTGCAGTGTTTTATTATTATTTCGCTTCAATAATGACTTGAGAAGACAATCCATTTGTGATAATAATTATTCTGATTGAACGTTACCACCAAAAAAATAGATTGGTAACTATGGGGAAAATTCCGTAGAGTGTAATTGTTATTTTAATCATTTTTATTTTTCCTTATTTCCAAATTAAATGCTAAATTTTTTGCCTAACAATCGACTATAGAACGATTTTTATTGCTCCGAAAACTCTCGAGTTATACCCTCGTGTCGAATTTCTGAAAATCTCCCAATTTCATCACATGAGCTGCGATAACTCGAGAATCAATAAAGCTATCGACCCCGCGATGGTCTCATTCGATTCAGCGTCCAAAAATTTATAGAAATTGATACCAAACATACTTTCGTCCGGAAAAAAAACATTCGAAAATACGAATTTCCTCCCCAAAAATACCCTTAAAATAGAGCTATCCACGTTTCTAAAGAATTGGGCTGTTGTGAGAATGTGAATGATTTTTGGTGAATATTTCAAGAATATATGGTCGGAAAAGTGTTGACGGCGGACGGACAGAATTTTTTTATTGGATATTCGGATTCTACGTCGAAATGTAAAACATCAAATTTCGAGTGAGGTTAGGTATTTTTTTCTTGGGCGATTACAATGGTTTACTATTAAAAATAATGAACCAAAATATCGAGTCGCAATATTAATTTATAACGTCAACGCTCGCTTACCTCGGTAATGCCTTTCTTCTTTTCACAACTTCTAATTCGATCGAGTTCACTGATGAGTCAGAAAGGGGGAAATCTAACTTTTTTCCACATCCAGTATCATTGTTAGAGGATAATTAGTAACGAGCTCTATTACAGTGGCTAGGTGATTGGCAGATAACATTTCTTCGTCGTTGAATGAAGGATTCAAAATCAATAGGTATGTTTAACTACTTTCCACCGCAACTTTTAAACCGAGAATATTCACACAATAAAGTATAAAAGTAGAGCTGTAATAAAATCCGACGGTTGGAATGCGACAGATGTAACAGTTGGTACTTGAGAATTTGACAAATCGAAGTTTACATTTGACCTTTCACCTTCTGAAGTTTGACAGTCGACAATTGACCTTTTTGTGACATTTGACAGTTCGTAATTGACCTTTTTGACGTTGACAATTGACATCATTTGATCTTATTGAGCATCTCGTTTTTTTGACATTTGACCTTAATTTTACGGACGTATTTGACTTTTTAAAATTTGACATAGACCTCGCAGACATCTTACAGTTTACGTTTAGAAACGTTTGACAGTTGGGATGTTAGGTACATATTTAACGTTTGTTTCTTTTGACGTTTGATAGTTGACGTTTGACCTTTTTGAGAATTGACATTTAGCATCTAATTTTTTTATTTTTTTGCAGTTGAAGTGTGGCCTTTTCGACAGTTCAGTCAATATTTAATTTTTTTTGACAAGGCAATTTAACTTTTTTGACAGTTTTTGTTAACATTTTTACCCCAGTTTTAGTCGAGATTTAACCTTTTTGACAATGTCATATATGACCTATTTTGACAGTGTAATATATGACCTATTTTGGCAATGTCATTTGACCTTTTTGACTCTCAAGAGACGACATTTGACCTTTAGACAGTAGATATTTGGCATTTACTGGCGACACGTTTTACCTTTTTGACAGTCGATGTTTTAAATTTCATATTCGTAAGTTGACTTTTTGTCAGGTTATATTTGAAATTAGGCAGTCGACATTTGACCTTTTGTCAATTGATATTTGACTTCTTTGAATTTATCAATCGTTTTTATAATATTGACCTTTTTTATGTTGACATTTGACCTTTTTTATATTTGCCATTTGACTTATTAATAAATGACATTTGAAATTTACACAGTCTAAATCTTTATTGAACGGTATTTCTTTGATTTATTTATCCGCGATGGTAGCATGTCACCTAAACGGTTGAGAAAAGGTAGAGAATTTTATTAGCGATTCGTTATATTCAATAACCTGCGGAGCGGCAAGAGATGGTATAATTAATTTTATAGAACTGCGAGTCGCCTTTAGGTCGAAATATTATTCCAGATTTTCGATAACATTCAGCGTCTACGAGGAAAAAAAAACAGGTAGAAAATGATCGATCTGCAAGAAGTAATCGCTTTCTGGGTTGGACGATAGCGCGTTAACAATCCCGAGCACTAAGCTTTTGGAATTGAACCGTTTCCATTGGATATTAACCGGTTTCCATTCGCTAGCTTGGGATGAAAGCTCGATAAAAACCGCTCGTATAATACAAATGATCCTCCGCCCGCGGAAGCTGGGATACGGATGTGACGGAGCAACAACTCCCTCTCAGAACCCATTAAGGCCTTCAGTGATTCCCGAATCCATTAGGAGGCTCGTCCCTCACATGTACTACTAGGAAAGCCGTCTCGCCGCTATAGTATCCAATTTAAATGTGAAATAAAGTAGCGGTTTGAAGGGAATCGAGGTAAATCAAATAAGAGCTTGAAATTGTTCTGGGAATGATGAGATGGGAAATTAAATGCTCTTCAGTTCAGTTTTGAGGTCGAAATGGAGAGAAAAAAATATATATCGTAATTTGAACTACTGTAATTGTTTTCGTTGAAAAAAAGAAACCAGTAAATAATGACGACAAAATAAAAATTATGAATATTGAAATATTAAAATTCTTCAATTTATGATATAATAATAGAATAAAACAAACTAATATAGTTATTAAAAATATTTTAAAAGTTTAAACAAAAATGAAAATAATACAACAAAATAATGAAGGGAATCAAAATATCAATAAATAATTATAAAATTAGAAAATGAATAAAATATTGAAAACTGATAAGAATATACATTGGGAAATATAATGAAATAGTAACAACTAATTATAATATTAATTAAATGAAAAATAAATCAAATATTAAAAATTGATAACAATTAAAAAGTTATGAAATAAAAATGGATAATAATGATAGCACTAAAATGAAACAATAATAATCTTTGAAAAAATAAATTAGTTTGAAGTGAAATTAATAGCCTCAACTCCGTTGTGAACACATTCCATTCATCGTTCAAGAATCTCAAGAGTTTTCGAAAATTTCAATTATGTACGGTATAATATTCTTTTTTAGCAATTGAATCAGCAGCTTTTCAAAATCGTCATCAATGATATTCTATTAATGACGTTATTTCCCGCGAATTTCATGTCTCTGCTACCTTTACATAATCAGTGTAATATGTTACCGGAAACTGTTGTTACGAAATTGGCACTTTTTCCACTTATTGCTCCGACGACATTGTAATTAAAGAGCAGCAAACACGATACCGCCGGTGTTATATTGCCCTCGAACGTTACACAAGAGCTGCGAGCAAGTTCGGGTTTGTTCGGAACCAATGATCTGGTTTATAGCTTTTCCTCGAAACTAATTAGATTATGACGTCAGATTTTAGAGCGTCGATTTAATAATCGGAAAATGAAAAACGTCGGCGAACCGTTTGCAACATGAAACGTATAAAAGTCTCTTTTACATTAATTGCATTCGAATATATAAATTAGTAATCCTATTTAACTGTGTAACCACCGGTTGAGTTTGACGATTGAAGCCATAAATCCGTCAACAGCGCGCGTGGAAATTCGCCCGAGGTTTGGCACGGTTCCGTTCGGCGGTTTTGTTTAACTTTTCGAGCAAACTTCCGTTAGGTAACCGAACAGTTGAGCAGGGTCAGTCGCTGCCTAATCAGTTGCACGAGCGAGCTGAATAATTAGTTTCGAAACAAAGTTGAAGTGTATTATCGTAAACGTGGAGACGTGGAAGAATATTGTTCTGTCACCTTGAGATAGCGTTGTCATAGACCGAACGCGCAGAATTTTCGCTTGTCTCTACTATAGAGTGTATTATTTTCCATTCTATATTTTTAGTCAATTGAAGTAGATAAAATTCTATATAATATTTAATACGATTTCTTTATTTAGCCGAGTAGATGCGATGAAGTGCTATAAATATTTTATTTAACAATTTTTATACTTCTTTTTTAAATTTTATAAAATTCTATAAATATTTTATAGAAGGCTCTATTTTTTTTACTCTGCAAATTTAATTCGATTAAATTCTATGAATATTTTCTATTCTTCATAGTTAGTCAATTAAATTAAATTGAGTTTTAAAAATCAATTGCAGTTTATATACTCAGCATTTTTGAATTTTAAAAATATTCCATTTTTATTTAACCAAATATATTCAATGAAATTGTATTAATACTTTCTGTAGCTAATTGGTAGCTGTAGCATTCAGTACTAAATAATTCCATACATAATTTCAATATATATAAATATAGTATAGCCTAACTAAAATAGATAACATTTCTTGAATATTCCGAAATATATTTTTTTTTAGCCAATTAAATTTGATAAAAATTTTATATATATTCTTTATATTCAATTTTTATTTTTTTAAACTTAGCCAATTCACGATGAAATTCCGTGAATTTTATCTACATAATGTAAAAAAATCTCAAATATTTCCATATGAATATTTTTTAAGTCTAATTAAATTCTATTAACAAAAATATAAATATACCTTAAATATTTTCAACATTTAGCCAACTACTTAAATGAAATTGAAGTCTGATATTTTATTATACCAGTTTAAGTTTGAGGAAATTTCATAAATGTTCTCTATAATTACCCGGTTTGATTTGATGGAATCAAATAAATATCATGTATTATCGTAATTTTTATATTCAAAATTTTTTTAATTCTATAAATTTTCCTGTAAGTATATTCCTTTAAAACATTTTTCCTGCTTAAATCAGCTAATATTATAGAATATTGGATAATGCACAGCGTTCAATTTTTTTCCTTCAAATTTTTACACGTCAAAAATTGATTTATTTGAACGTTTGGTGTTTTGAAATGTTTGTCTTAGAATTGAGACGACGATTGATTTTTCGGGGTCACACGCCATACTTCGTCATTACTCGAATTTTTCCGTTAATTTTTTTTCTTCTATTTTGTCTAAATTTTAGAGGCCGCGAAAATCGATGTATTTTCTTAAAGTTCTATTAAAAAAAACATTTCTTGGCGGGCAAATGACGCATGATTTCCAATATTGGTATCACAGTCCTTATTTCTATATTTCGCGCCTTTGTCGCCACTAAGTTTAGTATAAGGGCTGACAAAATTTCTCACCATTGTTCGGTGAATATTTACATTTGGCAAAATTAGCGCTCTTCCGTGCATCATAATGTTGAATTTCAAATTCAACGCAATTCTCATCCTAAACCTTCTTCTGCCTTTGGCTTCATTAGTGTGCTTCAAAGGGACGGATTTGATGTTGAAGTGCCAGTTCCAACGTTGGTTCAATCGAACTCCGGTCGAGAGGTGTTTTCTTACAGCTAAAGCATTCTGGCCCGAGTAAAGTGCTCAATTATCGCCTCCTGCATACGTCAAGCGCTCAAGTATTGCTTCCACCGCAGGCTTGTCAATAGCATGCTCCACCTCGATAGTCTCTTGTCTGCTCGTAGAGTTGTCGCTCTGTTATCCTAAACCGTTTGCAGAACACGCAATTACCGGCTCTTTTGTTCTCTTTTTCAGATCAAAGATACGGGGGTTTCTTTATATTTCACCTCTTCGCATCTTATTTATTTCAGAGCTATTTTTTCATTATGTCAATTTTCAGATATGCGATCCGTTTCTTCGAACGTTGGTTTGTTTGTAGAGGGGCACATTCGCTCATATAATTGATTTCATTAGTCGAGAAGTCAATATTTGAACACGGATTTGCAAATACGTGAAAAGCGTAAAAAAATGTTTATTCGTAATATTCATTTTCAAAGAGCATAGTAGTCGAGTGCTTGACGAAAATTGTACCGTTTTTACTCGAAGAACGATTCTGGGTTAATAAAAGGTATGTAGTGTCATCATATAAATAGAATGTATTTTGGAGAAAAAAAATTCTCTAAAAGCTACAGTAAAAATTGAAAAAAAAAATTAATTTTACCCTGAAAATTACGGTTAAGTACGAACCCAAGCTGAATAAATTAGCTTTCTCTTTTTTTTTATTATTCTATCGGTAGGTAATTCAATCTATCGACATTTTTAACTTTTCCTTTTTCCAGTATTATAATTTTTAGCCTCGACGAAAATTATTACTGACCGACATCTGATTCTGCTTTCTAAGTACGTTACCATCGACACCAATTTCAATCGATCAAATTCCAACAACGTCCCATTCAATTCGCGTACGATAGTCATCGCTTTCGCATTTGTCGTCGAATTACACTCGATTATTCTAATGACGGGAAGAACGTTCGAACAGCTTGTAATCCTCGGATTAGGGGACGAAATGTTGACTCGGCTCTCGCACCCACGTCAAGCTAACAGCGCTCACGTCTACGCACTCTCGTGTACGCAATGTACACGTCGACAGCGAACGGGGAAGACCAACAGGTTATAAGTATCGGGTCGATACCAAAACCAAGCGTTGAGTTTGAAGGGGAGTCGAAAAGAGAGGCGGGCGACCGTTGCTACGCGACCGGTCGGGAGAGGGGTCAGGAGGGGAAGTCCCGTTTCCGTCCCCGTCCCCCTAGATAACCCAAAGAACCCCCTGGACTCGTATATATTTCCCTCTCTCTCAGCTCTTCCCGGGCTAGCCAGGTTTTTTACCCCCACCCCACCCACTCTGCTTTTCTAGGTGCGAAATTCGGAAAAACCGCTCCAAGTAATACGGAAGACCGAATAAGCTGATTGTTCGCCGTACTGATTAATAATACCGCCCCGAAAATTGGTTTAAATTTGCCAATAATTCATAACGCTTTGAGCGTATTTGTCTTCTTTTTTTTTTTTAATAACAGTTAGCAAAATAATTATAGCGTGACAGCTGTCACGCGATTTACGCCGTTTTCATCTAGTTCGTACGGAAATATCTAAAGAAAAAAAATCACTAGCGTCGAATAATTTGAGACAAACTAAATATCTCACTACAATTCTAACCTACGTTACGGAAAAATACAGGATTCGCGGACTCTCATACAGCGTTGCGATTTCGTTCTAGGATAAACATTGGAAAAAAGCTGTTAGACGGAAAAACGTTGGTTTTTGATGAAAACAGATGATTCGAGGTTTGAAGAATGACCGTGATTTATGAATGGCTGATAACAACGCTGAACTTTTGGGAAAAAAACGATGATATAAATCTCGCCTCAGATCCCTCCACGTTGGAATGTTGGTAAGACATCACGAAAACAGACATAAAATATCAGAACTATATTAAAGAACAAAAGCTCGAGGTTTAAAAAAATTTGAATACTAATTCAATTAAAATAACGGTTTATTTTTACGATGATGTTTCAATGAGTGATTAAAAACAAGGGTGAAAACATTAATTATTCTCTGCTACCACTTAAATAGCGACATAAATTGACTGATGTACTGACTTAAAAGTGAACAAATGACCAAGTGGAACACAAAATTAATGATATAGAATTGAATGAATTATCAATAAATGAATGAAGTGATGGAAGAAGAAGAAGAAGCGTATGAATTGAATGACGAATGAATGACCAAATCAATGACATCTGATTGAAGACGTCAAGTTAATCCAGTCACAACTGGCACCCTCGGCCAGATTAATTAACGCCCATTCACAATTAAAATTCAGTTCATTAATGGTGGATTTCACCAGAAAAATTGAGTTGGAGTTATCTTTGGAGCTGTACAGGCTGAAATCCGAATATCCTAAAAAAAAATCTGCTAACAATTGCACTGTGCTTTATTACTCTTTTACTTCAATAATGATCTAAGAAGACCCTTTTAATTGTGATAGTAACTATTCCGAACATTTGTGAACGTTTCCACCACAAAAAACCGATAGCTAACTATAACGAGAAACTCTGTAGCAACTATGGTAATTTTAATCGTTTCATTTTTCTTAATTTGCAAATTAAAAGCTAAACTATTCGTACAGCCGAAGAGAATGTTTGACAACCATCCCAACGATTATAGAACGATTTTCATAGCGCCCAAAATTCTCGAGTTAAACCAGCCAAATGTTTTAATATTTCGCAAATTCTACACGAAAGCATCGATAACTCGAAACCCATTGAAGCTATCGACCCTGCAATTGTCTCATTCGATTCACCCTAAATACGTACAAACTGATACGCAATACACGGTTTTGTGAAAAAAAAGTTAGAAAATATAAAATTTTCCCCCTCAAATTCCCCCAAAAATACCCTTGAAATTGAGGTAACCACTTGGCCACAGAATTGAGCGATCAACAGGCCAAAATTGATTGTTGGTGAACATTTCAAGAATTCAACTACTATAGTTTCGTCAGAAGAGCGTTGACGGCGTACGGACAGCTTTTCTTTCTTTTTTAATATTCGGACTACATGCCACGAAACGTAAAACATCAAATTTTGAAAATTGTCAGAAAAAAGGTTTTTCGGCCTTACTTTATTTATTATTGAGATATTATTATTACCATTTATTATTGAGTTATTATTATTATGGCTATTATTAGTAATTATTATAATTATTAAAGCTATTATTAGTTATTATTATCATTATTAAAGTTATTATTAGTTATTATTACCATTATTATAGCTATTATTAGTTATTATTATCATTATTAAAGCTATTATTAGTTATTATTACCATTATTATAGCTATTATTAGTTATTATTATTGTGCTTAGTGTTAAATAGAAAATTTTAGCGCATTGCCTGGTTTTTTTTTTTTTTTTTTTTTTTTTTTTTACTTAAACGTAGGAGTTTTGGTTACTGGGTAAAATCATTATTATGCCTCTAATGGCCACCAAAATCTGCCATCCATTAGACGGCAGTCATAAGAAACGTACGATTAAACAAAGTAACTAAAACTCATACGTATAAGCTTTCAAAACACACGAAATGCACTAAAACTCCCCAATAATAAACCAAAATGGCGTTATGTGGTGCGACAATAATCGCTATCGGCAATATCTGTACATTAACCTCTCAAACGCCGCAATAGAACACAGCTCGCCTCTATGAACGTACGATGAACTTTCAGTGATTTGGCGTAAAAATGATCGGAAACGTGAGATAGTTCTCGAATTTTCTGGAATGCTCAATTAACCGAAAGCTATTTCGATGTTTTCGTCTCAGATTAGTTGCGCCTGGTGCGATTCTGAAGCTCGGCTTCTGCTGACAAGTTTTTCAGCCCATAGGTAACAGGCTTCTTGCACTAGTTGGTCGCAGTTTGCTCATCCTGTCGCCCAGCGAGTTAACCGCTTCATTTGCATGGCGAAACTTCTTACTCCTCACCTTGCGGATTTCGATCTGCTCCGCTCCTCGCCTCTACATCCGAAGCTGGTGGGTGGGTCGAATTTGCATTAGTTTGACTACACAATACGTCCTCCTGCTCTGTCAACACCCAGCCGCCAACGTTAACGGCTTGGGGAACACAGATGAATACGAAACTCCTCGAGAGACGACTTGAGACGCCGGCAAACCGCTAAGGATAGATTCGATTACGTATTACGAGACAGAATAGAGAAACGAGGTGCGTCTCAAGTTTTTAGCGCGAATTCAAAGCGATCGTCTTTCGAAGCTGGTGATTCGATCGAAAACATTTGAGCGAATTCACGCCGTTCTAAGCGCGAGTAGTAGATTAATCGCAAGTAGAATATTATTTTACTCTACGATTGGGATAGCATCAATGATAAAATGAGAAACAATTATAAAAACGCCGCAAATGATTGTACAGTGGTTTATTATTCCTTGCGGTTCTGAGCATATACAGTTCAGTGTTCTCTGTATCTCTCATGTGAATGTAATTTTTCTTCGTGTCACTATGTGAACAATGAGTACTCTACAGAAAAATTCTTCATAACCTTCAAAACCGGTTTCCTGGTCAAATTCTACGGAATTGCGAAGGATTCGGGAAGTTCCTTTCGCGCTTGATATTTCCATCGCGCGTAATAGTATTTTTTTCCCCGTAAAATTCGATGGAATCGGAAAAAAAGAGCTTTTGGTGAAAACGTTTCCTAGCTTGCAATTCACGGCCTTTTCAAGCTTTTAAAAGAGGAACCCCGGGGAAAAATAACTTCATTAAACGAGCGAAGGAGAAGCGACCCGGAAATGAGAGGTACCGGGAGATGTTTTAAGACTAAAGGAAAGAGTGCGCCTCACGGTTTGAATTCTTATTGAAACGCAGTGACGACGAAGTTCGTCAGGGCGGAAGTGTCCAATCTACGTAATCCCTTTTCTCGCGCCGCTTTCATCAGCTCGAATGTTTTCAACTCGGTTCTCATTGTCGTCTAATTCTACAACTCTTCAAAGGTATGCTAGTCGGAAGCATCGTCTAAGATCTAGAGCTCTCGTCAGGTCATTAGCAATACAAAACGGACTTCCATTTCTCGAAATTGCTCCAAAACCGAGATACATCGAGAACCGTTTAAGATATTTACCTCTTTATGCATTGGTTCTACTCGGTGCCCAAAAGTCGATTGATACCTGTTTGCACATGTGACCTGAAAACATCAATATAGAGAAAATGGGCTAGATGGCATGGGCTGATGAGCACTTTGACTCCAGAAACGAATTTCTACTCTGGACTAGCCCAACGAAGGGAAGCTGGTATTTAGCATGCCTTAGGACATGAGTAATCTCGAAACTGCTCAGATCAGCCGAGAGGAATAATTGTAAAAATGATTTTTTATTAGATACCTACTATAATTACTTCATCACTTTTACTACTATTGCTATATCAACGACAGCATGAGCCCATCGGCCGTACAGCTCTGCTACCACTCCTCGTTAATTTCTACTATTAACCTATTATGTGATTCATCCCTTGGGAAATGATACCAAGACATAGCCATGATCTATACCAACTAGATGAGGGTAAGTAGTAGAAATGAACAAGACATGGTAGCACAAACTTGTCAACAACGGAGATCATGCTGTCCTTCCATAGCAATAATAACAGTAAAAGTGCTACAGTAGAAGAACTTACAGTATTTAATCAATCAGTTGAATTATAAAATCTAATAATTTTTACAATTTTTCCACTCAACTGTACCCGGGGCACCTTCTTATTTGACGCCAAATATCAGCTTCTTGCAGTTCATAGGCTAGATATTCACTTTTGATGTTCAAGTGCTGATCAACAGCCCATTTCTGATTTCTCCTCTGATGGGGTAAATACAACCTAGACATGCACATGACCTGTTGTTCTCCCATCAAGGGAAAAATTAAATGGAGGTTAATAGTTTTTTCGAAGGAGTCTTTATTGTTGTGTCCTATTTTGTGTCTTGTTGTGTTGTGCCAGTCTTGGAGTTGAGGTCGAGACATTATTGGCGAAGTTATATCATTTTGCATTTCTATATGAAATAACATCGCCAATAATGTCTCAACCTCAACCCCAAGTCGAATCAAATGGATATGCGACAAATCACTAGGTACGTATTTTTGCAAGTGTTGTAGTTTTTCAGTTTACTTTTATTTTTTTAAATTGGTTGAATGTTTAAAAAAAAATTCCCTGTGCTATAGACCACGCAACTACGCTTACCGTGAATCATGAGAGAAATCCACTGCTTGCAATTCGTGAGTCTGGTTTGGAGAGTGGATCTTAAATGCACTGCAGGTAGCCCTTCGCTTACGACGAGACGCTCTAGGCAGAGAGGGCGATAAAATGATTAATATCGAGTTACTCGAATTAATTTCCAAGTTGAGGGAGAAAAGGAATTTACCTCAATCGCACGCAGGTTTTAATATCTTGAACGTGGACGGTTTATTCCTCGGAGCTTGAGCGGACTCATTTCAAGCGCAACGGCTCGGTTGGAAATTTAATTAGCGATGCACGCGGATGCATATTATAGGCGAGTTGAGTTTGCCGGCGTTCAATTCGCGCACCCGGAAGATCGTTGAAGTACGTGAGTTCAATAGCCAATAGACCTTCGTCAGAGTAGGGCACTTGGTATGAAAGGCCATCCTTTGCTGCCGTATTGGTTGTTAAGAGCGCAGCTTTACGGACCCTTAGGTAAACCCTATGTCGTCCTATAAATACCGAAACGTGCTCGTATAGAAGGAACAGACGCTGAGCAGCCTTCGGAGACGAATATTCGGAGAGAGGTATCAACGACGTTAGTGGATTTATGTCAACGGGGTGTCATTGTGTGTCAACCCACTTTCGAAGCCGAACACTTCGCTTCTACCTATTCCTCTACCAACTCAATGATACGTGCGTGTAGGACAACTCCCCGCTTTCCCTTTCATAGTCGAAGGTTGATGACAGCCCTCGGAGGGCGATTTGTTCGAGAGGGTGTCGGCATTCGTCTTCCAAATGGGAAGCTCTCTATCGCAAAACATTGCTCCGACCTTGTTGGCAAGAAGCTAGCGTAATTAATGGGCCTATCAAGTTACAACGTTCGAACGCGGCGAGTCTATGAAGGAGACTCGCCATTTAAAGCTCGAGCAGCTCGATTCGAATTTCACGGTCCAAAGTGCAAGGGGAAAATGCGAAATGGAAAATACGAGCTCGTGGCAAGCGTGAGACTTATGCTTTTTCTCGGCGATGGTTTCAATATTTTTTTGAACAGCTTAACGTATCAAAAATATGTGAGAATTTTTTTTTTTTTGAATACACGAATGAATGAATAAATTGAAACAAGTAATAATAGTTAATGAATAGATGAACTTATCGAGTTCGAGGATTTCGAATTGAGAAAACACTGGCACCTTCACATGAATCCAGGAGCCAGCGACGAATATTTACTCTTTCTGAGGGATTATTTCAATGAATTCTGAATGCGTCCCTTTACGAATAGAGATCTTTTATCAGCCAGTTGAAAGCCTTGTGTTTTGAAAACGGTTGTTCGTGCTAGCTCTTTGCTTTTTGCTCTAGCTTTTTGACGAATAGTTTTCACAAAAAATTATTGCTTTTATGACGTTAGTTTTATTTGGAGCAAAGTTCAAAGAACCGGCAATATTTTCATCTCATAAAAACAATCAATAATTGTTTGGGCCATATTGTATTTTATCAACAATCAGCTATACAAATTGAGCATAAAGTCAACACAGATGAAGATTCGATTGTTAGTTAATCGCTCAAAGATGGATGAATAGAACCTAATTAATAAAGGAGACGTTGCCAATCGAAATTTTTAATCAAAATTCACTTGAATCGTGTGGTTTCCCCAATTGTTTTCCTTTTTCATGAAATAAACTATTAAGAATTCGAAAATAAATTATTACTTTTTATTTATTTCTATATTTTTGGAGCGTAGCTTTTGACCTGTCGAACAACTTTATGATACATAGCTTCTGAAGATTGTTTTACGTCATGATCAAACTATTGACAGACTTAGTAATGGTATAAGTTATAAAAATGAAAAAATGTAACGAAGAAGCGAAATTTTATTTGCCAGATTTCGTTGAATTTTGGCACAAAATAAATAGAATATGAATCGATATCTTGTATCGAGTTGTTGCACAGGTCGTGTTTTAATAATTGTTTGTGCAATTTTATCAACATTGAGCTGTGCAAATTGAGCCCAAAGTCAGCGCAGATGAAGTGAACCAATATAATTTAAATACATCGTTTTCACTTTTTAGCAAATTTTTCCCATTTCTCAATAGGTATCACTTGTTGGTTTTTTTTACTTTTTTTAGGACTTAAATAATTTCTGTAACAAATGAAATAGGTTCATAGGTTTTTCATCAGGTGTAAATATTTTTCCCGCGGATTACCAAAGTACCAACGGGTTTTCCAAAATGTATTTGCAGCTCTCATTTTTCGCGACGCTCACCGTCCATCATTCGAGGAATATCCCATGCAAAGCCCTGCCACTCGATTCGTATTGACATGAGCGCCCTCCAAAACACTTCGCGGGGAACATACGGCTGGAAAAACAGGAATTTTCCTCCTCTGGCACGACGATCACGCAATTTGTACATTTATCAATGCGACGTATCGTTCACACGTTGTTCGATAAGGTGTTTTCTCGAGTGCGTGGCCTGCATATATAGCCAGCCTCCGAAAATATTTGATGACGGGAAATATTTTCAAAGCGAAGAATGTCCCGAACTAACTCTCCTCGTAGTTGATTCGTCGTTTCTGATTGGATTCCTCAGCATTGTGAAGGGCTTTTCAAAAAGTATCGCAAGTATCCGAGGAAGTGGAGGGATTAGAGGAAAGACCCGTCCGAGCGTGCGGACCTTTGTCATGGGTCGCCGAATCGAAGGCCAAGCAGGAAAGAAGTTTCGGGGCTTGGGAGATTTCGGCGAATTTCGCCATTGACGAGAGACTTTCGGATCGAAAAAAGACCGAGAATGAGCCGCCCAGAGTAATATCTGAATTTCCACCTTGAACTTCGAGTAAAATTTGAAATTTAGTTTAAAAAAAATCGTTTTTAAGTCAAATTCGGTTCAGAGGAACTTGATTTTTCCGTCGCTGTAACTGTTGAAATGATATTATTTTAAATATTGTTTTTTAAAGCAAAAGAATTTGAACGTTTTCGGTAGGTGGATTTGGAATTTTTCATTTTTGCCGGTCGGATTTCGAGCTAAAGCGAGTGAAAAATCCAATCGGGAAAAAAACGCTCTCGACCAGACGCAAAGCGTGGGTAGAATAAATTTTACACCGAATTCGTTAATAAGGTTGAAAACCGTCAGGTGAAAAACATACATTTTATCCCTTGGTCCTTTCCCGGGGAATCGATGTCAATTATTTTGTTTTTGGCTTTTCCACATCACGTTTTCCGCAATTTTTCTCGATTGAATTGAAAAAATCTCTCAAGAAATGAATATTCGACTACGGCAATTTATTGTAAGTTATATTTTTAAAACGAAAAACCAGCAGAATTTGAACTAGTCGCGTTTTTGGCGGACCTATAACGAGTTGAAGCGAATGTCAAATATCCTGTACGATTTATACAGGATATTCTTCAAATACACAAATTCAACGGCTGGAAATGTAATATTTCTAACTATCCATCTTCATGCTTGATTTTTTCATAATTCTTTTTCATATTTGGTAAAATGACAGTCGATGATGTGAATATCAATAATTTCAGTGAGATTCTTTATTCCTGTAACTCCAAACTGACGAGCGAAATTTTTAAATAACCCTTTTCGCACATTATTTCACCCAACGTTGTTGAACACTGCTTTAACGGTTGAGAAATTGATAGTTGGGCTATCCAAAGAAAATGTAGAGAGTATACCTTTCATTTGGATATTCAAACTACCGAATTGACAACTTTTTGCGAGGTTCATCGAGAGTAGAAGTTAGAAACCTTGGAAAACTTGATCATTTGAAAAATTCGGCGAAATACTTTGCTGATGTTTAACGCTGTTATAATCCTTCCGAACTTGTAAAAAATTGCCGATTAAAACACCGAATATTAAAATTCGATTTTTTCTTTCTTTTGTTCCAGATAGCAATTTCGTATTGGGCAACGCGCAAGTACCTAGCCTATACCCGATCGTCTATTGTTCGGACGGATTCTGCGAATTGACGGGCTGGCCGAGGGCGCAAATAATGCAGAAATCCTGCGCTTGCAAATTTTTGTACGGCCCCGAAACGTGCGAAGATAGCCGTCAAATGATCGACCATAGTCTCCAAGCGAAAACTGAACTCAAATTAGAAGTACAATTCTACAAGAAGAACGGCAAGTGGAATATATTGTATTTTCCCTTCATTACTATATGTTTCATACTTTTTTATTGCCGCACAATAAAGTATTGATAGATATATAATTGGTATATTTCCATATTGATTTACATAAATTATAAAGTACATAATAAGTTGTAATGAAAACTACCCCATTCATAGATCGAGATCTCTGCCAAGGTGGGAGTTGCCTAAAGCTCCTTAAATATAGTTATTTATATATATTATATATATGATTTATATATATTTTTTATGTATATTTATTTATTTATTTATAGTTCCTTAGTAGAAACACAGTTAAAGAGAAAAGAAATATTTGCTAATTAAAATATTTATTTTTTCGCAGGCCAAGTGTTCTGGTGCCTTTTGGACATAGTTCCCATTAAAAATGAGAAACGTGAAGTCGTCCTTTTCTTGGCTTCCCACAAGGATATTACGAGTACGAAATTGGGAGAGGAGTCGGACGAAGACGCATCTCCAACAGGTGAGTCATAAGCTGAAATAGCGCATTATTTCTATTAGAATATTCAGGGTGTTCACACTTATGACTTTCATCCTCAAAATAGTAGGTTTTTCATCTCGTCTGCTACAATTTTCGGTTTACAATATTTTTCGAGGGCTCAAAAAAGTGCAATTTATTCCGCATTTAAAATTGTTTTGATGTTTTCGACCTGGTCTCTGTAAAATAGCATTAAAACCCTTGAATTTTGGAATAATCACAATAATGATACCGTTGGAAAAACCGTTAAAGTACGTATAATCTTGACGAATTTGCAGCATTCTAACATTTTATTAAGTGAGCAAAAATATATTATCAGATGAGGGATACGAATGAATAAAATAAGCATTATTTATTTAATTTATAAACCAAAATCGGCCAAAGTGATACGAGTAATATCGGAATCGGCTGAAAATACGGGAGAGATCCGGTTGGCGCATCGCGTCTTTACGTAGGTACCATGGGAACGCTTTCCGCACCAGAGTTGCCAGGTCTCCCCTTTTTTGGGGGAAAATTCCTCAAAACGTAGACACACACTCTTTCCCCTTTCCCCCAAATCCCCCGTCAATCTCATTTTCAGCTCCCATTTTTTCTACTTCTTTTCAATAAAAAGTAAAAATTCTGGTAATTTATTTATCTGCTTGTTAAAATTTATTACTTCTTCATCAGTGTTTTTTATTTGCTATTAACTATAATATTTTTCATTATTGCATCATGAAAAGTAGTTTTAATTTACGCCGAAAAATTCCCATATTCAGCCGCCTGTTAACAATTGTTTATTAAAGAAACTGAAGAAATATTATGCAACAATTTGTCAGGCTCCTCATTTTCGCTCCAAATCTCCAACTATAATACATGTACTAAAATTCCACGATTCCCAGGAATTCTTCTAAACAATGCAAAATGTCGAACAGTATTTTTTTTTTTTTTGCACAATATAAATATCCACTTCCCGTATACTCAAGTTACTCACTGCGCGTATTCTGCTCCAATGTGAAGCTAGCTTTAGAGCTCGTAGCCTCTTAGTAGCCTTAAGGCAAAGAGCCAAGAGCGAGAGCCTTTCGAAAGCGCGAGCGAGAGTGTTCACCCATCTGTGTATTATAATCCGCAGAACTAGCTATGTCAGGTTAACATAATTCCAGCAAATTACGGTTAACCAACTACTCAATTGTATGATGTACATTTCGAGTGCAACGCGCCATGATGCTCTAATTCGACCATGCTCTCTCCTAATAGATTCAAATCGCATAATTTAGGCCATGTTTCTGCATCAACATCAAAGAGGAAAGGGCCAATGAAATTTTGAAATACTCGTCAAAGCTGGAAGCTATTTCACAGTTAACTAAGAAGCGGTTGAAGTTCCTGGTCGAATCATGGAACATTTGGGCTTACCCTTTGAACTCGGAACATCGCGTAAAATTGAGGAATCGTTCGAGCCTAAGGAAATTCGCTCGATGGCGAAACGTTTCTAAGCACCAGGGGAGATTATGGGTCGTTTGGAAACGGAGTCCGAACTTCCATCTCGGAGTTCTTTCCTTTTTAATTGGACTCGAGAGAATTATTAACTCCCTCGCTGTTCATTGTAGTCGAACAACGTCGCATTGAATGCTCCTTATCGATTAAACGAAGAAATTGTTCGCCTTGAAGTAAATTTTATTTTGAAAAAATTATTCCTGAAAAATTTGTGACGAAAAAGTAAAAAATAAAAATAAGTATATTTGTGTGTATTACAAATAGATACCTATAATTTGAGAAAAATCAATATGTTGCTAAGGAGCATCTGCTCGTCTCCCTAACACGGGCTCAGCCCTCTAGGGGACTAATTCTTGTATTTTTTTCTTCTTTTTGTATTCATGGCAGAAAGCCTTGGCAATTTTTTTTTTTTTTTTTTTTTTTTTTGTAAATCAGTAGAAGAATAAATTCCATTCTATTCTATTCTAATTAATTCGACCATGTTGACGATTTTGCACCTCAGAATTCATCGAAATTGGTTGCAAGAATTAGCGTAATTGCAGCGGAAATATATTACGGCGAGCGAGGGTAGAAAAATCGCCGTTATTGGAGAGTATTTCTTTTGGATATCTTAAAACATCAAAGGGCCGAAAGATGCGAGCTCCTTTTCCTCCTCAGGTGGTTCGACGAGAAGTTTTTATTTCATCGAAAGGATCAAAGGAACGGGAACGTTGTGAAAATGAACAAAAGAACGTAGCAGAATAGATTTTTTTTTGTCGAAATGACTTCAATTTTCCTCGTTCATAACGATGCGTTCAAAATCAAAGTATAATTTTTAGAACGGTAATAAAGCTTCCCAGGTGCTGATTCTAAATTTAGGTAAGACTCAAATCTTGAGCGAAAGACGGAGGGTATTTTTTAATGAAAATTTATTCATGTACCTGACAGCAACAAAATAATAATAGTAAATTTGTAGTGCAGTGCTAAATTTAATTACACTCTTTAATTACACTGCCACGCGAAAAAATAAGTGATGTATTATTTTGACCACTTATTAGCGACTTTTGACTCTTTTTAGCGTTATTTTAACCTCTCTCTTAGCGTCAACTTTTACGTCCTAAAAAAAAATTCCTCGATTTTTCTTTTCTTTGTAATAAAACCAATTGGCTCATTCATCCGATAGATACGAGATTCGAGTTTGCCTCGGGAGTTTCCCGATATAAATCCGAAAGCGTTCTCGCTCGCGAATTTGCATCTATTCTGAAGAGCAATTTTCCGCCAATCGCCCGTCGTCGATTTCCGTCGGAATTTCGAAGCCGAAACGCGGAAGGGAATCTCTTGTCCTTTGCGATGGATCTGCGTAATGTGCAAAGCAAATAGGGGCTTCGCCGTCTAAACATCGGAAACCGATGGAACTCGTAGCTGAACATTCGAAACTTGTATTTGCTCGTTGTCCTATCGATTTTACTGTTGAAACAATCGGCAGAGAAAATATTGTCTCCGTCCAATTAGAGCGAAATATTTCATCGCGTCTATTTTGAATTCTCGAAGCGCTCTTTATTGGAAATGTAATTTTCTGATAAAGATAATATTATCGTAACCCAATAAAGGCGCAGGAGCATCGATTCGAAGGAAAAATATAGAGAGGATAGATGACAATGTTGACTGCTGCGCCGGACATGGTTCGCTAGAAATTTATTTAACCAAAACAGTGAAAAAAAAAACGCTCTCCAGTCGGTGAACCAAAATTGAAATTGATTTTGAGCTGGCCCTAGAATTTTTTTTGTAGGAATTATAGCATTATTTGAGAAAAATTTGAGAGTTATTATTTGAACATAATTGCGAGAAAACAAACTGGCTCGAATTGGTTGAATTTCTTACTTTGTAGAGCTATTATAGCCATCAATCAAAATTAGAGAAATCCTCAACATTTTGCCCAGTTGATTTACTATTCGTAAAAAAACTGACTCTTTAATCAGCTGCAATGACAAAATCAACAAAATATATTAAAAAAAAAATTGACTTTTAAAAATAAAAGACAATTTTTTTATTTTTAACTCACTCGAAATATTATTAAGAAAAATTGAGACTAGCTGAAGTACGGAGACTGTTGAGTTGTTGTTGTTACTTGATGATGGCTCGAACGCCGAAATCGATATAACAATATAACTCATTTGAAATCGGTGAAATTTATGACAATCTCTGTCTTTGCTGAAGTAAATGATATTTGCACATTGAATTCGTCACTTCCGTCATCACCCCGGAAATAATTAAAACTTTTCCCATTCGCAACATTCTATAGAGACCTGATTCAAAAATTTTTATTAAAATCGATCAGAAAGACTTAGCTCAGAAACACTTAGGTAGTGTTTCTGAGCAAAGTGCTACCGTTTTAAATCCGAATTTTAGGCCGATCGCAACGTAAACATCGGAGCAATAAAGTTCTCCATATTGTGAAAAAATGATGCGCTAATTCATTCGTTTATCTGCTTCACGCTAATTCAATTCCAATTTTCGAATCGTAGCAAAAACTCTCGATAATCATTGTTTTTTATTTCCATCCGTATTCAATGGGTAGTCGTAATCGTCGGGAGGAAACGGAAACATGAAGTCATGAATGCACGTGCAAGGTTCTGTGTTCGTCAAATGTACATCCTCCGTTTCCGACACCGATTCGCTTTCTTCTTCTTCGATTTCCTCCGCTCCTTTAAATTAGAAAAAAATATATTGGAACCCGTTTGAAAAAATGTTTTCTGAAAATATATCTTAGGTAATTTTTTCCTTTTAATTAGGTTGGTACGTCAGAGTTTCATTGAAGGGAAAACTGATGAAAAAAAGCTTGAAATTTGATTTGAAAGAATTTGAGGAAAATCAGCGAAGAAATCAATATTTAACAACGCAGTTTTTTTTTATAGAAAAAATTCACTCGACTCAAGCAAAAGTCGATGTTTACAAATCCGATGACTTGATAATTGTTTAAATGTTGTTTTTTTTTGTGAAAATACCTAGGACCTATTAAATAAAAAATACCGCTTGTTGGTTACACCTGTTGCTGAAGGGCGCAGATAACGCTCATCCCACGATTCCCCCTCGTACTCGAACGCTTCAATATTCTCCCTCTCCTCCTCTTCCCCTCCGAACACGCCGATTTCATATTCCCCCTCTCCTAGTAGGTCTTCCTCTTCGTGCACAGGCAGCTCTTCAGGGACGGGAGTTTGCGGACGTATGTCCCGGTAGAGGAATTCGGGTACGATCGGTTGACGAGTGCGATCTCCGCACAGACACTCGCCGTACGTTCCTTTCCACGTGTCGACGAGAATTTGCGCGTATTCGTACACCTTCAGCGTGATGAGTAGTTCTGCTTTGAGGAACTCTTCTATCGCGTGGTCTCTTCGTCTTTTCAAAACTCTTTCGTATCTGAGCAACGCTAAGGTCAAGTTTCAAAATATCAATGCGAAGTATGTGTGTGAATCTGTGATAGATTAAAAGTGAATTGAACGCAATATTCGCCATACCGGTGAAAATAAAATGCAAATAATCGCATTATACCGCGAGGCACACGGGAAACCATAATTTCACTCGAAAAGCTGACGTTTTTTTCAAATTCAAACGCAATTTTCTCCTCTAAAATGAATTTCAAGAATAAAATCAACTATGCAGTTGGAAAGCTAAGGACGCACTTTTTTACCGATTAATAATGAATTTAAATATTGATAAATAATTTTCCACTCGAACCAATTCCTGTTTGAAAACAACAGAAGAACTTTGGTAGAATTTGCTTTTTACGGGAATTTCCGCAATTTAAAACGATGCGATTTTTTTCAACGTAAGGCATAATCCAATAGGTTATTTACTGAACTTTCCAAACGTGCCCTCGGATTTTAGATATGACCCGTTTTAGTGGCAAAACTACAAACGCCATCTTAGAAAAATATATTTTAAAAAATAATAAATAAAAAATACATAAATATATAACTGGTTAATTCTTTTTAGTAACAACATCGATCAGAATCTAGTTGTAGAATTGATTCTTCTAAAGCGTACATTTGTCCTCCTTGTGGAGTTTAGAAATAGTTAAATAAAAAAATTAATTTATGTCTGAAAAAAAAAGTCTCTATCATGATCGCAATTTTTGATTTTTTGAATCTCTTTTATTTTTTTTTATTTCATCGAAAAACACAATTATTAATAGACATCCGTACGATCATTTGAAGCGTTTATTTTTAGCTATTACAGTCACTTGATGAGCGTCGCCTTTAAAATACAACACGATACATTTTAAATTATTTCTTAGTTTTCTTCCCCTTCGTATCTTTCCTATCGACGTGAGGCGGATTCTCGCCCTCGGTCCTCGAAGTTGTGGACCACGAGCCGGATCTGTCTTCAGGTTCGTACAGGTCGAGCTGATATTTCAAAATGGCGTTCTCCTCTTCGAATTTACTGATTGCCTTGCGCGTCATTTTCAATTCCCTTTCGACTTCGCGAGCTTCTTTGTTCGTGTAGCCGATGTGCATTTTCACATATCTCGAGCCGAGTTAAGGAATATTCGAGGAGCAAGCGTTTCGCGAGGTGTAAGTGGAAAATTGGGGAATGTAAGTGGAAAATTGCCACTTTGAGGAGGATTCAGGGGAAGGGTCGGGTTTGGGGGGGGGGATAAAATATTGCTTCAGGGTGGTATAGAATAAATGAATACCTCTTTCTCTCTCGCTGGGTTTCGAAAATGTTGCAGGAAATATGTACAAGGTGTAACGTGAGTTGTGGCCTCAATCGAGCGTTTAAAAACTGATTTCCCACCAAAATTGCCCTAAAAAAATGTTCTTTTACTTCCATCTTTACGTATTGAATGGAAACATTGTGATCGACCGAAAAGCCGAATTCAAGCCGGAAGTGAATTTGAAGAAATTTTTATATTACTACAGGTACTCGGAAACAGTTTTTGAACCAGTCTGTGGTCAAAACATGACATTAATCGTCGTATATCCGTGAAGGATGAATGAAACTCAATGAAATATTCAGGCAACGTGCTCCCAATAATTGTGCAAAATTCATTGTTTTTGGATTTTGGATAAAACACAGTACTTCAAAGATATGAGCTGAACGTTTTCCGTATTTTGATATCTACTGGCCTGGAAAATCAATATATTTGAACGTTCAAGATCTTGAAATGTTTGGGACGGCGATTGAATGATGCCTGATTTTCAACAAGTGTGTCACATACAGTACTTCCGCGTTATTCGCATATTGGCAATGTTTCGATTTTTACAGACCGTCAAAAATGAATAACAGCTGAATATCGCTTAATTTTTGTGCGCTTATGTGTACACGATATTTCAAAAATCGCAAAGAAAATTAACACGGAGTATATTATAGTGTAGTCCGCTCGGTATGAGAAAGTCTTGTCTCAACTCTTAACTAGGTTACTCTCTGCAAAAATGGGAAGCTCGGCTATTTTGACGGTATTTTTAAATCTCCAGCTCAGACGGTACTTCCGAACTCCATTGTTCTCTTAGTTTCGAACTTCTTTTACGATTTTAATAGCCGCTGTTCTTTTAAGGGAAACCTTTCTCGAATCGAACTTCGGACTATTGGGCGACCTGCCGAGATTCTGAAACCTTATTAGAGTCGTGCGGAAAGTTTTATTCGCTTCTGTTAACTTTGTAGTCGTCTTTCCAGCCGAGGATTTCTTTCTCCGGACTCTTTTCACCGACTACACTCAAAACGAACAATATTATTCAGGTACCGAAGTAAAAATTTCCAATCTCACGTGTATCCTAGATAGAATCGATTGGAACGTTAGTAGTTCCGTAGTAGAGTTTTCTCGAAAATCATTCGTTTCAAAATATAGAAACCACAGAAAATAAATATAAACAAAAATAAAAGAAAAAATACAAAAATCTATAATAGAAACCACAATCACACAGCAATATTAGATGCGAATGATTTTACAAAGTTACCAATGAATACTCCTCACGGCCACCGTGGAAAAACACCAGTAAATGCAAAAATTCCCTAACTAATATATAGTAATAATAATTGCTATTAATTCATTAGAATAGTAGTGTAAATAATTAGTAAGTGATAATGACTAATGAGAAAAGTAATATATCATAATGATTAAAATAGCTAATTATTTATTAGGTATTAATATTGTTCGAAAGAGAGGAAATTATTTCGCTACCTGGATGACTTGAACAGTGTTGCCAGGTCTTCCGTTTTTGGGAGACAACTCCCCAAAAACGTGGATAAAATTACTCTTTCGAACTGTTTTCAAAGGAAATGTCGTCAAAAATTTACAAAAGGATACTTAACCGGATCTTTCGGCAAATTCGGATCCATGCTCATCATTTCTTTTACGGAGTCGTTGAACTTCTCGAAGAAATAATGCCTCTTTAAATATTCCATCAGCTCTTTGTCTTTTTCGCTGTCCTGTCGAATTAATGCATCGTATACCGAATAACATAATCGAGTTTATCGTGTAATTTCTTATTCATATTGTGACACAATGATGTTTGTACGGAAAGGTCACTTGTATAAAAATGATCGTTCTAAAGCATATGGGACCTTTTTCCTCGGGTTAGCCCTGAAAAATGAATGCTGCACGCGTAACAGTTACGTTGAAGTCGAGTCGCTCAAGAAATATTTCATTCCGAGCTCTTTGAGTAAAATCGCCTCAATAAGAAAAGAAGGCAAAGCGAACAATGGAATAGCTGCTGAAAAAACCTTTGTTATGACTATTCGTTTCCGAAACACGCGAATTTACTAGATCTACTATATTTTATATTTCAAGCCCAAAATTCGACTCACCACTTTCTTCGTCTTTTTCCCTTTGGTTTCTTTCTGTTTTTGAGCCATTTCACCCTCTGGTTGGAACGTGAGATGAAGCTCTTGAATTCTGAGGCTCAAATGGTTAGTTTAATTACAAATCACCCGTTAGCCTGTGTTCATAGGAACTCCAAATCAATGGGAACGTGCGACACCTGAGGGTGACTTTCTGAATAATTAAAATACTTGAGAAAAATGTGGTAACAGCGTATTAATATTAAAAGGTGAACACTCAAGGTTCGGATGGTCACTTTTTTATTTCAATTATTTATTTTTTCTTATTTTATTTTTTGGCAACGATCTATTCAGAAACCTGATCAACCTCAGGCAGCCTGGACGCAATTTATAATCGGAACAGAAAAAAAATAGCATATCATACAATCGTTTGCAGCGGTTTTTTTTTTTTTAATTGGATATTCGAATTCTACATGCCTTGAATCATGCTCGGGCGATACAACGGTTTATTGTTGAATAATAAACAAAAAAATCTAATTGGTTCCAGAGCTCAACGGCTGCCTCGACACGGACGAAGCCCCAGCCGGCGGTCAATTATGGACGAAGAAGAAGCAGGGCAGTATTATACCAACTGTCTGGCCACTATAAACCTGAAAAATCCAAGCATACCAAGCTCAAGCTAAACAACGTTAGTAATGTGAGTAATAATTCATCTCCACGAGCGAGTTATTTTCCAGCATAGGATTCACGAAGCGGCTTTTCCCCATAATCCATACACGTATATAAATGTAATTAATACACGTAGGAATACAGGGCCCTTTATATTTCTCCCTTTTTTTGTTGAAAAAAACACCCAATTTCCCCCTTTTCTAGCCAAGTTTCCCCCAAATCTCCACTTGAGACCTGGCAACACTGGTATTGAGGGGTTTGGGCTTTAGTTAGGTATTTTCCGTTCGGTACAGGGGAATTACCAGAAAAGCATTTGGCAACACTGCTGCTCGATTATTTATTTTGTGATATAATTTTTTTTTAATTGAAAATTTCTCACAAAACGGACTGCAGACGCTTCCCGAGTACAAAACGCAAGCGCTGAAGAAATCTAGGCTGATATTGTCGCATTATGGCGTTTTCAAAACGTGTTGGACTGGCTCATTCTTATAGCCACATTCTACGTCGCCATTGTCGTCCCCTATAACGCGAGTTTCGTCAGTTTAGATCGACCGTCAATGGTCAGTGATGTCGTCGTAGAATCGCTCTTCATTGTAGGTGAATATCTCGATGATCCATTACATGTGTGTGTATGTATTTTTCTCCAATCTGGAATTTCCTTATCGCACGAGCCTGCTTTGCATGCATTTTGTGAGATGCGACCCAGATCGGATTTTATTTACCTATGGAAAAATATGAGATAGATGATACTTCTCATGGTGTAATCGTTTCAACTGAGGTTCGAGAGTATTTTTAAACAACTTCAAAACGAGGAGGTTACTCCGGTTTTCCCATGATATAAATGGCATGAAGATGACCTTGAAAACGACATATTCGAATTTTTGTTAAATAACTTCCGATTTTTCCAGTCCGGAAACCATTGAGATGAAGTCACAATAGACCACCTTGGAGGTCGCAGAGGACGCCTCCATATCCAATTTCTGAAAATCTCCCAAATTCGACATGCCTTTACAGTATTATATTCCGATTATAAAAGTAGGTAAAGTTTGATCCGAATTCTCTTTAATCACTTCAGTAAATGTTGTAAAAAGAATCACATCGAGAAAAGACGCGAAGAGGAGATTTCGGCTTACCGACTATCCCCTACAGTGCATTTCAACCTTCCCGAATAATTGGGGCTTCCCATTGGAAACGTTCATTTAGCAAAGCGCGTAATACCAGCTTTGCATAATCTGCGTTCTAACCGGAATGTTGGAAGGCGAGCCTGAAAGGTTATTTCACGACGAGGGAAAGCGGCGGCTTATCTGGAAAATTACAAGCGGGGGAAAAGTATATTCCGTTTTTTTCGTCCTGGTTAAAGTTCAAGTTTATACAGGTGAATTATTCCTACCAGCTTCTGGTTTCTTTTCATTCGCTCTCTGACGTAGTAATTTTACTGTGCTTTTTTATTCCGTTTTCTCCTTCTTTGAAAAAGAAAGATTGAAAAATAGGAGCATTCGTCAAGCTCTAGTCATGAGCCCTTTTTGTTTAACAAAAGATCACTTCATGCGATAAAACAGTTCGGATTTACTCTTCGAAACGTAAGAATCAATGGCTAAGTTTTATTCGAACGCAATAATAATAAAATGCAGGTTACAATGGAAAATAAGGAACGGTTATGCCATTTTCAAGCGCAGGCAAGATTAATGGTCATCATCACAATTCCTCTTGAGAGAAGACGAGCTGTCCATGGGCGAATCTTGTGGTTCGATTTTAACTTCGACATGCGGTTGCTAGACACTTGTACCATAGCTTTAGCACAGGAGATTGGCCGCTGACTACCCCACTCGCCACCGCAAGACCTGGAAATTAATGATAATTTCCATATTTGTTGAAATGAGGTGGAGACCACACTCGGCGACTCTTTCTCCATCGTTCCTTTTATTTGCCAAATCATTAGCCAATTCGGGCTTCTTCAGGGCTACGTAATACGTATTATACACATCAAGAATAATCTACATCACATGGGGCCTTTTCATTATACTAATTTAAATTTAATTTACTCAACCCGAGTATTCCTCTCTAACACTAATCATGTTATGTCTACAAAGAACCGAGACTAAAAGAATAGCACCTTCAGCATTATGTTCACATGTATCAAAAAACCTCTGTCTAATCAGTCCTTGTACATAA